>JAYESD010000010.1:25109600-26309600 GCA_036927565.1 Tuctoria greenei | reverse complement strand
GATCTCGAGTCCATCCACCTTTGTGAATTCATCCCGATTGAGTGATGAGGTGATGACTGCAGTAGCTTGGGCATTTCAATGGATTGCTTGATCTTGGCTAGGTGTGAGCTCCTCATAATCATCCGAGATATCTATTCATGTGCATACTATGTGCCACAAACTTGGATTGAGAGATATCAAATGCATTTTCATGTTTTGCCTCCACATTCAGTAGTCATTGTCGTCAAAGTGTGGGGCTTTTCCAAGTGGAATAGATAGATAATGATTGTTGTTAGAGTTTAGGCGATCATAATTAAAAGGATATCGGGAGTAGTCAGTGTGACTACTCCCCTTCTTCTTCCTCTCATCTTCGATCTTCACTTTTACCTTGGAGGGGGTTTTCTTGCTTAGGAGCGCCTTTAGTTCCAGTGTCTCCTCATCGTCATCCTCGAAGTATTGAATGGCCTCGAGGAGCCTCTCCAATTTTTGGTTTTTTTCTTCTTCAACCTTCTCTTGGTTGATGCTCTTGTGTGCGTCCTTCATGTCAGACATGATCTCTTCGAGCAATTAGTCTCCTTTTGAGGAAACCGGCTCTGAAACCAATTGAATGTGGCCTAGAGGGGGGGTGAATAGGACTTTTTGAATTTCTATCGGAACCTGCAACACTTAACAACCAGATCAAATCTCCAGATATTAGACTAGTCCAGTCGAGTGCGGACTAGTCCGGTGTATACCGACTAGGTTGATTAAATTGGATCGCTTATCTTGATCCTAGGATGTATGCAGCGGAAATATACTTGTAATTGAAGTGTTACACAATTATGAACTAGGATGTACTACAAGTTAATCTTATATTCAATGTTTCAACGTAAAGTGAACATGATTGATTGAAAACCTAGATTTATATGAAGAGTACAAACGGTGTGCACAAAATAAGAACACGGGCACTTTATCCCGTGGTTTGGTTCCCACAGAGGCAACCTACATCCACGTTGAGGACTCCACAAAAAGAATCGGGTCTTCTCCAACACTACACTCATCGGATCTCCACGGAGGCCATTCCTCTTCACTAATCACAAAGGGCAAATAACCAAATTCAAGGGGCCCTCTCACACGTTGAGGGCTCCCAAAGATTACAATATGAACACCACCAAGAACAAACTCTTAAGATCACAATGAAAACCACATGAGTGTATTAGGGAAAAAAACAAAGAGCTAAGTGATGAATAGCGTCTCTCCAATGATCCAAAGTGTATCCTCAAGGGATTAATCTTTCTTGCATTTGATTTCGTGGAGAGAGGTGTTTTCTAGGCTCTTGGAAGGTGTGATGGCGTAGGGGGTCGAGAGATATGAAAGATGGGTCGTGTACACCTATTTATATGGGGTTCCCAAAAGTGACCGTTAGTGTTTAGAAAGATCGGACTAGTCCGTGGTGTACACCGGACTAGTATGGAGTGCTGTGTGTAGCAAACCCTAGGTGTCCCGAAATATCGGACTTGTCCGACTGAGAGCGGACTTGTCCGATTTTGGTTCTGGAAATCTTCGGACTAGTCAGATAAATATCAGACTTGTCCGGATAAGTGAAACCCTAAGTGAATTTGGGGAACAAGTCCGCACTTGGAGGACTTGTCCGATTTAGGTCAGAGGGTTTTCGGACTAGTCTGCGCAAATATCGGACTTGTCCGATTGACATCAGAAAGATATCGCACTAGTCCGTTGTGTTATCGGACTTGTTTGATTTTGTGCAACTTGTGAAATGAGTGGGGATTAGTCCGCACTAGGGAGGTCTCATCTGATTCTAGTCAGAGAGATATTGAACTAGTCTGTGGTGATATCGAACTAGTCCGGTCAGTGAAAACTGGATTGTGAGGACAAGTCCGCATTGTGAGGACTTATCCGATCTTGTGCCGAAAGATATCAGAATAGTCTGTAGTCAGTCTGACTAGTCCGGTCCTGTATAAGTATGTTCATTGTGTGAGATTATTTGTGCTCGAGCTCTTCGGGTCTGTTTTCTTAACACACTCCATACACAATGATCTACTACACTTGTTTCTTGAGCTCTTTTCCGCATTACTCCTCATTTTCCTTTCTTTTTGGCACTTTTCTCATTTTCTCATTAGAACCCGTGCTCATCTCAACAAAGTGATTAGGATCTCATTTGCTTGTCATAAATCATCCAAAACCCACAAGGGATTCCTATATGCACTTTCACCTTGGGAAGTCGTTGTTGAGCCTTTCTCGATCGCCTCAGGCTTTCGGCTGCGGCACAATAGACAGAAACTCACTCATGACAAAATCACAGTGGAGGGTGCACTATGAGTGGTACTTATACTTTTGGCATTTTAGACTTGGTCACGTAGGCTTTGATAACCTCACATGTGTCAGTGGTCTTCATTGCATACGTGGTTTACCTAAGCTTAAAGGGGACAAAGAAATTGTATCTTCTTCTTGTAGACATGCTAAGATGGTTGTAGATTCACATACTCCACTCACAATGACCATGAAAATAGCACCGACACAACTATTACACCATGACACCATAGGTCCTTCACATATTCAATCTTTTGGAGGTAAATGGTATGTGCTTGTAATTGTTGATGATTATTCTAGATACTCTTGGGTTTACTCTATGGCATCTAAGAATGAAGCTTTTAGTCATTTGAAAAGTTTAGTTCTTAGACTTTCACTTGACCACACGAGATCTGTAAAAGCAATTAGAAATCATAATGGAACAAAATTTACCAACGAATCATTTGATCACTTTTGTGCTGAAAAAGGAATCGATCATCAATTTTCTTCACAATATGTACCTGTAGGGATCGAATGCCCAAGAGGGGGGGGGGGGGGGGGTGAATTGGGCTACTTCAAATTTTAAGTCAATTTAAAGCTTAAGTAAAATCTAATTCTCTAAGCAAGCCAATAGTGCAATTAAGAGAATTAAGTGCGGAATTGAGAATTGCGTAATCGTAAAGGAGTAGGGAGGAGGAATGCAAACGCTCGAAGACACGAGGACACGTCGATTTTTCCCGTGGTTCGGTGAGATCACTAGGATCCACCTACGTCCACGTTGTGGCACCCACCTAAGGGTATCGCCACTCCCAAGTCACCGAGACGAGGGAATCCACTAACTTCCTCCGTTCGCCATCCTTGGCAAGGTGGAGCTCAAGCCTTGTACAACTTCGATCCTCCGGGCTTCCACAATGGTCTCGGCAAGCTCCGGAGCGATCTCTTCACTCTCCTCTTGATACAAGGTGAGTGCAATCACCAAGAATGCACTTTCTCACGGCTCTCCCTATTCTAGAGTCTCCACTCACCCAGAGAGGACGCACACAAGCTTAACTCTAAGAGGAACTAGCCTATATCTTGAGGTGTGAAAGGATTACAAGAGTGTGAAAATGAGTATTCTAAGTCTTGGACACTTGGGGAATGTGTAGTGGTGCTCTTGTTGTTCAGCCTCACCGAAATGACTGGTGGGAGGGGGTTAAATACTCAGCCCAACCGAATTAGCCGTTGGAAAAGCGGGCTGATTACTTTTTCTGTGTACATCGGATGATCCGATGACCCCCTTTTATGAGCATCGGTCTAATTAGATTAGCTGACGTCATTCTGTCAGAAATGACCGTTATTAGACCGATGCTTCACCTCCTTCATCATCGGAGGATCCGATGAATAGATCTTCAGTCTGGTTGAGCTGATAATTTGCTTCTGTTGTAATCGACCGATGTGCATCTGCCTTCAACATCGGATGATCCGGTGTTCAGTCCTTCAGAACACTTCAGAAAATTTGCTTACTGTTGTATTCATCCGATGTTCACTTGATACACATCGGATGATCCGGTGTGTACTTCATTCTGAGGTCTTCTTCTTCTGTTGAGTCCAAATCGACCGATGCAGTCATTCTTCAGATCACCGGATGATCCGGTGTGTACAATTTGTTTCCTTCGAGTTGAGTTGGACTGATCTTTTGGATTTTGGACTTGTGACCTCTTGAACACTTGTTTGTAAGGCTCTTCTGATGGATATGAAGCTTCTTGTGTTGCCAATTTTGATAAAATTGCGTCGTTGTACGAGTTCCTCATTTGTTTCCGATTAACCCCTTAGGTTAGTTCGTTGAGGGGTCTCCTTTTGCATCCAATGAGCAGTAGATGACATTTATGAGTGATTGATCGACGTTTGATTCATTGTACATGAAACCTCGCATCCACAAACTCATTAGTGGTAATTAACGGTTGTCATTAATCACCGAAACCGTACCTCGTGGGGGCCTAGATGCTTTCAATCTCCCCCTTTTTGGTGATTGATGACAACACAACGAGTAGAGCATAAAAGTAATGGAATTTGAAACGCAAACGCAATGCTCATAAAGAAATGTAATCGGAACAACATGCAACACAAGGAGCTCGAAGGCTCAAACAGTGATCAAATATAAATCATAAGAGTGAAGTAGCATACGAAATTACAAATAGTAGCAAATGATAACAATCAAGTCTCAAAAAGAAGCAAATAACAAGTCTGAAAGCAAATAGATAACTAGCACTCCCCCTAAGCCCAAGACACTCCCCCTAACTCTAACTCTTCTCCCCCTTTGGCATCAAGACACCAAAAAGGGAAGAGGAGTACCTAGGACTCCGGAGCTCTCGGGGCGACGGTGAAGCGGACGACGTCGGCGGTGTCGGAGCTGCTCGAGGTAGACGTCGCCGGAGCTGGTGCTGGAGCGGGAGGAGCCGGAGGTGCTGACGTGGCTGGAGCTGGAGCTGCTGGAGGGTCCGCTGGAGCTGGAGCTGCTGGTGGAGAAAGCACGGCCGGGAGAGGCGAGAACTGGAACGGCACCGTCGAAGCCAGCAGTGGAGACATGCTGTAGCTCGGGATCGGCGACGCCAGTGCTGGAACTGAAGCTGGAGCCAGAGGAGGTGCTGCTGGAGGCTGACTGAGACCGGTGTGCTGTGGCGGAAGGGCTATCCCGGTCTGCTGGTAGAGGTTGGTGATCAACCCCAGGATACCCATCATCGCCTGCTGGGTCTGCTGCTGCTGGTCCAGTGTCCTCCGGTGCATCTGGTCCACCAGACTCGTGAACCGGTCCGTGTCCTCGCGCCTCTGGCGGGCCATCTCTAGCTGCATCTCTGTCTGCTGCCTCTGAAGCTCTGCGAGCCGCGCAGCCTGCTCTGCCCTGGCCTGCTCAGCAGCGAGCCTGTCCTGGCGCTGCTGCTCGATCATCTGCTGAAGAAGCGACGTCAGCTCAGACGGCTGCGTCACCTGCGCCTCGGACACAGGAGGTGGTGTCGGTGGCTGAGCAGCTGATCCTCCGGCCTCGGCGTTGTGCTGCCTCGGTGAAGGTGGAGGAGGAGGGAAGTACTCCTCGACACTGTCGTCTGTGTCGCTCTCGGACCAGACGTGCTGCAAGTCTCCACCTTGAGCTTCTGCCTCAGCCAGACGCTCATCTTCCTTCTCAAGGTCAGACCAATCCTCCTCAGTCAAGCGCGCCCTGACCTGGCGCTCAACTGGACGGCCAAGGCGGCGATCTCCAGGATCGGACGCACGGTAGTGACCGAAGCGGGTCACGCTCTCGTCAGCAAGCCGGGCCTGTGCTGAATGTCCCTCTGGCACCACCATAGAACAAATAAAGCTGATCCAGTGCCCATAGACCATCTGCCTCATCATGCCCACTCCATCTGTAATAACGTCCTCCATCTCGCAGATAATGATATCCACTATATCAAAGTCCATCCCGTTCATGATGTAGAACAGGAGGGTCTGCTGGAGACTCGTGAACCCCTCTAAGTAACCTGACCTCGGCAGGAGCGTGCGGCGCAAGGCGAGGTGCACAATGCGCGCAGCTGGGGTCAGGAGTGCTGGGACTCTCGGCTGATCTGGAGAGAATGTGGGGCCAAACAAGGAGCGGATCTCATCCAGCTGAGGTGCTACCCCTCCAGTAAGTGGCCTCCTCGGTGGATCTGCCTGCCCATAGACCTTCTCGTGAATGCTAGTGTCATGCAGGTCCAAGCCAAGGATGTGCCCCAAAGTCTGCCTCGTGAGATGGTAGTGCTGACCATTGAACATGAAGGCAATTGATCTTCTGCCCTCTGAGATGTACAGGGTCGCGTAGAAGACACGGACCCATTCTTCCACATACGCACTTCTCTCATAGTCCAATAGCTCCACCAAGCCTCTGTATCGCTCAAAGAAGGGGCGGACATCAGTTTCCGCGGCCACTGCAAGCTGCCTCCAGTCCAGGTGGTTGTGCTGAAAGAGCTTGTGCCCCCGGCGCTTGTAGGTCTCATAGAGAGACGCCTGGGTGACAGTCCAGAAGCGACTGTCAACAAGCAGCTCTCGGGGCTGTGGGAACCACTCCTCAAGAAGAACACTCCATCTGAGCTTCCGGAGTTGCTTTGCCTTCATCTTCCGGTAGTCCACAAGACGGACTCCTTCACCGACCCGGACGGCCGTGTCCATCTCATTGATGGCCCACTCAATCTCCCTGTCCTCACGACGGTCGGCAGCCGTCGGTCTCGGACGAGGAGCAGCCTCGGTGTGACCCCCACGCGTCCGGGCTGAGCGCCGGCGGACGAGGGGCTCAACGGGCTCCTCTTCGGCGTCGGAGTCGTCGACCACTGGAGGCGGCCTCGGACGGGCCTCACAGATCCTCAAGGACCCTCCTCGGCCACGCTCACGCTCCTCGGCGGCGCGAGCGGCCATCAAGGCTTTCTTCTCATCCTTCGAAAGTTTCCGCTTTTTTGCGGCGGGTTCCTCGATAGCCTTGCCTTTGCCTTTGCGATCACGGGCCATCTTCGAGAAATTCGAGAGCAAGGGTTAGCGAAAAGATGACGGGAAACAATGAAGGACGTCGCGCTGCACGGAACAAACCTCGTCGACGAAAAGACACGAGACCGATGAAAGGCGACGAACGGCGACGATCGATGGCTCGGGCGAGAAACCCTAGCAGGGAGAACTGCCGGCGGTGGAGGCTGGTGAAGGAGTGGTGCGGTGAGCGGGCACGGGCGACGGCGGCGCGTGGGGAGGCAGCGGCGGCGGTGCTGCGGGTGGAGCACGGCGGCGGCGGCGCGAGGGAAGGGCGGCGGCGCGCAGGAGAGGTGGCCGGCGGCGGTGGCGCGAGCAGGGGACGGCGGCGGCGGCCGGCGGCGGCGCTGCAGGCGAGGGAGAGGCGGCGGCGCGTGGAGAGGCGGTGGTCGGCGGCGGCGGGAGCACGGGGTGTCGGGGAGAGAAAGGGTCGGGCCGGCGCGCGGGTTTAAATAGTGGGGCCCAAACCCTAGCCGTTTTTCAAACACCGGATGGACCGATGATATATGCAGTGAACGTCGGTCAATTGCAGCAGTAAGGATATTCAAGAATTGCTGTTGACATCGGATGAACCGATGATTAGGGTTTTGAACATCGGTCGAATAGCACAGTAAGGGTATTCAACCGAGTGATATTGACACCGGATGATCCGACGTTAGAGGGAGGTAGACATCGGTTGAATGGATCACAGCTCCAGAAGAGTGAACATCGGATGGACCGATGTTTTCCAGGATGAACGCGTCGGATCATTTGAGGTTCTGACAGAGTTGGGTTTTGAGGTTTGAACACCTATTTGACCGATGAGAGATTGACAGGGGCATCGGATAATCCGATGACAACAGAACGAAAACATCCCATATATGTCCTTCGACCGAACAAACAATTGAGGAGAAACACATGTCTTAGGACTTTTTGGGCAACTCCTTACCCCTCAAGAAGCTAATATGCCAATAGCTTGGCTAGACCTTAACACAAACGGAACACCAAGAAAAATGGAGGAAAAATATCCAAATAAAATGTAAGGCCCATGCTTTGTGAGGTAGAGTATGGAAACTTCTATCTCATTAAAGCATGTTCCTTTAGAATTTTGCTCTTTCCACATCATATGAGTTGAGATATTGCATTTCAAACAAGTCTCCTTCTCATGATGTGGGTTCCCCTTTGTGACAATCTACCGTATGCAATGTCAAACAAGATAATGCAAAATATTAGATGAATGCAAGTCTATATGACAGGAATCATGCAAGGCATAAAATAAATCTATCTTGCCAAGTTTAAACCTGCCAAAGGCTTACTTAGGGAAAACTATTTCTAGCTCGCCCCTATCCTTTGGGAGTTAGGCAAGACCTATATGACATGCAACCTTACATGAACATGGCAATTTACATGACGTTAGATGCATCTAGCACATTTAACTCACTTCTAAGCCTAGAAAAAGTTTTCTCATCAAGTGGTTTGGTGAAGATATCCGCCAATTGTTCTTCGGACCTAACACCTTGCAAAGAGATTTCTCCCTTAGCCTCATGGTCCCGTAAGAAGTGATGGCGAATATCAATGTGCTTAGTGCGGGAGTGTTGAACGGGGTTTCTAGCTATCTTAACCGCACTTTCATTGTCACAAAGGAGAGGCACACAACCAAACTTAATTCCAAAATCCAAGAGGGTTTGCTTCATATATAGGATTTGGGCACAACATGCACCGGCCGCTATATACTCCGCCTCCGCGGTGGACAAAGCCACGGAATTTTGCTTCTTGCTCGACCAAGAAACTAGGGAACGCCCAAGTAAGTGGCAACCCCCGGAGGTACTCTTGCGGTCTACACGGCATCCGGCAAAGTCCGAATCCGAGTAACCTAAGAGATGAAAACTAGCGTTCTTGGGGTACCACAAACCTACACTTGGGGTATGCTTGAGATACCGAAGTATCCTAAAGACCGCCTTCTTGTGCGATTCTTTAGGTGCCGCTTGAAAGCGAGCACACAAGCACACACTAAACATAATATCGGGCCTAGATGCGGTAAGATATAGCAATGAACCAATCATGGAACGATAATGAGATTGATCAATAGATTTACCGTCCATGTCCGCGTCGAGATGACAATTTGTCGCCATTGGAGTGCTTCTTGAGCTACAATCTCCCATCTCAAATTTCTTCAAGAGGTCCTTAGTGTACTTCTCTTGATGGATGAAGGTCCCCTCTTGAAGTTGCTTGATTTGAAATCCTAGGAAGAAGTTGAGCTCTCCAATCATTGACATCTCGAATTCCCTAGACATCATTTTGCCAAACTCATGGCTAAGAGCTTTGTTAGTTGAGCCAAAAATAATATCATCGACATAAATTTGACAAAGAAATAAGTCTCCGTCGATGTCCTTGGTGAAGAGTGTAGTGTCCACCCTCCCAATCTTGAAACCTTGCATGACGAGGAAGTCCCTTAAGCGCTCGTACCATGCCCTTGGAGCTTGCTTGAGTCCATAGAGTGCTTTGTTTAGCCTATAGACATGGTTAGGGTTTCTTGGGTCCTCAAACCCGGGAGGTTGCTCAACAAACACAAGTTCATTAATATAGCCATTGAGAAATGCACTCTTAACATCCATTTGATAAAGCATGATATTATGATGAGAAGCAAAAGCAAGGAGTATGCGGATAGCTTCTAACCGTGCTACCGGGGCGAATGTCTCCCCAAAATCCAAACCTTCAACTTGAGCAAATCCCTTCGCCACAAGCCTAGCTTTGTTGCGGACCACCATGCCATTCTCATCTTGCTTGTTGCGGTAGACCCACTTCGTTCCAATTACATTCTTGTCCTTGGGTCGCTCCTCCAACACCCAAACTTCATTGCGGGTGAAGTTGTTGAGTTCCTCTTGCATAGCCATCACCCAATTGGAGTCTTGGAGAGCTTCCTCAATGCTTTTGGGTTCTACACACGACACAAAAGAGTAGTGCTCACAAAAAGATGCAACATGACGTGAACGAGTACTTACTCCCCGTGAAGGACTTCCAATGATTTGATCCATTGGATGTGCCTTGGAGATGCGCCCATGTCTCATCAACGGTTGTGAGTCACTTGGTGGTGGTGAAGCATCTTGCTCGTCTTGTGGTTGGACTTCATCTTGGACTTCATCTTCTTCTTGGTGTTGTGTGGCTTGTTGGTCTTGCATAGGCAATGGATCATCTTTGTCTTCTTCTTCATCCACTTGAGGCGTCATGGAGGTGTTGATGTTCGGACTTGAAGCTCCCCCTTGATCATGGCTCTCCTCAACTTCGGGCTTGATGTCTCCTATGGTCATGTTCTTCATAGCTTCTCGTAGAGGCTCATCATCTATATCATCATGACCAAAACTCTCCTCTTGGGAGCCATTAGTCTCATCAAACTCAACGTCACAACTTTCTTCAACTAACCCGGAGGTTTGGTTGAATACTCGATATGCCTTTGAGTTTGACGCATAACCAAGGAAAATACCAACATCGCACCTTCTTTCAAACTTACCAAGTCTTTTCTTGCGGTAGATGTAGCACTTGCATCCGAAGACCCGGAAGTAGGAGATGTTGGGCTTTCTCCCAATGAGGAGCTCGTAGGGAGTCTTTTGGAGAAGTCGATGAAGATAGACTCTATTTGCGGCATGGCATGCCGTGTTGATCGCTTCCGCCCAGAACTTCTCCGACGTCCCATAATCATCAAGCATGGCTCTCGCGAGGGTGATTAGTGTCTTGTTCTTTCTCTCAACAACACCGTTTTGTTGAGGGGTGTATGTAGCCGAAAATTCGTGCTTGACTCCTTCACGGTCACACCACTCCCCAATATTGTAGTTCTTGAACTCGGTGCCGTTGTCACTCCGGACCTTGATGATGGGAAGTTGGAATTCCCGTTGAGCTCGTTTTGCAAAGGTCTTGAAGACTTCCGGGGTTTCACCCTTGTCACCTAAAAACAAGGTCCAAGCATAGCGAGAGTAATCATCAACAATAACGAGACAATAGAGATTACCGCCAAGGCTTTGGTAGGTGGACGGTCCGAAGAGGTCCATGTGAAGTAGTTCGAGCGGCTTGGAGGTAGACACCATTGTCTTCATCGGATGGTGCGAAGCCACTTGCTTCCCGGCTTGACATGCGCTACATAGCTTGTTCTTTTCAAACGTCACGTCCTTTACGCCGGTCACCATCCCTAGCTTGAAGGACTTCTTGAGCTTGCTCATTCCTATGTGAGCAATCCTCCGATGCCATAGCCACCCCAAACTTGTCTTGGTGAAAAGACAAGTGGTTAGGCTTGCGCTCTTGTTGGAGAAGTCCACCAAATATAGATGACCATGCCTAAAGCCCTTGAATATTAGTTCTTTGCTAGCTACACTAGACACCACAACACCATCTTTGTCAAATGTGCACGTTAGTCCAAGATCACAAAGTTGAGCAATAGAGAGCAAATTAAAGCTAAGAGACTTAACGTAAAGCACATTCGAAATGGACAAGTCATTAGAAATTGCAATTTTACCTAAACCAATTACCTTCCCCTTTGAGTTATCACCAAAGGTGACTTGTTCATGATTGCCGGGGTCTTCTATGGAGGTGAACATACCATCATTGCCGGTCATGTGTTGAGTGCACCCACTATCGAGTACCCAATGTTTTCCTCCGGCTTTGTAGTTCACCTACACACATGAAGTTAGTTTTTGAGTTTAGGAACCCAAGCCAACTTAGGTCCTTGTATGTGTGATACAAGTGATTTTGGGACCCAAAGTTGCTTGGGGAGCTTCCCCTTCATGCCCTTGATGTTTTTGCCAATGAACTTCGCCTTCACCTTTCCACCTACTTTGCTCAATAGATAGTGACAATCATTGAAAGTAGATGAATAGTTAGGAGGTAATTTTGGAGAAGGACGAGTGGGAAGAGGGCACTCCCTAGTGTGATGTCCGATGACCTCACAGTGTTGGCAATAGGATCCCACTTCCTTGATGAAGCTTGTCCTAAGCTCCGGTGAGGGCACCTTCCATTTGTTGGGCGTAGGGAAGGTCCCAAGTCCCCTCTTGTTGAAGCCTTTAGCTTGTTGGAAGAGGATCTCCTTGTGCTTGTCCTCTCCCTTGGAAAGTCTAGCCACACTAGTGCGGAGACTTTCGATCTCGTCCATTAGCTCCTTCTCCCTATTAGCTTTCAATGGCAAAGACTTATGCAAATTGTTAGTGGCATGTGAACTAGCGGGTGTTTTGCCATCAAGAGTTTCTTTCTTCAAGTTATTCAATTTTAGTTCCATTGCTTCATAGGAAAGACTAAGTGTCTCATGCTCTTGAACTAACTCGTTATGCTTAGCCAATAGTGCCGAGTTAGCTAAGTCAAGCTCATGGAACTCAAGCTTGATTTGAGCCTTCTCCCCCTCGATTTGCTTGACATGAGACTTGAGCGTTTCATGCTCATTAAGTATGGTGACATACTTGTCTTGCAAATCGAGGTTGGCACCCTCTAGCTTAGCGCGAGTTAGCTCAAGTGCCTTAACCTTAGCCTTTTCCCTTTTGATAATGGCATGATATTCATTAATCATAGATGCTAGTTCATCGGGAGAAAGTTCATCATCACTTGAGTCATCACATACCTTTGTGTTACCTTTCGCCATGAGGCACATAGGCGGTGGAGGAAGGGATGAGTCATCCTTGTTGACGATAGCGAGGCTTGCCAAGTTTTCTTCCTCATCTTCACTATCATCACTTGTTTCTTCATCGGTGACCCACTCATTTGCTTCGCACATGAAGACCTTTTGAGGTCCTCTTCTCTTCTTTGGAAAGAGCTTGGTCTTCTTGCCTTTGTCAAGTTTCTTCTTTCCAAAGGTGCGCTTGGGCTTTGCATCTTCATCATCATCACTCTCTTCTAGCTTGCGATGCTTGCCCTTGTCCTTCCTCTTGTCTGGTCTTGGACAATCATATGATATGTGGCCTTGATCGCCACAATTGTAGCACGTCTTGTTTTCATCTCTCCTTGGCAAGAAGGCTTTCTTCTTGGGATCAAACGAGTATCCCTTCTTGGCAATCTTTGAGTTGAGACGTGAAAACTTCCTCATCATCAATGCAAGCTCATCATCATCATCATCTTCACTTGTAGCTTGTTCTTCCTCACTTGAGCTAGGCTCAACCACTTTCTTCTTCTTGGTATGTGTCTTCTTGGTTGAGGCCTTGAGAGCAATGGTCTTTGATGATGATGACTCCTCCATCATTCCAAGCACACTCATCTCATGAGCATGTATCTCTCCAATGAGCTCCGAAACCTCAATGTTGTCAAGTGACTCCTTTTGGAGCATTGAGTTGATGATGTTGTACTTGGGCTTGGGAAGTAGCATGAGGATCTTGCGGTTGATGAGTCCCTTGCCAAGAGAAGCAATGTCAAGAGCATTAATTTCCTCAATGAGTACATTTAAGCGAGAAAACATTTGATTAACATTCTCATGAGGAAGCATTTTAAAATCATCATACTTGGATTTAAGCAAGTGATATTTGAGCTCTTTGACACGAGAGGAACCCTCATGGATCTCAATCAAGCAAGCCCAAATTTCACAAGCTTTCTCCTTACTAGCAATTCTAGCAAATACATCTTGACTAATGCACTCATAAATAGCATTCCTAGCCTTAGCATCCCATTTTAGTTGATCACCAATATATTCATGGTTGCCAAACCCCGCATGGGTCGCTTCCCACACTTCGGGAGAAATTGCCTCAAGGTAAGCGCGCATGCGTGCTTTCCAATAAGCAAAATTCTTGCCCTCGAAGGTAGGAACCGAACCCCCATTCTTGGCCATTTTTGCTCTCTAGCGGTGAAGCTAGAATGATCCAATGAGCAACCTTGCTCTGATACCAATTGTAGGGATCGAATGCCCAAGAGGGGGGGGTGAATTGGGCTACTTCAAATTTTAAGTCAATTTAAAGCTTAAGTAAAATCTAATTCTCTAAGCAAGCCAATAGTGCAATTAAGAGAATTAAGTGCGGAATTGAGAATTGCGTAATCGTAAAGGAGTAGGGAGGAGGAATGCAAACGCTCGAAGACACGGGGACACGTCGATTTTTCCCGTGGTTCGGTGAGATCACTAGGATCCACCTACGTCCACGTTGTGGCACCCACCTAAGGGTATCGCCACTCCCAAGTCACCGAGACGAGGGAATCCACTAACTTCCTCCGTTCGCCATCCTTGGCAAGGTGGAGCTCAAGCCTTGTACAACTTCGATCCTCCGGGCTTCCACAATGGTCTCGGCAAGCTCCGGAGCGATCTCTTCACTCTCCTCTTGATACAAGGTGAGTGCAATCACCAAGAATGCACTTTCTCACGGCTCTCCCTATTCTAGAGTCTCCACTCACCCAGAGAGGACGCACACAAGCTTTACTCTAAGAGGAACTAGCCTATATCTTGAGGTGTGAAAGGATTACAAGAGTGTGAAAATGAGTATTCTAAGTCTTGGACACTTGGGGAATGTGTAGTGGTGCTCTTGTTGTTCAGCCTCACCGAAATGACTGGTGGGAGGGGGTTAAATACTCAGCCCAACCGAATTAGCCGTTGGAAAAGCGGGCTGATTACTTTTTCTGTGTACATCGGATGATCCGATGACCCCCTTTTATGAGCATCGGTCTAATTAGATTAGCTGACGTCATTCTGTCAGAAATGACCGTTATTAGACCGATGCTTCACCTCCTTCATCATCGGAGGATCCGATGAATAGATCTTCAGTCTGGTTGAGCTGATAATTTGCTTCTGTTGTAATCGACCGATGTGCATCTGCCTTCAACATCGGATGATCCGGTGTTCAGTCCTTCAGAACACTTCAGAAAATTTGCTTACTGTTGTATTCATCCGATGTTCACTTGATACACATCGGATGATCCGGTGTGTACTTCATTCTGAGGTCTTCTTCTTCTGTTGAGTCCAAATCGACCGATGCAGTCATTCTTCAGATCACCGGATGATCCGGTGTGTACAATTTGTTTCCTTCGAGTTGAGTTGGACTGATCTTTTGGATTTTGGACTTGTGACCTCTTGAACACTTGTTTGTAAGGCTCTTCTGATGGATATGAAGCTTCTTGTGTTGCCAATTTTGATAAAATTGCGTCGTTGTACGAGTTCCTCATTTGTTTCCGATTAACCCCTTAGGTTAGTTCGTTGAGGGGTCTCCTTTTGCATCCAATGAGCAGTAGATGACATTTATGAGTGATTGATCGACGTTTGATTCATTGTACATGAAACCTCGCATCCACAAACTCATTAGTGGTAATTAACGGTTGTCATTAATCACCGAAACCGTACCTCGTGGGGGCCTAGATGCTTTCAGTACCTCAACAAAATGTTGTTGTAGAGAGAAAGAACAAAACCATAGTTGAGATGGCTAGGACTATGTTTGATCAATATCAAACTCCTGAGCCACTCGGGTCTCTTGGTGGACCCGGGAACTATGTAGATCTCCCCGAGCAAATTCATGAATAGCGGGCATTCGTGCTCTGACATGCAGCAATAATTAACGAGTAGTGATGGACGCGTTCCGGTCACTCCAAATGAATTGAATCAACCGGGTTTCACCTGGATTACCCATTAGATGACTCACCGAGCGCAAGATTTTGACCCTACCCTAGGAGATTTCCGGCCTGCTCAACCCTCCGAGCCACGGACAGGTGTCGGCGAGGCTCAAAGAAACTTGCGGCTAAAAATCTGACCTTGTCAATGGTTCGGGGCCCGCCACACGATCTGTGCTAACAATGACTGGGCACCAACGCCCCGCCGGATATAGTCCGAGCCGCTATTGGTCACGTGTGTAATTGAACTGATACTAACACATTATTGAACTCTTGTTTTTCAGGGTCCCCAACGCTATTGCAAGTTCAACCTAATACCAAATCCGTGAGGACTCGACCAAAGGTTCGGGGGCTACTGATGGAGTTCTTTATCCGAGGTACCAAACAGACGGGACCGCATGGTACGTGACCACTATGCAGCTACGAACCGTAGCTACCCTCCATCTTTAGGAGGGCCCACCACCAATGCCCCAACCAGCCGAGGTGGGGGTATCCAGCCTGCCCAAGTCCGAACTCGAGAGGTCGGGCGGACGATTCGTCTTGGGTATCCTTTTATAGTCATTCACCCCTCAACGGCCAACAGAGACAAGAATATAGCCGTTGATGGAAGAGGAGGTCGTTTGGCTCCCTCTCCAAGTCGTCGAACCGGAGTTTTTGACAACATCGCATGTGGGACCCCTCATTCTCCCTTTGGCAAGTGGCCCTCAGCGGCTATATTTCTGGCCGTTTGGTGCAAGGGCCACATATACGCTCAAAAATCTGTTTTCCCAATAAATCTTTTATTGAATCCAAATTTTCTTATAAAATTGTTGGTTGAGAATACTTAATTCTCAACATGTAAGGAAAAATCCAAACATGCTACCAAAATGCTAACTAAATGGGAAAAAATCAAACATGACTGGAAAAAGGTAAATATGACATAGCTACCAATTATCCTATTGGAAAGGTCTCACCCAAATCTTTGTAATGTCTAATGAGCAGAGCTTCCCTCAGTCACGTTCAAATTAGTGATTTAGCATTAGGCCTGGAGAAGAAGACTCAGACATGTTCATTGTTTCTTTCGCTATTCTTTCCTTGGTGGGCTTGTGTGCTTTAGGTCGTTCAGATGGCCCTGGCTTCCACATCCATCTGAATTGTTGCCTTGGATGTAGCGATGTTTTGTCTTGGTGTAGTAGGTTCCTCAGGAAAGCAATGACATTGTCATATTATGGGGGCGTCACTTCTACTTTTTGATGTTTTTGACATTCAGGCAATACTTGATATTGATTATGGAGCATTGCTCCTTTCTTGGACAGAAGTCAAACTTCTCTTTGCTGTTGATTTTGAACTGGATTTCTCTGGCCCCCGCATTTATTTGAGCATCCGCAGTGCTAAGGAATGGTCACCAAAGAACGAGTAGCATTTCCTTTCAGCCTCCATTTCAAGCACCATGAAGTCTATAGGGATGTAGCAATCCCGAATTCTCACTAGACCATCTTCACCAATTTCTGCATGGTACTAAATTAGAAATCCCACCATGTGAATTGGCCTAAAGCTCATAAAGATAAATTGCATAAAATGAACAAACTGAAACAAGCGCATGGCCCATGTTGCACTTCGGTCCATACACAAATTTGCCTAGAGCCCATAACTTAAAATCTCAGAAAATCATAAAACTAAATCAGTGCACATGGCCCAATATAGCCCAGTCAACTTGCTGCTTAAAAAGGAAATATGCTGAAAATATAATGGGCGGCCTAATATGCCATGAAGGCGTCCCACCTGGGTTGTGGGCTGTTTGGCATTGCGCTTGACTTGGGATGTTGGATTGTCTTCCGACGGTCTATGCTCTCACTTGGTCGTCGCTTGACACGTGTGATTCTTAGCATTGGATGTGAATCCAGTGGTGGCCACTAAGATCAACCCTATAAAATCCTCGATCAACTGGTCCCAGAAACCCTAAGTCTCATTTCTTCCTTCGTATTCTCTCTCTTCCATCGAGTTGCATCCAATCGACTAGAGAGAAAAGCTAGAAAGTTGCCAGCGGTGGCTCCGCGCTCATCGCACTGGTGCACGAGTTTGTGGTAAGGCGGCTCATCGCCGATGAGCGATCCGCCAACCGATGCATCATTGAGGGACCCCATGCCTGGGTTAGGGTTCCGCCGAGAACCCTAGCCCCGATGAACTAAGTGGTCTTGTGCCGCCGTTGTCTTGCTCACCGGCATGCGCGTTCACCTACGGTTGAGCGTGCCACCATCAAACTAGACAACGAGTGGTGCATTTGACCGGCAGATTCGATGATCCCGAGGGTCACCATCTTCTCAAAGCCTGTTGAAGATCGTACTCCCGTGTGTGCCACAATCATCGTTGTCAAGCCCGAGGCTCAATGACTCATAGAAACGGTGGCGGCCTTAAGGTAAATCGATCTGCCCCTTACCCATAATCTTATTCATTATCCTTAATCTGAGTTTTGAGTAATTTATAGGATTTGAAATCCCGCTGTGAAATGAAATTGGGTTGTTAATCAAACACGAAATTTGGATTAAGTGGACTAAGAAGGCTCATGATACACTACATGAACATGTCTGACTTACGACGGCTGTAGCCATCGTAAATAAGGGGAAAAGCTGTCGTACAAAAGATTATGATGATTTACGTTATTTACGACGGTTTTTGGCCATCGTAAATTAATCATCGTAAATAAGCTTATTTACGACGGTGGCCCGAAGCCATCGTAAATAAGGGCCCGACCTACATGGATGGATGGGTATCATTATTTATGAGGGCTTATGGGTAAATAAGGAGTTTATTTACGACAGTTTCTGAGATGTCGTATTTAAGTACGGTTTACTTATGATGGCCAAAGCAGCCATCATAAATAGCACAGATCTTATTTATGACGGTTCTATATGAAACCATCATTAATAATGTTTTTTGTTTTTTTAAACAGAAAATGGCTTCCTTGTGCAATGACCAGAAACACTGATTTCACATACAATAAAATAACAGTTATATAGCATCAATATAACATCAAACAACAAATACATAGCACAACATGCTCGCATCACATGTTATAAAAGGAGCAAGAGGGACTATACACTAGCCTCTCTACTACCTCCAGAGCCGTATATGTCGTCTCCGCGTGTCACTATAGGTGTCAGTAGCGACGGCGACAGAGTTTGAGCTTCCATCACCAATCTCTGCAATACACGTTAGTAGTTAGATATGTTTATAAGTTTGAAACTTCGTTTTTGACTAGAATTGCTTAAATAAGCAGGAATTCATCATATTTAGCTTAATTTAGCTAAGTTGAGCTAGATTTGGTTATGTTAGATGAAGTAAGACTAGAATTTGGAATTTTTGTTACCTGAACCGAGGGAGAAGGCGTGTCTGGCGTGGGATGCACCGGCGGCAGTGGCTGCACCGATGGTTGTATCTGGATATGCTGCCCATGCTGTCGAGCTAGGGTCCGTCATTGCAAACATTATATGTTACATATTAATAGAATGCGATGAATTTAAATTACATTAGTTTCTATCTCTTAACTCCATGTCCTCTCACATCTGCGCCGTGTAGGTTGTCTGCTACTCCATCACGGTCAAGTGCACCGCCTCTTGTCGCGTGTTGATGGCTCCTATGAAGCACTAATAAATCATCCTAAGCAACGGCGCTAGAAATGTTTGTTGGTATTTCTTAACACCACAGATCATCTCCGGTAGCAGACGAGATCCGCAAGCACAATAGAATTTCACCCAAGAGTATTCCCAAGAGTATCACATTTATCCCAAAGAAAGGCAGTGAAGTAAAGTAAACATTATTCTTATGATCAAGGTATAGAGCACTAAGTGTTTACCAGAATAGGGGTAAGATGATAATATGGATAGTGTGACACACACCTAAGCAATCTACTCTAAGGTTAAGGTTGTCCTAGCGTGTGTTAGACTACGAGATGGAGCTACTCCTCCTGTGCTCTAATTACTCATATACATAGCCTAAAAGTACACATGAATATGCTAACAGTAAATACTAGGGCTTAGCGGTTCAACATGTTGGGCATGAGCTTACCCTGGTCCGCTAGGCGACTCCCGCCAAGAGCCTACGTCGTAGCCGAACATGCAGGATTACAACGGAGGGATATGGCAATCACCACCTACCGCCTACCTCTACGAACCGTGGACTACGATGCATCCAATGCTACTTAACTATCTAAGCACCACACTTACATGTTAAGTGAATACCTAAAGAGTTCGGATACAAATATCATCCTAAGGCAATGACTAACCTAAACATCATTGAACCAATGTTGGTACCAGACACTAACATATTCATGTTAACATAGTCATATTAATACCTATATTAGACTATAGTGTTGGTGTATGATGTTTATGATAACAAGATATGAACACTATGACTAGATCATAACAACATCTACACCTAGCACATACATGGACTCCACAATCAAACAAGAAATGCTTTGACCAAGTGAAAGTGCATCTAGGCATCCCTTGTGGGTTTTGGTTGATTTATGAAAAACTAATGAGACCTAACAAATTTGTTGAGATGAGCGCGGGTTTTAAAGAAATTAGGAAGAAAGCGCAAAAAGGAAGGAGAATGAGGATCTAAAGCAAAAAGAACTCAAGAGCTGAAAAGATTAGATTATTTTGTATGGAGTGTGTTGGAGAAACAAACCTCAAGAGCTCATGTGAACAAATAACTCAACTCACTGCACAATTCACGGGAAAATCGGACAAGTCCGATATACACCGGACTAGTCTGATATCTCTCTCACCAAGATCGGACTAGTCCCCCCCCCCTAGTGCGAACTAGTCCTCAACACATCACATTTGCACTACACCGAACAAGTCCGATATCAGCCGGACTAGTCCGAAAACTCTCTTACTAAAATCGGACAAGTCCCTCCAAGTGTGGGCTTGTCCTTAGTTCTTCACGGTGTTCACTACACCAGACTAGTCCGATATCAACTGGACTAGTCTGAAATGTTTCTGAATAAAAATGGACTAGTCCGCACCAGTAACAGACTAGTCTGGTATATCTCAACACTTGGGTTTTCCACACGCCGCACACCGGAGTAGTCCGAAGTCCACCACGTACTAGTCTTGACATCGCAAACCCTAACAGTAACTTTTAGAAACCCTAGCATAAATAGAGGTGTACGGCCATACAACCAACACTCTAGACCCCCTGTGCCGTCACACCTTCCAAGAGACCAAAATACACATCTCTCCACACATTCTAACCCTAAGAAGATCAAATCTTTAAGGATTAGCAATTGATCAAAGGAGAGACTTGTTCTACACATCTTGAGCTCTTGGGTTTGATCTCTCGCACACTCTTGTTGTTTATTGTATATCTTTCGAGTGTATTTGGTGGTGTTCTGCATTGTAATTCTTGGGGAGCCCTCAACTTGTGAGAAGGCCCCTTGAACAAGTTATTTGCCCCTGTGTGATTAGTGGAAGAGAATTGGCCTTCGTGGCGAATCGATGAGGGTAGGGTTGGCGAGTACCCGGTCCTTCGTGGACTCCTCAACGTGGATGTAGATTTCCTCTGTGGAATCGAGCCATAGGATAAAATCTTGTATCACACACTTTTGTTTTATTACTCATCATATTCTAGGGTTTACATAATCTTGTGTAACTCACGTTGAAACATTGAAACGAAAGTTTATCTTTGTTATACAATGTTTCATTGTTGTAATACATCTAAGTTTCTAATTACTTTCCGCTGCATAGGGTACTAGAAGTGAAATTATCGATCAATCTTGATGTTTCTAGTCCACGCACACCAGACTAGTCCGCACAGTACCAAACTAGTCCGATCTCTCTGTATTTAATCAATATGTTAAGTGTTTCAGGGATCAATAAAGTTTCAAAAAGCCTATTCACCACCTCTAGGCTACATTCACCAAGTATATGAATAAATAAAGATCAATGATGGTATTATTATAAAGCATAAAGTCACAAATATAAAGAAAGATACATGAGTCATACCTTTCGCAATTTGGACATCGGACTAGAGGCTCCTCTCTATAGCCTAACCTCCACAAAGGACCTAGGAGAACTAGTGTATATAAGAGAGAATGCTCAAGTGGTGTCTGTTGAAGTGGGGGGTAGGGGGTCCTATTTATAACTAGAGAAGGGTCAGTTCCCACCACCAAAAGCGCGCGAATGAGTCTTCATCGCTATGAGAGCACCACAGGTAGTCGACACATGGAAGTTGACCGAGTTTGGCGCCAGGAAGGGTTCGGCCGAATCCCCTGTTCGACCAAACTGGTCTTCGCTCCGTTTCGCATGTTCTTTCTCTAGGTCACTTCCAGGTGGGCCCTATTGATTGATATGAGTGATACACCATTGGATCCCCTCGGATATGTATGTTTGTGGGCCATTTGATCCATGTGATGCCACGTGTCAGTGCTTGATTGTTGGGGTGATACTTTTTATGATTGCTTCCCCTCTTTCAGCTCATTCCTATATAAAATTCTACATGCACTATTTTTCGAAGGACAAGTGAAAATAGTTTAAGTGGAAAGGTTATGTGTGCAAGAAATTATCTTTCCTTCACTTAATTGAATTATATTGACGGGTAAAATTTCTATATAACAGCCATCTGCAAACTTCCCCAAGCTTTTCCTTTGCTCGTCCCGAGCAAAGTCAAGACTTTAGGTTGATGATCAGGAGTTGCTACAATGTTTCACCTTTCAAAAGAACCAAGTGCACAACAAAATACTCTACCTAGTATTGCAAAAATTGGCTATGATACTCTACCCTTCTTAGGTCATTATGGGTCTTATGCTTTTCATATTCATGGGTAGTTGAAAGATAGAACAGTAAAAGGAGCAAGCATAGCTAAGATGTCAAGTTCCAATTAAATTTTGGAGAGATCAATTCAGATTCTAAGTTCCTCAATTTGATTCTATCATTCCCTCCTTTTCCTGTAGTGGAAATATATCATCACCAAAGCATTTGCCTATACTAATCCTACCATTAAATAAGGCTTATATGTGGATCATGGTAGGGAATGTAGTAGGCGTATTTGCAACACATAATACCGTCGAGTGAAAAGAGTAAGCCTTAGGAGAAATCAATTCAAAACATTTTGATTCAAGACTTGTGCATGTGTCATGGAATGGAAGTGGAAGTGGATACTGAGATGACTCCTTTTTGATATGGACTCTCTTTATTGCAGGGATGAAACATTCCTACTTTCTCTCCTTTTTTTCTCATGCTTATAATGTAGGCATGCATTTTCTTTTGCTTTCTTTTTTTCTTGTAGCCATGTCTTATACTCCCTTTTATGCACTAAACATGAAGAGTACTAAGTATGAAATGCATGGAGTTTCTCTTTTTATTGTGGAATAATGATATGATGGAATTTTTGCTAACTTCTAGTGTAGAAGTTTCATCATTTGCATGTGATGTCTTAAAGTCAAAAATAAATGAATGAATTCTCACATAGGACTATACTAGTTTGACTCGGCTCAATGTGGATGCAAATAGCATATGCATAGGGTTTATCAATGCAAAACATCATATGGCTTTGGTAGGTATTTCCAATCAAATGAGGGTAACTTAAATCTTTTAGAATTTCTCCGGAAATCTATGTTTCACTTTCAAACTAGCAATAGCAGACCTATCACTATCTCAAACGTCACAACAACATAGAATTAGATTAAGCTTTTGCTACCCACAATTTCTCAATTAAGGCAAAGCTAATTTAAGTCAATGAAAGCAATATTGGGAGAGTAGAAAGTTATGAACTAGAGACATAGGAAAAATAAAATAGAGCAACTATTCATCATTTCATCTATGTGAATTCTTAATTATTCTTACCGCACATCTTTATTTGATGGAAAGCAAATCTACATTACTATTTTTATATTTTTAATTTTTTAGATGCAAGGTAGAAGAATGGATGGAAATTAAAATGCAATAGGTGTGATACAAGTTACCTAAAGCGCGGGGGGGGGGGGGGGGGGGGGGGGGGGGGGGTTCTCCCCCAAGCTTTTTCTTGATCAAGGTCCGCGATAGGGGTCGAATCCCTAACGATGGAGGTAAGCCATGAGGTTGGCCGATCCTTGTTGCAGCATGGCTTTGACAATGGAGGGTTGAGTGTTGATGTTTGTTGCCTCACTCGGATACCATGAGTGTGGTTGAAGAAAGTGTTGTTGATGTCGCTTATCCGCACCTCAAGGTCTCCCATGCGTTGAGTGTAGTTATTCCATGGCTTCTTGCGATAAAGGAATAACTTGTACCTCTCATGCATTGGGTGCGATCCGTCATTCCTTGGCTAAGGTAATTATAACCTTTAGACACAAAGGAGTGACATGTACCCAACATGTGTTGGGTATGATATGGTGTTCCTTGGCTAAGGTACAACATACCTATAACCACGAAGGGATGACGTGCACTCAACATGGGTTGAGTGTGATTCGTTGTTCCTAAGCTAAGGTAACAACTAAATCTTCCTCCTCACATTCTTTTACTAGTGATAGTGATAATTATAGTGAGGATGATAGTAGTGATGAAAGTGAATACATGCTTAGGGGTTTAGACAAAAAGACTGCTGCTAAAATGAAATTTTTACATGATGAGATTGCTGATAAGGAGAAGTCGGTCAATCGTCGGGAAGATATGATCATCTCCCAAATGGTGGAATATATTGATATTGAAAAACTTCTTGAAATTTAAAAGGAGCAAAGTAAATCACTAGAACTTGAGATAGCTTCAAGCAAGGAAGCTTGCTTGAAGTTAAAAGACTAAAACACCATCATCAAGGATGAACTTGCTGACTTAACCAAAGTTAACAAGATCCTTGAGGTACAAGTTGAGTCAGTCAAGCAAAGTGGTTCTTCATCCTATTCAAGCTCACCTTCTCAACATATAAAATCTGAAACTATTATTACTTGTGCTTGTGCCAAAAATGACACTAACTTGAAGGAAAAGCCAAACATGACAAAGGACAAGCAACCTTCCCAAAGTGGCATATTTGACAATGAGAAGGTCAAGTATGCACGCAGTGCACACTCAGTCACAATACCTCCTAATGTCGAATATGGCATTGGGTATTCTTATGGTAAAAAGTAAAACACTAGAAGCCACAAGAATAACAAGGATTACATGGCCTTTGTAAAGGGAAACTCTTCTCAAGTTAGAAAACCTAATAATGTTGATAAATTTAACATTGTGAACACATATGAATAACTACTCATATTTAGATCATTTGATGCTTCATATGTGCTTATGAAATGTAATCTTGGATGAGTTTATGCTAAATATGTTTGGCCACGCCATGGGAACACCACGTCTCATGTGTGGGTGCCCAAATCACTTGTGACTAACCTTAAAGGACCAAAGCCAGCTTGGGTACCTAAGACTAAGGCATGATTTGTTTTTTTTTCATCCGATGGAGCAAAGTGGGTGCTAGATAGTGGAAGCACAAATCACATGACCGGAGAAAGAAGAATGTTCGTGGAATATGAAGAAAATGAAGATCCAAGCAAAGGCATTTACTTTTGTGATAATAGTCTAGGAAGAATGTTTAGTACCGGTAAAATTGCAATTTCATCACAACATACTCTTTCTCATGTATTACACGTTGACTCCTTTGATTATAACCTTTGGCCCATATCTCAATTATGTGACAAGGGTTATAACTGTTTATTCACTAATGAGGGTGTGACCTTCTCTTGAAGGAGAGAGAACTCGGTTGCATTCAAGGGTGTGTTAAAGGGAAAACTTTATCTAGTTGACTTCAACAAAGATAAAGCCGAACTTGACACATGCTTGATTGCAAAGACCAACATGGGTTGGTTGTGGCATAGACGGCTAGCACATGTTGGTATGAGAAATCTTCAAAAAGTCTTTGGCAATCACATCCGAGGTTGAATGGATGTTGTTTTTGAGAAAGACGGGCCTTGTAGAGCGTGCCAAGCCGGGAAGCAAGTACGAGCACCCCATCCCACGAAGAATGTCATGACTACAACAAAATCGCTCGAGCTCCTCCACATAGATGTATTTGATCCAATTGCTTACATAAGCATCGGCGGTAATAAGAATGGTTTAGTCATTGTTGATGATTTTTCACGCTTCACATGGGTTTTCTTTTTGCATGACAAGACATAAACTCAAGGAACCCTCAAGAAGTTCATCAAGCATGCCCAAACTGAATTCTACTTAAAGATCAAGAACATACGAAGTGACAATGGGATATAATTCAAGAATACCCAAGTTGAGGAATATCTAGACGACGAAGGGATAAAGGATGAATTTTCAGCACCATATTCTCCTCAACAAAACAGAGTAGCCGAAAGGAAAAACCAAACACTCATTTAGATGGCGAGAACAATGCGCGGTGAATACAAGACTTCTGATAGGTTTTGGGCTAAAGCGGTTAACACGCTTGTCACGCAATAAACCGACTCTACTTCATCAGTTGCTCAAGAAAACTTCATATGAACTACTCATGGGTAACAAGCCATATATTTCATATTTTCGAGTTTTTGGTTCAAAATGTCATATTTTAAACAAGAAGCCTGGGGCATCAAAGTTCGCTTCGATGTCCGATGAAGGTTTCTAACATGGCTACGATTCAAACTCCTATGCCTATCGTATTTTCAACATGGCCTCTGGACTTGTTGAAGTAGCACATGACGTAGTGTTCGATGAAACTAACGGCTCTCAAGAAGAGAAAGTTGATCAATGTGTGTTAGATCAAGAAGAAGCTCCACGTCAAGCATTGAGAAGAATGGCGTTGGGCGATGTCCGACCACAAGTTCCACCTACAAATGCGAATGAGATGAACCACAAGTGAAGGAAAATGATCAAGGGGGAGCTTCCACACAAGATCAACATCAAGGAGATCAAGATAATCAGAACAGCAATGAGGGCAACAATCTAGGGGGAGACGAAGAAGAGGATGATAATGAGGATTCAAGACCACAAGTACCACATCCAAGAGTACACCAAAGCATCCAAAGAGATCACCCCGTCGACAACATAATCGCTGACATCCAAAAGGGAGTAATAACTCGAGCTCGCATAGCTAATTTTTGAGAACACTATTCTTTTGTATTCTCTTTGGAACCATACAAAGTTGAAGATGCATTAAAAGATCCGGATTGGGTGATGGTGATGCAAGAAGAGTTGAACAACTTCAAAACGAACGAAATGTGGGAGCTTGTTGAAAGACCCAAGACCAACGTCGTCAGCACTAAATGGGTCTTCCGCAACAAGCAAGACGAACATGGAGTGGTAACAAGGAACAAGGCATGACTTGTGGACAAAGGGTACTCACAAGTCGAAGCTTTGGATTTTGATGAGACTTTTTCTCCCATAGCTAGGTTAGAATCGATTCGTATATTACCTGCATATGCTACTCACCATGATTTCAAGCTTTATCAAATGGACATGAAAAGCACCTTCCTCAATGGACCAATCAAGGAGGGGGCGTACGTGGAACAACCACCCGGTTTTGAAGATCAAGAGTACCCCGACTATGCGTACAAGCTGCGTAAGGCTCTCTATGGCCTCAAACAAGCTCCTAGAGCTTGGTATGAGTGCTTTAGAGATTTTTTGATTGAAAATGGCTTCGAGATCGGCTAAGCTGTTTACACTTTGTTGACTAAACACTTTGATGATGATCTCTTCGTTTGCCAAATCTATATTGACGATATTATATTTGGTTCAACTAACAAATCTTTTTGTCAAGAATATAGTAAGATTATGCTAGATAGATTCGAGATGTCCATGATCGGAGAGTTGAGATACTTTTTGGGATTCCATGTAAAGCAACAAAAGTAAGGGACGTTCATAAGCCAAACAAAGTACACTCAAGACATTCTCAAGAAGCTTGGAATTGACAAAGCAAAGCCCATAAAGACTCCCATGGCGACAAATGGACACTTGGATCTCAATGAAGATGGACCAAACGTGGACCAAAAGGTATATCGTTCAATGATTGGCTTTTACTATATCTATGTGCATCTAGGCCAGACATTATGTTGAGTGTATGTTTGTGTGCAAGGTTTCAAGCAAAACCTAAGGGATGTCATTTGGCAGCCGTTAAAAGGATCTTGAGATATTTAGTTCATATACCCAACCTAGGCCTTTGGTATCCAAAAGGTTCAAAATCAATCTCATTGCATACTCCGATGCTAATTATGCCGGATGCAAGGTAGATAGAAAAAGTACCTTCGGTACTTGCCAATTCCTAGGTAGATCCCTAGTTTCTTGGTCCTCCAAGAAACAAAATTCCATTGCCTTATCCACGGCCAAAGTGGAGTATGTTGCAGTCGGGAGTTATTGTGCACAACTCCTTTGGATGCGACAAACTCTAAGGGATTACGGTTACAATATGAGCCGTATTCCACTCCTTTTTGATAATGAGAGTGCCATTAAAATTGCGCATAACCTCGTTGAGCACTCTAGAACCAAACAAATAGACATCTGGCATCACTTTTTGAGAGATCACTCAATGAAAAGAGACATAGCCATTTCTCATGTCAACACTAAGAAACAACTAGCCGATATCTTTACCAAGCCACTTGATGAAAAACGCTTTTGTGATCTCCAAAATGATCTAAATATCCTTGATGCTCAGAACATGGCTTGAAAACTTGCATACATGTATGCCATCTTCAAAATCATGCTGATTGTGTTGAAAAATCATCTCTCTCTATTATCTCCAAAAAACTATGTTAATTACTTGATCTCGGTGAATTATGGTCATAGCTTGATTGTTGTATGTTTACTGATCATATTAATCAAGATTATTTGTGTGTTATTGCCCCCGATTTTTCTTTTAAGCACATTTGAATATATACGAAAGGCCTATATTTTTTTGTCCAGGTGACCACGGACTAGTCCGTGGTTAACCCGAACTAATCCGCACATCGC
Source organism: Tuctoria greenei (assembly GCA_036927565.1). Taxonomy (NCBI): domain Eukaryota; kingdom Viridiplantae; phylum Streptophyta; class Magnoliopsida; order Poales; family Poaceae; genus Tuctoria; species Tuctoria greenei. Next base: position 26,281,410 of record JAYESD010000010.1, on the reverse strand, counting down.
AGACTAGTTCGCTGAGTTTTTCGGTAGTCGGGACTAGTCCGGTCCTACCACGTACTAGTACGATTTTTCGACTCCATAACCCTAGGGCCGGTACAACCCTAATCTTCTTCCTCCTTACAACTCCCCTCACGTTCTCTCTCTTCACTCAAGTGCTCCCAATGTGATTTTGTGAGTCCACCATCAAATCCATTAAAATCTCCGTGGGAATCGATCTAAACTGCAAGGGCATCGAGGACCACAGACTAGTCCGCATCAAGAACTCCTTCAACGCCTCGAATCGAAGGATTTGGTAAAATTTTCCTCCAAACCCTAGAACCTTCAATTTTCCTGGTTTTTGCTCAAGTAGCTTAGCTCCTCCAGTCAATACATGCCCCCCTATTTGCATTACAACTACAGTACTTCACTTTTGCATTGAGGAATTCCATTACTCCGTTTGCTAGGGTATAAGCTTCGAATATCGGACTAGTTAGTTATTGAGGCGGGCTAGTCCGTTATCGAGGCGGACAAGTCCGGTAGTCCGGATTAGTCCGCACCTGATTAACCGACAAGTCTCGTGTTTATTGAACAAACCCTAACATTCTTCAACTCAGTGCTTTCCCTTGCAACCAATTCTTATCTATGTCATATATCACCTTCTTGTTAGGACAATGTTGAAATCAAACGATGATATCTCCGACTTCGAGGCCGAGATGGATCACGAAGTGTTGCCTCATGTTTCGGAGTCTCGCTCCAACAAAAGACAAGAGAGTGCTGCCAAGCCTTCTCCCACCCCACCTATGGTGCGTCGAAAGGTTCCGGCCAAGAAACCAGCTTCAAGAGCAAAAGATACGGCTGGTCCTAGCTCGGCGGCTCCACGCCAAACCAAGGGCAAAGGGAAGGGACTTGCTTCCGGCCCGACTGGTCCCCTCAAGATGACAACTCCAAGACAGGGAAATGGGGACCCCTCGGAGTACAAATTCAATGGAAAAGGAAGTAATGTAGCATGGAATCTAAGGAACATTGATGCCTATAGTAGTGGTAGAAAAGCAGTTGACCCAAGATTTTGGAGTAACATCCACTCGGACTACTACAACACTGTGTACCTCCAAATGAAGACTCCAGTGGTCCGCACTCAATGGATTGACTGGAGCCACTTTGAAAGAAAGAGTTGTGATGCTTTTAATGAGGTGGTAGAGGATGAAGAGAGGCATGGTTTGAAGGACTTGTTTTCTTTCAAATACAACAGGAATGATGATGTCATTGATCATTTCTATGCAACTTGTTATTTTTCCAGTGATGAAGAAGAAAGAGTGACTTGGATGACACATGGTTCCATGTACACAGTTACTTATGCTGAGTTTGCTAGGCTGCTGCACCATGGGAACATCGGAAGCAATGATATTGTGATTCAAAATCTTGGGGTTTTGGAGAAGGACAAGATAGACTTTCTCTATGATACTAGCTTCAAATAAAATCCTCCCTCAACCAAGAACATGAAGCCCTTCTTCATGGTTCTCAATAGAATGCTCCGGAAGACAATTGCTTCAAAAAATGGAGATGTCGGGAGTGTCCAAAGTTACTTGAGAACCTTGATGAAAAGGATTAGTAGGAGTATGAACTTTGATATCTTTGACTACATCCGGAATGACATGGTGAACATCTCCTTCACACCAAATCGCTCTTGTGGCTATGCACCATACTTGATGTTAATGATTGAAAAAGTCACAAGAATTGAGTTTGTGAAGGATGTAGAGCATACTCCTCTAAGGCCTCAGAAGCCTCGTCAAGCCTCTCTCCCAGCTGCTCCCTCACCTGCCTCGAGTGAGGAACACCCTGAGAAATCTCAAGAATATACAAGACCTTCTGCTGGCACTAGGGCCCCTACATCTAGCAAAGGGTCCGCTAGTGGAATCATGAAGTACTTGACAGCTATCTTTGGCTCTTGCCGCAAAACTGAGGTGAAGGTTCATAAGATGAAAATGGAAAGAAAAGAGCAAAAGCGATACATGAAGGACAATGTCAAAGCCATTTGTCAAAAATTGGAGATTGAGCCTATTGGGTCTCCAGTGATCTCAGAGGACTTCCTACTCTCTCTCTCTCTCTCTCTCTCTCTCTCTCTCTCTCTTTGAGCTTGCCTACTTTGGCCTTCGGGGCACGACGAGTGGTTCCTCTCCTCCCGCTCCTCAACCTGATGACAAAGATGCGAAAAGAACGACAGCTAGGAATGAGCAGGCGGCGACAAGTAGATCCCTCCTCTCCTTCTTTTTGGTGCCTTGATGCCAAAGGGGCAGAGATTGAGGAGGAGTCTTAGGTTGTAGCTCTAGTTTGAGAGAGAGAGAGAGCTCTTTTTGTGTTTTTGTTGCAACTATATCATGATTTTGGTATTGTAAAACTTTAATTATGTTCTCATCATGCTTTTATACATGCGTTATGAAATGATGACTATGTTATGCTTATGATCAATGATTTTTGTTTAAAACTGCTATGTATGCTTGAGATTCTTGATTATATTATGATTATGCCCAATATGATATTCACATCAAAATTATTGCTCACAAACATAGTTTTGCATCCCACCATAAAGAGGCACATATGTCTTATGTCTACATCGCCTATTTTGCTCAAAGCTCATATGTGCACACTTTATGAAAATCTGGATTTTTATCATATTTGTGTAATCTCAATTGGTTGTCATCAATCACCAAAAAGGGGGAGATTGAAAGTGCATCTAGGCATCCCTTGTGGGTTTTGGTTGATTTATGACAAACAAATGAGATCCAAACAAAATTGTTGAGAAGAGCGCAAGTTTTAATGAAATTAGGAAGAAAGCGCAAAAAGGAAGGAGAATGAGTATCTAAAGCAAAAAGAGCTCAAGAGCTAAGAAGATTAGATTATTTCATATGGTTGTGTTGGAGAAACACACCCTAAGAGCTCAAATGAAAAAATAATTCAACTCTTTGCACAATTCACAGGAAAACCGTACTAGTCCGATATACACCGGACTAGTCCGATATCTCTCTGACTATGATCGGACTAGTCCCCCTCCTAGTGCGGACTAGTCCTCAGCACTTCACATTTGCACTACACCGGACAAGTCCGATATCAGCTGGACTAGTTCAAAAACTCTCTGACTAAAATCGGACAAGGCCCTCCAAGTGCGGACTTGTCCTCAGTTCTTCACGGTGTTCAGTACACCAGACTAGTCCGATATCAACCGGACTAGTCCAAAAAGTTTCTGACTAAAAACAGACTAGTCTGCACGAGTGACGGACTAGTCCGGTATACCTCAACACTTAGGGTTTTCCACACGCCGCACACCGAACTAGTCCTGAGTCCCCCACGGACTAGTCCAGACAACGCAAACCCTAACGATAACTTTTAGAAACCCTAGTATAAATAGAGGTGTACGGTCATACAACCAACACTCTAGACACCTGCGCCGTCACACCTTCCATGAGCCAAAAATACACATCTCTCCAGACATTGTAACCCTAAGAAAATCAAATCTTTGGGCATTAGTAATTGATCAAAGAAGAGACTTGTTCCACACATCTTGAGCTCTTGGGTTTGATCTCTCGCACACTCTTGTTGTTTATTTTATATCTTTTGAGTGTGTTTGGTGGTGTTCTTCATTGTAATTCTTGGGGAGCCATCAACTAGTGAGAAGGCTCCTTGAACAAGTTATTTGCCCCTTTGTGGTTAGTGTAAGAGAATCAGTCTTCGTGGCGATTCGACCAGGGTAGGGTTGGTGAAGACCTGGTCCTTTGTGGACTCCTCAATGTGGATGTATATTTCCTCTGTGGAATCAAACCATGGGATAATATCTCGTCTCACACACTTTTGTTTTATTGTTCATCATATTTTAGGGTTTACGTAATCTTGTGTCAATCATGTTGAAACATTAAAACTAAAGTTGATCGTTGCCATACATTGTTTCATTGTTGTAATACATTCAAGTTTCCAATTACTTTCCACTCCATAGGGTACTAGAAGTGAAATTATCGATCGATCTTGATCTTTCTAGTCCACGCACACCAGACTAGTCCGGACAGTACCGGACTAGACCGATCTCTCTGTATTTAATCAATCTATTAAGTGTTTAAGGGATCAACAAAATTTCAAAAAGCCTATTCAACCCCTCTAGGATACAGTCACCAAGTAATGAATAAATAACGATTTATGATGATATTATAATAAAGCATAATGTCACAAATATAAAGAAAGATACATCAGCCATACCTTTCACAATTTGGACATGGGACTAGAGGCTCCTCTCTATAGCCTAACCTCCACTAAGGACCTAGGAGAACTAGTGTATTCAAGAGAGAATGCTCAAGTGGTGTGTGTTGAAGTGAGAAGGGTTGGGTCCCACCACCAAAAGAGTGTGAATCAGTCTTCATCGTTAGGAGGGCACCACAGGTAGTCAACACGTGGAATTTGACCGAGTTTGGCGCCAAGAAGGGTTCAGCCGAACCCCCTATTCGGCCGAACTGGTCTTCGCCCTGTTTTGCATGTTCTTTCACTAGGTCACTTCCAGGTGGTCCCTATTGACTGATGGGTGATACACCGTTGGATCCCCTTGGATACGTATGTTCGTGGGCCATTTGACCCATGTGATGCCACGTTTCAGCACTTGATTGGTTGGGGTGATACTTTTTAGGATTGCTCCCCCTCTTTCACCTCATTCCTATATAAAAGTCTGCATGCACTATTTTTTGAAGGACAAGTGGAATTAGGTTAAGTAGAAAGGTGATGTGTGCAAGAAATTATCTTTCCTTCACATAATTGAGTTATATTGACGGGTGAAATTGGTATATAACAGCTGTCAACTAACTCCCCCATAAGCTTATCCTTTGCTCATCTCGAGCAAAGTCAAGACTTTAGGTTGATGATCAGGAGTTGCTACAATATTTTACCTTTCAAAAGAACCAAGTGCACAACAAAATACTCTACCTAGTATTGCAAAAATTGGCTATGATACTCTACCCTTCTTAAGTCATTATGGGTCTTATGCTTGTCATATTAATGGGTAGTTGAAAGACAGAACATTAAATGGAGCAAGCAGCTAAGATGCCAAGTTTCAATCAAATTTCGGAGCAATTTAGATTCTAAGTACCTCAATTTGATTCTCTCATTCCCTCCTTTTTGTGTAGTGGAAATATATCATCACCAAGGCATTTGCCTATACTAATCCTACGATTAAATAAGGCTTATATGTGGAGCTTGGTAGGGAATTTAGTAGGCGTATTTGTAACACATAATACTACTAAGTCAAAAGAGTAAGCCTTAGGAGAAATCAATTCAAAGCATATTGATTCAAGACTTGTGCATGTGTGATGGAAGGAAAGTGGAAGTGGATGTTGAGATGACTCCTTTTTGATGTGGACTCTCTTTATTGCAAGGATGAATCATGGCTACTCTCTCTCCTTTTTTCTCATGCTTATAATGTAGGCATGCATTTTCTTTTGCTTTTTTTTTCTTGTAGCCATGTCTTCTACTCCCTTTTTATGCATTAAACTTGAAGAGAGTACTAAGTATGAAACACATGGAGTTTCTCTTTTTATTGTGGAATGATGATATGATGGAATTTTTGCTAAACACTAGTGTAGAAGTTTCATCATGTGCATGTGAAGTCTTAAAGTCAAAAAAGAAATGAATTAATTCTAACATTGGACAATACTAGTTTGAATCGGCTCAATGTGGAAGCAAATAGCATATGCATAGGGTTTATCAATGTAAAACATCATATGGATTTGGTAGGTATTTCCATTCAAATGATGGTAAATCAAATCTTTTAGTATTTATTTGGAAATCTAAGTTTCACTTTCAAACTAGGAATAGCAGGCCTATCACTATCTCAAATTTCACAACAACATAGAATTAGATTAAGCTTTTGCTACCCACAATTTCTCAATTAAGGCAAAGTTAATTTAAGCCAATGAAAGTAATATTTGGAGAGTAGCAAGTTGTGAACTAGGGACCTATGAAAAATAAAATAGAGCAACTATTCATCATTTCATCTATGTGAATTCTAAATCATTCTTACCACACATCTTTATTTGATGGAAAGCAAATCTACATTACTATTTTTATATTTTTAATTTTTTTAGATGCAAGGTGGAAACATGGATGGAAATTAAAATGCAATAGTGTGATACAAGTTACCTCAAGCGGGGGGTCCTCCCCCAAGCTTATTCTTGATCAAGGTCCACGATAGGGGTTGAATCCCTAACGATGGAGGTAGGCCATGAGGTTGGCCAATCCTTGTTGCAGCATGGCTTTGACAATGGAGGGTTGAGTGTCGATGTTGTTTTGCCTCCCTCGGGTACGATGAGTGTGGTTGAAGAAAATGTAGTTGATGTCGCTTATCCGCACCTCAAGGTCTCCCATGCGTTGAGTGTAGTTATTCCATGGCTTTTTGCCATAAAGGAATAACATGTACCTCTCATGCATTGGGTGTGATCCGTCATTCCTTAGCTAAGGTAATGATAAGCTTTAGACACAAAGGAGTGACATGTACCCAACATGTGTTGGGTATGATCTATTGTTCCTTGACTAAGGTACAACATACCTATAACCACAAATTGATTATGTGCACTCAACATGGGTTGAGTGTGATCCGTTGTTCCTAGGCTAAGGTATAACAAACCTTCTAGGCACATAGGAACAACATGAATCCAATATACATTGGGTGTGATCTTTTTGTTGCTTGGTTAAGACACATCATACCTTTTAGCCACAAGGGAATAACTTACACCCAACGATGGTGCTAATTCCCTAGAGCTTGAACGAGTGTTAGAATAGTTGAGAGCATAATGCTCTCACATATTCGTAGCAACCCATTGGTTGCTCATGGAGGGTTTCCAACAATCGGATCTTTGAATGCCTCATTTGAAGAGCAATTGGTAACGAAGGACCTTGTGTGAGAAACTCATAGCCTTGGATTTTGGTGTAGGCTTGATGATCGATGTGAAATGCCAAGTTGAAGTTGAATTGGTGATGGATTTTGTTGAGGCTTCTTCTTGCTCCTCCATTGGGTCATTATCTTGAACATTTCTCTACCTCAAACTCAAAAATGAGTTTTTAAGGAGAGATGTGTTCTCAAATCCTCCCAATGTTGGCTTGAGCTTGAAGTGGCCTCCTCTTTTTGCCAAACCACCTCTTTACAATTTTCGTCCTGCTGCATTTCGATCAAGAACAGGCAAAACAACTGAAAAATGGGTTATGTTAGCCTAAACCAAATTGAACCATATTGTCAAGTTGTCTTGCCCGACATGAAACAACTTGTGAATGCAATGAGGAATAAAACAAATATTTTTGGTTTGAATTAGGAAAATAATTTTAAGTGGTCATGCCAAAAATTCATATCCAATTAAATTTCTTCCCTAGTTCAAAGTTTTAGTTTTATGATGGTTGGAAATTTTACCTTCCAACATGCATGTGTGGAAATTCAAACATGGCAAATGCAGATGATGAGTAGTACAAATATGCAATTGGGAAACAAATATGAGATAACTACCTATTAACCAATTGTCGAGGACTCACCGAATTTTGGAGTCCAATGAGTGGAACTTACCAGCGTCCTGTTTTGTGTGATGATTTGTTGTCCAATCCCGAGATTGAAGATGCGGACAACTTATCCTGCTTGACATGCCAAACATGTGGGCCAAATGATGTCCCTAGCCTCTCCGTTGTCCTGATGAAGACTTGTTGATGTAGTGACGATTTCTCCCTCTTGAAGATATTATTTCATGAGCATGTTGAGGCCTGTCCTTCTTTAAGGGTGCCACTTCGACCATCTTGACGCTCCTTTGAGTTAGCCCATACTTTGATCATGGACAAAAGACTTCCTTTGGCATGATGACATGTGGACTCCACAAACAAACAAGAAATGCTTCATCAACAATGTCACTTGCCTTAGGTTGCACGGGCTTGGTCGAATTGTAGGAATCGCAACTAGTAATTGTGGGATAGTGTGGATCTTGAATGCTCTTTCAATTTCTTGTCCTTCGCCGGGAGCTTCATTTGAATGTTGTCTTGATTTCTGCTTGGCCATGGACAAAGATTTCATGGTAGGCTACTTAAACATAAATCCCTTGAAATACCCATAGCCTCATTGATTACAAGTGTAATGTTGATTCCAACCTTGGCCTCCTTTTGAATGGTAGCCATTGGAGTTGTTGTTTGAAAGGAAGAATCCCCATGGGTCTTAGGGAAATAATTCCCCAAGTGTCCCATTTTGACATGGATTTTCACAAATCATGTGAATATCCATGGCTTGTATATCCAAACGCTTCTCCATTGGCTTGATATTCATGTTACTTAAATGGGAGGTGTAGTTTCGTAACTAGCATGTACACCTTGTTAAGTGGTGTGCATGCCAAGCTAAGGGAACTAGAGCATTCTTCAATCCACCCCTTGAGTAGAGACCATAGTCTCATCCATGATGAATGAGAGTAGGGCAACTTCAACTTCAGCATGAATGTGGTCATGGATTGATGAAGCCAACGCATTATATGAGTGTTGGATGAAGAGCCAATAATTAATCCCATGGTGGAGGCAAACCAAGAAGAACTTTTGGAGCCTCCCCCAAGCATAGGGATAGATGTCCTTGGCTCCTTCTAGAAGCTAGGATTCTTTCGCAAAAGACAATGGTGTTGCCCAGCAGAAATTTTTTGAAGTACGCCTTGAATCATCTTGCAGTTGAGCACTTGCATCCTTGTTGGTCATCCCATGAAACGGGTTAGCCAACACTACCATGTTTTCACACAAAAGGAGAAAACAAACAAGGGTAATCCTGTCTAATAACTATTAGTACCTATAACTTAATCACAAGTTATAGCTATCCTTCACATCCTTCGCCTTCCCTAGCAACGGTGCCAGAAATGCTTGTTGACGGCTCCTAAGAAACACTAACAAATCATCCCCGCCAACGGTGCCAAAAATGTTTGTTGGTATTTCCTAACATCGCAGATCATCTCTGGTAGGAGATGAGATCCGCAAGCACACAGAAGATATCGTTGTAGCATTTCACCCAAGAGTATTCCCAAGGGTATCGTATTTATCCCAAGGGAAGGCGGTGAGGTGTGACACCCAGATCTGAAAAATGAACCAAGTGCAGTATATGTGTGCCAAGGATGTTTAACAAACATACACAAGTAATTCACAAATGATAAACAGATAATTACCAAAGCTCAAAATATGAAATAAGTACTTTTATTACATTATTTAGATAATCATCAACGTACAAATCTGATGATCATTAGTGATAATACTACTACAGCGAAAGTAATCTAATTAAGAAAACTAAGCAAACTGAGCATAAAGGGTAGTGCGGCTCCAAGCAACACCACATGCAAGGCGACGGAAACACACAGCCTAGTACTCCGCATTAACGTCATGATACTCTCAATCCTGACCTGAAACTGTTGCTGGGGGAATTGCAAAGGTGAGTACATGTTGTACTCAGCAATGGAAAGTATAACATGTAGCTTAAACAGAGCATGATAATAAACAATGGCTAATTGTTGAAAAGTACATGAAAACGTGTAAAAAGCATTATACTATGTCAATGTGAAGTAATCCCATCATTTTCAACATAAAAACAATAATTCATATCCATCATTTACTATTCATCCATATTCCATATTCTTACCATCATCATTAACCATGACCATTTATCACCATCTAGTCCATAACCATAACCATTACCAATACCAACCCATAACCATAACCATCCCAAATCCCATGTTGCCTCTAATCATGTAGGTCATCCAGGTGTTCTTAACCGGTAGAACATCTATCATGATAGTTTTAAACACTCTGTAGAGGTTGTACACATTTACCCACTTGTTCGTAATTTCATCACCTTTCGATTACTAAGAACCTCCCTTACGCTCGTGACCCGTCAGTCACATTACACACTTCTGTTGGTGGGTGGCCAAGAGATCACAAATTATCCTTTACAAAGGGACTACTAGCATGTATGGACCCACTAAGGTTTCACCGGTGGCGATGTATCCAACCGAGCACATCCAAAACCGATCCCAGGGAGTCCCACCACTCATACAAACCAAATCCTACTCCCCTTTCCCGCTCTTTCAAATGGTCCACGCAATAATAGCAATACCCTAATTAATTATCTACGCCACACCCACACTTAGCCTCGTGGTGGCACTATAGTCCTAGCCTATTCTTGCATGAACCGGTCCATAGATCAAAGTCAAGCAAACCACCATAGCAACCAACCCAATCTGCAAACCATGCTTGCTTAGATCTCCCAAGTCCCATGTTAACATTTAATCATGTTTATCAATTCACATTACCCATAAGTTCATTAATTCATAATAAATCCATTTGGTTGTTTTCCCATCCCAATTAATTAGAGCAAAGCAAAAAGTTAAAATACCCTTCCCAACTCTCTACAATATATCCCAAGCGACGAGGATGATCAAACAAGACTAGTAAACACCTATCATGGGTTTCTCATCAATTTGAGACAAGCATGCAGTTTTGTAAACAAAACATTTAAAAACTAGGATCAATATGATCAAGGACAGTTGCCTTGCTGTTGAGCTTGCTTAGGGTCAAATACTTTGAAATCCTAGTGCTAAAGGTCCTCGGCAGCACCCTTTGGGGCGAATCCTTCTATTTCGCACAACGAACATATAAAACAAGATTACAATCAGTAAATGCTCATATGTTACTCAATATGACATGATATGCATGATTAATGCAATTATGTGGTAAAACTTGTTTATAAGTTGTTATTAATGTTCAATAACTAGTTACAATAGTGTTTAACAAGTTTGAACCAGTTTGGTATTGATTCGAGTCAATTTGGAATTAATTCAGCACAATTCAATCTAGAGGCCGGAAAAGTCCGCTACCAGGGCCGGAGTAGTCCTCCCTTCGTAGAACCAGTGAAATAGGGTTTTCTTGATCTACGAGAATTGCGGTTGAATTCACGTGGAAAAAGAGAAAGTAGGAGGGGTACCACGTGTTTAGAACTCCAAAAATCAAGAGTTTGGATGCAACACTTGGATCTTGATGATCTAGGGTTGATAATGGAGAGTTGAAGGTGAATTGGTGATGAAGAACGAAAAATCGACGAATATCTTGCCCACTTTACCCTTTTTTGTTTCCTCCTCTTGTTCTTGCTGCTGGATCTCCTCCTAATGGCAGCTCCGAGGAACTAGGGTCTGGTGGTCTTTCAAAAGTGGCAAAGAGATGAGAAATTGGGGTGTTGGGTTGTTTATATAGGGGTGGAGGTGTAGGGTTGGATGGATTTCGAGTTAGGGGTGGGTTGAGGCCGGTGTGGGGTTCCACATGGGCTCCAAAAAGGTTAGACACGACGTCCTTTGGCCCACTTAAGGTAAAAACCCAAAACAAGTCGTGGAAGAAAAGATTGAATCAGAATCGCGAGCACTGAACATGTTTGTTAGGTGGCTGGACTAGTCCTATGTTAGACAGAGACGAAAACAGACAAGTCTGGTATGAAATCGTTCAAGTCCAAACTTAGTCAGAGAGCAAAATGGACAAGTCCGGGGACTTAGAAAAAATTTCAAGGATGGGATTACCGGACTTGTCCGCAATGGACCGGACAAGTCCAAAACTGGTACAGTGAGTAAAACGGACTAGTCATAGGAAAACGGACATGTCCAAAATGGGTTCAGCGAGAAATTCAGACTAGTCTAGGGCAAATTGGACAAGTCCGCACTTCTCAGACTTTTTAAGAGCAGTTTTGCTTCTAATTCATTTTAAACTTGTTCCTTTTTATGTTACTAAATTTTAAACATGTATTAGAATGTATGCAATGCGTGATGCATGAAAATGAGGGTGTTACAAACTACCCCCCTTAAAATGAATCCTTCTCTCAAGATTCAAAGTAGAAGGATAGAGATAAAGAAAATCTTTCTTGAGGTCATCCTCCTGCTCCCAAGTTGCTTCCAATTCCGTATGATGCTTCCATTCTACTTTGCACCATCAAATGTCCTTGTTTCTTGTGACCCTCTACTTGTTTTCCAAGATTTTGGCCGATTGCTCAGCATAAGTCAAATCTGTCTATAATTCCAATTCTTCCATTGGCACTTGTTCTTTCGGTACCCTTAAGCACTTCTTGAGCCGCGAAATGTGAAACACATCATGAACGTCAGAAAGATGAGCTGGCATCTCCAATTTATATGCTACTTCTCCTCGTCTGTCAAAAATCTTGAATGGACCAATATAGCGAGGTGCTAACTTGCCTATGACATTAGACCTCTTATGACCTCTCATTGGTTACACTATGAGGTAAATGAAGTCTCTGTTTACGGATTTTATACACCAATTTCACCCGTCAATATAACTCAATTATGTGAGGGAATTGTCATTTCTTGCACACATCACCTTTATATTTAACCTATTTCAACTTGTCCTTGGAGAAAGTAGTGCATGCAGGTATTCTATGCAGAAATGAAGTGAAACAAGGGGATGGATCCTATAAAATATCATTCCAGCCAATCAAGCAACAACATGTGGCACCACATGGATCAAATGGCCCACAAACAAAAGTATCCGAGGCCATCCAATGGTGTAGCACCCATATCAGTCAATGGGACCCACCTGTCTGTCACCTAGAGAAAGCACACCGCAAAAGGGGCTAGGACCAGGTCGGCCGACCCCCCCTAGTCGGCCGACTAGTTCCTGGCATTTTTCTTGGTCAAACTGCATGTGGTGGCTCCTGCCGGCTTGATGTGGTCATGGGTGACAGATTCGCGCGCTTTTGGTGGCGGGAATCGACCCTTCTCCAAGCTATAAATAGGACCTCTCACTTCAACACACATCACTTGAGTATTCATTTATTGTATACATTACCCTCCATAGGTTTAGAGGAGTATAGGTTGTAGAGAGGAGAGTCTCTAGTCCATAGTCCAAGTAGGAGAGGAGTAGAAGGAGTCTCTTCCCAATTGGGAAAGGTATGCCTTCCATATTCCTATTTGTATTTGTGACATTATTCATAATAAAGATGTTATCTTTCGTCTTCATATGTTCATATACTTGGCTGAAGCATTTCTTGTTTGGTTGTGGAGTCCATATATGTGGTAGGAGTAGATTTATGATTATGCTATACGATGTTCATTACATTATCATAAAAACTACAAACCTATATCCTAATTAGCTATGATATGACTATGTTAATGTGAATCACTTTTGCTATGAATTAATATTGGTTCAACGATGATTTAGTTCATTGTCTTAGGATGGCTTGTACCTAGGCTCTTAAGGTAATTACTTAATATGCTAGCATGGTGCTAGGATAGAGAGTAGCGTTGAATGTCTTGTAGACCCACGAATTGAAGAGGTAAGCAGTAGGTGGTGAGAGCACTATTTATCCTTTTTAATCCTCCATGTTCGGTTATGCCATAGGCTCTTGGTGGGAGTTGCCTAGTGTTGCTAGGGGTAAACCCGTGTCCGATGTGTTAATCCACTTAGCATTAGAATTCATAGTTAACATGATATTTAGTAACTAACATAGGCTATGTATATGTACATTAGAAGCATAGGAGGAGTCTCTACCTAACTCTCATCCTAGTTTCTCTATTACCTCATTTACCCCCTTTGGATAAAATGCTTTTGTGTGTGTCACACTACCTCAACTTATCATTTAACCCATCCTTGCTAGAACCTTACCTAGACCAACCTAAGCCTTCCCCATGATGATTGTTTTACTTCCATCTAGCCTTTCTTTGGGAAAATATAAATGACACCCTTTGGGAATACTCTTAAATGGGGAAATGCTACATCGATAGTTTCCGTGTGCTTACGAACATTCACTTTAGAATTAAAACCTACCAACAAGCATTTCTGGCACCACAGGTAGGGATGAATTGTTTGTAGTGCGTAAGAAATATTAACAAGCATTTCTGGCACCGTTGCCGGGGAAGGCATCCGAAGTATTGCATGATTGAGTGAATAGGATAGGACCCTGGTAGGATTTAGTAGGATGACCCTTCTTTGTTTTCGCATTTTATGTGAAAACAAGGTAGTGTATGTCTGGTTTTCGCTTGCCAGAAAACATTGTTGAAGATCCCGAATCCCTTATGAGAGATGGACGTCGTGTCGTAACCCCTTAGAAGCTTTGAGCGGCAAAGCAAGCCAGGACAACTACACCAACAACTGAAACACAAATGGCCCAAAAGAGCCTTCATGAGTTTTCGGCTCCCTCTGCTAACAATTTCCAAGTTGGGCCCTCTGTTAACATGGGAGGCGTAAACTTCGAAATCAAGACTGGCCTTATCACTATGGTGCAAGCGAACCCATTTTTTGGAAGGCTAACGAGGATGCAAGTGCTCACCTGCAACAGTTCCTTGAGATCTGCAACACTTTTAAGATTAAGGACGTATCCCCTGATGGTGTCCACCTTAGGCTGTTCCCATTCTCTGTTCTCGGGAGAGTAAAACAATGGTTCTACGGGAACCGAAGTATTGTAGACACTTGGGAGAAATGTTATACAACATTACTCGCCAAGTTTTTCCCGTTGGGCAAGACCAATGCCCTATGCGGAAGAATTTCCAGCTTCGAGCAAGATGCCAAGGAATCTATTCCTGGGGAAGGCGACATGAGTACATCCTAGCTTGTCCCCACCATGGGATGGACGATTGGCTAATTATCCAAAACTTCTACAATGGGCTGATAACTTCCGCCTGTGACCATGTTGATGCTGCTATTGGAGGAGCCTTCTTCTGATTGGCGGTACCCAAAGCCAAAGATTTGATTGAGAAGATGGTTTCAAACATGGGGTGGAGCAACGAGCGTCTCCATACCCGCCAACGAGGCATGAACACCTTGAAGGAGGTGGACATGATCGCTGCTAAATTGGACCTCCTTATGAAGAAAATTAATGGGAAAGGCAATGGTGAAGTATGCAGCAATGCCTATGCCTTAGACTCTCACATCACTTTTGAAGTCTCTGCCAATTCAGGGCATTTGGGCAATGATTGCCCAGAAACCCATGAGGATGTTTTATACGTAGCCAACAATGGAAACAACAATGGCTATCGTCTAGGAGGTCAAGGGTCGGGCCAACCACACCCATTCTTTCAAGGAGGGTACAACAACAATGGCAACAATGGAAAATAAACCCAACTTGAGAGAACTTGCCATTAGCCAGCTGAAGATCAACGATGTTCTGTCCAAGAAGCTATCGTCTAATGACAAGACCCTAGAAAATATTAATGCCAAGATTGAAGGACTATCCCTAGCCTTCAAAAATCAATTGAGTTTCAACAAGATGTTGGATACACAGTTGGCTCAACTAGCAGTTGCTGTTCCTCCAACAGATAATGGCAAGATGCCAGGACAGCCCGAACCTCCCATTGAAAGTGCCAGCATGATTTCTTTACAAGGAGGCAACTAGCTGAAGAACTCTAGATGTCCTACAATTTCATGCTCAACTGGGGCACACCACTTTGACAAGGCCCTTTGTGACCTTGGAGCAAGTGTGAGTATGATGCCCAAGGTTGTTTTCGACCAGGTGAACTTCACGGAGCTTACTCCAACACCAATGCAGCTCCAACTGGCTGATTCCTCAGTCCGTTATCCGGCGGATATTGCTGAAGACGTCCTAGTGAAAATCTAGAACTGCTTCATACCCGTGGATTTTGTGGTGCTTGACACGGAGGTCGAGAAGGATACGATGCTCATTCTTGGGAACCCATTCCTAAGCACCGCAAAAGCTCGCGTAGATGTGGGAGCTTGAGAAATCCACTTCAATATCAACTGCAAGGAGTAGAAGTTTAACTTTCACCCAAAGTTGGAGCAATGCTCCATGATCTGTATCAAGTATGGGACGAATTTTAAACACATTCAAGAGGTCGAAATCACACCCCCAAAGGTGTACCCGCTCATTGATTTCATGAGGAAATTGATCTATGCGGAAAACACGTGTTATCGTCCACGCCAACACCCCAAGATGACGGAGAAGCCCGAGCCTCCTCAAAGGCCCAAGTACACCAAGCCGCCAAAGAAGGTATGGTGGAAGAAGCAAGACACGCCATCTGAGCCCATCCTCCGGGCCCGGATGGCAAGAAATGAAGAAGGAGGAATGTCCATCTTATCGGACGGTGGTGAGGCCTAGCCAATAAGTTAAATTGGTAGTTATCCTTCTCTTTGTTTTTCTTTTCTCTTTATTTAGATTTCCCCACTTAATTTGATTGTCCCATTGCATATTTGACTTTCTTAGCAAGTTGAGAATCTTAAATTCTCAACTATCATTTTTATTTCTTTATTTTTTCATGAAAAGAAAATTGTTGGGTTTTGAAAAGGTATTTTTATTTGGAAAACAATTTTTCTGAGCTGCAAAAGTGGTATTTCACCAACGTGCTGTTTCCATAGCCGTTGGGGAGCCACTTTCCAAAAGGGAGAACAGGTGTCCCACCAGTCAGGTCGGTCGACCCCCCTGCTCGGCTGACTTGGGGAAAGAGCCATTTTGTCTCTCTCTCCTCCAATGGCTACATTTGGTGCCCTAGTGACCATTGGGGATTGCACACTATGAATGGTGGCCGTGAGGAGCTCTTCTACACCTCTCCTCATTTCATACATCCCCAAAGTCACTCTTGCTCAAATTGTTTTCTTGCTCTTCATTGAAGCACTCTTGCTCAAAATCCAACTCAAAAATATTTGCTTTTGATTGCATTTGCAATTTGCTCTCAAGTTCTTCAAGGGAAAATTCAGCGGGGTTTTGTTTTCACTGACATCACCTCTTTCTAGTTTTTGCCTTGTTGTGTTCTTGCTTGTTGTGACCATGAAAGGAATGAAAAGGTTGTTTGGAAAGAGGAAGGAGGCTGCAAGCTCAAGCCATGGCGGAGACTCAAGTGCACGCCCCTCTTCCGTTGCTACACCAAGTTCACGGAGGAGTGTAGGAGAGGACACTCCCATGGGTGAGAGGATCAACCCTCACCAACTTATTCACGACGATGACCTCGACATCCAAAGTGAAGTTCAAGATCAAGCACCCAAGCTCCTCCAAGATTGTGAGTTTTCTCATACGAAAGCTTATGATCCAGATTTGATCTCCAAAATCGGTATGGATTCCAAATTCTTTTCCATTCGGCAAGCACTAGGATGGGAAAATTTTGCTCACATAAAGGAGAAAGGTTCACGCCTTCTCTCCATACAATTCCTTTGCACACTCAAGATACGATTTGATGGTATTACTTTTCGATTATTTAAAAAAGAATACAACATCCTATGGAAAGAATTAAGTGAAATCCTAGGATTCCATAAACGTTGTTTGCTAGAATTAGACAATTTGCCTAAGTTTAACAAACAAATTTTTTTGCAATATTTAACTTGTGAGGTCAAATGTAGTGCACCTAGGAATAGCACACTTGCACAACCCCACTTTACGCTTCATGCTTAGATAGGTGGCTATGACAATGTTTTCTAGAGGAGATGTAAGGATAGTGCATGATGATGAGTTGAAGAATTTATTTGCCATGATTAAAAAGATAAAAGTTGCTCCGGTTATTGCCATGATGACACAATGGATAGACTACATTCCAAGGGTAGGGTCAATTGAATGCACTTCATTGATTACCCGTATTGCTACAAGGGTAGGAGCACTTGAATATTCTTCATTCGAATACATAGAAAATGAAAGAGAATTAAATAATGAAGAATATTTAGTGCAAGGACATACCCTTAAGCATGATCATGATGGCTCTTTGATATTTTATTATCCTGCCTTTGTCAATGAAATTCGATTACCTAACTCGGATTATCATTTGTACAAATGCCGGAGGCTAACCATTGACCTACTTCCCATTGAGGAAGTTCCAGGAAGTAATGTATCTGGCTGGATAACTAGAAGCCACACAAGGGGAGCGGCCATGCCATCGACAACCTCCATGGTCCATGAGTATGAAGAGGAAGAGAACCCAACGGGTGAAGCCCATGGGTGGACTCAACCTCCTTCGTATAAGACTGAAGGTCCGTCTTGGCATGGATGGCCAGGTGCTACATGGGAGGCACCCCTACCCACTTCAAGCTCTAGCATCTTGCCTCTAACATCTATGAAAAGATGTCATTCTACTTCGGCTAGAAGTCATTGTGACTATAGCCAGAGAATGACGGACATATCTAGACGTATGGAGGAGCCTGAAGTAAGGACGGGTGACATCTACAACACTCCATGAGGGCATGTGCAAGGTACCCAAGACTGACAACAACATATGGACGCTCAATTCATCAACCTCAATGTCATGCTACAACAACAACAAGCCGATCTCACGGCATACTTCCGTCATCAAGGGTTCAACCCTCGACACGGAGGTGAGTGAAGAACAAGCTTGGGGGAGGACCCCCACTTGAGGTAAATTGTATCAACCTCCTGCATATTTATTTTCCACTTACCCATCATCCACCTTGCATCTAAAAAAAATAATAGGATAGTTTTATTTTCAAATAAAATAAAAGATGTGCGCTAAGAATGACTTGGAATTCCCTTAGATGAAATGATGAATAGTTGCTCTGTAATAATTTTCCTAAGTCCCTAGTTTACAACTTACTACTCTGCAACATATTGCTCTCATTGGCTAGAATTGTTTTTTGCTTCATTTGGAAATTGTGTGTAGCAAAAGCTTATTCCATTCTAAGTTGTTGTGAGATACGGTATAGTGATAGGGCTGCTATTCCTAGTTTGATAGTGAAACTTAGATTTCTGGAGAAATTCTAAAAAGATTTAAGTTATCCTCATTTGATTAGAAATACCCACCAAAGCCATATGATACATTACATTGATAGACCTTATGCATATGCTATTTGCTTTCACATTGAGCTTTGTCAAACTAGTGTAGACCTATGTGAGATTTCTTTTATTACTCTTTGAATTCACGACTTCACTTGCACATGTTATACTTCTACACTAGAAGTAAGCAAATTTCCATCATAACACCATTCCAAAATAAAAAGAGAAACTCCATATCATCAATGCTTAGTACTCTCTCAAAAATTCATTGCATAAAAAGGGAGTAGAAGACATGGCTACAAATAAAGGGAGAAAAGTAGCCATGTTTCATCCCTGCAAAATAAGAGAGTCCATTAGAAAAGGAGTCATCTCAAAATATCCACATCAACTCCATTCCATCACACATTCACAAGTCTTGAATAAATTTCTTTCGAATTGATTTCTCCTAAGGCTTGCTCTTTTGACTAGGCAATATTATGTGTTGCAGATATGCCTACTATATTTTGTACCAAGCTCCACATACAAGCCTTATGTAGAGGTAGGATGAATTTAGGCACAAAGCTTTGGTGAGGATATATTTCCACTACACACAACGGAGAGACTTGAGAGAATCTAATTGGGATACTTAAAATCTAAATTGAACTCTCTGAAATTTGAGTGGAACTTAATTTCTAGGGTATGTGTGCTCCATTTACTATTCTATCTTTCAACCACCCATGAATAGGAGATGGGATAAGCCCCATAATAACCTAAAATTGGTGAATTACCGTGCCAATTTTTGCAATACTAGGTAGAGTATTTTGTTGTGCACATGGTACTTTTGAAAAGTAGAACATAGTAGCAACTCTTGATCATCGACCTAAAGTCCTGACTTTCCTCGGGACGAGCAAATGATAAGCTTGGGGGAGTTTGTTGACGGCTGTTATACACCACTTTCACCTGTCAATATAACTCAATTATGTTAAGGAATTGTCATTTCTTGCACACATCACCTTTCTATTTAACCTATTTCCACTTGTCCTTGGAGAAAGTAGTGCATGCAGGGATTCTATGCAGAAATGAAGTGAAACAAGGGGATGGATCCTATAAAATATCATTCCAGCCGATCGAGCGATGACACATGGCACCAAATGGATCAAATGACCCACAAATATAAGTATCCAAGGCCATCCAACGGTGTAGCTGCCATATCAGTCAATGGAACCCACCTGTCAGTCACCTGGAGAAAGCACATCGCAAAAGGGGCCAGGACCAGGTCGGCCGACCCCCACCCCCACCCCCCCTAGTCGACCAACTAGTTCCCGGCGTTTTTTTTATCAAACTCCACGTGGTGGCTCATCCACGCTTGAAGTGGTCATGGGTGACTGATTCGTGCGCTTTTGGTGGCAGGAACCGACCCTTCTCCAAGTTGTAAATTGGACCCTCACCCCTCACTTCAACACACACCACTTGAGTATTCATCAATTGTATCCACTACTCTCCACAGGTTTAGAGGAGCATAGGATGTAGAGAGGAGAGTCTCTAGTCCATAGTCCAAGTAGGAGAGGAGTAGAAGGAGTCTCTTCCCAATTGGGAAAGGTATGCCTTCCATATTCCTATTTGTATTTGTGACATTATTCAGAATAAAGATGTTATCTTTAGTCTTCATATGTTCATATACTTGGATGAAGCATTTCTTGTTTGATTGTGGATTCCATGTATGTGGTAGGAGTAGTATTTATGATTATGCTATACGATGTCCATTCATTATCATAAATACTACAAACCTATAGTCTAATTATCTATGATATGACTATGTTATTGTGAATCACTTATGCTATGAATTAACATTGGTTCAACGATGACTTAGTTCATTGCCTTAGGATGGCTTGTGCTTAAGCTCTTAAGGTAAGTACTTAATATGCTAGCATGGTGCTAGGATACAGAGTAGCGTTGAATGTCTCATAGACCTACAAAATGAAGAGGTAGGATGTAGGTGGTGAAAACCCTATTTGTCCTTTGTAATCCTCCACGTTCGGCTATGCCACAGGCTCTTGGCGGGAGTCGCCTAGTGTTGCTAGGGGTAAACCCGTGCCCGATATGTTAATCCACTTAGCATGAGAATTTATAATTAACATGATCATTAGTAACTAACTTAGGCTATGTATATATACATTAGAAGCATAGGAGGAGTCGCTACCTAACTCATAGCGTAGTTCCTCTATTACCTTATTTATCCCCTTGGGATAGAATGCTCTTGTGTGTGTCACACTACCTCAACTTATCATTTGACCCATCCTTGCTAGAACCCTACATAGACCAACCTAAGCCATCCACTTGATGATTGTTCTACTTCCATCTAGCCTTTCATTGGGAAAATATAAATGACAACCATTGGGAATAGTCTTAAAAGGGGAAACGCTACATCGATAGTTTCCGTGCGCTTGCGAACGTTCAGTTGAGAATTAAAACCTACCAACAAGCATTTCTGGCACCACTGCTAGGGATGAATTGTTAGTAGTGTGTAGGAAATATCAACAGTCTCCCACTCCAAAGGCTAGGTCTCTCGGTCTATTATCCGCATATCCTTTTTGTCTTGATTGAGCAGCCCTCAAATTCTCGTGGATTATTTGGACTTGTTTTTCAGCTTCTTGCAACACATCAGGTCCAAATACTTGGTTCTCCCTTGTCTCATTCCAAAACAAGGGTGTCCTACACTTCTTTCCATATTGTGCTGCATATGGTGGCATCTTTAAACTTGCTCGGTAACTATTGTTATATGAGAATTCCACATATGGAAAGCTTTTTGTCCCAACTTCTTCCTTGCTTTAAAGCACAAGCTCGTAACATGTCCTCTAAATTCTGATTCGTTCCCTCGGTTTGTCCATAAATTTGAGGGTGAGATGTTGAGCTGAAATTCAACCTTGTACCCATAACCTCATGCAATTTTTGCCATAACCTAGAGGTGAATTGAGAACCTCTGTCCGAGACTATTTTCTTTGGAACTCCATGTCGACACACAATGTGCTCCATATACAACTCTGCCAGCTTTGCAGTGGTATATGTGGTCTTGACAGGAACAAAATGAGCTTACTTGGTTAACCTATCCACAATAACCATATTGAGTCTTAACCAGATTGAGTATTTGGTAATCCAACTATAAAGTCCATACCAATTTCTTCTCATTTCCATTCCGAAATCTTTAATTGCTGCAATAGTCATGTTGGCCTTTGATGTTCAGCTTTGACTCGTTGGCACACATCACACGAAGCTACATACCCAGCTATGTCCTTTTTCATGCTGGCCCACCAATAACATGTCTTCAAGTCCTTGTACATCGTTGTACAATCAGGATGAATCGAGTAAGGTAAGTCATGTGCCTACTTCAATATCGTTTCTCGAAGATGCTTCACATTAGGCACCCCAATCCTCTTTCCAAGTCATAAAGTACCTTGTTCGTCCTCATCAAATCTGAATTCTCTCCCTTCTTTGGTCCTTTCCTTTATTTCCTAAATTTCCTCATCCTTGGTCTGGCTTTCTCGAATTTTTTCTCCAAGGTCGGATTTAACTCCATTATCCCCATCTCATTCACAAATCCAATATTCAATTGTTCAAACTCCTTGCATAGCTCCGATGGCAACTCTCGAACTGTGAGTTCATGGCTTACTCCTTTCTGACTCAAAGCATCAGTCACTACATTAGCTTTCCCCGCGTGATAATTAATTCCCACATCATAATCCTTGATGAGCTCCAACCATCTTCGTTGCCTCAAATTCAGGTTCGTTTGCGTGAATATGTACTTGAGACTCTTGTTATCCGTGTAAATGTCACACCTATGACCAAGAATATAATGTCTCCAAGTCTTCAAAGCATGCACTACGGGTGTTAGTTCGAGATCATGCGTTGGATAATTCTGCTCATGTATCTTCAATTGCCTCAATGCATAGGCTACCACTTGACCTTCTTGCAAGAGTACACATCCATGTCCTTGCCTTGAGGGGGCACAATAGATATTAAAACTTTTGCTCACATCCGGCAATATCTAGAATGGGGCTGTAGTTAATCTCTTATTTAGCTCCACAAAACTGTCTTGACAAGCTTGAGTCCATTGGAATGCTTTCTCCTTCATTAACAGTTCAGTCATGGGCTTCATTATCTTGGAAAAGTCCTTGATAAACCGGCGGTAATATCCAGCCGTTCCAAGAAAACTCCTAATCTTCATCTTCTTCACATTCAGTGGCGGTTCACATTTCAAAACATCCCTCACTTTTCTGGGGTCGACCAATACTCCTTCTCCAAAGATGATATGGCCCAAAAATGATACTTCTCTTAACCAAAATTGTCCCTTGCTAAATTTGCTGTAAAATTAATGCTCCCTCAATTTCTGCAACGTGAGCCTCAAATGTTCCTCATGCTCCTCCTAGCTTCTCGAGTATATCATAATGTCATCAATGAACACCACAACAATTTATCCAAGTACTCCATGAAGACCTTATTCATGAGGTACATAAAGTACACAGGTGCATTTGTCAAACCAAAAGACATCACGGTGTACTCATAAGATCCATACTGTGTCCGAAAAGCTGTTTTGGGTATATCCGATGGTCTAATCATCATTTGGAAGTAACCTGACCTCAAGTCAATTTTGGAGAAAACACAGGTGCCATTCATCTGGTCAAGCAAATCCACTATGCAGGGCAAAGTATATTTGTTCTTGATTGTCACCTCATTGAGAGCTCGGTAATCTACACACATCCTTTGGGATCCATCCTTCTTGTCCACGAAGAGAACTGGCGCTCCCCAAAGTGAAGAATTTGGGCAAATGAAACCCTTCTCTAGTTGCTCTTGAATTTCCTTCTTGAGCTCCGCTGACTCCTTAGGAGGCATCCTATATGGATCTTAGCTATAGGTGTTGTTCCACGTATTAACTCAATAACGAATTCTATGTCTCAATTAGGTGGCATACCTGGCAACTCATCCAGAAATACATCCAAGGATTCACACACCACTGGAATCTCCTCAATTGCGGCACCATCCATGTGATTCAGCTCCAATTGATTCGGTGCATGTTGAGATGCTTCAAATTCTATGGTGATCCCTTCCTCATTGGTCAACTTCACCGTCTTTGTAGCACATTGTATAACTCCATTGTGCTTCCTCAACCAGTCCATACTAAGTATAATGTCCAATCCTTGAGAATCCAAAACAATAAGTTTGGCAAAGAAGTCTAAACCCCCTTATTCTAAGGCTTACTTTTGGACATATTATATTCTTCCTCGTATACCCTCCAAGAGATTTAACCAACAATGTATACTTCATATGAGAAATAGGAATACTATACTTGGCAACATACTTCGATGCAATGAATGAATGCAATGCTCCAGAATCAAATAACATAGTCACCGGGTTGGAGTTTGCGAGAAACATACAAATGACCACGTCATCCGCTTGTTGCGCTTCCTCCATAGAGACACGGTTCACATTGCCACGAGCAAAATTCTGCTGTACACGGTTGCCTCGTGGCGCTCCACCATTTGGTCTTGGGTTCTATTTTGGAGCATTGCTTACTTGACCAAGGCCTGACTTAGGACATTGAGATGCAAAATTTCCTACCTCAACACAAGTATAGCACGACCTTGCTGCACCATAACTACTTGGACGAGCTTGATTTTGAACATTTGCAGGAAAGCTGGCGCGAGGCACATATGGCATTGGAGGTTGAGGTACTTGCATAGCGGGGCGTTGTTGCACGGACTGAGGCCGAGCTGGACAAGGTGGATAAGCAGGGCGATGAGCAGGCGTAGAGGGGCTGTAGTATGGCACAATTGGTGGTGCAAAGCGGGGGCGAACATTGCTTCCTTGCAATTGTCCTGGATGTGGCGCATTCTTCTTAGTTTCCTGCTCCATATCACATACCATGTTTTAAATCACAATTGCTTTGTCCACAGGCTTCTGAAAGTTGGCATAGTCACACTTGAGCAATTGCACCTGGATCTCATTGTTAAGGCCCCTCATAAACAAACATTGCTTCCGGCTGTCCCGGCTAACATCTTCTGGCGCATACCTTGAAATTTGAGTGAATTTACCAACATATTCACTCACGCTTGATCTTCCTTTCCTTAAGTTCTCAAATTCTTGCCTCTTTAGGATCATAACACTTTCCGGCGCCTAATGATAATGAAAGCTCTCCTTGAATTCAGCGCAAGTGATCCTCTCCTAATTCTCATGGGCGTTGCATTAAGAATCCCACCAATCCGCTGCTGCTCCAACTAGTTGATGAGAAGCAAATAGGACCTCCTCCTGGTCGTTGCAACTGACAATAGCAAGCTTCTTCTCCACGGACTTCAACCAATCATTTGCCTCCATAGGATCAATAGCTTAATCAAAGGTGGCTGGCCTGGTCCTCATAAACTCTACCAACTGGTTATGAGGTGGTAGGGGTGGCGGTGGAGGCATATGGGGCTGATTGTTGTTGCCAGCTTGCAGCTGTCCCATAGTCTGTATCATAGTCTGCATGAGCTAGTTTTGCATAGCCAATAGCTACTCAAGGTTGATAGCTCCTTCAGCAGGTCCTTGTCCATTGTTGTTCTAAGGTTCTCCATTGTTCTCCTCCTCATCATTGGAATCCCTCTGGTTGCGAGTCCTCACCATCTGAAGAAAAGCAAGAGATAATAATTTAGAAAACGCCCCCAACTATATGCATCAAGGGATATGAAATTAAACAACTAACTATACAATCCTATATGGACATGACAATGCTAAAGCATCCCACAATCTTCTACTAAGCACACAAGCAACATACATGGCAATCAGCACACCAAACAAAAACACAATGCTTCCTGAGTGCTCCTATGTGCTCTAAAGTGTCCATTCTATCCAAGTTGCGCCCTACGGTCAACCTGTGGCTCTGATACCAATTTGTGATACCCGGTTCAAAAAAATGAACCAAGTGCAGTATATGTGTGTCCAGGATGTTTAACACACATACACAAGTAATTCACAAATGATAAAGAGATAATTACCATAGCTCACATTATTAAATAAGTACTTTTATTACATTTTTTAAAAAAATCCTCAACTTACAACTCCGATGATTATTTGTGATAATACTACTGCAACGGAAATAATCTAACTAAGCAAACTGAGCGTAAAGGGTAGCGCGACATCAAGCAACACCACAAGCAAGTCGATGGCAGCACACAGCCTAGTACTCCACATTAACATCCTGATACTTCCAATCCTGACCTGAAACTATTCGTGGGGGAATTGCAAGGGTGAGTACATGTCGTTCTCAGCAAGTGTGGAAAGTATGACGTGTAGCTTAAAGAAGGCACGATAATAAACAATGGCTAATTTCTGAAGAGTACATGTAAAACGTGTAAAAAGCACTATACTATGTCTATGTGAAGCAACCCCATCATATTCCACATAAACACAATAATTCATATCCATCATTTACTATTTATCCATATTACATATTTTTACCATCATCATTAACCATGAACATTTATCACCATCCAGTCCATAACCATAACCACTACCAATACCAACCCATAACCATAACCATCCCAAATCCCAAGTTCCCTCTAATCATGTAGGTCATCCAGGTGCTCTTAACCGGTAGCACGGCTATCATGATAGTTTTTAACACTCTGCAAAGGTTGTACTACTTTACCCATGTGTTCATGATTTCATTATGTTTCAGTGACTAAGAACCTCCCTTATGCTCGTGACCCGTCAGTCACATTAAACACTTTCGTTCGTGTCTGGCCAATAGATCACAAAATAGCCTTTACAAAGGGACTTCTAGCATGTATGAACCCACAGAAGTTTCACCAGTGGTGATGTCTCCAGCTGAGCACATCATAAACCAAGGGCCCCCGCTTGTGCCGTTTGAATCCCAGCAAGTCACACCACTCATACAAACCCAATCCAACTCCACTTCCCCGCTCTTTCAAATAGTTCAAACAATACTAGCAATACCCTAATTAATCAGCTATGCTGCACCCATACTTGGCCTCATGGTGGCACTGTAGTCCTGGCCTATTCACGCATGAACCGGTCCTTAGATCCAAATCTAGCAAACCACCATATGAACCAACCCAATCCGCAAACTATACTTGATTAGATCTCCCAAGCCCCATGTTACAATTTAATCATGTTTATCAATTCACATCACCCATAAGTTCATTAATTCATAATTAAGCCATTTGGTTGTTTTCCCATCCCAATTAACTATAGCAAAGCAAAAAAGTAAAATACCCTTCCCAACTCTCTACAATATATCCTAAGCGACAAGGATGGTCAAACAAGACTATTAAACACCTATCATGGGTATCCCTTCAGTTTGACACAAGCATGCGGTTTCACAAAAAAAAAACATTTAATAACTAGGATCAATATGATCAAGGACACTTGCCTTGCTGTTGAGCTTGGTTAGGGTCAAATACTTCGAAATCCTGGTGCTGAAGGTCCTTGGCAGCACCCTCTAGAGTGAATATTTCTATTCCGCGCAACAAACATACAAAACAAGATTACAATCAATAAATGCTCATATGTTATTTGATATGACATGATATGCATGATTAATGTGATTATGTGGTAAAACCGGTTAATAAGTTGTTATTAATGTTCACTAACTAGTTATAATAATGTTTAACAAGTTTGAACTAGTTTGCGATTGATTCTAGTCAATTTAGAATTAATTCAACACAATTCAATCTAGAGGTCGGACAAGTCTGCTACCAGGGTCGAACTAGTCTGCCCTTCGCAAAACCAGCAAAATAGGGTTTTCTTGATATACGAGAATTGGGAGAATTGGGGTTGAATTCACGTGGAAAAATAGAAAGTAGGAGGGGTACCACATGTTTAGAACTCCAAGGATCAAGAGTTTGGATGCAATACTTGGATCATGACGATATAGGGTTGATGATGGAGAGTTGAAGGTGAATTGGTGATGAAGAATGAAAACTCAACGAAGATCTTGCCCACTTGATCCTCTTTTGTTTCCTCCTCTTCTTCTTACTGCTAGTTCTCCTCTTGATAGCGTCTCCCACGAACTAGGGTTTGGTGGTCTTTCAAAAGTGGCAAAGAGATGAGAAATTGGGGTGTTGGGTTGTTTATATAGGCGTGGAGGTGTAGGGTTGGATGGATTTCGAGTTATAGGTGGGTGGAGGCCGGTGTGGGGTCCCACATGGGCTCCAAAAAGGTTAGACACGATGTCCTTGGGCCCAATTGAGATAAAAACCCAAAACAAGTCGTATAAGAAAAGATTGTATCAGGATTGCGAGCACCGGACAAGTCCGCTAGGGGGCCGGACTAGTTCGATGTTAGACAGAGACGAAAACGGAAAAGTCTGGTATGAAATCAGACAAGTCCGAACTTAGTCAAAGAGCAGAATGGACAAGTCCGGCGGAAAACGGACAAGTCCAGAAAAGTCTAGGGACTTAGCAAAATTCAAGGATGGGATTACCGGACTAGTCGCAATGGACCAGACAAGTCCGAAACTAGTACAGTGAGAAAAACGGACTAGTCCACAGGAAAACAGACATGTCAAAAACTTGTTCAGAGTGAAATTTGGACTAGTCCGGGGCAAATCAGACAAGTACGCACTTCTCAGACTTTTTAAGCACGATTTTGCTTCTATATCATTTTAAACTTGTTCCTTTTTATGTTACTTAATTTTAAACATGTATTAGAATGTATGCAATGCATGATGTATGCAAATGAGGGTGTTAGATGAAGTAAAGTAAACACTATTATTATGATCAAGATATAGGGTACTAAGTGTTTATCAGAACAGTGGTAAGATAATAATATGGGTAGTGTGACACACACCTATGAAATCTACTCTAAGGGTAAGCAATCTACTCTTGTTGTGCTCTAATTACTCATATAATAATCCTAATAAAGTACACATGAATATGCTAACGGTGAATACTAGGGCTTAGCGGTCCAACATGTCGGGCACGAGCTTACCCTTGTCTGTCAGGCCACTCCCGCCAAGAGCCTACACTGTAGCCGAACATGGAGGATTATAACGGATGGATTGGGCTTTCACCACCTACCGCCTACCTCTACAAACCGTGAACTACAATGCATCCAACGCTACTTAACTATCTAAGCATCATGCTTACATGTTAAGTAAATAGCTTAAGAGTTAGGATACAAATATCATCCTAAAGCAATAACTAACCTAAACATCGTTGAACCAATGTTGGGACCAGGCACTAACATATTCATGTTAACATAATCATATTAATACCTAATTAGACTATAGTGTTGGTGTATGATGTTTATGATAACAAGATATGAACACTATGACTAGATCATAACAACA
The DNA here is from genome assembly GCA_036927565.1 of Tuctoria greenei. Taxonomy (NCBI): domain Eukaryota; kingdom Viridiplantae; phylum Streptophyta; class Magnoliopsida; order Poales; family Poaceae; genus Tuctoria; species Tuctoria greenei. The sequence goes on along the minus strand of JAYESD010000010.1, from coordinate 26,252,386 downwards.
TCTACACCTAGCACATACATGGACTCCACAATCAAACAAGAAACTCTTTTCCCGAGTATATGAATAAATAATGAATAATGATGATATTATTATAAAGCATACAATCAGAAATGTAAAGAAAAATACATGATCCATACCTTTCCCAATTTGGACTTTGGACTAGAGGCTCCTCTCTACAACCTAACCTCCACTAAGGACCTACGAGATTTAGTGTATACAAGAAAGAATGCTTAAGTGGTGTGTGTTGAAATGAGGGGTAGGGCGTCCCATTTATAGCTGGAGAAGAGTCGGTTCCCGCTACCAAAAGTGCGTGAATCAATCTTAATCGTTATCAGGGCACCACAGGGAGTCAACATGTTGAAGTTGATCGAGTTTGGTGCCAAGAAAGGTTCGGTCGAACCCCCTATTCGATCGAACTGGTCTTCTCTCTATTCCGCGTGTGCTTTCTCCAAATCACTTCCAGGTGGGCCCTATTTACTGATATGGGTGATACACCATTTGATCGTCTCGAATATTTCTGTTCGTAGGCCATTTGTTCCATGTCATGCCACGTGTCAGCGCTTGATTGGCTAGGGTGATACTTTTTAGGGTTACTCCCACTCTTTCACCTCATTCCTATATAAAGAGTCCGCATGCACTATTTTTTAAGGACAAGTGGAAATAGGTTAAGTAGCAAGGTGATGTGTGCTAGGAATGATATTTCCTTCACATAATTGAGTAATATTAATGGGTGAAACTGGTATATAACAGCCGTCAACAGCATGCAAGATTCTCCTCAAAGTTTTGTCGGAGGGCCTGCATCTCTATGTCTCTTTGGGAGACACAGTGACTCGACGTGCCAACTGACGAAGCCTGTGTGGAGCTGCCTCTCGAAGGTTTCCCCACCCTCGAGTCGACAAATCCGTCCAATATGGCAAGCCTACAAAAATAAAATTAGTAATATTAAATTGCACTAACTTTAAACACAATAAAATGAAAGACCAACTCATCTTCTATGGGTCCGCCTCTGCTTGCATACGCGGCTGGAGGGTTGATTGGCTTATTTGTTCCCAATAAAAATCTTCGCCGTGTATCCTCATGACTGCCTGCCGATACCTAGCCTGAAAAACAAGGAAACTGTGTAAGTTCAAGAATAGAGATAGTTACAGTTAATTTGACTGCACTACTCAGGCTGAGAAGGGTTACTTACCTTGTGACCTCTCTTCTAGACCTGAGCAGGGGTCGGTTCCATCCCCATGTCGCGCTCCTGTCAATACATGTTAGTACAAACAATATATTATGAATATATAGAAGTAAGACACACGCAAGTGGCCATCTTGGTCGTAGTTGTGTTTCCCGTTGACCCCTCTGCACCCTTGAGCCCTATTGGACTTAGAGATGAACTCATCGCTAGCCCGGTACCTACAAAGGGCCCAATATGCATCGGGTGGCCCTGCAACCAGCTCACATTGCCCTGCACATATTTGTAGGTCATTAAAATACCTCTAACTAAATTAACAGAAAAAATATTTAATACATCCAACTTACCTTCGCGTACTCCTCCTCTGTCAAGTGTATGTCGCTCTCCTATCGGAATATTCGCACGTCGTGCTGGTGTTGCCTCATGTAGTCGTTGATAGCTTGAGTGTGAGCGTTCGACAACGCCTGGGCAATAACCCTATTAGTGTATGTGTTGACCATGCCCCTCGTGTGGTGAACCTATCTCGGGTCCTTCTTATCTTCTAAATGATACATTTCCCATAACAAAGAAGATATTCAAGAAATATACATTAATAATTTATAAGAGGTTAAGAATTGAAACTTAGAAATTTTATTTAATGTACTTACCATAAAATCAGCCTATACGGCCTGTTCAAAGGTGACATGCTCCTTGCGAGAGGCTCAGCCATAGTTGTCCCACAACATAGCAGGCACCCCGTCGATGACACCGGGATAGTGCATACGCACTAAGGATCTGATTACACCGTTCACCGGTCTATGGTGTGTGGCATCGATGAAAGACGAGTAGTACCTAGAGCTGCAAGATAATTCTTTAATCATTAAGTAACCAAAAGTAACCAAAATTGAACACTACAATTTTCTTACCTGTCTCCAATAGGCTGAATCATAATCTTCTCTCTAGGAACCGGAGGAAAACTGACAAAGTGAGTCCTCCTCATGTGCCTCCTCTGCTGCAGCACCACATCTAGTGACCCAAAAGGCTGGTCAACAGACGAGCCAGAAGGCTGCCTACCTGAGGGCTCGCTACCCGAGGGCTGGCCAACCGAAGGGTGGTCGGGCTCAAGTGGCACCCTAGCCTCTATGTTGGACTGCAAAATTAAAATGATTCATGAGTAAGTTTAATTGGAAAGTGCAATTTATGAATTTGTCAATGACTAGTGAAATTCACCTCTGTGCATTGTGAAGCCACACTGCTGCTCGCCAACTCCGGCAAGTGACTCATCAACTGAGATTTTCTACTCCCAACTCATGAGGAACCCAAGAAAACCTCCACTACCTTTGTGAAGAACACCCTCACCCTCCTCGCCTTCTTTCCTTTCCTATGTCCGACGACATTTGTAAGCGGTAATTGGTAAATATGCAAAGAAGATATACAAAATTCATGTTACTTTCATGAATAAAATGTTACTTGTAATTAGTTTCAAAATTCATCAACATCATGATCATGTGCCTGACTCCTTAAACCAAACCAATGATATTCCATCATGACCTGTTCCCCTTTCCATTTTCACATATTAGATGTATCTACATCTTGAACGTCTCCAACTAAGTGATCGAGTCCTACACCAGGCTCGATGATAGAAGACTCTGGCAACTCTTCTTCTTGGAAAACTTCTCCAATCTCTCAACTATCATGATAACCATCATCTCCAGAAGTATATAACCACTCGCGAGGATTTACTTTATGTACCACCCACCAAGCACTACGCTTTTTGCATGGATAAGGTACATAATACACTTCCTCCACTTGGTGTGCAAGAACAAATATATCGTAACTTCATATCCATTCGTTGTGTTTGACTTCCACAATGCCAAATTGGTTTTGTCGAGTTCCATAATCGTTATCAAACCAATCACAGTTGTCGAAGTGTGGACTAGGAAACTTGCCCCAGTACTACTAAGGAGTAGTTCGCGGAGGTTCGTATTCGGCTGGGGCACGAGTCAAGATCAAGAGCAAGTGGTGAACACCGAGGATTTTAAGTGTTCGGGCTGCCTGAGCGTAATACCCTACTCCACGAGGTGTGTGTTGATTGTATGAGTATAAGTGTGTATAAGATGACTTGAAATGGATTTTCATTCTACCGTGCAGTGTAACCCTTTTATATGCCGAGGATTGGCTGTTACAGTTTGTGCCTGGCCCAACAAGTGGCCCGGGCTATAATAAACTGCCCTATACACGGTCTACAGTGTTAAGGGTTGTTAATAGCATGATAACGCGCCTTAATAGAAGCATTTATAGTCTTGATAGTATTATGACTGTGCGTCATTAATATAGCATTAATGACGTGTTAATCAGGTCTTGTAACATCCAATTGATAGCCATTGTATATCAATGCCGTTAGAGATTCTACTATCTTCCCATTGCAGACTTAGGTCCGGGGTGTTGACACGTGGAAGCTCCAGAGCTTCCCTCTACTGGGGGATAGATCAGGTGCTACTAGACACGTGGCAGTACCAGAGCTTCCTAGAGGAGGGAGGCAGGTCCGGTTTTGTAAGACATGTGGCAGCACTGGAGCTACCCAAACGAGGGAGGCAGGCCCGACTCTTTTGGACAAGTGGCAGCACCAGAGCCATCCTATAAAGGGAGGCAGATTCAATATTGCGGGATGCTTATCCCCTTCAGACGTCCACCACATGACATAGGAACTCCACGACATTTTTTACGGTACCAATATGTACCCGGTATGTAGGATACCGACAGTGGCCCCCAGGCCCACCATAGGAAGAGGTTATTCTACCAGAGGTGGGGCCATCATCGATTCCCGTGTTTCTGTCCAAAGTATTTTCCTGAGCAGTTGAAGCGATGACACACAGTTATACCATCGCCTTGTGGCGCTTATTGATATGGTTAGTGGGATCCTGGCATGTGTATCTCACACAATTGAAGGTCGCCAGTTCCCAATATGAAGTTTGTATCAGTTCCCAGTGTAATCTTTGTAGCCCTGTCAGGCTACAGCCCTCGGGCTTCCAACTTCCCATCATGACAACGGTTTGCCTGTTGCAACTTTTTAACAAACTGGATTTGAGCCCCCTGATCATTCACGAGGTTATTTGTGATTCACGTCCAGATGTAGTTTCCAGCGTTACGGAGGCTTACTAAAGGGAGAAAGTTTGGACGGGAAGAGAACTCCTTACACTTTCATTTGATCTTGCAATTAGAGCTCTCTGCTCTTGCAACACTTTTTCCACTTCTGCTCCACTTTGCGGTGATGGAGTTAGGACTTCCTCACAGTAGGATCAAGAACGACATTGAGTTGTCGAGAGTACGCACCTACATGGGGTGGTCGAGTGACTCCTTCTCCAACTCGATCCACTTCGGCAGGCTCCCCTTTAAGAATGAAAGCGCCAGCGAGATCGTGTACTTCTCAGCAGTTGCCTTGGTGGGGCTCATACCGCCATTCTCCAGCTTCTTGCTAATGTTGCAAGACTTCTATGGGTTGCAGCTCCACCACCTTGGCCCCCACTCCTTCTTGCTGACGGTGACTTTCATCCATTTTTGCGAGATGTGGGTGGGTGTACCGCCTTGCATCGAGCTCTTACGGACCTTCTTCACAGTCCATGCAATCGGGAAGAAGAACGAGTTCCTTGGCTTCTACTACTTCGTGAAGCACAACAATTCACCTTTCAGGAATTTGAAGAATTTTCCTTCCGGGAAGTGGGGTGATCATCAAGGTGGATCGCCATGACGGCCTTCCCACCACTGACACCTGGTGTTGAAGGCTGTTATATACCAATTTCACTCGTCAATACAACTCAGTTTTGTAAAGCAAATATCATTTATTACTCACATCACCTTTCTATTTAACCTATTTATGTAAAATCCCACTTTTTCCTTTCATGTGAAGTTCAGCTACAAGTTGTTTATCAAACATAATGGAGGTCAATATAGTTGTGCACATGAACTTGATCTCACTAAAAAGTTTTCTTTCTACTCATGTTTACTCTTATTAACATGAGGACTGGACTTCACCCTAATCCTAGAACATTTTAATTAAACCTTTCTACAAAGTTGTGAATTAATTGATTGTAATGGCTAGGGAAAATTATATTGCAGCAATATAAAAATCAAAACAAATGTAATGTGATTATATTGCTATGCATGGCCCTGCCAAAAAGATTCAAATCCAGGGCTCCAAATTTTTCCTTGGCCTCTTAAATATCTTAAATAGCCTCTCGGAAAATTTTCAAGATTTTTGAAGTACGTCTTCCACTTATTTGGACACGTACAAAGGATTCATTTCGCGTCGATCTCAAGTTTAGCTTTGCACTAAACCTTGCCCAAATCAACCCACAATTTTTCCTAAGACCTTTTATGGTTCAGTGAGCTTTGTTTCAAAGTTTGGAGATTTATGGACCTCAGCTACTGTTTATTTCAATGAGGTTTATAAACATGTTTGAATTCAAATTTGAATTTAAATTTGAAACAAACTATGTCCAAATTGAAATCTGATTGCAGATTTTAGTTCCTCATACTTTTCTTAGCCTGTCTGTAAACTTTTGGGAATATTTGGACAATGTTTGAGCTGGAATTTAGAGGAACAGATAAGGGAGAGTGGTGGGTCCACATGTCAGCCAGGGAGACTGTTTAACCGCCCCTGTTTCTTTCTCCGCGCGACACCACGACGCTGCATGTCGCCAGCACGCCAATCGGCCGTTGGTCGCCTCCAGCTGCCCCTGGCCTCGTTATCTACTGCGGTGAAGACTATGAATTCACCCCCCGTCGACCGAGGTCCCTCCTCGATTCACCTTTCATCGCGCCATGCCATTTCCTCGCCGCCACGACCACCTCAGCACCGCCCGACGCCACTCAGCCTCGCCGCCGATACGAGCCATCCCATCCTCTGCAGTCTATAGCAAAAAGGTGCGCAACGATCTCATGAAGCTTCTGGTTAAGTTTGAATTCCTATCGTGCATCCTAGCATCTGTATTCCGCTAATTACCAAAGCACTTTTATAACTTCGAGGCTAGTTCGTCGGTTTAATTCTGATTGTATGCACAAAATTTCTTTGATCTAGTTAGACGACATGATCTACGTATACTAGCGCACCTTCCCTCCAAAAATCAGAAAGAACCATCGACTAATTAACTAGCTATCCGATTTTTCCCCTTCCGCCATTGATGGAGCTCGGTTCAGTGTCGACCTCGGTGTTGCTGGCTATGGCACGAGCTCTAGCCCCTCCTAAACTCGTTCCCAAGCTTCCACGATGCTTCCCGATCTTTCAAACGAGGGTTTTAGCTAGGGAATCAAGGGTCTCGACATAACCGAAACCCTAACACCCGCCGCCGCCGTCGGGGGGGGGGGGGGGGGGGGGTTCCGGTCACCCGTCGCCGTCGGGAGTTGGTCCATCGTGTTCCCCATGCGAAAATAGGGTGGTGCAGCGAGTACCGAGACCTCCCGTGGGCCGGAAACCAGCGCTGGTGAAAGTGCCGCCACGCGCCGGCGAGAGCGCCGCCGCCCGTGCCGTGGCCAAAGGTTGAAGAAGGCAGGAACGCAGGACCCACCTGCCAGCGAGTGCAAAGGCGCCCGGTTCAATCTGTGGCCAGGGATCTAATGTGACCGCGTGGGAATATTTATGGCCCCCGGTGTGGCTAGCTCCTGAGTGGATGATTTAAAATCCAGTGGGCCCTGGACAAATTTAAAAGCTGCAATTTCCAATTATGTGCAGAACCATTTCCAATGTTGAAAAATCAATATCTCTCTGTAGACTGCTCCCAAAATATTCAAACAAATTTTGTTTGAAAGCCCTTGAGCTCTAGTTTCTGTGAGTACCAATCAGGTTCTGTGAAACTCACATTTAAATTCTGTAGAAAACAATCTTTCCAAATGCAAATACAATTTTTCCTGGTGAACTTGCCACCTGAAAAATCCCCAAAATTCACATAAAATACAACATCCTATTCCTGATAAACAGAAAAAGTTTGAGAGCCATTGCACTTGAATAACCCTATGTATAGTTCAATTACCTTTTCCAGTTATTGAATTTTTACAGATGTTCAATTTCTTTATTACGTCCCAAATTTGGACTGAACCTTCCATTAGTCATACGCTAGATCCTGTAAAAATCTTGAATTTAATTGACCTAATATCCTAGTCCTAATTCAGTTGCAAACTGAATATTAATTGAAAAGCTAAAAATTCAATTGTAAAATAATTCCAGAAATTCTTGCCAATTTTGAAATCCAATAACTCCTTCACCAAGGCTTAGAAATTCATGAAACCAAATCTTGCTAGAACAAGGACAACTTCCTCTATCATGATTATCAACTGGCAGCTATGTTCAAGCTACAGTTTCTTCTCTAAAATTTTTGGAAGTTTATTGCTTGCAATAATTTTGGAGACAACAAACTACTTTGATCATCTTCTGTTCTTTGCAAGAGCTGCTACCATATTCCCTAGTATCTACCATCAAAGTTCCAAAGCCAATTAGGTCATTATCATATAATGATCACCATAGATTAAATTATGGTCTTGGTAATAATTATTTTTCAAAGTTATTCATATACATATTATATACATATCGTGTAGTGACCGAAGTCGAGGAGGAACCAGAGTCCTTGGAAGTACACCTGCCGGATACTAACCCCGACTCTGACCTGCATCCAGGTAATCCCCAATTTGCATTAAAGTCGTTTATAAAATTTTACTTTATCACTATGATGATTAGCATATGAATTGTGCATTACGTTTAGGATGCTTGAAAACTCCAGATGCATGACCCACAATCCCATTGGTTAATTGGGTAGGTTAATAACTCGGCGTGTAGAATGGCTATGCTAATGTTGTAGGTAAACCGGTAGAAGTCGAGTAGTTGGAATCTATTTGCGAGATAGAAATTTACACTCATCTACACTGGGATAACATTTATAGAAAAAAATTGTTACATCTAAACTCGAGAACGGTCAGAGATGGATAGGAAGCGGCAAGACGTGGTCTTGGTCGCATAGCTCTGACTGGTCAGTTAAGGCCCGTATGTATGCGGCCCCTTCGAACAAGTTTGACTTGTACCGGCGACATAATGGACATATGGAATCCAGTAAACTGACGTAACTCGATAACTGGGATGTCGAGGCCCATTAACTCACCATCAGTAGGGGTGGGTTGAGGACAGCAAGGTGTAAATCGGTCGGCGGACACAAGAGGTGTTCCGTGCGCAGACCTTCTGTTCGTGGAGGTGAGACGGGCTCGGCGTTCGGGTTTCTTGTGAAAGGTGGCCATATACGACTAGTACTGAAGTGTTATGTAGGTACTGGTGTACTCGCTGACACTTTCGAACGGCGTATGTGTCGTGTTGTCCGGGTCTGTCCTGATTGCAATCACCGTCCCTCGCGGTATTAGAGTACCACTTGTTCGCTGCGCCGTGACATAGTAAATACTAAAGAAGTTAGAAAAATATGTTGTATTGGATTATAATTTGCTTTGCAACCTTGTATGACTTAGAGATAGTATAATTAAAGTTTACAGTTTTCCCATACTTTAGCTGTAATAGCATTATGTGCTCTGGGCATGTCATATCATCGGCAAAGCGTTTCTTGTTTGATTGTGGAGTCTATGATGTGCCGTGCTTGGAGAATGTCATTTGCTACTTAAAACCTGATTATAAGGATCCACTTGTAGGCGAGTCGTTTATGCTTCACCTTACCTATGCTTAGTGTTCACTCTTGCATATGTCTAGTGAGATGGGTTAGTCTTGTTGAGCCTTATGCTCATGTCTGCAGTTAACGAGTTTTTGCAGGTTATACGATTGATACGTCCTTCATATCCGACATGATCTCTTCGAGTGGTTGAACTCTTTCTTGATGAACCTACTCTGATACCAATTGAATGTAGGCCTAGAGGGGGGTGAATAGGCCTTCTTGAAAATTGTCGGATCCTGCAACACTCAACAACCAGTTCAATACCAGAGATATCGGACTAGTCTGGTAAAGTGCGGACTAGTTTGGTGTTCACGGACTAAGTTGATTAAATTTGATTGATTGGTTTGATTCTTTTATGTGTACAGCAGAAATATAGAATCAAACATTAGTTCAACAGTTATATACTGGATTATATCACAATTAAGTCTTATGTTCAACATTTTAACTTAAGATGAACAATGTGTATGAAACCCTAGATTGAGTTGATTGATTAGAATGATGAACACTAAAACAAGACACAAGTGTTTATCCCGTGGTTCGGCTACCGCAAAAGGCCACCTACATCCACGTTGAGGAGTTCACAAAAGGACCGGGTCTTCTCCAACCCTACCCTCGTTGGATCGCCACGAAGGCCAATCCTCTTCCACTAATCACAAAGGGGTGAATAACCGAATTCAAGGGGCGTTCTCACACGTTGAGAGCTCCCTTAGATTACAAATCACAATGCCACCGAAAACACACTCAAAAGTTACAATTGAAACATAGGAGTGTGTTAGAGAATCAAACCAAGAGCTCAATGTAGTGTTGCAAGTGTCTCTCCAATGATCTAAAGTGAATCCTCAAAGGATTGGACGATGTTGCACTTGATTTCGTTGAGAGAGATTGTTTTTGAGGCTCGTGGGAGGTGTGACGGTGCTATGGTTCGAGAGAGTGTGAAATTGGGCCGTGCACCTCTATTTATATGGGGTTTCTAAAAGTTACCGTTAGGGTTCAAAAAGTTCGGACTAGTCCGTGGTGGTCACCAGACTAGTCCGGTGTGCTGTGTGCAGCAAACCCTAAGTGTCTCGAAATATCGGACTAGTCCGGCTGAAAACGGACTTGTCCGATTTCGCTACTAGAAATCTTTGGACTAGTCCGATGTCCGTCGGACTTGTTCGGACATGTGAAACCCTAAGTGTGTTGAATGACAAGTCCGCACTTGGAGGACTTGTCCGATTTAGATCAGTGGGTTTTTCGGACTAGTCCGTGTGAATATCGGACTTGTCCGAAGTGGATCAGAAAGGATATCGGATTAGTCCGGTTAATAACGGACTTGTCCGATTTTGTGTTACTTTTGTAGTGTTTTGAGGACTAGTCCGCACTACGGAGGACTAGTCCGATTCTAGTCAGAAAGATATCGGACTAGTCCGACAGATATCGGACTTGTCCGATCTGGTGCAGAAAGGTTATCGGACTAGTCCGGTTGAGATCAGACTAGTCCGGTCCTGTGTAACTTTGTGCAATGTGTGTGTTTAATTATCATTGAGCTCTTGGGGTGTGTTCCCTTAACACACTCCATACACAATAATCTACAACTCTTTTTTTTTTCTTGAGCTCATTTCCACTTTGCTCCTCATCATCCCTTCTTTTTGGTATTTTGTTCATTTTTCTATTGTAGGCCTGCATTCATCTGAACAAAGAGGTTAGGATCCAATTTGCTTGTCATAAATCATCCAAAACCCACAAGGGAGTCCTAGATGCACTTTCAGTTGTACCGCTTTACCCACGTGCTTTTTATTTTATCACCTTTCGATGACTATAGAATCTCAATTATGTCGTATCACACTTCCTTAGGTGTGTGGCCAAGAGATCACAAAATATCCTTTAGAAAGGGATTACTAGCCTATTTAGACCCCACTGAGGTTTCACCGGTGGCGATGTCTCCAACTAAGCACATCTTCAACCAAGGGCCCCCTCTTGAGCCATTCGGATCCCAGGGTAGTCCCACCAATCATCAACAAACCCAATCCAACTACCCCTTCCTCGAGCATCTTTAATGCTCCAAATAGCACTGGCAAAGCCCTAATTAATCAGCTACGCCGCACCCATACATGGCCTCGTGGTGGCATTGTAAATCCTGGATTGTCGCTCCACGAGCTGGTCCTTAGATCTAAAGCAAGCAAAAAAACCATAACATCCAACCCATCCACATACCAGGCTTGCTTAGATCACCCATTACCATATCATATTAACCAGTTCATGTTAACCATAATCTCATCCATGCATAATTAAATTGAGTGGTATAGTTGTTTTCCCATCCCAGTTGATTAAGCGAAGCAAAAGGTAAAAAGCCCTTCCCGACTCTCTACCATATATTCCGGGTGACAAGGGTGGTTAAACAAAGATAGTAAACTTCCTACCATAGGATTCCCATCAAATTGACACAAGCATGCAGTTTGCAAACAAAACATTTATTTCAAAATAGGATCAATATGCTTCAAGGACAGTTGCCTTGCACTTGTTGTTCATTAGGGTCAAAGCCTTCAAACTCTTGGTGCTGTAGATCCTCCGTGGCACTCTTTAGCGCAAATCCGTCTAATCCGCACAATAAACATACAAGACAAGAAACACAATCAAAGAGTGCACAAATACTACTCAATATGGCATGACATGCATGATTGATGCAAATGCAAGGTATAACATGTTAATAGATTGCTTTTAATGATCACTGACTTGTTCTAATAGATTTTAACAAGTTTATACAGGTTTGGATTTGATTAGATCTACTTTTAGAATCAATTCAACATAATTTAACCAGGAAAATCGGACTAGTTCGGACATGTCCGCACTCTGCGAGATCAGCAGATTAGGGTTTTCTAGATCGACGTGAATTTGGAGATTAGGGGTTGAATTCACGTAAGGAAAAGAGAATAGAAGGTATATAAGGTGTTTAGAACTCCAATGAATCAATAAACTTGGAGGTAACACTTGGATCTTGATGATCTATGGTTGAGGGTGACTTGGAGATGAATTGGTGATGAAGAACAAAAGCTTGATGGAGATCTTGATCCTCTTTCGTTTCATCCTCTTCCTCTTCTTGCTTGGGATCTTCTCCTCCCTCCTCGACGGTGGCTCTCCACGAACGAGGGTTTGGGTGGTGTGGAAAAGTGGAAAATAGATGTCAAGCCAAGGAGTGGAGTTCTTTATATGGAGGTGGAGGCTAGGGTTAGATGGAATTCGAGTTCGAGAGGAGTAGAGGCCGGTTTAGAGTCCCACATGGGCACTAAAAGAGTTAGGCACGACATCCCTAAGCCCACTTAACGTGAAACCCAAGAAACAAGTCGTAAAACAAAAGATCAACTCGGAGTCGCAAAATATTGGACAAGTCCGAAAAGGACCGAACTAGTCCAAAGTTGTCCAGAGAGAAAATCGGACAAGTCTGGCCTAAAATCGGACAAGTCCGACTTTAGTCAGAGAGGAAAACACACAAGTCCGCTGGAACACCTGACTAGTCCGGAAAAGTCCAGGGACTTAGGAAATTTTCAAGAATTCTTGGAATATCGGACTAGTCTACACAAAATCGGACAAGTCCAAAAGTTTCCAGAGGCAAAATCGCACTAGTCCGCAGCAAAAACGGACAAGTACGTTTTTAGTCAGAGAGAAATCGGACTAGTCCTCACTAAAATCGGACTAGTCCACACTTTTCAGCATTTTAAGTGCGGTTTTGTTCCAAATCAATTTTAAATGCTCCAAATCAATTTTAAACTCGTTCCACTTTATGTGCGTTAATGTTAAACATGTATATGAATATATGTAGGTCATGATGCATGAGAATGAGGGTGTTACCGAAATAAAACATTTCAAAAATGTGGTCAAAATGTTTAAAGGCACTTGCCTTGCTCCGGTGAGTTGGGTGGCTCGAGCGTGTCGTAGTCTTGATGTTGGGGATCCTCAAACACGACCTCGTGACTGCATCCTTCTATCCACGATCAGACACATACACAAGCAAATCCACACAATCAAAATAATGCATACATACAAGTCAACATTTGATGATATGCATGCGTGCTGATTTGTACGTGGCTTACATGTTAGTAACTTTATTATGACCATGATAGTTACTTCCTATGCGTGTGAATAAATTAAATTAAATTAAATTAATTTAAGAATGATTAATGGCTGCAATAAAGGAAATAATTTTTAGTGGCACGTAATCGGAGAGCAAACTTAATCTTGTGTTTGTTTAATCCACATTAATAATTCAGATTTGATGGCTGAAATTTTTATGGCAGTGAAGCGTTCTTGGCATGGCTGTGGCGTGCATTTCACCAATGTTCGCCAAATCTCATGCATGGCAAAGGAAATACGAACACGATCTCAACACATGAAGGTCAAAATGGCAAAATCTACCTCGGCGTGGCTAGCTTTGGCGGACGTGGATTGACAGTCCAATGACGACGATTTGATGAAGGAACTGCAGTGATGGCCCTGCAGCTCCTGTGTCGGATGGCATGTGATGGCGACGAAGAAGACGGCAGCGTGAAGTCGACGGAAAAGATGGCAGCGTATAGTCGACGGAGAAGACGGCGGCAAACGGCCACAGCCCATCGACAAACGGCGGCGACGATGCTCGCTGCTGCTAGATCTTCACCCTCTCCTCTCTCTTTTCTTCCTCTCCTTTATCCTCTTCTTTTACCCTTTTCTCTCCGGCGGCTGGCTGCTGCACTAGGATTTTCGTCTAGTGGCCCACGGTGCAACAAAAGGGCAGGGCGGCAGGGTCTACGGGAGAGGGCGTCGGCCCTGTTTTATAGGTGAGTAGGGCACCGTGCGGCAGTCACGGGAAAAAAAATCTCAGGCGCTGTTGTGCAGGCGCTGGTTGACTCACGGGAGTCCTGGCTGGTGCGCCAGGCGGGACTCTGACTGGGTTGACATTTTGTTTTGTGGCCAGCAGGTGGGTTTCTTTCCTTTTTTTCTTTTCCTTTTTCTTTTCCTCTTTTCTTTTCCTTTTTTCTTTAATAATTATTTATTTTTACCATCTTTTATTTTTCTTTCTTATTATTTACTATTTATTTTCTTTTGTGTTTTCAACTTTTCGTCCCTACTTAAGGAATTTTTGCATGAGAATGAATGCAATGCATTGTAATGAAAATAAGGGTGTTACACAGAAAGAGGTGGTTTTTAGTTCAACAGGGGTGTTGTCTCATTCAGAGGCTAACACACGTTGCCTGCTCATCTAGACATGAATGTAAGGTTACATTTCATTGTATCTACTTTGGTATAGATGATCATGTCATAGATTTTTGTTATGGACTAGCTAAACAAGAAAGAAACAAAATTTGCTGCAAATGCTGAACCAAATGTTAGAAACTTGCAACCTGCTTTGATAAGTCGAAAACATGCAAATATTGCTCCCAAACCTAATGTTTTTCGTGCTACACATAACACACCTCGTATGTAAAAGCCCGCATTTAAAGAGAATGCGAATGCAAAAAAGCAGACTTAAATTTTTTTTAAGTTTAATTAGAAATTCAAACTGCATCAACAATGTTAACTAATAACCGATGTTAAATATAGACTTGTTAGAACTTTAGGCATACTTCAGAAGGTTTGTATAGCTTTTAAGAGAAACGTTTATTTCAAAGAAATGATGTCAAATTAATTCAAAAGTCAAAGTCAAGGCTAGATTAAGAATTTGTCCCAAAGCATTATAAAATGCAAAAATAAAGTTCATATTCAAACTAAGGCAAACGGAAAATTCCATCAAATCTAAGACGTCTAGTGCAATTAAGAAAATAATTAGGGAGGAAGGAAAGAAAATAATTAAGCTTCATATGGTGGTAATTTAATTTTTAACCATAAAAGGGTTAGTATAATTTCAAATCTGATTTTTTCTGCTTAGAATTGCCAAAACCCTAACTTGGTCTCACCATTGAAGGACTTATGTTCAAATAAGTCAAACTGCAAAATTTCAGAAATTTTGGGGCAAGTTGATAATTAAATTGATGCAACTTAAAGTGGAAAGAATAAAATCATAATTGGAATTCAAATTCAACTTTGTTAAAACTTAGATTTGGATGCAGCATTGGATTTATCTTATGAAAAATAGCTAACATGTAAGATTTCAGCATTTTAGGTGTTTTGTTGCTATATGATTTTAATACTCTCATAAAGGGATTTGAAATAAAAATTCATATTTCATACGTAAGTTCCTCAAATGCACAAATGAATTCATCATATGTTAATAACAAACCTGCCAAATCACGCTATTTTAGGAACATATTTTCTATTTATTTTGGATTTTTTTAATTGGCGTTTTGCTATTCCTGTGGGGTTTTAAGGCGGACGAAGTCCCCCTCTTCCTCACAGCGTCACCCTGTTGCAACGTCATTGGCGTGCCCATGTATTCCCCGTCCAGCTTAGGCCACCAGGAGTTGTGCAAGGTCTTCCTCCACCTCTCCGACGTGACACTGCTTCCCCATCTTGTTCTCAATGGTGTGTTGAGGCGGAAACCTCTCCATCCCCTTTGTTTCAGTTGCCACCACACATCCACACTGCATGGCCCACTCAAGCAGTTTCACCTCCGATTCCAAATATCAAAAAAGTGCCTAGAGGCTGTACTTCGTCACAGTCTGAGTTCTTGCAGTAGCAGGTTATTAGAACCGACACTAGAAAAACTTGAAATTCATCGTGTATATTCCACTAGTCAACATTCCAATTCAATAATGTATTCCAGACATATCTATGTGCCTTCCCAAGCCGGTAGCTTGAAAAAACATTGACAAACCATGGAGGAACGCCATTATTCCTCCCCGCGCCTCTGTTTTGACCTAGCCACCGTCGAAATCCTTGTTCCGGTCAATTCCAGACCCTTTTTCATTCAGTTTCATCTTCCATGTGTCGTGATGGTTCTCCTTGATGTAACAACACTCGATTTGGTGCATTTTTGAAAAAATTCTACCTCGTCGGAGTAGTCCATCCGCCCCGCCATCGCCAGTCATACTCCGGCCATCCCCAGCCACTCCCGTGGTCACCAACATATTCCCCGTCCGCAGTTGCCTCCTGGCAGCAAGTGCCGAAACCTTTGGAGCTCTGGAACTCACCACCGGTGACAGCGCCGCCGTGCGCCAGTGTAGGGCGCATCCCACTCGGCCACTGACCGAAGATTGAAGATTCGACCCGCCCTGGCCCATCTGTCTGTGTTAAGAAAACCATGGGACCAAATTGCGGCATAGATCTTGTGTGGCTTCAGAATTTGTGTGTGGCCCCAGGTGTTGCATCTCCCTGATTGGCCCGTTTCAAATGGAGGCCCCCTGGTCAACGGTTGATTGATTTTGTAATAGAAAAATTAATCCAGAAAAGAGCCAAACTTAGGGAAATCACCATTACTTGTAGAATTGCCCAAAAATTATGAAATAAATTTTTTTGGTTTCCTCATGTCAAGTACTTTGCAGTGGGGCAAAGTATTATGTATGAAACCCCCTGGATTTTCCTCAATAATTCCCACAATTTAAATCATGGCAAAATTATTACATGTCATTACCTTTATAGAAAATTCTCAAATTTGGCCACAATCCTCCTTTAAATATATTTGATACCAGTAAAATTTTCAAAAGAATTAGACTTCATTTACTGTAACAAATAATGGTTTTATTCCTTTATGTACCTGAAAAATCCCAAAATCTCCACAAACATTTTCAGAGAATTGTTTAAACTTCTAAAATCAATATCTCACAGTAGAATAATTAGAAAAAATTTTGAAACCAATTTTCTTGGGTCACCCTTGATATTTTCTAAACATAAAACCAATTTTTGTCTATGTCAAAACAAAAGAACATTGCTGAAAATTCATAGATGCCTAAAGCTCTAAGGATTTATGTAGACCACATTCCACCAGTGCTTTAACTGAAACTTTGTCAACACTTTCCACTAGAACAGTAGAGGCTACTGTAAAAATTCCAGCTTCATTAGGCTTGATTTTCAACAGAATCATCTTGTTTGATTTCTCCTATACATAAATGTCCTATCTAAGTTCACATTCACTTTTGCCCCAAATCAACTTCGTCAAATCCCATATTTTCCACCAGAAGCTAAATACCTCTTAGAACATTCTATAGCCCTCTGTACAGCATGTTTAACTTCTTTTGAGCTTCATAAAGCTTTTCTCTCTTGCTAAACTATTTCCACTACATAAAGTTCACAATGATGTTCATAATTCTTTTGCTTCCATTTCCACCTTGCTAGAACCCAATCTTGTCCACCACAATCTGGAGTACAGCAGCAATCCTCCTGTAGCCATTGCATCACATTTTAAATTCTGTGGAGTTCATAATGTGTTTACCTCTTTAATAAACTTTGTTCTCTCATTTGTGCATATTCATATTGAATAGTGAGCACGACGACGAAGGCATTAGGCGAGGTGAATCATACGGAGGGGGAAGGAACCAGCATGGGCTTGCTGTGACGAGGTGGATCCGGAGCAGCAGCAAGGACACTTGAAAGAAGACATCAACTTGAAGCTCCCCCACAAGATCAAGAGCTAACTATTTGACATTTACATAGTTCCAACCCAAGGCAAGCCCCAGATTGCATTTAAGTCGTTTCTAATTTTTTTGCTATTTTAACTAGTATATGAATTGAGCATTAGGTATATTGTGTTTGAATATTTCAAATGCATGACCTACAATCCTATGAGTATGTGGGTAGGTTTATAGATCAACGTGTAGACTGCCATGCTAATGTTGTAGGAATTTGGTAGAAGTCGAGTGGTTGGAATCCACTCGCGAGATAGCGATATTACCATCTGGGATTGGTTACTATAGAAATGATTTAGGAAAATGAATATGAGACCGGGCAGGGGTTAGGGTGCAGCGGGACATGGTCTCGGGTGCATATCCTGCCAGTGTCGATTGAGGACCACGCCATGTGCGGCCCTGTTGGACAAGTTTGAATAGTACCGGAGTCATACTGGATATATGGGGTCCATGAAATCAATGTACCTTGGGAATTCGTTGTTGAGCCTTTTTCGATCGCCTCGGGCTCTCGACGGTGGCACAACAGACAGAAACTCGCTCACGACATCTTCACAGCGATAAGTGCACTATGAGTGGTACTTATACTTTTGGCATTGTAGACTTGGTCACGTAGGCTTTGATCACCTCACACGTGTCAGTGATCTTCATCGCATACGTGGTTTACCTAAGCATAAAGGGGACAAAGAAATTGTGTTTTCTTCTTGTAGACATGCTAAGATGGTTGTAGATTCACATACTCCACTCACAATGACAATGAAAACAGCACCGGCACAACTATTACACCATGACACCGTAGGTCCTTCACGTATTCAATCTTTTGGAGGTAAATGGTATGTGCTTGTAATTGTTGATGATTATTCTAGATACTCTTGGGTTTACTTTATGGCATCTAAGAATGAAGTTTTTAGTCATTTAAAAAGTTTAGTTCTTAGACTTTCACTTGACAACGCAGGATCCGTAAAAGCAATTAGAAGTTGTGATGGAACAGAATTTAAAAATCAATCATTTGATCACTTTTGTGCTGAAAAAGGAATCGATCATCAATTTTCTTCACAATGTGTACCTCAACAAAATGGTGTTCTATAGAGAAAGAACAGAACCTTAGTTGAGATGGCTAGGACTATGCTTGATCAATATCAAACTCCTAAGCCACTCGGGACTCTCGGTGGACCCGGGAACTATGTAGATCGACCTGAGCAGATTCATTAATCGCGGGCATTCGTGCTCCGATGTGCAGCAATAACTAACGAGCAGCGATGGACGTGTTCCCGGTCGCTCCAAATGAACCGAATCAACCGGGTTTCACCTGGATTACCCGTTAGATAACTCACCGAGCGCAGGATTTTGACCCTACCCCAGGAGATTTTTGTCCTGCTCAACCCTCCGAGCCACGGACAGTGTCTGCGAGGCTCAAAGAAACTTGCGGCTAAAAATCTAACCTCGTCAGTGGCTTGGGGCCCGCCACATGATCTGTGCTAACAATGACTGGGCGCCAGCGCCCCGCCGGAAGTAGTTTGGGCCGCTATTGGTCAGGCATGTAGTTGAACCGATACTAACACATTATTGAGCTCTTGTTCTTTAGTGTCCCCAATGCTAGTGCAAGTTCAAACTATGACCAGCTCTGCGAGGACTTGGCCAAAGGTTCGGGGGCTACTGATGGAGTTCTTTACCTGTGGTACCAAACAGACAAGACCGGATGGTACGTGACTACTATGCAGCTACGAACCGTAGCTACCCTCCATCTTTAGGAGGGCCCACCACCAATGCCCCGGCCAGCCGAGGTGGGGGTATCCAGCCTGCCCAAGTCCCTTTTCAAGAGGTCGGGCGGACCATTCGTCCCGGGTATCCTTTTATAGTATTCACCCCTCAACGGCCAACGGGGACAAGAATATAGCCGTTGGTGGAAGAGGAGGTCGTTTGGCTCCCTCTCCAGGTCATCGAACCAGAGTTTTTGACCACATTGCATGTGGGACCCCTCATTCTCCCTTTGGAAAGTGGCCCTCAATGGCTATATTTCTAGCCGTTTGGTGCAAGGTCCACATATATGCTCGAAAATCTGTTTTCCCGAAAAATCTTTTATCAAATCCAAATTTTCTTATAAAATTTTTGGTTGAGAATACTTAATTCTCAACATGCAAGAAAAAATCCAAACAAGCTATAAAAAATGCTAACTAAATGGGAAAAAATCAAACATGACAGGAAAAAAGCAAATATGACATAGCTACCAATTGTCCTATTGGAAAGGTCTCACCCAAATCTTTGTAAAGTCTAATGAGCAGAGCTTCCCTCAGTCACGTTCAAGTTAGTTATTTAGCATTAGGCCCGGAGAAGAAGACTCGTACATGTTCACATGTTTCTTGCGCTATTCTATCCTTGGTGGGCTTGTGTGCTTTAGGTCGTTCAGATGGCCCTAGCCTCTTTGTCGATCTGAATTGTTGCCTTCGATGTAGGGATGTTGTGTCTTCTTGTAGTAGGTTCCTCATGAAAGCAATGACATTGTCCTATTATGGGGGTGTCACTTCTACTCCTTGATGTTTTTGACATTTGGGCACTACTTGATATTGATTATGGAGCATTGCTCCTTTCTTGGACAGAAGTCAAACTTCTCTTTGCCATTGATTTTGAAGCGGATTTCTCCAGCCCCCACATTTATTTTGAGCATCCGCAGTGCGAAGGAATGGTCACCCAAGAACGAGTAGCATTTCCTTTCAACCTCCATTTCAAGCACCATGAAGTCTACGGGGATGCATCAATCCTGAATTATCACTAGACAATCTTCACCAATTTCCGCATGGTAGCAGACTAAAGAGTCGGCCAGCTGAAGCTACATCAGCGTTGGAGATAGTGCTGTAAAGTTGAGCTTGTTGAAGAACGCCTTTGGCATGAAACTCACACTTGCACCAAGGTGAAAAATGGCCTTGTCCAAGTGTTGATTCCCAATTAAGAATGATACGGTGGAACACCTTGGGTCTTTCTTCTTTTTCGGAAGCTTGTTGAGTACGGTAGCACTACAATCTTCCGCCAACTTGAAAATTTCTGCAGTGAGCAATGGTCACTAGTTTTTTTATATTTCCTTAACATAGCGAGCGTAAGTTGATACTTGCATTACATCTAACAAGGGAACATTGATGTGGATATTCTGGATAACTTCAATGAAGCGGTTGAACTGCTCATCCATGGGTGGCTTCCTGCTGCATTGGGGGAATGACAGGGAGTTTGTATCTTCAAATTGCAATGCCGACCTCCCACATTGTTTTTCACCCATCCTCTTCGTATTTTTCAATTGATTCTTCTCTTGTTGAGGGTATGGTGGGTCACGAGTGATTTTGCCACCTCCTGTAGTCACCTCATTAACATTCTCCATGGGAGCTTCGAGTTGCCCCGAAATCTTTCCCACCTCCATTGGTGGAACAATAACGACCATTTGAGATAATTGTGTCTCCAACATTTTTTGAAGCTCAACTGGTTCTTGAAAGTTGAGGATAGTCCTTCAATATTGGCATCGATGATTTCTAGTGAATTGTTAGTAACAGAGAGTCTCTATGACATTGCTTCATTGACTTTCAGTTGGCTAATGGCAAGTTCCCTCAAGTGAGGTTGGTTCAAGTTTTCTACATTGTTTCCAACGTTGTAGCCCCCTTGATAATATGGCCGTGGTTGGCTCCACCCTTTTTGACCTCCTAGATGGTAGCCATTGATATTGTTTCCATTGTTTCCCAAGTGTAAGGCATCCTCACAGGTTTTGAGGTAATCATTTGCAATATGTGTCGTGTTGCCATAAAACTCATATGTCATGTGGGTGTCCAAGCCTTGGGCGGTGCCAGATACTTCACCACTGCCTTGGCCTTCTATCTTCTTCTTAAGGGGGTTCAATTTGGCAGCAGTCATGTCCACTTCTCTCAAGGTGTGCATGCCTCACTATTAGGACTGGAGTCACTCATCACCCCAACCCATGTTTTTCACCATCTTATCGATCAATTCCTCAACTTTTGGAATTGTCAGCGATAAGAAGGCATTTCCAACAGCAACATCCACATAATTATGGGCTAATGGTGTCATCCTGTTGTAAAAATTTGATGATTGGCCATGATATGAACAGACTAGGATGTACTCCTGAAGTCTCTCCCAAGCTTTAGAGAAGGATTCTTAGGCTCTTGGTGAAAGCTTGAAATTCTTCCACTCAGGGCACTGGTCTTGCCCCACGGAAGGAACTTTGCGAGGAACATTGTAGAACACTTCTCCCAAGGATCCACAATGCTATGGTTTGTGTATTAACCACTGTTTCGCTCTCCCATGGATGGAGACTAGAAACAAAGAAAGACGGATAGTATCTTAAATGATATCCTTGAACCTGAACGTGCCACAAATCACCAAGAATTATTGCGGATGGGTACTTGCGTTCTCATTAGTTTTTCCACAAAAGGGACTAGCGTGCACCATAGTAATTAGAATTGTCTTGATCTGCAAGTTTGTGTCTCCTGTATTGACAGTGGGTCCAATAGGCATATTGGTAGTAGACGGAGTAGAGAACTCATGGAGAGTTTTCTGAGCCATTGGCATTATGATCCATGGTGCAGCCGTGCCGGAATGATGGGTCGGCTTGCCGAAATGATCACCAGAGGAGAAGCAACACGAGGTCCAACTCTTCTCGAAAGCGACTTCTCAAAAGTGATTCGGGATCTTCAATACAGTTTACTGGCAAGAGGAAACTGGTCATACACTATCCTAATTAAACATCATAGGAATATGAAAACAAAGCAAGTTTATCCTACTAAATAACTACTAGGATCTGTAGCTACCAAGAGTAATTATGTTTTACTTCTATGCCTTCTCCTACAATGGTGGCAAAAAAGTTTTTGACACACTCTAAGCTACAGTAATAAAACATTCATCACAATAATGCCAGAAGGGCCAATGAATATTCTACTAATGTACCCTAGAGTTATGTTTGTATTTCCCATGACTACAGCTAGAATCTGCAAGCACACAAAATTTATTGTTGTAGTATTTCACCCATGAGTATTCCCAAGGCTACCATATTTATCCCAAAGAAAGGCGGTGGAGTATGACATAACTAAGTGTATGGGTAGTATAGGGTTTTTGTAACAGCTATTTATGTAGGAAGGTGAATAATGGTAATGCGGTACTGTGACACACACTTAAGTATCTACCCGTATTAAGTTAAGTAGTCCTAGTGATAGTTGGACTAAGGATGAGTTGTTCTTAATATGCTTCTAATATACATGTGCATGGACTAATTGTGTACTTGTGAACATTGTAGTAATGAGTCCTAATGTTTAGTGATTCAATCATATTGAGTAGGGGCTTACACCTGGTCTATCAGGTGACTCCTGGTACGACCCTATCTTGTAGCCGAATATGAAAGATTACAATGGATGGACAGGGCTGTCACCACCTGCCACCTACCCATACAACCGGTGGGTCTACGAGACATCCAACACTACTTAAGTATCAAAACACCACGTTTGCACTCTAAGTAGATACCTTAGAGGTCATGGTACAAATATCATCCTCAGACAATTCCTAACCTAAACATCATTGAACCAATGATGGATCTAAACACTAAATTATTCATACTAACATATTCATGCCATACAAAATTACATTACAGTGGTGGTCTATGGTGTTTCTGATCATATAATAACAATGTCAATACACTATCATAATAACAACTAGTCCTACCACGTATATTGAATCCACAGTCAAACTAGAAATGCTTCAACCAATCATATAAATAAATAAAAGATTACAACTATTAATAAGCATAAAGTCTCAAATACAAGAAAGCATACATGAGACATACTTTTCCCAAAATGGACTTGGTAACTAGAGAGGCTCCTCTTTACAACCTAAACTCCACTAAGGACTAAGAGAAATGTGTATACAAGGGAGTGATTCTCAAATAGTTTGTGTGTGTGTGTGTGTGTGTGTGTGTGAGAGAGAGAGAGAGGAGTACGGAATCCTATTTATACTAGTCCCAGAGGCGGTTCCCGCCACAATTTCTGAGGAATCATTCTCCACCAACATTTGGGCACCACAAAGAGTTACCATGTGGAAGGACACCGCTTCTGGTGCATAGAACGGTTTGGTCAAACTCCTAGTTCGACCGAACTTGTGTGGATCCCACTTACCCTAGTTTTCCCACACGTGGTTAATAGGTGGGTCATCAGGTGCATTCTAGATGAATTCTCCTTGAATTCACTTGGATAATCCTGAAAGCGGGTCATTGCATCCACGTACTGCCACAAGTCATCCAATAATTGGTTGGGAGTGGTATTTTTAAAATCGCTCCCCTTACTTCTCCTTATGTTTGCATAAAAATGTCTACATGCACAAGTTCTCCAGTACAAGTGGAATTACGTTATTTCTAAACACTACAAGAAGTGAGAAGAAGGGTGTCGACTTTATAGCTGTCGATTGGCTGCTAAAGCCGACGCCCGTACGATATGGCCGTCTGTGTAACATCAGTTTTAGCAAGTGGCACTTGTTCGATCTCTTTACGTCTTAAAGACATCAGTCCCGATGCATTTAACTCATATGGCCGTTAATTTAATCGCCTGATGCCCTTACTCCCTTATAACCGTTGGCCATTGAACCCGACGCCTTTACCCCCATATAGCCGTCGGCCGTCAAAGTCCCGACACCTTTAATGCAATTATAGTTGTCGTCTTGACGCCTTTACATAGGTTATAACCGTCAGCCACGTGTGACCCGATGGCATAGGGGCCTTTATTTTAAACCAAATCCTGTTTACCCTGCCTCCCCGGCTGGGAAGCCTCCAGTTTTCAGACACAATATACAGCAACATAGAAAGCATATTTCACACAATACAAAACTTCATCACAAGCAATTCAGCAAACATAACCACAATAACAGCTCACGCCGACAGTTCACATGTCACAAACTTCTTCAAGTTCATGCAAAATCAAGTTTACACAGTCCGAATGAAAACACAATGCAAACGACAATGCAAAGATCAGTCTGTCTCAATGTTATTGCTCAAACCTCCGCCACTCGCACCTCAGTTGTTCAAATGGAGAGAACCATCGTCCGCCAAGGTTACTACACTGACGATTACAAGCTCATAGTCACCGAGCTGAGGATACTGACAGTGTTAGGCCAATTAGCTGCGACACCCCGACACTTCTATTTTCCCTGTAGCCCTATTGCTTGATTTCTGTAGTGAAAGGTAATGCATGTGAGAAATATGTACTCTTTCACATAATTGAGATAGATTGATGGTTGAAAATGGTACTTAACTACCATTAACAATAACATTTAAACATTTTAAGTTTAATTTTTTCACTTATAACGAGCTATGTCTTATGTCATTAGCTCCTTATCTCTTAGTGAAAGACTCATGAGTTTCACCATCATTCTGAAATAGAAAACAGGTTCAAAACAAAATGAACTTGTGAGAGGAAAGTCTATTTCGGAGACTGTCATAGCAATCTCCAACTTTTCCTTCCATGACTCATAATTTCCTCCATGAAGAGGGTCCATGGAAGAGATAAAATTAAGTGTTGAATTTATGTCGGAGGAACCTTCATTAACAAAAATATAATCATAAGTGAATGCATAGACATAAACAAGAAATGTTGTATTTTTTCTTTCACGTTCGCTACTTGACAAAATACAACATTAGATAATAACTTAAACATAGTATATTTTGGCTTTCACGTTGGTTACTTGACACAATTTCTATGAACTTAAAACTTAATTGAAAATTATTGTCATCTTTGTCTTTTAGGATGGCTACATGACTAAAAATAGTATTATAAAATAACTTAAAGACACGACAATTCTATTTCCCAGGTTGGCTAATCAATAAAATTTCATGCAACTTAAATGATGTTAAATGACATAAGAATTTTTGTTGTTCATGTTGGTAACTTAACAAAATTACTATGGCATAATAAGCTTAATTAATCAGTAAAGATACTTGATTTCTTAAAATTCTACAACACAATTGAATTAATTGATTGCAAAAAACTTAATTGCAATAAAAATATGAAAATTACAGAAATAATACTAGAAAAACAATAATCATTACATTGCAAAATATTTAAAAAACATTCATCCAAAATAATTTAATGAAGTGAGGTCCCATTGTATTTCAACCACAACAGAAAATACTCAAAATTTCATACCAAATTAAAAATCCCACTGTGTGAATTGGCCTAAAGCCCATAAAGATAAATTGCATAAAATGAACAAGCTGAAACAAGCGCATGGACCATGTTGCACTTCGGTCCACACACAAATTAGCCCAAAGCCCATAACTTAAAATCTCAGAAAATCATAAAACTAAATCAGTGCACATGGCCCAACATACCCCAGTCAACCTGCTGCTTAAAAACAAAATATGCTAAAAATATAATGGGCGGCCTAATATGCCATGAAGGCGTCCCACCTGGGTCTTGGACTGTTTGGCACTATGCTTGTCTTAGGATGTTGGATTGTCTTCCGACGGTCTATGCTCTCACTTGGTCATCGCTTGACGCGTGTGATTCATAGCATTGGATGTGAATCCAACGGTGGCCACCGAGATCAACCATATAAAATCTTCGATCAACTGCTCCCAGAAACCCTAAGTATCATTTCTTCCCTCGTATTCTCTCTCTTCCATCGAGTGGTGGCTGATCGACTAGAGAGAAAAGCTAGAAAGTTGCTAGTGATGGCTTCGCGCACATCGCACCGGTGCACGAGTTTGTGGTAAGGCGGCTCATCGCCGATGAGCGATCCGCCAGTCGATGCATCATTGAGGGACCCCATGCCTGGGGTTAGGGTTTTGGCAAGAACCCTAGCCCCGATGAACTAAGTGGTCTTGTGCCGCCGTTGCCTTGCTCACCAGCATGCACGTTCACTTACGGTTGAGCGTGCCACCATCGAACTAGACAACAAGTGGTGCATTTGAGCGGCAGATTCGGTGATCCCGAGGGTCACCATCTTCTCGAAGCCTATTGAAGGTCGTACTCCGTTGTGTGCCACAATAATCATTGTCAAGCCTGAGGCCTGAGGACTCATAGTAACGGTGGCGGCCTAAAGGTAAATCGATCTGCCCCTTAACCTTAATCTTATTCATTATCCTTAATCTGAGTTTCGAGTAATTAATAGGATTTGAAATCTTGTTGTGAAATGAAACTGGGTTGTTAATCAAACACGAAATTTGGATTAAGTGGACTAAGAAGGCTCATGATACACTAAAGGAATATGTCTGATTTATGACAGCTGTAGCGGTCGTAAATAAGGGGAAAAGCTGTCGTAAATAAGATTACGACTATTTTTACGTTATTTACGACGGTTTTTGGCCATCATAAATTAATCATCGTAAATAAGCTTATTTACAATGGTGGCCCGAAGCCGTCGCAAATAAGGGCCTGGGCTACATGGATGGATGGGTCTCATTATTTATGAGGGCTTTTGTAGCTGTCGTAAATAAGGAGCTTATTTACGACAGTTTCTGCGATGTCGTAATTAAGTATGGTTTATTTACGACGGCCAAAGCAGCCATCATAAATAGCACAAATCTTATTTACGATGGTTCTATATGAATCCATCGTTAATAAGGTTTTTTGTTTAAAAAAACAGAAAATGGCTACCCTGTGCGATGGCCAGAAACACTGATTTCACATACAATCAAAAAACAGTTATATAGCATCAATACAACATCAAATAACAGATACATAGCACAACGTGCTTGCATCACATGTTACAAAAGGAACAATCGAGACTATACACTAGCGTCTCTACTACCTCCGGAGCCGTAGACGTCGTCTCCGCATGTCACTCTAGGCATCAGTAGCGACGGCGACGGAGTTTGAGCTTCTGTCGCTAATCCCTGCAATACACGTAAGTAGTTGGATATGTTTATAAGTTTGAAACTTTGTTTTTGACTAGAATTGCCTAAATAAGTAGGAATTGATGATATTTAGCTAAATTTAGTTAAGATGAGCTAGATTTGGTTATGTTAGATGAAGTAAGACTAGAATTTGGAATTTTTGTTACCTGAACTGACGGAGAAGGCGTGTCTGGCGTGGGCTGCAACGGCGACAGTGGCTGCACCGATGGCTGTGGATGACATTGCGGTATCTGGATATGCTGCCCATGCTATCGAGCTAGGGTCTGTCATTGCAAACATTAGATGTTACATATTAATAAAATGCGATGATTTTAAATTACATCAGTTTCTATCTCTTAACTCCATCGCCTCCCGCATCTGCGCCATGTAGGTTGTCTGCTACTCCATCACAGTCCAGTGCACCTCCTCTTGCCGCGTGTTGACAGCTCCTATGAAACACTAACACATCATCCTTAGCAAAAACGCCAAAAATGTTTGTTGGTACTTCTTAACACCACATATCATCTCCGGTAGCAGATGAGATTTGCAAGCGCAATAGCATTTCACCCAAGATTATTCCCAATCGCATTTATCCCAAAGAAAGGCGGTGAAGTAAAGTAAACACTATTCTTATGATCAAGGTTTAGAGTACTAAGTGTTTATCACAACAGGGGTAAGATGATAATATGGATAGTGTGACACACACCTAAGCAATCTACTCTAAGGTTAAGGTTGACCTAGCATGGGTTAGACTACAAGATGAAGCTACTCCTAGTGTGCTCTAATTACTCATATACATAGCCTAATAAAGTACACATGAATAGGCTAACAGTAAATACTAGGGCTGAGCGATTCAACATGCCGGGCATGAGCTTACCATGGTAAGCCAGGCGACTCACGCCAAGAGCCTACGTTGTAGCCAAACATGGAGGATTACAACGGATGGATATGGCAGTGACCACCTACCGCCTACCTCTACGAACCGTGGACTACGATGCATCCAATGCTACTTAACTATCTAAGCACCACACTTACATGTTAAGTAAATACCTTAAGAGTTCGAATACAAATATCATCCTAAGGCAATGACTAACCTAAAGATCGTTGAACCAATGTTGGGACCAAACACTAACATATTCATGTTAACATAATCATATTAATACTTATATTAGACTATAGTGTTGGTGTATGATGTTTATGATAACAAGATATGAACACTATGACTAGATCATAACAACATCTACACAAAGCACATACATGGACTCCACAATAAAAAAAGAAATGTTTTGCCCAAGTGAAAGTGCATCTAGGCATCCTTATGGGTTTTGGTTGATTTATGAAAAAACTAATGAGACCTAACAAATTGATTGAGATGAGCGCAAGTTTTAAAGAAATTAGGAAGAATGTGCAAAAAGAAAGGAGAATGGGGATCCAAAGCAAAACGAACTCAATAGCTGAAAAGATTAGATTATTTTGTATGGAGTGTGTTGGAGAAACACACCCCAAGAGATCAATTGAACAAATAATTCAACTCACTGCACAATTCACAAGAAAACCGGACTAGTCCGATATACACCGGACTAGTCTGATATCTCTCTGACTATGATTGGACTAGTCCCCCCCCCCTAGTGCGGACTAGTCCTCACCAATTCACGTTTGCACTGCACCGGACAAGTCCGATATCAGCCGGACTAGTCCGAAAACTCTCTGACTAAAATCGGACAAGTCCCTCCAAGTGCGGGCTTGTCCTCAGTTCTTCATGGTGTTAACTACACCGGACTAGTCCAATATCAACCGGACTAGTCTGGTATATCTCAACACTTAGGGTTTTCCACACGACGCACACCGAACTAGTCTGGACATCACAAACCCAAATCGTAACTTTTAGAAACCCTAGTATAAATAGAGGTGTACGGTTATACAACCACTACTCTAGACCCCCTGCACTGTCACACCTTCCAAGAGCCTAAAATACACATCTCTCCGCACATTCTAACCTTAAGAATATCAAATCTTTGAGGATTAGCAATTGATCAAAGGAGAGACTTGTTCTACACATCTGGAGCTCTTGGGTTTGATCTCTCGCACACTCTTGTTGTTTATTGTATATCTTTTGAGTGTATTTCGTGGTGTTCTTCATTGCAATTCTTGGGGAGCCCTCAACTTGTGAGAAGGCCCCTTGAACAAGTTATTTGCTCCTTTGTGATTAGTGGAAGAGAATTGGCCTTCATGGTGATTCGACAAGGGTAGGGTTGGCGAAGACCCGGTCCTCCGTGGACTCCTCAACGTGGATGTAGATTTCCTTTGTGGAATCAAACCACGGGATAAAATCTTGTCTCGCACACATGTGTTTTATTGTTCATCATATTCTAGGGTTTACATAATCTTGTGTGACTCACGTTGAAACATTGAAACTAAAGTTGATCTTTGCTATACATTGTCTCATTGTTGTAATACATCTAAGTTTCCAATTACTTTCTGCTGCATAGGGTACTAGAACTGAAAGTATCAATCAATCTTGATGTTTCTAGTCCACGCACGCAAGACTAGTCAGATTTCTCTATATTTAATCAATGTGTTAAGTGTTTCAGGGATTAACAAAGTTTCAAAAAGACTATTCACCCCCTCTAGGCTCCATTCACCAAGTATATGAATAAATAAAGATTAATGATGTTATTATTATAAAGCATAAAGTCACAAATATAAACAAAGATACATGGCCATACCTTTCCAAGTTTGGACTTCGGACTAGAGGCTCCCCTCTATAGCCTAACATCCACTAAGGACCTAGGAGAACTAGTATATATAAGAGAGAATGCTCAAGTGGTGTGTGCTGAAGTGAGGGGTAGGGGGTCCTATTTATAACTGGAGAAGGGTCGGTTCCCACCACCAAAAGCGAGCGAATCAGTCTTCATCGTTATGAGGGCACCACAGGGAGTCGACACATGGAAGTTGACGGAGTTTGGAGCCAGGAAAGGTTCGGCCGAACCTCCGGTTCGGCTGAACTGGTCTCTCCACGTTTCACATGTTCTTTCTCTAGGTCACTTCCAGGTGGGCCCTATTGATTGATATGGGTGATACACCATTGGATTTCCTCGAATACTTCTGTTTGTGGGCCATTTGATCCATGTGATGCCACGTGTCAGTTCTTGATTGGTTGGGGTGATAATTTTTAGGATTGCTCCCCCTCTTTCACCTCATTCCTATATAAAAGTCTGCAGACACTATTTTTTGAAGTACAAGTGGAAATAGGTTAAGTAGAAAGGTGATGTGTGCTAGAAATTATCTTCCTTCACATAATTGAATTATACTGATAGGTAAAAATGGTATATAACAGCCGTCAGCAAACTCCCCCAAGCTTATCCTTTGCTCGTGCTGAGCAAAGTCAAGACTTTAGGTTGATGATCAGGAGTTGCTACAATGTTTTACCTTTCAAAAGAACCAAGTGCACAACAAAATAATCTACCTAGTATTGCAAAAATTGGCTATGATACTCTACCCTTCTTAAGTCATTATGGGTCGTATGCTTGTCGTATTCATGGGTAGTTGAAAGATAGAACATTGAATGGAGACAACATAGCTAAGATAGAACATTAAATGGAGTTTCTCTTTTTATTGTGGAATAATGATATGATGGAATTTCTAATAACTTCTAGTGTAGAAGTTTCATCATGTACAAGTGAAGTCTTAAAGTCAAAAATAAATGAATGAATTCTCATATAGGACTATACTAGTTTGGCTCGGCTCAATGTGGAAGCAAATAGCATATGCATAGGGTTTATCACCGTAAAACATTATATGGCTTTGGTAGATATTTCCAATCAAATGAGGGTAACTTAAATCTTTTAGAATTTCTTCGGAAATCTAAGTTTCACTTTCAAACTAGGAATAGTAGACCTATCACTATCTCAAATCTCACAACAACATAGAATTAGATTAAGCTTTTGGTACCCACAATTTCTTAATTAAGGCAAAGTTAATTTAAGCCAATAAAAGTAATATTTGGAGAGTAGCAAGTTGTTAACTAGGGACCTATGAAAAATAAAACAGAGCAACTATTCAACATTTCATCTATGTGAATTCTAAATCATTCTTACCGCACATCTTTATTTGATGGAAAGCAAATCTACATTACTATTTTTATATTTTTAATTTTTTTAGATGCAAGGTGGAAGAATTGATGGAAATTAAAATTCAATAGGTGTGATACAAGTTACCTCAAGCGGGGGGTCCTCCACCAATCTTATTCTTGATCAAGGTCCGCGATAGGGGTTGAATCCCTAACGATAGAGGTAGGCCATGAGGTTGTCCAATCCTTGTTGCAGCATGCCTTTGACAATGGAGGGTTTAGTGTTGATGTTGTGTTGCCTCCCTCGGGTACCATGAGTGTGGTTGAAGAAAGTGTTGTTGATGTCGCTTATCCGCACCTCAAGGTCTCCCATGCGTTGAGTGTAGTTATTCCATGGCTTCTTGCCATAAAGGAATAACCTGTACGTCTCATGCATTGGGTGTGATCCGTCATTCCTTGGCTACGGTAATTATAACCTTTAGACACAAAGGAGTGACATGTACCCAACATGTGTTGGGTATGATCTGTTGTTCCTTGGCTAAGGTACAACATACCTATAACCACAAAGGGATGACGTGCACTCAACATGGGTTAAGTGTGATCCGTTGTTCCTAGGCTAAGGTATAACAAACCTTCTAGGCACATAGGAACAACTTGCACCCAATATACATTGGGTGTGATCTTGTCGTTGCTTGGTTAAGACACATCATAAGTTTTAGCCACAAGGGAATAACTTACACCCAACGATGGTCCTAATTCCCTAGAGCTTGAATGAGTGCTTAGAATAGTTGAGAGCATAATGCTCTCACATATTTGTAGCAACCCATTGGTTGCTCATGGAGGGTTTCCAACAATCGGATCTTTGAATGCCTCATTTGAAGAGCAATTGGTAACGAAGTACTTTGTGTGACAAACTCTTAGCCTTGGGTTTTGGTGTAGGCTTGATGATCGATGTGAAATGCCAAGTTGAGGTTGAATTTGTGATGGATTTTGTTGAGGCTTCTTCTTGCTCCTCCATTGGGTCATTATCTTGAACATTTCTCTACCTCAAACTCAAAAATGAGTTTTTAAGGAGAGATGTGTTCTCAAATCCTCCCAATGGTGGCTTGAGCTTGATGTGGCCTCCTCTTTTTGCCAAACCACCGCTTTACAATTTTTTTCCTGCTGCAATTCGATCAAGAACAGGCAAAACAACTGAAAAACGGGTTATGTTAGCCCAAAGCAAATTGAACCATATTGTCAAGTTGTCTTGCCCGACTTGAAACAACTTGTGAATGCAATGAGGCATAAAACAAATAATTTTGGTTTGAATTAGGAAAATAAATTTAAGTGGTCATGCCAAAAATTCATATCCAATTAAATTTCTTCCCTAGTTCAAAGTTTTAGTTTTATGATGGTTGGAAATTTTACCTCCCAACATGCATGTGTGGAAATTCAAACATGGCAAATGCAGATGATGAGAAGTACAAATATGCAATTGGGAAACAAATATGAGATATCTACCAATTAACCTATTGGCAAGGACTCACCGAATTTTGGAGTCCGATGAGTGGAACTTACCAGCATCCTATTTTGTGTGATGATTTGTTGTCCAATCCCGGAGTTGAAGATGTGGACAACTTCTCCTGCTTGACATGCCAAATCTCCTTTGCCATTCCAGTTGGACATGTGGGCCAAATGATGGCCCTAGCCTCTCCGTCGTCCTGATGAAGACTTGTTGATGTAGTGACGACTTCTCCCTCTTGAAGATATTATTTCATGAGCATGGTGAGTCTCATCCTTCTTTAGGGGTGCCACTTCGACCATCTTGACGCTCCTTTGAGTTAGCCCATAATTTGATCATGGACAAAAGACTTCCTTCGGCATGATGCCATGTGGAATCCATAATCAAAATAGAAACGCTTCATCCACAATGTCACTTGCCATAGGTTGCACGGGATTGGTCGAAGTGTAGGAATACCAACTAGTAATTGTGGGATAGTGTGGATCGTGAATGCTTTTTAAATTTCTTGTCCTTGGCCAGAAGCTTCATTTGAATGTTGTCTTGATTTTTTCTTGGCCATGGACAAAAATTTCAAGGTAGGCTAGTTAAACATAAATCCCTTGAAATCCCCTTAGCCTCATTGATTACAAGGGTAATGTTGATTCCAACCTTGACCTCCTTTTGAATGGTAGCCATTGGAGTTGTTGTTTGAATGGAAGAATCCCCATGGGTGTTAGGTAAATAATTCCCCAAGTGTCTCATTTTGACATGGATTTTCACAAATCATATGAATATCCATGGCTTGGATATCCAAACACTTCTCCATGTGCTTGATCTTCAAGTTACTTAAATGGGAAGTGTAGTTTAATAACTAGCATGTCCACCTATTAAGTGGTGTGCATGCCAAGCTAAGGGAACTAGATCATTCTTCAATCCACCCCTTGAGTAGAGACCATATTCTCATCCATGAGGAATGAGAGTAGGGCTCCTTCAACTTCAACATGAATGTGGTCATGGATTGGTGAAGCCAACGCATTATATGAGTGTTGGATGAAGAGCTAATAATTCATCCCATGGTTGAGGCAAACCAAGAAGAACTCTTGGAGCCTCCCCCAAGCATAGGTATAGATGTCCATGGCTCCTTCTAGAAGCTAGAATTCTTCTGCGAAAGGCAATGGTGTTGCCCAGCGGATATTTTTTGATGTACGCCTTGAATCATATTGCAGTTGAGCACTTGCATCCTTGTTGGCCATCCCATGAAATGGGTTAGCCAACACTACCCTGTTTTCACACAAAAGGAGAAAACAAACAAGGGTAATCCTGTCGAATAACTATTAGTACCTATGACTTAATCACAAGTTATAGCTATCCTTCACTTCCTTCGCCTTCCCTAGCAACGGTGCCAGAAATGCTTGTTGATGGCTCCTAAGAAACAGTAACAAATCATCCCCGCCAACGGTGCCAGAAATGTTTGTTGGTATTTCTTAACTTCACAGATCATCTCTGGTAGGAGATGAGATCCGCAAGCGCACCGAAGATACCGTTGTAGGATTTCACCCAAGAGTATTACCAAGGGTATCATATTTATCCCAAGTGAAGGTGGTGAAGTGTGACACCCGATTCCGAAAAATGAACCAAGCAACACCACAGGCAAGTCGACGGCAGCACACAGCCTAGTACTCCGCATTAATGTCCTGATACTCCCAATCCTGACCTGAAACTGTTGGTGGGGGAATTGTAAGGGTGAGTACATGTTGTACTCAGCAATGGAAAGTATGACATGTATTTTAAACAAGGCATGATAATAAACAATGGCTAATTGCTGAAAAGTACATGAAAACGTGTAAAATGCAGTATACTATGTCTGTGTGAAGTAATCCCATCATATTCCACATAAAAATAATAATTCATATCCATCATTTACTATTCATCCATATTCTTACCATCATCATTAACCATGACCATTTATCACCATCTAGTCCATAACCATAACCATTACCAATACCAACCCATAACCATAACCATCTCAAATCCCAAATTCCCTCTAATCATATAGGTCATTCAGGTGCTCATAACTGGTAGCACGACTATCATGATAGTTTTTAACACTCTGCAGAGGTTGTACCACATTACCCACGTGTTCGTGATTTCATCACCTTTCGGTGACTAAGAACCTCCCTTATTCTCGCGACCCATTGGTCACATTACACACTTCGGTTGGTGTGTGGCCAAGAGATCACAAAGTAGCCTTTACAAAGGGAATACTAGCATGTACGTACCCACTGAGGTTTCACCGGTGGCGATGTCTCCAACTGAGCACATCCTAAACCAAGGGCCCCCTCTTGTGCCATTCGGATCCGAGTGAGTCCCACCACTCATACAAACCCAATCTGACTCCCATTTCCCGCTCTTTCAAATGGTCCGCGCAATACTAGCAATACCCTAATTAATTGTCTACGCCGCACCCATACTTGGCCTCGTTGTGGCACTACAGTCCTGGCCTATTCTTGCATGAACCGGTTCTTAGATCCAAGTCAAGCAAACCAACATATCAACAAACCCAATCCACAAACCATGCTTGCTTAGATCTCGCAAGTCCCATGTTACCATTTAATCATGTTTATCAATTCACATTACCCATAAGTTCATTAATTCATAATTAAGATATTTGGTTGTTTTCCCATCCCAATTAATTAGAGCGAAGCAAAAAGGTAAAGTACCCTTCCCAACTCTCTACAATATATCCCAAGCGACAAGGATGGTCAAACAAGACTAGTAAACACCTATCATGGGTTTCCCATCAATTTGACACAAGCATGCTGCTTCGCAAACAAAACATTTAAAAACTAGGATTAATATGATCAAGGACACTTGCCTTGCTCTTGAGCTTGGTTAGGGTCAAATACTTCAAAATCCTGGTGCTGAAGGTCCTCGGGAGCACCCGTTGGAGCGAATCCTTCTATTCCGCACAACGAACATACAAAACAAGATTACAATCAGTAAATGCTCATATGTTACTCAATATGACATGATATGCATGATTAATGCGATTATGTGGTAAAACCTGTTAATAAGTTGTTATTAATGTTCAATAACTAGTTACAGTAGTGTTTAACAAGTTTGAACTAGTTTGGTATTGATTCTAGTCAATTTAGAATTAATTCAATACAATTAGATCTAGAGGCCGGACAAGTCCGCTACCAGGGTCGGACTAGTCTGCCCTTCGCAGAACCAGCGAAATAGGGTTTTCTTGATCTACAAGAACTGGGAGAATTGGGGTTGAATTCACGTGGAAAGAGAGAAACTAGGAGGGGTACCATGTGTTTAGAACTCCAAGGATCAAGTGTTTGGATGCAACACTTGGATCTTGACGATCTAGGGTTGATGATGGAGAGTTGAAGGTGAATTGGTGATGAAGAATGAAAACTCAACGAATATCTTGCCCACTTGATCCTCTTTCGTTTCCTCCTCTTCTTCTTTCTGCTGGATCTCCTCTTGATGGCGTCTCCCACGAACTAGGGTTTGGTGGTCTTTCAAAAGTGGCAAAGAGATGAGAAATTGGGGTGTTGGGTTGTTTATATAGGGGTGGAGGTGTAGGGTTGGATGGATTTCGAGTTAGGGGTGGGTGGAGGCCGGTGTGGGGTTCCACATGGGCTCCAAAAAGGTTAGACACAATGTCCTTTGGCCCACTTAAGGTAAAAACCCAAAACAAGTCGTGGAAGAAAAGATTGAATTGGAATTGCGAGCACGGAACAAGTTCATTAGGGGGCCGGACTAGTTCGATTTTAGATAGAGATGAAAACGGACATGTCTGGTATGAAATCGTTCAAGTCCAAACTCAGTCAGAGAGCAAAACGGACAAGTCAGACGGAAAATGGACAAGTCCGGACAAGTATGGGGACTTAGCAAAATATTCAAGGATGGGATTACCGGACGAGTCCGCAATGGATCGGACAAGTCCGAAACTGGTACAGTGAGAAAAAAGGACTAGTCGAAGGAAAACGTACATGTTCAAAACAGGTTTAGCGAGAAATTCAGACTAGTCTGAGGAAAATCGGACAAGTCTGCACTTCTCAGACTTTTTAAGCGCGATTTTGCTTCTAATTCATTTTAAATTTGTTCCTTTTTATGTTACTTAATTTTAAACATGTATTAGAATGTATGCAATGCGTGATGCATGAAAATGAGGGTGTTACAAACCTACCCCCCTTAAAACGAATATTGCCCTTGAGATTCGACGTAGAAGGAAAGAGATAAGGAAAATCTTTCTTGAGGTCATCCTCCAGCTCCCAGGTTGCTTCTAATTCTGTATGATGCTTCCATTGTACTTTGCACCATCGAATGACCTTGTTTCTTGTGACCCTCTCCTTGTTTTCCAAGATTTTGGCCTGTTGCTCAGCATAAGTCAGATCTGTCTCTAATTCCAATTCTTCCATTGGCACTTGTTCTTTCGGTACCCTTAAGAACTTCTTGAGCTGCGAAATGTGAAACACATCATGAACGTCGGAAAGATGAGCTGGCATCTCCAATTTATATATGCTACTTCTCCCCGTCTGTCCAAAATCTTGAATGGCCCAATATAGCGAGGTGCTAACTTGCCTATGACATTAAAACTCTTATGACCTCGCATTGGTGACACAATGAGGTGAACAAAGTCTCTGTTTACGGCTGTTATACACCAATTTCACCCGTTAATATAACTCAATTATGTGAGGGAATTGTCATTTCTTGCACACATCACCTTTCTATTTAACCTATTTCAACTTGTCCTTGGAGAAAGTAGTGCATGCAGGTATTCTATGCAGAAATAAAGTGAAGCAATGGGATGGATCCTATAAAATTCATTCCAGCCAATCAAGCAACAACATGTGGTACCACATGGATCAAATGGCCCACAAACAGAAGTATCCGAGGCCATCCAATGGTGTAGCACCCATATCAGTCAATGGGACCCACCTGTCAGTCACCTGGTGAAAGCACACCGCAAAAGGGGCCAGGACCAGGTCGGCCGACCCCCCTAGTCGGCTCACTAGTTCCTGACATTTTTCTCGGTCAAACTCCACGTGGTGGCTCCTCCAGGCTTAATGTGGTCATGGGTGACTGATTCGTGCGCTTTTGGTGGTGGGAATCGACCCTTCTCCAAGATATAAATAGGACCCCTCACTTCAACACACATCACATGAGTATTCATTCATTGTATACACTACTCATCATAGGTTTAGAGATGTATAGGCTGTAGAGAGGAGAGTCTCTAGTCCATTGTCCAAGTAGGAGAGGAGTAGAAGGAGTCTCGTCCCATTTGGGAAAGGTATGCCTTCCATATTCCTATTTGTATTTGTGACATTATTCATAATAAAGATGTTATGTTTAGTCTTCATATGTTCATATACTTGGATGAAGCATTTCTTCTTTGATTGTGGATTCCATGTATGTGGTAGGAGTGGTATTTATGATTATGCTATACGATGTTCATTACATTATCATAAATACTACAAACCTATAGTCTAATTAGCTATGATATGACTATGTTAATGTGAATCACTTATGCTATGAATTAACATTGGTTCAACGATGACTTAGTTCATTGCCTTAGGATGGTTTGTGCCTAGGCTCTTAAGGTAATTACTTAATATGCTAGCATGGTGCTAGGATAGAGAGTAGCGTTGAATGTCTTGCAGACCCACATATTGAAGAGGTAGGCAGTAGGTGGTGACAGCCCTATTTGTCCTTTGTAATCTTCCATGTTTGGTTATGCGACAAGCTCTTGGCGGGAGTCACCTAGTGTTGTTAGGGGTAAACCCGTGCCCGATGTGTTAATCAACTTAGCATGAGAATTCATAATTAACATGATCTTTAGTAACTAACATAGGCTATGTATATGTACATTAGAAGCATAGGAGGAGTCTCTACCTAACTCTTAGCCTAGTTCCTCTATTGCCTCATTTATCCCCTTGGGATAGAATGCTCTTTTGTGTGTCACACTACCTCATCTTATCATTTAACCCATCCTTGCTAGAACCCTACCTAGACCAACCTAAGCCTTCCACTTCATGATCTTTTTACTTCCATCTAGCCTTTCTTTGGGGAAATATAAATGGCCCACTTTTGGGAACACTCTTAAAGGGGAAATGCTACATCGATAGTTTTTGTGTGCCTGCGGACATTCACTTGAGAATTAAAACCTACCAACAAGCATTTCTAGCACCACTGGTAGGGATGAATTGTTAGTGGTGCGTACAAAATATCAACAAGCATTTCTGGCACCGTTGTCGGGGAAGGCAGCCAAAGTATTGCATGATTGAGTGAATAGGATAGGACCCTGGTAGGTTTTAGTAGGATGAACCTTCTTTGTTTTCGCATTTTATGTGAAAACAGGGTAGTGTATGTCTGGTTTCCGCTTGCCAGAAAACTTTGTTGAAGATCCCAAATCACTTCTGAGAGATCGACCTCGTTTCGTAACCCCTCAGAAGCTTCGAGCGGGAAAGAAGCCAGCACAACCGCACCAACAACCAAAACACAAATGGCCCAGAAGACATTTCATGAGTTTTTGACTCCCTCTACTAACAATGTGCAAGTTGGGCCCACTGTTAACACGGGAGACGTAAACTTCGAAATCAAGACAGGCCTTATAACTATGGTGCAAGCCAACCCCTTTTCTAGAAAGGCTAATGAGGATGCAAGTGCTCACATGCAACAGTTCCTTAAGATCTGCAACACTTTTAAGATTAAGGATGTATCCCCTGATGCTGTCCGCCTTAGGTTGTTCCCATTCTCTCTTCTTGAGAGAGCAAAACATAGGTTCTACACGAATCGAAGTGTTGTAGACACTTAGGAGAAATGTTCTACGACATTACTCACCAAGTTTTTCCCGTTGGGCAAGATCAATGCCCTAAGCGGAAGAATTTCTAGCTTCCAGCAAGATGACAAGGAATCTATTCCCGAGGCTTGGGAAAGGTTGCATGAGTACATCCTAGCTTGTCCCCATATGGGATGGATGATTGGCTAATTATCCAAAACTTCTACAACGGGCTGATGACTTCCGCTTGTGACCATGTTGATGTTGTTGCTGGAGGAGCCCTCTTCTGATTGACGGTACCTAAAGCCAAAGATTTGATTGAGAAGATGGTGTCAAACATGTGTTGGAGCAACGAGCGTCTCCATACCCGCAAGCGAGGCATGCACACCTTGAAGGGGGTGGACATGATAACTGCTAAATTGGACCTCCTTATAAAGAAAATTCATGGGAAAGGCAATGGTGAAGTATGCGGCAATGCCTATGCCTTAGACTCTCACATCACTTTTGAAGTCTGTGGCAACTCAGGACATTTGGGCAATGACTGCCCAGAAACCCATGAGGATGCCTTATACGTAGCCAACAATGGAAACAATAATGGCGATTGTCCAGGAGGTCAAGGGTCGGGCCAACCACTCCCATTCTTTCAAGGAGGGTACAACAACAATGGCAACAATGGAAATCAACCCAACTTGAGAGAACTTGCCATTAGCCTGCTGAAGATCAATGATGTTCTGTCCAAGAAGCTGTCGGCTAATGACAAGAACCTAGAAAATATTAATGCCAAGATTGAAGGACTATCCCCAGCCTTCAACAATCAATTGAGTTTCAACAAGACGTTGGAGACTCAGTTGGCTCAACTGGCAGTTCCTGTTCCTCCAATGGAGAATGGCAAGATGCCAGGATAGCTCGAACCGCTCGTGGAAAGTGCCAGCGTGATTTCTTTACAAGGAGGCAACTGGCTGAAGAACCCTAGATGTCCTACAATCTCATACTCAATTGGGGCACACCACTTTGACAAGGCCCTTTGTGACCTTGGAGCAAGCGTGAGTGTGATGACTAGGGTGGTTTTCGACCAGCTGAACTTCACGGAGCTTACTCCAACACCAATGCAGCTCCAACTGGCTGATTCCTGAGTCTGTTATCCGGCGGATATTGGTGAAGATGTCCCAGTGAAAATCCAGAACTGCTTCATACATGTGGATTTTGTGGTGCTCGACATGGAGGTCGAGAAGGATACACTGCTCATTCTTGGGCACCCATTCCTAAGCACCACGAAGGCATGCATAGATGTGGGAGCTAGAGAAATCCACTTCAATATCAATGGCAAGGAGGAGAAGTTTAACTTTCACCCAAAGTTGGATCAATGCTCCATGATCCGTATCAAGTATGGGCTGAATGTTAAACACATTCAAGAGGTCGAAATCGCACCCCCAAAGGTGGACCCGCTCATTGCATTCATGAGGAAATTGATCTATGTGGAAAACACGTCTTATCATCCATGCCGACACCCCAAGAAGACGGAGAAGACCGAGCCTCCTCAAAGGCCCAAGTCCACCAAGCTGCCAAAGAAGGTATTGTGGAAGAAGCAAGACACGCCGTTCGAGCCCATCCTCCAGGCCCGAATGGCAAGAAATGAAGAAGGAGGAATGTCCATCTCATCGGACGGTGGTGAGACCTAGCCAATAGGTTAAATTGGTATTTCTCCTTCTCTTTGTTTTTCTTTTCTCTTTATTTAGATTTCCCCACTTAAATTGATTCTCC
This sequence comes from Tuctoria greenei, assembly GCA_036927565.1. Lineage (NCBI taxonomy): Eukaryota > Viridiplantae > Streptophyta > Magnoliopsida > Poales > Poaceae > Tuctoria > Tuctoria greenei. The sequence continues at coordinate 26,211,049 of JAYESD010000010.1, read as the reverse complement.
CATTGCATATTTGACTTTCTTAGCAAGTTGAGAATCTTAAATTCTCAACTATCATTTTTATTTCTTTATTTTTCACAAAAAGAAAATTGTTGGGTTTTGAAAAGGAATTTTTATTTGGAAAACAATTTTTTGAGTTGTAAAAGTGGTATTTCACCAACATGTTGTTTCCATAGCCGTTGGGGAGCCACTTGCCAAAAGGGAGAACAGGGGGTCCACCTGTCAGGTCGGTCGACCCCCCTACTCGGCCGACTAGGGGAAAGAGCCATTTTTTCTCTCTCTCCTCCACTGGCTACATTTGGTTGCCTAGTGACCGTTGGGGATTGCACACTGTGAATGGTGGTGATGAGGAGCTCTTCTCTTCACACCTCACCTCATTTCATACATCCCCAAAGTCACTCTTGCTCAAATTTTTTTCTTGCTCTTCATTGAAGCACTCTTGCTCAAAATCCAACTCAATTTTTTTTCTTTTGATTGCATTTGCAATTTGCTCTCAAGTTCTTCAAGGGAAAATTCAGCAGGGTTTTGTTTTCACTAACATCACCTCTTTTGAGTTTTTGCCTTGTTGTGTTCGTGCTTGTTGTGACCATGAAATGAATGAAAAGGTTGTTTGGAAAGAGGAAGGAGGCTGCAAGCTCAAGCCATGGCGGAGACTCAAGTGACGCCCCTCTTCCGTTGCTACACGAAGTTCACGGAGTAGGAGTGTAGGAGAGGACACTCCCATGGGTGAGAGGATAAACCCTCGCCAACTTATTCATGACGACGACCTCGACATCCAAAGTGAAGTTGAAGATCAAGCACCCAAGCTCCTCCAAGATCGTGAGTTTTCTCATACGAAATCTTATGATCCAGATTTGATCTCCAAAATCGGTATGGATTCCAAATTCTTTTCCATTCGGCAAGTACTAGGATGGGAAAATTTTGCTCACATAGAGGAGAAAGGTTCACGCCTTCTCTCCATACAATTCCTTTGCACACTCAAGATAGGATTTGATGGTATAACTTTTCGATTATTTAAAAAAAGAATACAACATCCTATGGAAAGAATTAAGTGAAACCCTAGGCTTCCATAAACGTTGTTTGCTAAAATTAGACAATTTTCCTAAGTTTATCAAACAAAGTTTTTGGCAAGATTTAACTGGTGAGGTCAGATGTAGTGCACCTAGGAATAGCCACTTGCACAACCCCACTTTACGCTTCAGGCATAGATGGGTGGCTATGACTATGTTCCCTAGAGGAGATGTAAGAATGGTGCGTGATGATGAGCTGAAGATTTTATTTGCCATGATTAAAAAGATAAAAGTTGCTCCAATTATTGTCATGATGACACAATGGTTACACTACATTCCAAGGGTAGGGCCAATTGAATGCACTTCATTGATTACCCGTATTGATATTAGGGTAGGAGCACTAGAATGTTCGTCATTTGAATACATAGAAAATGAAAGAGAATTAATTAATGAAGAATATTTAGTGCAAGTACATACCCTTAAGCATGATCAAGATGGCTCTTTGATATTTTATTATCCCGGCTTTGTCAATGAAATTCGATTACGTAACCTGGATTATCATTTGTACAAATGTCGGAGGCTAACCATTGACCTACTTCCCATTGAGGAAGTCGGAAGAAGTAATGTCTCTGGCAGGGTAACTAGAAGCCACACAAGGAGAGGGGCCATGCCCCCGACAACCTCCATAGGTCCATGAGTACGAAGAGGAAGAGAACCCAACAGGTGAAGCCCCTGGATGGACTCAACCTCCTTCGTATGAGACTAAAGGTCTGTCTTGGCATGGATGGCCAGGTGCTACATGAGAGGCACCCTATCCACTTCAAGCTCTAGCAGCTTGCCTCCAACATCTATGAGAAGATGTCATTCCACTTTGGCTAGAAGTCATTGTGACTATATCCAGGGAATGACGGACATATCTAGACGTACGGAGGAGCCTGAAGTAAGGACAGGTGACATCTACGACACTCTCCAAGGGCATGTCCAAGGTACCCAAGACTGGCAACAACATATGGGCGCTCAATTCATCAACCTCAACTCCACGCTACAACAACAACAAGCCAATCTCGCGGCATACTTCCATCATCAAGGGTTCAACCCTTGACACGGAGGTGAGTGAAGAACAAGCTTGGGGAAGGACCCCTACTTGAGGTAAATTGTATCAACCCCTTGCATATTTATTTTCCACTTACCCATGATCCACCTTGCATCAAAAAAATAATAGGATATTTTTATTTTCAAATCAAATAAAAGATGTGCGGTAAGAATGACTTGGAATTCACATAGATGAAATGATGAATAGTTGCTCTGTTTTAATTTTCCAAAGTCCCAAGTTTACAACTTACTACTCTCCAACATATTGCTCTCATTGGCTAGAATTGTTTTTGCCTTGATTTGGAAATTGTGTGTAGCAAAAGCTTAATCCTTTCTAAGTTGTTGTGAGATACAATATAGTGATAGGGCTGCTATTCCTAGTTTGATAGTGAAACTTAGATTTCCGGAGAAATTCTACAAAGATTTAAGTTATCCTCATTTGATTAGAAATACCCACCAAATTCATGTGATACATTACATTGATAGACCTTATGCATATGCTATTTGCTTTCACATTGATATTTATCAAACTAGTATAGACCTATGTGAGATTTCTTTCATTACACTTTGAATTCAAGACTTCACTTGCACATGTTATACTTCTACACTAGAGGTAAGCAAATTTCCATCATAGCACCATTCCACGATAAAAAGAGAAACTCCATATCATCCATGCTTAGTACTCTCTCCAAAATTCATTGCATAAAAAGGGAGTAGAAGACATGGTTACAAAAAAAGGGAGAAAAGTAGCCTTATTTCATCACTGCAAAATAAGAGAGTCCATTCGAAAAGGAGTCATCTCAAAATATCCACATCAACTCCATTTCATCACACACGAACAAGTCTTGAATAAAATTTTTTTGAATTGATTTCTCCTAAGGCTTGCTCATTCGACTACGCATTATTATGTGTTGCAAATATGCCTACTATATTCCCTACCAAGCTCCACATACAAGCCTTATGTAGAGGTAGGATGAATTTAGGCACAAATCCTTGGTGAGGATATATTTCCACTACACAAAAATGAGAAACTTGAGAGAATTAAATTGAGATACTTCAAATCTAAATTGAACTCTCCAGAATTTTAGTAGAACTTAAGTTCTAGGGTATGTGTGCTCCATTGCTGTTCTATCTTTCAACCACCATGAATAGGAGATGGCATAAACACCATAATAACCTAAGATGGGTGAAGTACTGTGCCAATTTTTGCAATATTAGGTAGAGTATTTTGTTATGCACATGGTACTTTTGAAAAGTAGAACATAGTAGCAACTCCTGGTCATCAACCTAAAGTCCTGACTTTGCTCGGGACGAGCAAAGGATAAGCTTGGGATAGTTTGTTGACGGTTGTTATACACCAATTTCTCCTATCAATATAACTATATTATGTTAAGGAATTGTCATTTCTTGCACACATCACCTTTCTAACCAATTTCCACTTGAAATTGGAGAAAGTAGTGCATGCAGGGATTCTGTGCAGAAATGAAGTGAAACAAGGGGATGGATCCTATAAAATATCATTTCAGCCAATCAAGCAATGACACGTGGCACCAAATGGATCAAATGACCCACAAACAAAAGTATCCGAGGCCATCCAACAGTGTAGCTGCCATATCAGTCAATGGGACCCACATGTCAGTCACCTGGAGAAAGAACACCGCAAAAGGGGCCAGGACCAGGTCGGCCGACCCCCCTAGTCGGCCGACTAGTTCCTGGCGTTTTTCTCGGTCAAACTCCACGTGGTGGCTCCTCCAGGCTTAAAGTGGTTCTGGGTGACTGATTCACGCGCTTTTGGTGCGGGAATAGACCCTTCTCCAAGTTATTAATAGGACCCCTCACTTCAACACACATCTTCATTCATTGTATACACTACTCATCATACATTTAGAGGAGTATAGGCTGTATAGAGGAGAGTCTCTAGTCCATATTCCAAGTAGGGGAGGAGTAGAAGGTGTCTCATCCCAATTGGGAAAGGTATGCCTTCCATATTCCTATTTGTATTTGTGACATTATTCATAATAAAGATGTTATCTTTAGTCTTCATATGTTCATATACTTGGATGAAGCATTTCTTGTTTGATTGTGGATTCCATGTATGTGGTAGGAGTAGTATTTATGATTATGCTATACGATGTTCATTACATTATCATAAATACTACAAACCTATAGTATAATAAGCTATGATATGACTATGTTAATGTGAATCACTTATGCTATGAATTAATATTGGTTCAACTATGACTTAGTTCATTGCCTTAGGATGGCTTGTGCCTAGGCTCTTAGGGTAATTACTTAATATGCTAGCATGGTGCTAGGATAGAGAGTAGCGTTGAATGTCTCGTAGACCTACAGATTGAAGAGGTAGGCAATAGGTGGTGATAGCCCTATTTGTCCTTTGTAATCCTCCATGTTCGGCTATGCCACGGGCTCTTGGTGGGAGTCGCCTAGTGTTGCTAGGGGTAAACCTGTGCCCGATGTGTTAATCCACTTAGCATGAGAATTCATAATTAAAATGATCATTAGTAACTAACTTAGGCTATGTATATGTACATTAGAAGCATAGGAGGAGTCTCTACCTAACTCTTAGCCTAGTCTCTCTGTTACCTCATTTATCCCCTTCGGATAGAATGCTCTTGTGTTTGTCACACTACCTCAACTTATCATTTGACCCATCCTTGCTAGAACCCTACCTAGACCAACCTAAGCCTTCCACTTGATGATTGTTCTACTTCCATCTAGCCTTTAATTGGGAAAATATAAATGACAACCTTTGGGAATACTCTTAAAAGGGGAAATGTTACATCGATTGTTTCTGTGCGCTTGCGGACATTCACTTGAGAATTAAAACATACCAACAAGCATTTCTGGCACCACTGCTAGGGATGAATCGTAAGTAGTGCGTAGGAAATATCAACAGTCTCCCACTCCAAAGGCTAGGCCTCAAAGTCTATTATCCGCATATCCTTTTTTGTCTTGACTGAGAAGCCCTCAAATTCTCACGGATTATTTGGACTTGTTTTTCAGCTTCTTGCAACACATCAGGTCCAAATACTTGGTTATCCTCTGTGTCATTCCAAAACAAGGGTGTCCTACAATTCTTTCCATATAGTGCTTCATATGGTGGCATCCTCAAAATTTCTCGGTAACTATTGTTATATGAGAACTCCGCATATGGCAAGCTTTTGTCCCAACTTCTTCCATGCTTTAAAGCACAATCTCTTAACATGTCCTCTAAAATCTGATTCGTTCTCTCGGTTTGTCCATCAATTTGAGGGTGATATGTTGAGCTTAAATTTAACCTTGTACCCATAGCTTCATGCAATTTTTGCCAGAACCTAGAGGTGAATTGAGAACCTCTATTTGATACTATTTTCTTTGGAACTCCATGTCGACACACAATGTGCTCCATATACAACTCTGCCAACTATGCAGTGGCATATGTTGACTTGACAGGAACAAAATGAGCTGACATGGTTAACCTATCCACAATAACCCATATTGAGTCATAACCACATTGAATACATGGTAATCCAACTATAAAGTCCTTACCAATTTCTTCCCATTTCTATTCCAAAATCTTTAATCGCTGCAATAGTCCAGTTGGCCTTTGATTTTCAGCTTTGACTCGTTGGCATACACCACACAAAGTGCATACTTAGCTATGTCCTTTTTCATGCTGGCCCACCAATAACATGTCTTCAAGTCCTTGTACATCTTTGTACAACCGGGATGAATCGAGTAAGGTGAGTCATGTGCCTACTTCAATATCATTTCTCGGAGATGCTTCACATTAGGCACCTCAATCCTCTTTCCAAGTCATAAGTACCTTGTTCGTCCTCATCAAATCTGAATTCTCTCCCTTCTTGGGTCCTTTCCTTTATTTCCTAAATTTCCTCATCCTTGGTCTGACTTTCTCGAATTTCTTGCTCCAAGGTCAGATTTAACTCCATTATCCCCATCTCATTCACAAATCCAATATTCAACTGTTCAAACTCCTTGCATAGATCGGATGGTAATTCTCGAACCGTGTGTATGTGGCTTACTCCTTTCTGACTTAAAGCACCGGTCACTATATTAGCTTTCCTTGGGTGATAATTAATTCTCACATCATAATCCTTGATGAGCTCCAACCATCTTCGTTGCCTCAAATTCAGATCCGTTTGCGTGAATATGTACTTGAGACTCTTGTGATCCATGTAAATCAATATAATGTCTCCAAATCTTCAAAGCATGCACTACTGCTACGAGTTCGAGATCATGCGTTGGATAATTATGCTCATGTTTTTTCAATTGCCTCGATGCATAGGCTACCACTTGACCTTGTTGCATGAGTACACATCCAAGTCCTTGCCTTGAGGGACCACAATAGATATCAAAACTTTTGATCACATCCAGCAATATCAAGAATGGGGCTGTAGTTAACCTCTTATTTAGCTCCACAAAACTGTCTTGACAAGCTTGAGTCCATTGGAATGCTTTCTCCTTCATTACTAGTTCAGTCATGGGCTTCGCTATCTTGGAAAAGTCCTTGATAAAATGGCAGTAATATCCAACCATTCCAAGAAAACTCCAAATTTTCTTCACATTTCGTGGCGGTTCCCATTTCAACATGTCCCTCACTATTCTGGGGTCGACCGATACACCTCCTCCAGAGATGATATGGCCCAAAAATGATACTTCTCTTAACCAAAATTGTCCCTTGCTAAATTTTGCGTACAATTGGTGCTCCCTTAATTTCTGCAACGTGTGCCTGAAATGTTCCTCATGCTCCTCCTCACTTCTCGAGTAGATCATAAAGTCATCAATCAACACCACAAAAAATTTATCCAAGTACTCCATGAAGACCTTATTCATGAGGTACATAAAGTACGCAGGTGCATTTGTCAAACCAAAAGACATCACGGTGTACTCGTAAGATCCATACTGTGTCTGAAAAGCTGTTTTGGGTATATCTGATGGTCTAACCATCATTTGGAAGTAACCAAACCTCAAGTCAATCTTGGAGAAAACACAGGCGCCCTTCATCTGGTCAAGCAAATTCACTATGCGGGGAAAAGTATAGTTGTTCTTGATTGTCACCTCATTGAGAGCTCGGTAATCTACACACATCCTTTGGGATCCATCCTTCTTGTCCACGAAGAGAACTGGCGCTCCCCAAAGTGAAGAATTTGGGTGAATGAAACCCTTCTCTAGTTGCTCTTAAATTTGCTTCTTGAGCTCTACTGACTCCTTAGGAGGCATCCTATATGGCCTCTTAGCTATAGGTGTAGTTCTAGGTATTAACTCAATAACAAATTCTATGTCTCGATCAGGTGGCATACCTGGCAACTCATCCAGAAATACATCCAAGAATTCACACACCACTAGAATCTCCTCAATTGCGGCACCATCCATGTGATTCAGCTCCAATTGCTTCGGTGCATGTTGAGATGCTTCAAATTCTATGGTTATCCCTTCCTCATTGGTCAACTTCACCGTCTTTGCAGCACATTGTATAACTCCATTGTGCTTCCTCAACCAGTCCATACCAAGTATAAAGTCCAATCCTTAAGAATCCAAAACAATGAGGTTGGCAAAGAGTTCTACACCCCCTATTCTAAGGCTTACTTTTGGACATATCATATTCTTCCTCATCTCCCCTCCAGGTGATTTAACCAACAAAGTATACTTCATATGAGAAATAGGCACACTATACATGGCAAAATACATCGATGCAATGAATGAATGCGATGCTCCAGAATCAAATAACATAGTCGCCGGATTGGAGTTTGCGGGAAACATGCCAATCACCACGTCATCCGCTTGTTGTGCTTCCTCCGTAGAGACATGGTTCACATTGCCACAAGTAAAATTCTGCTGTCCATGGTTGCCTTGTGGCACTCCTCCATTTGGTCTTAGGTTTTGTTTTGGAGCATTGCTTCCTTGACCAAGGCCTGACTTAGGACATTGAGATGCAAAATGTCCTACCTCACCACAAGTATAGCACGTCCTTGTTGCGCCATAACTATTTGGACGAGTTTGATTTTGAACATTTGGAGGAAAGCTGGCACGAGGCACATATGGCATTGGAGGCTGAGGTACTTGCATAGCGGGGCGTTGCTGCTCGGACTGAGGTCGAGCTGGACGAGGTGGATAAGCAAGGCGATGAGCAGGCGCCGAGGGGCTGTAGTATGGCGCATTTGATGGTGCAAAGTTGGGGCGAACATTGCTTCCTTGCAACTGTCTTGGATATGGCGCCTTCCTCTTAGTTTCCTGCTCCATCTCACGGACCTTGTTTTCAACCACAATTGCTTTGTCCACAAGCTTCTCAGAGTTGGCATAGTCACAGTTGAGCAACTGCACCTGGATCTCATTGTTTAGGCCCCTCATAAACAAATATTGCTTCCGACTGTTCGGCTAACATCTTCTGGCGCATACCTTGAAATTTGAGTGAATTTACCAAGATATTCACTCACGCTTGATCTTCCTTGCCTTAAGTTCTCAAATTATTGCCTCTTTAGGATCATAACACCTTCCGGCACCTAATGATAATGAAAGCTCTCCTTGAATTCAGCCCAAGTGATCCTCTCCTGATTCTCATGGGCGATGCATTAAGAATCCCACCAATCCGCTGCTGCTCCAACTAGTTGATGAGAAGCAAATTGGACCTCCTCCCGGACGTTGCATTGGACAATAGAAAGCTTCTTCTCCACGGACTTCAACCAATCATTCACCTCCACAGGATCAATAGCTTGAGAAAAGGTGGCTGGCCTGGTCCTCATAAACTCTCTCAACCGGTTATGAGGTGGTGGGGGTGGCGGTGGAGGCATATGGGGCTGATTATTGTTGCCAGCTTGCAGCTGTCCCATAGTTTGTATCACGGTTTGCATGAACTGGTTTTGCATAGACAATAGCTGCTAAAGGTTGATAGCTCCTTGGGCAAGTCCTTGTCCATTGTTGTTCTGAGGTGCTCCATTGTTCTGCTCCTCATCATTGGCATCCCTCTGGTTGCGAGTCCTCACCATCTGAAGAAAAGCAAGAGATAAGAATTTAGAAAACGCCCCCAACTATATGCATCAAGGGATATGAAACTAAACAACTAAATATACAAGCCTATATGGACATGGCAATGCTAAAGCATCCTACAATCCTCTACTAAGCACACAAGCAACATACATGGCAATCAGCACACCAAACAAAAACACAACGCTTCCCGAGTGTTCCTATGTGCTCTAAAGTGTCTATTCTATCTAGGTTGCGCCCTACGGTCAACCTGTGGATCTGATACCAATTTGTGACACCAGGTTCCGAAAAATGAAACAAGTGCAGTATATGTGTGTCCAGGATATTTAACACACATACACAAGTAATTCACAAATGATAAACAGATAATTACCATAGCTCAAATTATTAAATAAGTACTTTTATTACATTTTTTAAATAACCCTCAACTTACAACTCTAATGATTATTAGTGATAATACTACTGCAGCGGAAATAATAATTAAGGAAACTAAGCAAACTGAGCATAAAGGGTAGCGCGGCATCAAGCAACAACACAGGCAAGTCGATGGCAGCACACATCCTAGTACTCCGCATTAACGTCCTGATACTTCCAGTCCTGACTTGAAACTGTTGGTGGGGGAATTGCAAGGGTGATTACATGTCGTACTCAGCAAGTGCGGAAAGTATGACATGTAGATTAAACAAGTCATGATAATAAACAATGGCTAATTGCTGAAAAGTACATGTAAAACGTGTAAAAAGCACTATACTATGTCTATGTGAAGCAATCCCATCATATTCCACATAAACACAATAATTTATATCCATCATTTACTATTTATCCATATTCCATATTCTTACCATCATCATTAACCATGAGCATTTATCACCATCCAGTCCATAACCATAACCATTACCAATACCAACTCATAACCATAACCATCCCAAATCCCAAGTTTCCTCTAATCATGTAGGTCGACTAGGTGCTCTTAACCGGTAGCACGGCTATCATGATAGTTTTTAACACTCTGCAGATGAAAGTGCATCTAGGAATCCCTTGTGGGTTTTGGATGATTTATGACAAGCAATTGAGATCCTAACCTATTTGTTGAGATGAGCACCGGTTTAATAGCAAAATAAGCAAGGTTCCAAAAAGAAGGGAGAATGAGGAGCAAAGTGGAAATGAGCTTAAGGAAGAAGAGTAGTAGATCATTGTGTATGGAGTGTGTTAAGGAAACACACCCCAAGAGCTCAATCACAATTAAACACACACATTGCACAAGGTTATACAGTACCGGACTAGTTCGACTGTCACCGGACTAGTTTGATATCCTCTCTGCACAAAATCGGACAAGTCCAATATCTAACGAACTAGTCCGATATCTCTCTAACTAGAATTGGACTAGTCCTCCCCAGTGCGGACTAGTCTTCAAAACACTTCACAAGTCACACAAAATCGGACAAGTCCGATCACAACCGGACTAGTCCGATATTTTCTCTGGTCCGATATTTGCACGGACTAGTCCGAAAAACCCTCTGACCTAAATTGGACAAGTCCTCCAAGTGCGGACTTGTCATCCAATCCACTTAGGGTTTCACATGTCCTGACAAGTCTGATGTCTATCAAACTAGTCTGAAGATTTCCAGAAGCGAAATCGAATAAGTTCGCTCCTAGCCAGACTAGTCCGATATTTCGGGACACTTAGGGTTTGCTACACACAGCACACCAGACTAGTCTGGTGTCTATCACGGACTAGTCCGATCTTTCTGAACCCTAACAGTCACTTTTAGAAACCCCATATAAATAGAGGTGCACGGCCCAACTTTAAATTCTCTTGAACCCTAGCGCCGTCACACCTCCCAAGAGCCACAAAAACCACATCTATCCACGAAATTAAGTGCAACAAAGATCAATCCTTTGATGATTCACTCTAGATCATTGGAGAGACATGTTCAACACTCATTGAGCTCTTGGTTTAATTCTCTAACACACTCATGTGATTTCATTGTAATCATTTTAGTGTGTTCTTGGTGGTATTTCATGTTATAATCCAAGGGAGCTCTCAACGTGTGACAAGGCCCCTTTGAATTCGGTTATTCACCCCTTTGTGATAAGTGGAAGAGGATTGGCCTTCGTGGCGATCCGACGAGGGTAGGGTTGGAGATGACCCGGTCCTTTTGTGGACTCCTCAACGTGGATGTAGGTTGCCTCTGTGGGAACCGAACCACAGGATAAATCTCTTGTGTTCTTGTTTTGTGTTCATCGTCCTTCACATTAAATCAATCTAGGGTTTCAATTAATCTTGCTCACTTTATGTTGAAATATCAAATTTAAGATTGACTTGTGATATACCCTAGTACATAATCTTGCAAAACATAAATTACAAATATATTTCCGCTGCTACACCCTAGAATTAAACTTAATAAATCAAACTTTATCAACCTAGTCCGTACACACCGGACTAGTCCGCACTTTACTGGACTAGTCCGATATCTCTAGTTTGGACTGGTTGTTAAGTGTTGCAGGTTCGAACAAATTTCAAAAAGGCCTATTCACCCCCACCCTCTCTAGGCCACATTCAATTGGTATCAGAGCAGGTTCTTTAAGAAAGAGACTAATCGCTCAAAAAAGATCATGTCAGATATGAAGGACACCCACAAGAGCAACAACCAAGAAAAGGTTGATGATGAAAAGAACCTCAAGGTGGAGAAGCTCCTCGAAGCCATTCAAGACTTCGAGGACAATGATGAGGAGATGCTAGAGCTAAAGGCGCTCCTGAGAAAGAAGACACTTTCCAACGGAAAAGTGAAAATCAAAGAAAAGAAGAAGGGGAGTAGTCACACTGATCACTCCTGATATCCTTTTAACTATGATCGTCTCAATTCCAATAACAATCATTATTTGTCTATCCCACTTGGAAAAGCCCCACACATCGATGGAAGTGATTACTCAATGTGGAGGCAAAATATGAAAATGCATCTAATTTCCCTCAATCCAAGTTTATGGCATATTGTGTGCACAGGGATAGATATCCCGGACGACGACGAAGAGCTCACACCCAGCCAAGAGCAGGCAATTCACCGAAATGCTCAAGTCGTGACCGTAATTACCTCTTCGCTCGGGATGAGTTCACCAAGGTGGATGGACTCGAAATTTCTAAGGAGATATGGGACACACTGCAAACTGCACATGAAGGTGACCGACATGTGCGTGAAGCAAAAATCGAAATGATCGAAGGCGAATCAGGAAGATTTGCAATTAAAGAAGACGAGTCACCCCAAGACATGTACAACCGATTAAAGACTCTTGTCAACAAGGTCAGGTCATACGGAAGCAAGAAGTGGAATAACCACGAGGTGGTAAAGCTTATCCTTAGAGCTTTCATGCCTTGCAAAGTCACCCTATGATCCATGATCAGAGAAAGCCCCGGATACAATAGGATGACTCCGGATGAACTGTTTGGAAAGATCATCAACTTTGAGATGATGGAAAAAAAGCAAAGCATGTCAAGGAGATTGTCGAACTCACCTCGGCAAAGAAGAAAGGGGTTGCTTTGAAGTCCACCCTCAAGCCCCTATCCAAAGAAGCTAGAGAAGCACAACTAGAGGAAGACAGTGACGACGAGAGCAGTGAATTAGACGAAGAAGACATGATATTGTTCATGAAGAAATTCAAGAGAATAATGAGAAAGAGACAAGGTACAAAGTCAAGCGAAGGAAAGTACAAGGAAAGAACAAAGCCAAAGTTGAGGCGGGCATGATATAATTGTGGTGAGTATAACCACTTTATAGTTGATTGCCCATATGAGGAGAACAAGAAGAAGACCAAAGAAGCCAAGCCTCATCCCAAGAAATTCTTCAAGAAGAAGAAACAAGCCGAACAAGCACACATTGGGAAAGAGTGGGACTCAAATGACGAGTCCTCATCATCCGAAGAAGAAGAGATGGCTAGCATAGCCATCGAAAAGACATCCAAGAAGTCTACCCTCTTCCCTACACTTGGCGCATGGAAGGGAGATGGCACTTGCCTTATGGTAAAGGAAGGTATACACAAGGTAACCATTAAACCCCCTTCCGTGAATTCCTATTCTAGTGATGATGAAATCAATAGTGATAATGAGGATATGCTTATTGGTCTAGATAGGAAAACAGCCACAAAAATGAAATTTTGGCTTGATCAACTTGTTGAGAAGGAGAGGTTAATACATCGTCAAGAGGACATGATCATCTCCCAAAAGGAGGAATATGTCAAACCTGACAAGCTTCTAGAACTTGAAAATGAACGAAGCAAATCACTAGAGCTTGAGTTAGCTTCGAGCAAGGAAACTTGCTTGAAGTTAACCGGCTCAAATGCTACAATCAAGGACCAACTTGCTGACGTGATCAAGGTTAACAAGATCCTTGAAGTGCAAGTTGAGTCACTCAAGCAAGGTCAACCTTCATCCTCTTCATGTTCACCTTCTCAACTCACTAAAATTGAGATTGCTTCTACCTGTACATGCAATAAAATTGACATCAGTTTGAAAGACAAGCCGACCTCTACAAAGGATAAGCATCCTATCCAAAGTGGCATATTTGACAAGGAGAAGATCAAATATGCACGCGCTGCATACTTGGTCCAAAGACCTCCAAATGTCAAATATGGCATTGGTTATTCTTATGGTGAAAAGCAACATGCTAAAAGCCATAAGAATATCAAGGAGAGGATCGCCTTTGTAAAGGAAGGACCCTCTCAAACTAAAAAAGTTCGGACTAGTCCGGTCCTCCGGACAAGTCCGGCCTCCCAGACTGGTCCTGTACATAAACAACAAAGGTTATTGTTTAGAACTTTCGATGCCTCGTATGTCTTAATGAGAAATAATTTTGGCAAGGTTTATGCTCATTATGTTGGGCCACGCCATGGGAAAACCAATCTCATGTGTGGGTGCCCAAATGTATTGTAACTAACCTCCAAGGACCCAAGCAAGCTCGGGTACCTAAAACCAAAGCATAATTTGTTTTTGCAGGCCTATTCCTCCAGTGGATCTAAATGGGTGCTAGACAGTGGTTGCACCAACCATATGACCGGAGAAAGAAGAATGTTCGTTGAATATGAGGAAAATGAGGATCCAAACGAGGGCATCTACTTTGGAGATAATAGTCAAGGAAAGGTGCTCAGTACCGGTAAAATTGCAGTATCTTCTAAACACACACTTTCTCATGTTTTACATGTTGAATCCTTAGATTATAACCTGCTGTCCATATCTCAATTATGTGACAAAGGTTATAATTGCTTGTCCACTAATGAGGGTGTGTCCGTTTCTAGGAGGGGTGATGGTTTCGTTGCATTCAAGGGTATGTCAAAAGGAAAGCTATATCTTGTTGACTTCAACAAGGATAAATCCGAACTTGACACATGCTTGATTGCAAAGACCAACATGGGTTGGCTGTGGCATAGACGGCTAGCGCATGTTGGTATGAGGAACCTTCAAGAACTCCTCAAAGGCGATCACATCCGAGGTTTAAAGGATGTTGTGTTTGAGAAAGACAGGCCTTGTAGCGCGTGCCAAGCCGGGAATCAAGTTGGAGCACCTCACCCCACCAAAAACGTCATGACTACAACAAGACCGCTCGAGTTACTACACATGGACTTGTTTGGTCCAATTGCTTACATAAGCATCAGCGGTAACAAATATGGTTTAGTAGTTGTTGATGATTTTTCTCGCTTCACTTGGGTTTTCTTCTTGCATGATAAGTCAGAAACACAAGGAATACTCAAGAAGTTCTTCAAACGAGCCCAAAACGAATTATCATTGACAATCAAGAACATTCGAAGCGACAATAGCATGGAGTTCAAGAACACAAAAGTGGAGGAGTACCTTGATGAAGAAGGCATAAAGCACAAATTTTTAGCTCCGTACTCCCCCACAACAAAACAGAGCTGCCGAAAGAAAGAACCGAACCCTCATAGAGATGGCAAGAACAATGCTCGATGAGTACAAGATCTCGGATCGATTTTGGGCGGAAGCAATTAACACCGCTTGCCACGCCGTAAATCGACTTTATCTTCATCAACTACTCAAGAAGACATCCTATGAGCTACTCACCGGTAACAAACCCAATATCTCATATTTTAGAGTTTTTGGTTCTCCATGCTACATTTTAAACAAGAAGCCTAGGACTTCAAAGTTTGCTTTGAAGTCCAATGAAGGTTTCTTGCTTGGTTATGATTCGAATACTTATGCCTATCATGTTTCAACAAGACCTCCGGACTTGTTGAAGTAGCACGTGACGTAGTGTTCGATGAGACTAACGGCTCCCAAAAGGAGCAAGTTGATCCATGTGTACTAGGTAAAGAAGAAGCTCCTTGTCAAGCATTGAAAAGAATGGCACTAGGTGAAGTTCGACCACAAGAGCCACCTCCACACGTACATGAGGAAGATGAACCACAAGAGGAGGTCAACGATCAAGGGGGAGCTTCAGCACAAGATCAACCACAAGAATACGAAGATAATCAACAAGTCGACATAGGCGACCATTTAGGGGGAGAAGAAGATGATCATGAAGATACAACGCCTCAAGTGCCACACCCAAGAGTACACCAATGCGTCCAAAGGGATCAACCAATCGACAATATCATCGGTGACATCCAAAAGGGAGTAACCACTAGATCTCGTATAGCTAACTTTTGTGAACACGATTCGTTTGTATCCTTTTTGGAACCGTGCAGGGTTGAGGATGCATTGAAGGACCCAGACTGGATGTTGGCAATGCAAAAAGAATTGAACAACTTCAAGCGGAACGAGGTGTGGGAACTTGTGGAAAGACCCAATGCAAACATTGTCGGCACCAAGTGGGTCTTCCGCAACAAACAAGATGAACACGGGGTGGTGACAAGGAACAAGGCACGACTTGAAAGGGTATTCACAAGTCGAAGAGCCTTCCTCAACGGACCAATCAAGGAGGAGGTGTATCTGGAGCAACCCCCCGTGTTTGAAGACAAAGAGTTTGCCGACCACGTATTCAAATTGTGTAATGCTCTCTACGGCCTCAAACAAGCTCCTAGAGCTTGGTATGAGTGTCTTAGAGATTTCTTAATTGAAAATGGCTTTAAGATTGGCAAAGTTGATTATACACTATTTACAAAGAATTTTGACAATGATCTTTTTATTTGTCAAATTTATGTTGATGATATAATTTTTGGGTCAACTAATCAATCTTTTTCTGAGGAATTTAGTAAAATCATGACAGATAGGTTTCAAATGTCAATGATGGGAGAACTAAAGTACTTCTTGCGATTCCAAGTGCGGCAACAAAAGGAAGGGACGTTCATAAGACAAACCAAGTACACTCAAGACATACTCAAGAAGTTTGGTATGGACAAGGCGAAGCATATAAAGACTCCCATGGCAACAAATGGCCACTTGGATCTCAATGAAGATGGACGCAGCATCCACCAAAAGGTATATCGCTCCATGATTGGATATCTACTCTATTTATGTGCCTCCAGGCCAGACATTATGTTGAATGTGTGTTTATGTGCAAGATTTCAAGCCAATCCTACGGAATGTCACTTGACAGCCGTAAAAAGGATCTTGAGATATCTAGTTCATACACCCAACCTTGGTCTTTGGTACCCAAAAATCTCAAAATTCGATCTCATTGGTTTCTCTGATGTAGATTATACCAGGTGCAAAGTAGATAGAAAAAGCACCTCCGGTACATGCCAATTCCTAGGGAGATCCTTAGTTTCTTGGTCCTCCAAGAAACAAAATTCCATTGCCTTATCCACAGCCGAAGTGGAGTATGTTGCAGCTGGGAGTTGTTGTGCACAACTACTTTGGATGCGGCAAACTCTAAGAGATTACGGTTACAATATGAATCGTATTCCACTCCTTTGTGACAATGAGAGTGCCATCAAAATCGCCCACAAACCAGTTGAGCACTCTAGAACTAAACACATAGATATAAGACATCACTTTTTGAGAGATCATTCCATGAAAGGAGACATAGCCATTTCCCATGTCAACACCCAAAAGCAATTGGCCGACATATTCACCAAGCCACATGATCAAAAACGCTTTTGTGAACTCCGAAATTAACTAATATCCTTGATGCTCGGAGTGTGGCTTGAAATGTTACATACCTATATGAATTCTTCAAAATACATTGATTGGATTGTGAAAATCATCTCTCTCAATTTTCTCCGGAAAACTATGTCAATTACTAGATCTTGGTGAATTATGATCATTGCTTGATTGTTGTATGCTTACTGGTCATATTCATCAAGATTATTTGATTATATTTGTCTCCCTATTTTCTAAATGTGTACCTTCAAATATATATGAATGGGCTAAGCAATTCATCCTAGTGACCACGGACTAGTCCGTGCTTACCCGGACTAGTCCGCCCATGCAGACTGGTCCGCAGAGTGCCGGTTAGGCCGGACTAGTCCGGTATATAACGGACTAGTCCGATATAGTCCTCTAGAAAAGTTCGGACTAGTCCGGTCACCTCCGGACTTGTCCAATTTTTCGTGTCCTTAACCCTAGCCGCCGCCAAACCCTAATCACTTCATCCTCCACTCTTGCCTCACGCGTTCTCTCTCTTCCACTCGAGCTCCCAAGGCGATTTTGCATCCCCTCCACCAAAAAGCTCCGCATTTGGGTGGATATCAAGCATCCTTGCTCGATGATTGAAGTTCACGGACAAGTTCGGACTTCAACACCTTCCTCTTCGAGCATCAATCGATTTCTTCGGTAATTTTCACTCAAATCCTAGAAATTCCAAATTTCTTCATTGTTGATCGAATAGCCTAGCATATTTCACTATATACATGCCTCCTTGATGTATTACGTTTATGCTACCATTTTTGTGCATTAGGAATCACCATTTGACTGGTAGCTTAGGTTTTTGAGGATGAATACCGGACTAGTCCGGTCCATGCACGGACAAGTCCGGTCCCCCAAACTAGTCCGTGCCTGTACACCGGACAAGTCCGATTTTTCTGTATTCAAAACCTAACTTTTCAATTCCTCAATGCAATTCCTTGCTATCCTTCCATACCTATTCCTTGTACCATTCATTCTCAATCATGCCACTCATTCTCAGGTCATGTCAAGCTCGAACAATGAAGTTTCCGATTTTGAGGCCGAGATTGACCACGAGGTGGCACCTCGAACCTCGACGAGTCTTGGCAAGAAGCGCCAAGAGAGACCTTCCAATCCAGCTCCATCTCCTCCACAAGCTCGGAGGATAGTGCTAGCGAAGAAGTCGGCCTCCAAGGTGCCAGCTTCTAGGGCTACCACCGGTGGTGGCCTTAGCTCGACAAGTGCCCGCCTAGCCAAAGGCAAGGGCAAAGGGATAGCGATGGGTCCAGTTGGCCCGTTGAAGCTCCATGCTTCGAGGGAAGGGGTCTGGGACTCCACTAAAGAGAAGTTCAATGGGAAGGGCAGTGATTCGCCGGCAAGATTTAGAAGCATTGATTGGTATGGCCGACTGAAGCAAGCTGCCGATGGAATATTTTGGTGCAACTTTGATGCAGATTTCTACAAATTTGTTTATCTGCCAATGAAGACACCTGTTGTGCATAGTCAATGGATTGATTGGGCACACTTTGAGAAGAAGGGTTGCTCACCATTCACTGAAGTAGTGGAAGCCATTGAGAGACATGGCCTGAAGGATCTCTTTGCCTTCAGGAACAATTGGAATGATGAAGTTATTGTGTAGTTCTTTGCAACTTGCCACTTCTCAGGTGAAGATGAGGAAAGTGTTACTTGGATGACTCATGGATCCAAGTACAGTATCACTCAAGAAGACTTTGCAAGCCTGCTTCACCTTGACACCTCAAGATCTAACTGCTTGATCATCCACAACATAGGTGTCATTGAGAGGGATAGGATGAAGTTCCTATATGAGCCAAACTCAAAGTTTGTCCCTCCGTCCACAAAGAACATGAAGCCTTTCTTTGTGGTTCTAAACAGAGTCTTGAGGAAGACTATTGCCCCCAATGATGGAGATGCTGGGAGTGTGCAGGGTTACCTCCGGACGTTGATGAGGGTGATAAGCAAAGACCACCAGTTTGATGTGGCGGACTACATCTGGAATGACATGGTCAACATATCGTGCACACCCAACAGGTCTTGTGGATATGCCCCATATCTATTGTTTGTGAACGAGAAGGTCACCGAGATTGAAGTTGTCATGGATGTGGAGCATCTACCCCTGAGGCCTCAGATGCCTCAGAAGCCAAGTATCCAGGCTGCTCCCTCGCTGGCCTCCAGTCCTAAGGCACCGGCAAGAATATCTGAAGATGCAAGAGCTGCCCCTGCTAGTAGGACAGCCCCTCAAAGGGGATCAGCCAGTGGGATCTTCAAGTACCTGGCTGCCATCTTTGCTTCTTGCAAGAAGGCCGAAGTGAGGGCCCACAAGCTAAACAAGAAGAGAAAGGAAGTCATGAAGTACGTGAAGGCAAATGTGAAGCAAATATGCCAGAAACTGGAGATTGAACCCATTGGGTCTCCGGTAATATCTGAAGATTCTGATTAACACGTCACAGAGCTCAGGCCCTCGACCCCCTATGAGCTTGCCTACTTTGGCATTGGGAGTTCGAGTGGCTCCGCACCTCCTCCTCCTCCTCCTCATCAGGCTGAAGATGAAGATGACGAAAACGATGATGAGAGGACTGACAGCGAAGAGTGAAGACCTTAGGACCC
Organism: Tuctoria greenei; assembly: GCA_036927565.1. Classification (NCBI taxonomy): domain Eukaryota; kingdom Viridiplantae; phylum Streptophyta; class Magnoliopsida; order Poales; family Poaceae; genus Tuctoria; species Tuctoria greenei. The sequence goes on along the minus strand of JAYESD010000010.1, from coordinate 26,191,273 downwards.
TCCCCTCCTTCTTTTTGGTGTCTTGATGCCAAAGGGGGAGAGATTGAGGGGGAGTCTTAGCCTTAGCTATAGGATGCGAGGAGAGAGCTCTCTTTTATGCTTTTTGGCTATTCTGTGGCTTGTAAAGCTTTAACTATGTTCTTATGTTAATCATGGTTCTGTGATGCAATGTTATGATCTTTTCAGAAGTAAATGTTGAGTTATGTGATTTTGCTCCTAGAATGACATATATGCTTGCTTTTGATTGATTAATGTCATTTATGTCATTCTCATTGTTTCAACATACTTAATTATGCATCCCACCATAAAGAATGCACATATGGATTATGTTTTCACTACTTGATGTATTTTAAACCCATATGTGCATGCTTTATGAAAATCTCAATTTTTATCGCATTTTGTGAAATCTCAATTGGTTGTCATCAATAACAAAAAAGGGGGGTATTGAAAGTGCATCTAGGAATCCCTTGTGGGTTTTGGATGATTTATGACAAGCAATTGAGATCCTAACCTATTTGTTGAGATGAGCATAGGTTTTAATAGCAAAATAAGCAAAGTTCCAAAAAGAAGGGAGAATGAGGAGCAAAGTGGAAATGACCTCAAGGAAGAAGAATAGTAGATCATTGTGTATGGAGTGTGTTAAGAAAACACACCCTAAGAGATCAATCACAATTAAACACACACATTGCACAAGGTTATACAAGACCGGACTTGTCCGACTGTCACTGGACTAGTCCGATAACCTCTCTGCACAAAATCGGACAAGTCCAATATCTATCGGACTAGTCCGATATCTCTCTTACTAGAATTGGACTAGTCCTCCCTAGTGCGGACTAGTCTTCAAAACACTTCACAAGTCACACAAAATCGGACAAGTCCGATCACAACCGGACTAGTCTGATATTCTCCCTGGTCTAATTCGGACAAGTCCGATATTTGCACGGACTAGTCCGAAAAACCCTCTGACCTAAATTGGGCAAGTCCTCCAAGTGCAAACTTGTCATCCAATCCACTTAGGTTTTCACATGTCCGGACAAGTTTGATGTCTATCGGATTAGTCTGGAGATTTCCAGAAGCGAAATCGGACAAGTCCGCTCCTAGCTGGACTAGTCCGATATTTCGGGACACTTAGGGTTTGCTACACACAGCACACCGAACTAGTCCGGTGTCCACTATGGACTAGTCCGATCTTTCTGAACCCTAACGGTCACTTTTAGAAACCCCATATAAAAATAGGTGCACGGCCCAACTTTAAATTCTCTCGAACCCTAGCGCCGTCACACCTCCCAAGAGCCTCAAAAACCACATCTCTCCACGAAATTAAGTGCAACAAAGATCAATCCTTTGAGGATTCACTCTAGATCATTGGAGAGACACGTTCAACACTCATTGAGCTCTTGGTTTGATTCTCTAACACACTCCTATGATTTCATTGTAATCTTTTGAGTGTGTTCTTGGTGGTATTTCGTGTTGTAATCCAAGGGAGCTCTCAACATGTGAGAAGGCCCCTTTTAATTCGGTTATTCACCCCTTTGTGATAAGTTGAAGAGGATTGGCTTTCGTGGCGATCTGACGAGGGTAGGGTTGGAGAAGACACGGTCCTTTTGTGGACTCCTCAACGTGGATGTAGGTTGCCTCTGTGGGAACCGGACCACGAGATAAATCTCTTGTGTTCTTGTTTTGTGTTCATCGTCCTTCACATTATATCAATCTAGGGTTTCAATTAATCTTGCTCACTTTATGCTAAAATATCAAATTTAAGATTGACTTGTGATATACCCTAGTACATAATCTTGCAACACATAAATTACAAGTATATTTCCACTGCTACACCCTAGAATTAAACTTAATAAATCAAACTTGATCAACCTAGTCCGTACACACCGGACTAGTCCGCACATTACCGGACTGGTCCGATATCTCTGGTTTTGAACTGGTTGTTAAGTGTTGCAGGTTCCGACAAATTTCAAAAAAGCCTATTCACCCGCCCCCTCTAGGCCACATTCAGCAGAGGTTTGTACTACTTTACCCATGTGTTCGTGATTTCATCACCTTTCAGTGACTAAGAACCTCCCTTACGCTCGCGACCCGTCGGTCAAATTGCACACTTGTGTTGGTGTGTGGCCAAGAGATCACAAAATAGCCTTTACAAAGGGACTACTAGCATGTACGAACCCACTAAGGTTTCACCAGTGGTGATGTCTCCAACTGAGCACATCCTAAACCAAGATCCCCCTCTTGTGTCGTTTGAATCCCAGCAAGTCACACCACTCATACAAACCCAATCCGACTCCCCTTCCCCGCTCTTTCAAATGGTTCGTGCGATACTAGCAATACCCTAATTAATCAGCTACGCCGCACCCATACTTGGCCTCGTGGTGGCACTGTAGTCCTGGCCTATTCTCGCATGAACCAGTCCTTAGATCCAAGTCAAGCAAACCACCATATGAACCAATCCAATCCACAAACCATGCTTGCTTAGATCTCCCAAGTCCCATGTTACCATTTAATCATGTTTATCAATTCACATCACCAATAAGTTCATTAATTCATAATTAAGCCATTTGGTTGTTTTCCCATCCCAATTAATTAGAGCGAAGCAAAAAAATAAAATACCCTTCCCAACTCTCTATAATATATCCCAAGCGACAAGGATGGTCAAACAAGACTATTAAACACCTATCATGGGTATCCCATCAATTTGACACAAGCATGCAGTTTCTAAAACAAAACATTTAAAAACTAGGATCAATATGATCAAGGACACTTGCCTTGCTATTGAGCTTGGTTAGGGTCAAATACTTCAAAATCCTGGTGCTGAAGGTCCTTGGCAGCACCCTCTAGAGCGAATCTTTCTATTCCGTGCAACGAACATACAAAACAAGATTATAATCAATAAATGCTCATATGTTACTCGATATGACATGATATGCATGATTAATGTGATTATGTGGTAAAAATTGTTAATAAGTTGTTATTAATGTTCACTAACTAGTTATAGTAATGTTTAACAAAATCGAACTAGTTTGGGATTGATTCGAGTCAATTTAGAATTAATTCAATACAATTCAATCTAGAGGCCAGACAAGTCCGCTACCAGGGTCGGACTAGTCCGCCCTTTGCAGAACCAGCGAAATAGGGTTTTCTTGATCTACGAGAACTGGGAGAATTGGGGTTGAATTCACATGGAAAAAGAGAAAGTAGGAGGGGTACCACGTGTTTAGAACTCCAAGGATCAAGAGTTTGGATGCAACACTTGGATCTTGACGATCTAAGGTTGATGATGGAGAGTTGAAGGTGAATTGGTGATGAAGAATGAAAACTCGATGAAGATCTTGCCCACTTGATCCTCTTTCGTTTCCTCCTCTTCTTCTTGTTGCTGGATCTCCTCTTGATGGTGTCTCCCACGAACTAGGGTTTGGTGGTCGTTCAAAAGTTGCAAAGAGATGAGAAATTGGGGTGTTAGGTTGTTTATATAGGCGTGGAGGTGTAGGGTTGGATGGATTTTGAGTAAGGACTGGGTGGAGGCTGGTGTGGGGTCCCACATGGGCTCAAAAAAGGTTAGACAAGACGTCCTTGGGCCCACTTAAGGTAAAAAACGAAAAAAAGTCATGTAAGAAAAGATTGTATCGGGATCGCGAGCACCGAACAAGTCCGTTAGGGGGCCGGTCTAGTCCAATGTTAGACAGAGACGTAAACAGAAAAGTCTGGTATGAAATCGGACAAGTCTGAACTTAGTCAGAGAGCAAAACGGACAAGTCCGGTAGAAAACAGACACTGCTACAATAAGCCTCATCACAGGCGGCTCCAAACCTATTATCACAGACGGCTTTTAAAACCGCCTGAAACGAAGAGTCTGTGATAATCCGCAATTTCACAGGCGGAGAAGTGAAACCGCCTGTGAAGACACATTATCATAGGCGGTTCTTCACTTAGGCTAGCCGCCTGTGAAGACAGATTATCATAGGCGGTTATTTACTTAGAATAGCCGCCTGTGAAAATACTTTATCACAGGCGGGTCGTGTAGCATATATAACCGCTTGTGATAAATGTCTTATCACAGACGGTTATTGAAGCATAACTAACCGCCTATGATAATGAGTCTTCACAGACGGGTATTGAAGCATATCTAACCGCCAATGATAATGTGTCTTCACAGGCGGGTTTTGAAGCATAACTAACTGTCTATGATAATGTGTCTTCACAGGCGGATTTTGAAGCATAACTAACCGTCTATGATAATGTGTCTTCACAGACGGGTATTGAAGCATAACTAACCGTCAATGATAACGTGTCTTTACAGACGGTTATTGAAGCATAACTAACCCGTCTATGATAATGGTGTTATCACAGACGGAGTTTACCTATATCAGCCGTCTGTGAAGACCCTTTAATGCAGCCGGTTTCTACCATAACAGACACCGCCTGTGAAAATTAGGTTATCACAGATGTTTCTTTACTTGTATCTAGCCGCCTGTGATAATTGTTTTTCACAGTCATGCAGTACTACTGCTGTTATTTCTAATTTCCAAGTCAATTCAATATAATCACAGAACAAAAAACAACAATATCATCACAGAACAAAAGTCAACAATATTATCATCACAGAAGTCAATTTCACTAAAACAATATACATATGTACAAGTTATAGATACAATTCATCTCAAAGTTTACAAGTTTTCACTAAAAACTGTTTATATTGGCATAGTCGCAAAGTTCTGGCAGATCAGCTGTTGAACCATTCTTATCAAAGAGCTTCCCCTTTTTGTGCAAAATTTCGCGACGAATGAACTGACAGAGTTCAGAAGCAATCATGTCGGCTCCTCGATCAGGAATACTTCTACAAACCAGCCATTCTTCATTCAGATTCTTCTTGTGCTGCAATATAACACATAACAAGGTTTAGAATGTGTTGGTTTGAACAATCTCAAAGTATAGATCAAAGTGAGAGTATACAAGAATTTAGTAGGTATTTTTGGAGCAGTTGTACTATGAGCAATTGAATTTTGAAGTTGGAATCAAAATATGAAAATAATGTTTCTGGTAATATTGAACAGCAGAGAATATAAGCATTAAACTATGCTAGTTACAATGAAAATGAAACACAAAAGTAAGAAAATATGGTATCCACATTAAGGATAACTTACATCCTCATGATTGACTCTATATACGGCGGCGGTCCGAAGATGTTCGCATACATAATACTCGCATAAGACACTCCCAGCAGGCTGCTTCGAACAAGCATAATATGTTTTTAATGTCCAATGCGTTTGTATTAGGAGGTCTCTGACCGCCAAGCTCCGCGTAAAACTGCCAAGCGCTGTAATACAAGAAATGTCATATAAAACTTTTCAACACATTCTAAATGTGCGTAAATTAAAATTATTGAATAAACGTACTTTTACAAAATGGAAAGGAAATCTTTGTAACGATCTGGTGGGTAATCGGCCGAGTCCAAGACTGTTGCCATTCCCTGCGTTGGCTTGATGAAGATCAGTATGTAGTGATTACTACAAATATACAAACACACGTGTTAACAATTACCAATAATTGCTATTTCAATGTCATGTGTCGAACTTACTCGAAGTGGTACGGAGCCTTTACGAGGTCCTTGCCATCTCTGACAAAGTTAAACATCGCATGTCCTATGTAAGCTGCAACTTCTGCCTGTCTATCCTTCTTAAGTTTTAAAATTGCTCTTTCAAAATCTTTTTTTATGTGTTTGTACTGGCTTGATTCTCGATTCGCCTGGACGTCGAATAGCGACTTTGCAATCCTAGTAGGGTCAAGGATACCTGTCTTGCGTGCCAACTTTACATTATCCATGTATTGCATCCTACTGAAGAAGTCCAGAATTGTTATAATCTCATGAAATGCGTATGCGTGTAGTAAGAAAAGCAAATACAAAATATTAGAGCACTTACAAGCACCAGACAAGCAGCAGGTTGATATCTAGCATGCCCTGATGGAAAAGGGAAAGCAGCTCTTCAAATAAAATGACTCGTTTATCTACTCCAATGCTCCAGAATGCTTCTTTTGGAATATGAAATGTGACGCAATTAAGACCAAATTTTGTGCTGGCAGTGATGTACCACTCATGCATTCTTCTGAGCTGGACGGGTTGTTTCTAAGTTGTACAGATGTCATGAACGGCTTCCCATTCTCAAATTTAGGAGGAACATCCTCAAGCTTGTATATTGGAACTCCTGGTTTAACTAAAGCCGTCCGCCGATTATACATGACACCATCTTCTTCCCACTCCTCGATATCTTCTAATGCTGGCTCATGAGAAGAACGAGATGCACTCGATTTTCTAATATTTTCCTTCATAGCTTCCAAGTACTTTGACACTTCTGATGAAGGTTTCTTATTTTCGTATGAGCTAACTTTGACAGGCACTGATGATCGAAGAGTAGTCGTCGGAAGTTGGACATTGGCTTGTTGTTGAACCTGTTGTTCAACTGATTGCTCTTTACTCCCAGTAGCTGGCTCTAGTACTACTTCAAGCTGTTGCTCAACTAGTTGCTCTTTACTAGCAACAGCTTGCTCTGGTACTGCTTGAAGTTGTTGTCCAACTTGTTGCTCTTGGATATCATCCTTGCTCAGACATAGGAGGAGTGGATCTTCCCGGACTGGGAGTGGATCTTCATGCACTTTCGCCTTAGAAGATGGGGTTGCAGTATTTGTAGATGCGACGGGGCTAGAAATTGGCTCATCGTCCAACACGATGTCGCGTCGGTGCCAAAGGATTAATTGGTTGACAGCCTGCCCCAGAGTCGCGATCCCCTCAGGTGTGACGTGGTCTATTTCATAATCTTCATAATCATTATCAATGATCTGAAGAACTTGCACCACAGAATAATACAACGGAAGTGGATTCCCGTTGAAGTCACGATCAGGCTTTGCCATAGCAGTGGCAACCTGTTTGGTTTTGTTCCCTGCTCTGCCTATCGGGACAAGAAGACGACAAGATTTGTCGTTAGCAATATCATCGACAAGGAACTTATGGGCTGACCCTGAGCCTGCCACGGAACCAACGCTGCTAGGATAGGCAGTTGGAGATACTAATTGCTCCTTTTGCACCAGAACCATCATTGTACTCGGTGCCACTAATTGTCCTGATTGTCTAAGTTGTTCCATTATTTCTTGCATATTTTCTTTGACCTTCTGAGCAATCGTTTCATCAAGTGTTTTATTAAACTTCTCACGTCTTCTATATGTGTCTTTATCTTTAGGGAAACCATCTAGCCAAGACATTTGAGAAGAGACCGCTCGAACCCGTCCGCTGTGTTCAGGGTTTCCTAAGGTAGCGGTAAGTTGGTCATTCTCCCTCTTCGGCTTGAAGAAACCCTTCTGTTGCTTTTCAATTACTTCTTTCATTTTATCCTCTACTTCATTCAGAGAGTCGGGCTTTTCAAGTTTGCCCTCGCTAGTCAAACCTGACCGAGCAAAGACCCAGCGTTGAGTTCGCTCATCGCACCCTTCTAATGGGTGAGGATTACCCTTACTAAGAATTTCTTCTATTATCTTATTCCATTTCTGGACTTTGGGGGCATATCCGGCATACCCCAAGCGATGATGGTATTTGTTCTTTTTTGCAAGCTCTGACCTAGTTGCACTTAGAGCTTTAGCATCAGGTGTGCTCTTTTGACGAACAAACTCTTGCCACTGAGCTTGTGTGATTTTTCCCATCTTCCTCGGGCTAGGGACCTTATCGGCCTTAACATAAGCATTCATTTCACTCTTCCAGCATCGAAACTTCTTGCCGCAAGAGACCAATGTTGCTTTCTTTACAGCTTCTTCTGTGCCTTTCGGGAACTTGAATTGTTTCTTTATCTTTTCCCACAACTCATTCTTGGTCTGCTCGGGTAATTTCCTCCAATTCTCGGTTGTGATCGGCACAACCTCCCTAACAAGAAAACCGCATGCATTATGGTACTTGGTAACTGAATCCAGTGGTTCTTGGGGAAGCCCACCTGGACCGACCCTTGTTATGTACATGATGCGGTCCAATGGACCCTTATTGGGACCTTGTTGCCCTCGTTTCCGCTTGAGTGAAGCTGAGGATTCATCCATTGGAGAACCTTCTGCGGTTTTAGGTGCCGATGTCACCTCATTGTCTTCGAGATTAATCTAGGTAGAAAAAAATTATAAGACTTCGTATACTTGACAACCAACATTAACTGGAACTGCTGAAGTTAAGATTCGTGATCCATACCTCGTCGGCAGGATCATATTCCGGGTCTAGATCCACTGAAGTCTTTTTAATTTTTATATTCGGAAAAGGATCCGAAGGACTGTGATAGGAGCCTGAACTGCTGGAGTCAGTAAACTCCATATTGTCTTCTTTGTTGTTACTATCAGGACCAGTCTTCTTAGGGCTTTCCATGCTAGATCTAATAAGACAAAAAATCTAATAAATAGCATAACTGAATTTGGTCATATTTAAAACAAATTTTCTCAATTTTGGCTCAATTAAGTAAATTTAGCCAAAACACATTTTTGAAGTTAAATAGGTCTAACTAAATTCTTGTATCATATAGATCGGCATCATATGCTAAGACTCCATCGCCACACCTAGTGGTACCTAGATATGGGCGTGAGGATGCTCCTGGCATCACAAATGAGTTGGCCAGCAACTTGTTTGGCTTTAGAGCTAAATATAGCATAACTTTGGTAGCTTAGATTAGGTACAATTGCTCAAATGAAGCTGATGGAGCCACAAGTGCAGACATCTTTGGTAGCACAGATTAGCTACAATTGCTCAAATGAAACTTAGATAAATAAAAGCAAACTTAGCCAAACTTAGTCTAGCATAGCTAACTCTAAGCAAAAGTAGCCAAATATAGCTAAATATAGCATAACTTAGTCAAAATTAGTCAAGTATAACTATATCTAATGTAACTTAGCCAAAATTAGCCAAATTTGGTCAACTTAACCAAATATAGCTAAATCTTGCCCCTAATAGAGAATTATGTGGCATATGCAAGGCCGATGACAGAAATAGGGAATATACTGCTGTTACTAGAGTCTAGAATCATGTTTACCACTAATGTGTCAGAACAGTTTCAGACACACAGAACCAACTACCAATTTACCGTGATATAACCATCCACAACGAAGGGAGTAACTCCTATTCATTCGAACTTGACAGTTTTATCTCAGGAAACTACCAGAAGATGAAATGCTACTGATTTCACAGTTTCAGACACACAAAACCAACTACCAATTTATCGTGATATAACCATCCACATAAATCTTGCCCCACCGAACCCTAACCAAAGATGCCACCGAACTTGACAGTTTTTCGAATTCCATCGAACCCTAACCAAGGATGCCTACCATTTTCTAATTCATGAACCCTAACCAAGGATATGCAAGGCGGCAGCGAGGGCGGGGAGGGAGGCGGCACGGCGAGGGAGGATGGAAGGTCGAAGGGTTTACGGTTTACCTTGAAGCTCAGTGGCGACGGAAATGGCTTCGCTCGGCGTACCTGGAAGTGAGGAGGGCGAAGCTCAGCGGCGACGGCGAAGCTCGGCGATGGCGAAGCTCGGCGGCGTACCTGGAAGTGACGAGGGCGAACACTTGGCCGCAAACGAAATTTTGGCAGCCTAACGGCGTCTAAGTGTTTCGCCCGGGTTAGGTTTTTGCAATGCTACCGAGGGGTATATATTGACTCACATTTTCTCAGGCGGATTTTAAGTACCGACCGTCTAAGAAGATTGTTACCTCAGTCGGATTTTACTTACCAACCGCCTGAAAAGTTACAATTATCTCAGACGGTTGGTTAGTAACACCCGCCTGAGTTAAACATGGGCCTGTGAAGATATTTACTTCTTCTTAATTTGATGAACGCCTACATAAAGACCCCTCACCAACCGTGCGCGACCTTTCTTTTCCCCAAGGCGCGACCTTTCTTTTCCACTCCGCGCGGCCTTAAAGACGCGCTATCGCTCACAAGCGCATTGCTCACTTTGAATCCTCTTGTTTTCTTCGTCTTCCTCTGCTCCGACGACCCAACGCCACTATGGCCGACCTTCCGCCGCCAAGCCCTCCAAGGGAGCCACCTTGCAAGAAACTATGTTGCAGCTCCCCCGAGAAGATCAACACCGAGCACCGCCTCCTCATGGCGCGAGAGGTGTACAACAATACGTCTCGCGCCATGAGTGCCTTGGGGCTGGGTACCCTTCCAGAGTATACTGGAATGGGTACCACGAGCCACTACCTCTACGGCCTCACGGGGGTGGCTGATCATCTCGACATTCTGTTCGCGACGATGGCCCAGGTTCTTGGCCCTGAGGGCCGTAGAACGCTGGTGGAGGCGACAGCTAGCAACCTCGGGGTTGCACCGCCGATGCAACCGGTGCAGCCGGCCCTGTCTCCTGTTGCACCGGTGCCGGAGTCGCCGCCGGAGGACGAGGAGGAGGAGGAGGAAGAGGAGTAGGAGTAGGATTTAATTAGTTTTTCTTTTTGTTGTTTTTAGTTGCTTCTGTTTTGTAAATATTGTTAATGAATGAAATATATCTTTTTTCATCTATGTGATTGAATATTACTTGTGTATCTTGTGTGTTCTTGTGTGTTCTTGTGTAAATATTGTGCATCTTGTGTGTTCTTTTGTGAGATGTGTGATTGAATATTGTTAATGAATGAGTATCTTGTGTGTTCTTCAACTGTGTGAATGAATGAATGTGTAGTGTGTTCATCGTTAATTAAAATTTCACGTCTGAGAAGAAGATTATCTCAGGCGGTTGGTAAGTATATTCTCAGGCGGTTGGTGCGTATTTACTTCTTCTTAATTAATATTCTTAATTAAATATGGTCCTTTAAAAAGGCAAAAATCCACTTTCTTGTAATATTATTGATAAGTAAAGGTTACCATCAAATTTCACTTCATAAATCCTTTGATATTGGTCAGAACATAAAAAACATACAACAAATGCTATTTTTCATTTTTCTATCTTGATGAATATAATGCTTTTTTCATTTATTTTTTCAGTGGACATTTTTACTCATCATACCAACCTCTACGAATTTTTTCATATTTTTTAAATTTTTTTTGAATCAATGTGTCTTCATAATTTGATGAATGCCTCATATGAATATGAGCATTTAGTTAGAATGGTGGATAATTTGAAGTTTGACATGTTGGAATGCTTTTAAAAAACTTAAAAAAATTCATACATGTATAAATTATACAAATATGTTCATACCAACAATTTTGAGTGAAGGAATTTTTTTATGAGATTCACATATGTGAATAATATATGAGTAGAAATTAATTTGATATTTACCAAAACATTACAATGTCAGCTATACAAGTTTTAAAAATATTTTGTTCAGGTGGTAGATGTCAATTTTATACAAATGTAGAAGAAAGAATCATCGAATTTGGACGCAATTTGCAGAATCTAAACATGTTTGAGTATTTATATTGGAATCTAAATAAAAAAGAAGCAAGGGATAAGGAAACTGAAGAACAGTGTCGGGCATTATCTCAGGCGGTTGTTAAGTAATACCCGCGTGAGATAAACATATTTTCAGCCTGATATGGCGAAATTGTGGAATGAAGGGGTACGTACATGGGATGAGTACAAGCGGGAGTATTTCACGCTAAGAGCAATGATATTCGTTACCGTGCATGATTATCCCGGACTGTTTACATTATCGGGACAAATTAAAGGGAAGAAAAGGTTGCGTTAGGTGTGTGGATAGAACTGGATTTCTATACCTCACTTCATCCAGAAAGACGGTGTACATGAGACATCGACGGTTCTTGACAGATACACACAAGTATAGGAAGATGAAAGAACAATTTGATAACAATATCGAAAAAGATACTGCACCGAAACCTTACAGTGGAAAACTTGTGTTTGAAATGGTCAAGAACATTCATATTGCTTTCGGTAAGGGGAAAAAGAGTAAAGGAATTAAGAGAAAGAAAAGTACATCTTCGGATGATACAACTGACATGACTTTCAAGAAACAATCAATTTTTTTCAAGTATCTTCCGTATTGGAAGAATCTGGAATTTTGCCATAGTATTGATTTGATGCACGTTACAAAGAATGTATTTGACAGCATCATTGGGACCTTGCTGGACATGCCGAGGAAAACAAAGGATGGATTAAATTCACGTATGGACCTAGTAAATCTTGATTTGAGACCAGAGCTTCATCCAGTAGAAAAGGCGAACGGGAAGCATTACCTTCCCCCAGCCAGCTACAACTTGACGCTAGAAGAGAAAAAAGCAATTTGTGAATTCTTGCGTGGGATCAAAGTGCCCACAAGTTTCTCATCCAATATCCGCAAATAGTCTCGATGAAAGACTTGCCTTTATTCGGTTATAATTCTCACGACTGTCACATGATGATGACAGTTTTCCTTGCCATTGCAATAAGAGTAATCAAACCGGAGCATATAAAAGTTGTCATCACACGTTTGTGTTACTTCTTCAATGCAGTATCGCAAAAGGTGATAGCACGTGAAGATTTAGACTATCTGAAAACATACATCATCGAGACAATGTGAAAGCTTGAGATGTGTTTCCCACCATCCTTTTTTGATATGCAAGTACACCTAATCATACATCTTGTTGATCAGATAAAAGCATTGGGGCCACTATATTTACATCATATGTTTTCATTGGAGAGATATTTAGGAGTATTAAAAGGTTATGTGCGGAACCGTGCTCACCCAGAGGGTTCAATTATGGAAGGATACACCACTAAAGAAGTGATTGAGGGTTGCGCTGATTACATCAAAGATGGAAAATCGATAGGTGTGCCTATACCGGTACATGAGGGTAGACTACGTGGGAGAGGCAAAGTGGGTAAGAAAACTTTTATTGTTCAAGATTACAAGAATGTACACCGTGCACATTTTGGTGTACTACAACAGCTCGCAATAGCTGAGCCGTACATCGAGGAACACCAAATTGAGCTTCGTGATAAAAACCAAGACAACAAAGAGGACTGGATCATGAAAGAGCACAGAAGATGTTTCACTGAATGGTTAATGGACAAAAATATATCATACGGAAACACTATAGAAGAGGCAACAATGAAGAAGTTAGCTTGTGGCCCATCTGCTTTGGTAACATCATGGCAAGCATATGACATCAATGGTTACACAGTTTACACTAAAGAAAAAGATGGTAAGAGTGTTGCACAAAATAGTGGCGTTCGTATTGAGGCTTATGATTCACAAGGGCAGAAGACCACATACTTCGGGTTCATAGAGGAAATATGGGAACTCGATTATGGCGAAAGAATGGTAATGCCCGTATTTAAGTGCCAATGGGTCAAACATCCTGATGGTTTGAAAGTGGACAATTACGGGCTGACACTGGTAGACTTGAATAAAGTGGGTTACAAAGATGACCTGTGGGTTCTCTCCGATAATGTTGCACAAGTTTTTTATGTTCAAGATCCAGAAACTGAGAAGTTGCACGTAGTTGTTTCTGGAAAGCAATATATTGTTGGGGTTGACAATGTGGGAGATAATGAAGAGGAATATAATCAGTATGAAGAGATGTACCTTTTCACCGAACCAGAAAACATCAAGCGCGTAGAGAGAAGCATTAAAAAGAATTTGAAACCCTATATGCGAGAAGATGTCAATGCTGGAAAAAATGTATATAGCAATGCGAGATGATATATATTGTATATATTTGTATCTTCTGAAATCAAATTAGAACAATGTTGGTATATGGATTGTGTCCTTTTGCATTTGTGTACATATGCGTTTGGACTCAATGATTTGGAAGTTTGGAAGTTTGGTTTTTCAGATAATGATGTCTCGGGCGTGTAGCCGATTGAAGGAGGAGCGCTTGGCGTGGCGCAAGAACTATCCCCATGTATGTACATATGGCACACTGGTCACATGGTTGTATATACATATGTATCTGTAATGGACTGATGAACTTAAATGTAGTTTGTTTTTCCGTGTTGTTTGTTTTTGGTATTTTCAATTTCTCCGCGTAGGGTTTCTCTGCGAAGCCTGAATCGAGAGATTTATTGAAGTGGTAGTGCATCGTCCCCGGTAAAGAAGGGGTAAGTCATGAAGAACAAGCACAATATGAGTTTAACCATCGTCCTCCTATTAATAAATTACTTTTGCAGACTGAATGGGAAGATGGTTACTACCCCCTGACAATCTCCTTCTCTGAGGACTATCCCTTGGTGCCTCCAAGATGCGCCTTTCCAATTGGGTTCTTCCACCCAAATGTCCATCATTCGGGAGCACTCTGCATCGGGATTCTTGATCAAGAGACTGTAAGATAGACCTATTTTGCTCATGTAATTATTACTTATAATTGTTGTCGAACTTATTTGAATTGGTTTCTTATATTGCTTAAATTATATTTCGTAGGGGTGGTGTAGTGCTTTTACAATCAAAACTATACTACTTGAAGTTCAGCGTTTGCTGCATCAGCCAAATGTGCCTGATGTTGAAACTGATTGCTATAATCTACTTATCAAGGTTAGATGACACTTTGACTTAGTGACCAATGTAGGTTATTCATTCCTCCTTCGACATTTATTAATTTAAATAATGTCAATATTTTCAGGATCCAGCGAAATATAAGAGACGTGTTCGGGAGCAAGCAGGACGGTACAATTTAGATTGATCGATGGGAGCTTTATCGTCGATCTACAATGAATGTAGCATGATTTTTGTTCAGTGTGTAAAGAAATTATCTTTGAACAATTGTAAAGCCTCTAATGGTGTATTATCACAATTAAGCCAGCCTCACTTGTGATCGATCATTTCCTATAATGCATTACTGTACTAGTATCCGCTAGCTCATCTGTGTTTTTTTCCTGATACAATTTTGCCTGCACGACTACATACGGTTGTGATAATTGCAACTACATCCCTGTAATTTCAATGAAAACCGCTTATGATAATTAAACAATGACCGCCACTGAAAATACATGATCTTCGCAGGCCGTTGTTAATCAAGAACCGTCTATGAAGTTCATTGTATTACAGACGGTTATTAATTAAGAACCACCAACGAAGATCATGTATTTACCCAGACGGTTGTTTCTTAAAATCCATCTGTGAAGTTCATTGCATTACAAACGGTTATTAATTAAGAACCGCCAACGAAGATCATGTATTTACCCAGGCGGTTGTTTCTTAAAATCCGTCTGTGAAGTTCATTGCATTACAGACGGTTATTAATTAAGAACCGTCTGTGAAGATCATGTATTTACCCAGGCGGTTGTTTCTTAAAATCCGACTGTGAAGTTCATTGCATTACAGGCGGTTCTTAATTAAGAACCGATTGTGAAGATCATGTATTTACCCAGACGGTTGTTCTTTAAAATCCGCCTGTGTTGTTCTTTCATCACAGGCGGTTATTATATCATTCGTCATCACAGTCGCATATTTTCAAGGACCGCCTGTGTTTGAAAAATTGAGGCGCCTGTAAAAATGCTTTTTGTAGTAGTGGGACAAGTCTGGAAAAGTCTCGGGACTTAGCGAAATTTTCAAGGATGGGATTACCGGAGTAGTCCGCAATAGACTTGACAAGTCCGAAACTAGTACAGTGAGAAAAACAGAATAGTCCGCAGGAAAACAGACATGTCCAAAACAGGTTCAGAGAGAAATTCGGACTAGTTCGGGGCAAATCGGACAAGTCCACACTTCTCAGACTTTTTAAGCGCGATTTTGCTTCTAATTCATTTTAAACTTGTTGCTTTTTATGTTACTTAATTTTAAACATGTATTATAATGTATGCAATGCATGATGCATGAAAATGAGGGTGTTACATGAAGTAAAGTAAACACTGTTCTTATGATCAAGGTATAGGGTACTAAATGTTTATCAAAACAGTGGTAAGATAATAATATGGGTAGTGTTAGGCACACCTAAGCAATCTACTCTAAGGGTAAGAAATCTACTCCTATTGTGCTCTAACTACTCATATACGTATCCTAATAAAGTACACATGAATATGCTAACGGTGAATACTAGGGCTTAGCGGTCCAACATGTCGGGCACGGGCTTACCCTGGTCCGTCAGGCCCCTCCCGCCAAGATCCTACATTGTAGCCAAACGTGGAGGATTATAACGGGAGGATAGGGCTTCACCATCTACCACCTACCTCTACAAAACGTGAACTACGATGCATCCAACGCTACTTAACTATCTAAGCACCATGCTTACATGTTATGTAAATACCTTAAGAGTTCGGATACAAATATCATCCTAAGGCAATGAACCTAAGCATCGTTGAACCAATGTTGGGACCAAGCACTAACATATTCATGTTAACATTATCATATTAATACCTAATTAGACTATAGTGTTGGTGTATGATGTTTATGATAACAAGATATGAACGTTATGACTAGATTATAATAACATCTACACCTAGCACATACATGGACTCCACAATCAAACAAGAAATGCTTTCCCCGAGTATATGGATAAATAAAGACTAATGATGATATTATTATAAAGCATACAATCACAAATGAAAAGAAAGACACATGAGCCATACCTTTCCCAATTTAGACTTTGGACTAGAGGCTCCTCTCTACAGCCTAACCTCCACTAAGGACCTAGGAGATTTAGTGTATACAAGAAAGAATGCTCAAGTGGTGTGTGTTGAAATGAGGGGTAGGGCGTCCTATTTATAGCTGGATAAGGGTCGGTTCCCGCTACCAAAAGCATTTGAATCAGTCTTAATCGTTATCAGGGCACCACAGGGAGTCAACACGTGGAAGTTGATCAAGTTTGGTGCCAGGAAGGGTTCGGTCGAACCCCCTATTCGATCGAACTGGTCTTCTCTCTATTTCGCGTGTGCTTTCTCCAGATCACTTCCAGGTGGGCCCTATTTACTGATATGGGTGATACACCATTGGATCCTCTCGAATATGTTTGTTTGTGGTCCATTTGTTCCATGTCATGCCACGTGTTAGCGCTTGATTGGCTGGGGTGATACTTTTTAGGATTGCTCCTACTCTTTCACCTCATTTCCTGTATAAAGAGTCTGCATGCACTATTTTTCCAAGGACAAGTGGAAATAGGTTAAGTAGCAAGGTGATGTGTGCTAGGAATGATATTTCCTTCACATAATTGAGTTATATTAATGGGTGAAACTGGTATATAACAGCCGTCAACAACACGCAAGATTCTCCTCAATGTTTTG
This sequence comes from Tuctoria greenei, assembly GCA_036927565.1. NCBI lineage: Eukaryota > Viridiplantae > Streptophyta > Magnoliopsida > Poales > Poaceae > Tuctoria > Tuctoria greenei. Next base: position 26,174,108 of record JAYESD010000010.1, on the reverse strand, counting down.
TCGGAGGGCCTGCATCTATATGTCTCTTTGGGAGACACAGCGACTCGACATGCCAACTGACGAAGCTTGTGTGGAGCTACCTCTCAAAGGATGCCCCACCCTCGAGTCGACAACTCCGTCCAATATGGCAATCCAACAAAAATAAAAATTAGTAATATTAAATTGCACTAACTTGAATTGAACACAATAAAATGAAAGACCAACTCATCTTCTGTGGGCTTGCCCGCCTCTGCTTGCATACATGATTTGAGGGTTGATTGGCTTATTTGTTCCCAATCAAAATATTCGCCGTGTATCCTCATGGCTGCATGCCCACCCCTAGCCTGAAAAACAAGGAATCTGTAAGTTCAACAATCAAGATAGTTACTGTTAATTTGAATGATTTTGAAACTTACTAGTCACTCGCTGTGATTTGACTGCACTGCCCAGGCTGAGAAGGGTTACTTACCATGTGACCTCTCTTCCAGACCTCAGTAGGGGTCGGTTCCATCCCCATGTCGCGCTCCTATCAATACACGTTAGTTCAAACAATATATTATGAATATATAAAAGTAAGTAAGACACACTTACCATGTGTTTATCTAAACGCAAGTGGCCATCTTGGTCGTAGTTGTGTTTCCCATTGACCCCTCTGCACCCTTGAGCCCTATTGGACCTAGCGATGAACTCATAGCTAGCCCGATACCTACAAAGGGCCCAATATGCATCGGGTGGCCCTGCAACCAGCTCACATTGCCCTGCACATATTTGTAGGTCATTAAAATACCGTTAACTAAATTATTAGAAAAAATATTTAATACATCCAACTTACCTTTGCGTACTCCTCCTCCGTCAAGTGTATGTCGCTCTCCTATCAGAATGCTCACACGTCGTGCTGGTGTTGCCTCAAGTAGTCGTTGATAGCTTGAGTGTGAGCGTTCGACAATGCTTGGGCAATAACCTTATGAGTGGTTGTGTTGAACATGCCCCTCGTGTGGTGAACCTAGCTCGTGTCCTTCTGATCTTCTAAATGATACCTTTCCCATGAGAAAGAAGATATTCAAGAAATATAAATTAATAATTTATAAGAATTTAAGAATTGAAACTTAGAAATTTTATTTAACATATTTACCATAAAATCAGCCCATGCGGTCTGTTCAAAGGTTACATGCTCCCTATGAGAGGCTCAATCATAGTTGTCCCACAACATAGCAGGCACCCCGTCGATGACACCGGGATGGTGCATACGCACTAAGGACCTGATGACACCATTCACCGGTTTGCGGTGTGTAGCATCGGTGAAAGACGAGTAGTACCTAGAGCTGCAAGATATTTCTTTAATCATTAAGTAACCAAAAGTAGCCAAAATTGAACACTATGATTTTCTTACCTGTCTTTAATAAGCCGAATCATAATCTTCTCTCTAGGAACCGGAGGAAAACCGACAAAGAGAGTCCTCCTCGTGTGCCTCCTTTGCTGCAGCACCACATCTGGTGACCCAAAAGGCTGGTCAACAGTCGAGCCAGAAGGCTGCCTACCCGAGGGCTGGCCAACCGAAGGGTGGTCGGGCTCAAGTGGCACCCTAGCCTCTAAGTTGGACTGCAAAATTAAAATGATTCATGAGTAAGTTTAATTGGAAATTGCAATTTAAGAATTTGTCAATGACTAGTGAAATTCACCTCTGTGCGTTGTGAAGCCACACTGCTGCTCGCCAACTCCGACAAGTGACTCATCAACTGAGAGTGTCTACTCCCAAATGATGAGGAACCCTAGAAAACCTCCACTACCTTTGTGAAGAACATCCTCACCCTCTCCACCTTCTTCTCCTTCCCTTTGTACGACGAAACTTGTAAGCGGTAATTGGTAAATATGCAAAGAAGATATACAAAATTCATGTTACTTTCATGAATAAAATGTTACTTGTAATCAGTTTCAAAATTCATCAACATCATGATCATGTGCCTCCTTAAACCAGAACAATGATCTTCCGTCAAGACCTGTTCACCCTTCCCACTTTCAAATATCAGATGTCTCTACATCTTGAACGTCTCCAACTAAGTGATCGATTCCTACACCAGGCTCGACGATAGAAGACTCTGGCAACTCTTCTTCTTGGAAAACTTCTTCAATCTCTCCACTATCATGGTAACCATAATCTCAAGAAGTATATAACCGCTTGCGAGGATTTACTTTTTTTACCACCCACCAAGCACTAAGCTTTTTGCATGGATAAGGTACATAATACACTTCCTCCACTTGGTGTGCAAGAACAAATGTATCGTAACCTCATATCCGTTCGTTGTGTTTGACTTCCACAATGCCAACTTGGTTTTGTCGAGTTCCATGATCGTTATCAAACCAATCAAAGTTGTCAAAGTGTGGACTAGGAAACTTCCCCTAGTACTACTAAGGAGTAGTCCGCAGAGGTTCGTATTCGGTTGGGGCACGAGTCAAGATCAAGAGCAAGTGGTGAACACCGAGGATTTTATGTGTTCGGGCCGCCCGAGCGTAATATCCTACTACATGAGGTGTGTGTTGATTGTATGAGTATAAGTGTGTATAAGATGACTTGAGATGGATTTTCCTTCTACCGTGCAGCGTAACCCTTTTATATGCCGAGGATTGGCTGTTACACTATGTGCCTGGCCTGACAAGTGGCCCGGGCTATAATAAACTGCCCTATACACGATCTACAGTGTTAAGGGTGGTTCATAGTATGATAACGCACCTTAATAGCAGTGTTACCAGTCTTGATAGTATTATGATTGTGCGTCATTAATATAGCATTAATGACGTGTTAATTAGGTCTTGTAACATCTAATAGATAGCCATTGAATGTCAACGTCATTGGAGATCCTGCTGTCTTCCCATTGCAGACTTAGGTCTAGGGTATTGACACGTGGAAGCTCCAGATCTTCCCTCTACTGGGGGGTAGATCAGGTGCGACTAGACGCGTGGCAGTACCGGAGCTTTCTAGAGGAGGGAGGAAGGTTCGGTTTTGTAAGACATGTGGCAGCACGGGAGCTACCCAAACGAGGGAGGCAGGCCCGGCTCTTCTCGACAAGTGGCAGCACCAGAGCCACCCAATAAAGGGAGGCAGATTCGATACTTTAGGATGCTTATCCCCTTCGGACGTCCACCACATGGACATAGGAACTCCACTACATTGTTTACGGTACCAAGATGTACCCGGTACGTAGGATACTGACAGTGGCCCCCGGGCCCACCTTAGGAAGAGGTTATTATACCATAGGTGGGGCCATCATCGATTCCCGTGTTGCTGCTCCAAAGTATTTTCCTGAGCGGTTGAAGCGACGGCACGCAGTGATACCATTGCCATGTGGCGCTTATTGATATGGTTAGTGGGATCCTGTCGTGCGTATCTCACACAATTGAAGGTCGCCAGTTCCCAATACGAAGTTTGTATCAGTTCAAAGCATAATATTTGTAGCCCTATCAGGCTGCCACCCTCGGGCTTCCAACTTCCCATCATGACAACAGTTCGCCTATTGCGACTTTTTAACAAAGTGGATTCGGGCTCCCTGATCATTGAGAAGGTTATTTGTGATTCAGATCCGTATGTAGTTTCCATCCAAGCATTTTGGTGGCTTACTAAAGGGGGGAAGTTTGGACGGGAAGAGAACTCCTTAAACTTTCATTTGATCTTGCACTTAGAGCTCTCTGCCCTTGCAACACTTTTTCACTTCTGCTACACTCTGCGGTGATGGAGTTAGGACTTCCTCACAGTAGGATCAAGAACGACATCAAGTTGTCGAGAGTCCGCACCTACATGGGGTGGTCGAGTGACTCCTTCTCGAACTCGATCCGCTTCGGCAAGCTCCCCTTTAAGAAGTAAAGCGCCGGCGAGATCGTGTACTTCTCAGCATTTGCCATGGTGGGGCTCATACCGCCATTCTCCAACTTCTTACTAATGTTGCTAGACTTCTACGTGTTGTAGCTCCACCACCTCGGCCCCCACTTCTTCTTGCTGGTGGCGACTGTCGTCCATTTTTGCGAGATGTGGGTGGGTGTACCACCCTGCATCGAGCTCTTCCAGACCTTCTTCACTGTCCATTCAAATGGGAAGAAGAACGAGTTCCTTGGCTTCTAGTACTTTGTGAAGCGCAATAATTCACCTTTCAAGAATTTGAAGACTTTTCCTTCTGGGAAGTCTGATGGCTGGAAGAAGGATTGGGTGATCGTCAAGGTGGATCGCCATGACAAGTTGGAGCAGCCTGACGGCCTTCCCACCACTGACACCTATTGTTGACGGTTGTTATATACCAATTTCACCCGTCAATATAACTCAATTATGTGAAGGAAATATCATTTATTGCACACATCACCTTTCTATCTAACCTATTTTTGCTTGTCTTTGGAGAAACTAGTGCATGCACGCATTTTTTGCAAAATTGAAGTGAAACAAGGGGATGGATACTATAAAATATCATTCCAGACAATCGAGCGATGACATGTGGCACCACATGGATCAAATGGCTGACAAACAGAAGTATTCGAGGCAATCAAAAGGTGTTGCACCAATAACAGTCAATGGGACCCACCTGGAAGAGATGTGGAGGAAGAAGAGCCCCAACAGGACTGAGACCAGGTCGACCGACCTCCCTAGTCGGCAGACTAGGGAGTGGTTCCAAACCCGGTCAAACACCACGTGTTGACTCCTCCTGGCTTGAAGAGGTCATGGGTGACTAATTCGTGTGCTTTTGGTGGCGGGAACAGACCCTTCTCCGAGCTATAAATAGAACCCCTCACCCCTCACTTTAACACGCACCACTTGAGTATTCATCCATTGTATCCACTACTCTCCATAGGTTTAGAGGAGTATAGGCTGTAGAGAGGAGAGTCTCTAGTCCATAGTCCAAGTAGGAGAGGAGTAGAAGGAGTCTCTTCCCAATTCCTAATTGGGAAAGGTATGGCTCTTATATTCCTATTTGTATTTGTGACTTTAATCTTAATAAAGATGTTATCTTTAGTCTTCTATTGTTCATATACTTCGATGAAGCGTTTCTTATTTGATTGTGGATTACGTGTATGTGGGAGGAGTAGTATTTATGATTATGCTATACCATTGTCATTATATCATCATAAACACTACAAACCCCCACTATAGTCTAATTAGCTTTGTCATTATTATGTTAGCATGAATCACTTATGCTATGAATTAACATTGGTTCAACGATGATTTAGTTCATTTCGTTAGGATGGCTTGTGCCTATGTTGTTAAGGTAATTACATAATATGCTAGCATGGTGCTAGGATAGAAAGTAGCATTGAATGTCTCGTAGACCCATGGATTGAAGAGGTAGGCAGTAGGTGGTGACAACCCTATCCGTCCTTTCTAATCCTCCACGTTCGGCTATGCCACAGGCTCTTGGCGGGAGTCGCCCAAGTATTGCTAGGGGTAAACCTATGCCTGATGTGTTAATCCACTTAGGATGAGAATTCATAATTGATATAGTAATTAGTAACTAACTTAGGTTATGTATATGTACATTAGAAGCATAGTAGGAGTCCCTACCTAACCCTTAGCCTAGTCCCTCTTTACCCCATTATCCCCTTAGGATAGAATGCTCTTGTGTGTGTCACACTACTCCTATTATCATTTACCCATCCTTGCTAGAACCTTCCCAACATCACCCTAGCCTCTCCACTTGATGATTGTTTTACTTTCATCTACCCTTCCTTTGGGAGAATATAAATGACACCCTTTGGGAATACTCTTAGAGTGGAATGCTATGTTGATAGTTTCCGTTCACTTTCGAATTTATATGTATAATCTAAAATTTATTAACAAACATTTCTGGCACCACAGCTAGAGATGAACTGTTAGTAGTGCGTAGGAACCGTCAACAAGCATTTCGGGTGCTGTTGCCTGGAATGACTTGTTGGTGTTCCTTAGGAAATATCAACAAGCATTTCTGGCGCTGTTGCCGGGGAAGGCAGCCGAAGTATTGCATGATTGAGTGAACAGGATAGGACTTTGGTAGGTTTTAATAAGATGACTCTTCTTTGTTTTCGCATTGAATGTGTAAACACGGTAGTGTATGTCTTGTTTCCGCTTGCCGGAAAACTTTGTTGAAGATTGAATCACTTATGAGAGATCGACCTTGTGTTGTTACTCCTTAGAAGCTTCGAGCAGGAAAGCAAGCCGGTGCAACTGCCCCAACAACCGAAATGCTAATGCCCAGAAGACCCTTTGTGAGTTTCGGCTCCCTCTGATAACAATGTGCATGTTGGGCCCACTATTAACACGAGAGATGTAAACTTCGAAATCAAGACTAGTCCAATCACTATGGTGCAAGCCAACCCATTTTGTGGGAAGGATAACGAGCATGCAAGTGGTCACCCGTAACAATTCCTTGAGATCTACAGCACTTTTAAGATCAAGAATGTATCTCCTGATGTTGTCCGTCTTAGGCTATTCTCGGTCTCTCTTCTTGGGAGAGCGAAACATTGGTTCTACGCGAACCGAAGTGCTATAGATACTTAGGAGAAGTGTTCTACGGTATTCCTCACCAAGTTTTTCCTGTTGGGCAAGACCAATGCCCTACGTAGAAGAATTTCGAGCATCTAGCAAGATGCTAAGGAATCTGTTCCCGAGGCTTGGGAATGGCTTCAGGAGTACATCGTAGCCTGTCCCCACCATGGGAAGGATGATTGTCTAATTATCCAAAACTTCTACAACGGGTTGGTCCCTTCCGCCCGTGACCATGTTGATGCTGCTATTGGATGTGCCTTCTTCTCATTGATGATGCCCAAAGCTAAAGACTTGATTGAGAACATGGTGTCAAACATGGGATGGAGCGACGAGCGTCTCCATACCCGCCAGTGAGGCATGCACACCTTGAAGGAGGTGGATACAATTGCTGCCAAATTGGACTTCCTTGTGAAGAAGATTGATGGAAAAGGCAATCGTGAAGTATGTGGCAATGTCTACGCCTTAGACTCTCACATTACTTATGAAGTTTGTGGCAACATAGGCCATTTGAGCAATGGCTGCCAATAAACCCGTGAGGATGCCTATTGATGGTTCCTACACACTACTAACAATTCATCTCTAGCAGTGGTGCCAGAAATGCTTGCTAATAGATTTTAGATTATACATATAAAATCTGCAAGCGCACGGAAACTATCGATGTAGAATTTCCCCTCTAAGAATATTCCCAAAGGGTGTCATATATATTCTCCCAAAGGAAGGCTAGATGGAAGTAAAACAATCATCAAGTTGAGAGGCTAGGGTGATCTAGGCAAGGTCGTAGCAAGGATAGATATATGATAAGTGGACTAGTGTGGCACACAAAAATGCATTCTATCCTAAGGGGATAAAGGTGGTAAAGAGGGACTAGGCTACGGGTTAGGTAGACACTACTACAATGCTTATAATGTACATATACATAGCCTAAGTTAGTTACTAATGATCATGTCAATTATCAATTCTTATGCTAAATGGATTAACACATCAGTCACGGGTTTACCCCTAGCAATACGAGGATGACTCCCGCTAAGAGTTTGTGGCATAGCCGAACATGAAGGATTACAAAAGGATAGGTGGGGCTATCACCACCTACTGCCTACCTCTTCAATCTGTGGGTCTACGAGACATTCAATGCTACTCTCTATCCTAACACCATGCTAGCATATTAAGTAATTACCTTAAGATCCTAGGCACAAGCCATCCTAAGGAAATGAACTAAATCATCATTGAACTAATGTTAATTCATAGCATAATTGATTCATGTTAACATAATCATGTCATAGCTAATTAGACTATAGCAGAGGTTTGTAGTGTTTATGATGATATAATGATAATGTATAGAAAAATCATAAATACTACTCCTACCACATACACGGAATCAACAATCAAATAAGAAACGCTTCATCAAAGTATATGAAAAATAGAAGACTAAAGATAACATGTTTATTAAGAATAAAGTCACAAATACAAATGGGAATATAAGAGTCATACCTTTCCCAATTAGAAATTGGTAATAGACTACTTATACCCCTTTCCTACTTGAACTATGGACTAGAGACTCTCCTCTCCTCCAAACCTATGGAGAGTAGTGGATACAATGGATGAATACTCAAGTGGTGTGTGTTGAAGTGAAGGGTGAGGAGTCCTATTTATAGCTTGGAGAAAGGTCAGTTCCCGCCACCAAAAGCGCGTGAATAAGTCACCCATGACTTCTTCAAGTCGGGAGGTGCCAACACATGGCATTTGACCAGGTTTGGCGCCACTCCCTAGTTGGCCGACTAGGAGGGTCGACCGACCTGGTCGCATCAAAGTTGGGATTGTGCTTCCTACATGTCTCTGCCAGGTGGGTCCTACCCCCTTATATGGGTGCTACACGGTTGGATGGCCTCAGATACTTCTGTTTGTGGGCCATTTGATCCATGTGGTACCACATGTCGTTGCATGATTGGCTGGAATGATATTTTATAGGATCCATCCCATTATTTCACTTCAATTCTGTATAAAATCCCTGCATGCACTACTTTCTCCAAAGACAAGTGGAAATAGGTTAAATAGAAATGTGATGTTTGCCAGAAATGATATGTACTTCACATCATTGAGTTATTTATGGATGAAATTAGTATATAACAGCCGTCAACAAACTCTCCAAGCTTATCCTTTACACGTCCCGAGCAAAGTCAAGACTTTAGGTTTATTATCAGTTGTTGCTACTATTTTCTATTTTTCAAAAGTACCATGTGCACAACAAAATACTCTACCTAGTATTGCAAAAATTGGCTTGGTACTTCACCCATATCAAGTCATTATGGAGCTTATGCCATCTCCTATTCATGGGTGGTTGAAAGAAAGAACAACAAATGGAGCACAAATACCCTAGAAATCAAGTTCCACTCAAATTCTAGAGAGTTCAATTTAGATTTTAAGTATCTCAATTTGATTCTCTTGGTCTCTCTTTTATGTGTAGTGGAAATGTATCCTCACCAAGGCATTTTGCCTAAATTCATCCTAACTCTACATAAGGATTGTATGTGGAGCTTGGTAGAGAATATAGTAGGCATATTTGCAACACATAATATTGCTATGTCAAAAGGGCAAGCCTTAGTAGAAATCAATTAAAAACAATTTTGATTCAAGACTTCTGCATGTGTGATGGAATGAAGTGGATGTGGATATTTGAGATGACTCCTTTTTGAGTGGACTCTCTTATTTTGTCGGGATGAAACATGGCTACTTTTCACTCATTTTTTTCTCATGCTTATGATGTAAGCATGCAATTTATTTTTCTTTTTCTTTTTCTTTTTCTTTTTCTTTTTCTTGTAGCCATGTCTTCTACTCCCTTTTTATGAAATAAATTTTGGAGAGAGTACTAAGCATGAATGATATGGAGTTTAACTTTTTATTGTGGAATGGTGGTATGGTGGAATTTTTCTTACATCTAGTGTAGAAGTATAGCATGTGCAAGTGAAGTCTTGAATTCAAAAAGTAATGAATGGAATCTCACATAGGTCTATACTAATTTGACAAAGCTCAATGTGAAGACAAATAACATATGCATGAGGTCTATCAATCTGATATATCATATAGCTTTGCTAGGTATTTCCAATCAAATGAGAGTAACTCAAATCTTTTTGGAATTTCTCCGGAAATATAAGTTTCACTTTCAAACTAGGAATAGCAGTCCTATCACTATATCATATCTCACAACAACTTAGAATGGATTAAGCTTTTGCTACCCACAATTTCCAAATCAAGGTAAAAGCAATTTTAGCCAAGGAGAGCAATATGTTGGAGAGTAGTAAAGTGTAAACTAGGGACTTAGGAAAATTAAAATAGAGCAACTATTCATCATTTCATCTATGTGAATTCCAAACCGTTCTTACCTCTCATCATTTATTTTACTTGAAAACAAATCTATCCAACTTTTTTTTATATGCAAGGTGGATGATGGATGAATGGAAAATAAATATGCAAAGGGTGTGATACAATTTACCTCAAGTGGGGATACTCCCCCAAGCTTGTTCTTCACTCACCTCCGTGATGATGGTTGAACCCTTGATGATGGAAGTATGCTGCGAGATCAGCTTGTTGTTGTTGTAGCGCGGAGTTTAAGTTGGTGAATTGAGTGTCCATGTGTTGTTGCCAACCTTGGGTACCTTGGACATGCCCTTGGAGAGTGTTGTAGATGTCACCCATTCTCAATTCAAGCTCTTCCATACGTCTAGTGAGATGCGTCATTCCTTGTCTATTGTCACGATGACTTCGAGCCGAAGAGGAATGACATCTTCTCATGGACGTTGGAGGCAAGCTGCTAGAGCTTGAAGTGAATAGGGATGGCTCCCATGTGGCACCTGGCCATCCATGCCAAGACGGACCTTCGATCTCATATGATGGAGGCGGAGTCCATCTGGGTGAATCACCCGTTGGGTTCTCTTCCTCTTCGTACTCATGGACCGTGGAGGTTGTCGGAGGCATGGTCGCTCTCCTTGCACGGCTTCTAGTTACCCTGCCAGAGACATTACTTCTTCATGCTTCCTCGATGAGAAGAAGGTCAATGGTTAGCCTCTCGCATTTGTACAAATGATAATCCGAGTTACGTAACAAAATTTCATTGACAAAGCCAGGATGATAAAATAACAAAAAACCATCTTGATCATGCTTAAGGGTATGTCCTTGCACTAAATAATCTTCATCAATTAATTCTCTTTCATTTTCAATATACTCAAATGAAGAATACTCTAGTGCTCCTACCCTAGTAGCATACGAGTAATCAATGAAGTGCATTCAATTGGCCTTGTTCATCGAATGTAATCAAACCATTGTGTCATCATGGCAATAATTAGAACAAATTTTATATTTTTATTCATGGCAAATAAAATTTTTAGCTCATCATCACGCAATATCCTTATGTCTCCTCTAGGGAACATAGTCATAGCCACCCATCTATGCATGAATCATAAAGTAGGGTTGTGTAAGTGGATATTCCTAGGTGCACTACATCTGACCTCACAAGTTCAATCTTGCCAAAAACTATGTTTGTTAAACTTAGGTAAAGCGCCTAAATCTAGCAAACATCGTCTATGGAAACATAGGATTTCACTTAATTCTTTCTGTAGGATATTGTATTCTTTTTGAAATAATCTAAAAGTAATACCATTAAATCCTATTTTGAGTGTGCAAAGGTATTGTATGGAGAGAAGGCGTAAACCTCTCTCCTCTATGTGAGGAAAGTTTTCCTATTCTAGTGCACCCTAAATGGAAAAGAATTCGGAATTCGTACCTATTTTGGAGATCAAATCCAGATCATAAGCTTTCGTATGAGAAATCTCACGATCTTGGAGGTGCTTGCATGCTTGATCTTCAACTTCACTTTGTATGTAGAGGTCATCGTCGTGAAGAAGTTGATGAGAGTTGCTTCTCTCACCCATGGGAGTGTCTTCACTGACACTCCTCCTCCATGAACTTTGTGTAGCAATGAAAGAGGGGCCTGCACTTGAGTCTCCACCATGGCTTGAGCTTCCAGCCTCCTTCCTCTTTCGAAGCAACCTCTTCATCCCTTTCTGAAAGTGCATCTAGGAATCCTTTGTGGGTTTTGGATGATTTATGACAAGCAAATGAGATACTAAACACTTTGTTGTGATGAGCACAAGTTTTAAATGAGAAAATGACCAAAGAGCCAAAAAGAAGGAAGAATGAGGAGCAATGTGGAAAAGAGCTTAAGGAACAAGTGTAGTAGATCATTGTGTATGTAGTGTGTTAAGGAAACACACCCCAAGAGCTCAAGCACAAATAATCACACACATTGCACAAGTTTATACAGGTCCGGACTAGTCCGATTGACACCAGACTAGTCCGATATCTCTCTGACTAGAATCAGACTAGTCCTTCCCAGTGCGGACTAGTCCTCAAAACACTTCACAAGTTGCACAAAATCAGACAATTCTGATCGCACAACGGACTAGTCCGATATCATTCTGATGAAAATCGGACAAGTTTTATATTGGCACGGACTAGTCCGAAAACCCTCTGACCTAAATTGGACAAGTCCTCCAAGTGCAGACTTGTCACTCAATTCACTTAGGAGTTCACTAATCCGGACAAGTCTGATGATTATCGGACTAGTCCGAAGATTTCCATAAGCCAAATTGGACAAGTCCGCTTCTAGCCGAACTAGTCCGATATTTCGGGACACTTAGGGTTTGCTACACACAGCACCGGACTAGTCCCGTGTCCACCACGGACTAGTCCGATATTCCTAAACTCTAACGGTAACTTTTAGAAACCCCATATAAATAGATGTGCACGGCCTAACTTTTACTTCTCTCGACCCGCTGTGCCGTCACACCTCCCAAGAGCCTCAAAACACATCTCTCCACGAAATCAAAAGCAACAAAGATAAATCCCTTGAGGATACACTTTGGAACATTGGAGAGACACGGTTCATCACTCATTGAGCTCTTAGTTTGATTCCTTAACACTCTCCTGTGATTTTCATTGTAATCTTTCGAGTGTGTTCTTGGTGGAGTTCTTGTTTTAATCTTGGGGAGCCCTCAACGTGTGAGAAGGCCCCTTGAATTTGGTTATTTACCCTTTGTGATAAGTGAAGAGGATTGGACTTCGTGGCGATCCAACGAGGGTAGGGTTGGAGAAGACCCGGTCCTTTCGTGGACTCCTCAACATGGACATAGGTTGCCTCTGTGGGAACCGAACCACTGGATAAAATCATTGTGTTCTTACTTTGCATTCATCATTCTTATACATCATATCAATCTAGGGTTTCAATCAACCTTGCTTACTTTACATTGAAACATTGAATATAAGATTGACTTGTGGTATATCCTAGTTCATAATCGTGTAACACTTTAATTACAAGTATATTTCTGCTGGATACATCCTACGATCAAGATAATCAATCAAATTTGATAAACCTAGACGGTATACACCGGACTAGCCCGAACTCGACCGGACTAGTCCGATATCTCGAGATTTTATCTGGTTGTTAAGTGTTGCAGGTTCCGACAAAAATCAAAAAGGCCTATTCACCCCCCCCCCCTCTAGACCGCATTCAATTGGTATCAGAGCAAGGTTCTTCGAGAAGGAGACTAATCGCTCGAAGAGATCATGTCGAACATTAACGATGTACACAAGAGCAACAACAAAGAGAAGGTTGATGAAGACAAGAACCAAAAATTGGAGAAGCTCCTCGAAGCCATTCAAGACTTCGAGGATGACAATGAGGAGACGCTGGAACTCAAGGCGCTCCTAAGGAAGAAAACCCTTTCCAAGGGAAAGCTGAAAATCGAAGATGAGAAGAGAAAGAAAGGGAGTAGTCACACCAACTACTCCCGATATCCTTCTAACTGTGATCGCCTAAATTCTAGCAACAATCACTATCTATCCATTCCACTTGGAAAAGCACCACATTTTGATGGCAATGACTACTCAACGTGGAGGCAAAACATGAAAATGCACTTGATTTCTCTCAATCCAAGTTTGTGGCACATAGTATGCACAGGAATAGATATCCCTGATGACGATGAGGAGCTCACACCTAGACAAGAGCAAGCAATCCATCAAAATGCCCAAGCTGTTGCAGTCATCACTTCATCACTCAGTCGTTATGAGTTTACAAAAGTGGATGGACTAGAGACCGCAAAAGAAATATGGGATACATTGCAAACCGCACATGAAGGCGATCTTCATGTGCGAGAAGCGAATATCGAGATGATTGAAGGCGAGCTGGGAAGATTTGCAATCGAAGAAGATGAGTCGCCACAAGACATGTACAACCAATTAAAGATGATCATCAACAAGGCACGAGCATACGGAAGCAAGAAGTGTAACGAACACGAGGTAGTGTGTGGGTACCGGGATCCCGACATCCGAGGATCTCATTGGGTGGTGTCGTGCGATGCGACACCCAACAGTATACAAGGACAGAACGAGAATAAAATACAAGATGAAGTCTTTTATTTATCTTACAGCGGAAGTTTTATAATACTAGCAGAAGGAAAGAAATATATATATCATAGCTATGCTCTCAGCACTAGCTATGCAAAAGCGAAGTCACCCATGCCCTGGATGCTTTGCACTAGCAACACGCAAGTCACGGCGGCGTGCAGGGTTCCCACTCGGTTGTACACCCTGGAGGGGGTGCAGCCTCATCATCAAACCCTTCCTCAATTGTATAACCTGCAAAAACTCGTTAACTGCAAACATGAGCATAAGGCTCAGCAAGACTAACCCGTCTCACTAGACATATGCAAGGGGGACACTAAACATAGGTAAGGTGAAGCATAAACGACTCGCCTACAATTGGATCCTTATAATCAAGTTTTAAGTAGCAAATGACATTCTCCAAGCACGGCACATCATGGGCTCCACAATCAAACAAGAAACGCTTTGCCGATGATATGACATGCCCAGAGCACATAATGCTATTACAGCTAAAGTATGGGGAAACTTTAAACTTTTAATTGCACTATATCTAAATCATACAAGGTTGCAAAGCAATTATAATTCAATACAATATATTTCTCTTACTTATTTAGTATTTACTATGTCACGGCGCAGTGAACAAGTGGTACTCTATTACCGTGAGGGATGGTGATTGCAATCAGGACACACCCGGACAACACGACACATACGTCGTTCGGAAGTGTCAGCGAGTACACCTGTACCTACATAACACTTCAGTACTAGGCATATATGCCCACTTTTCACAAGAAACCCGAACGCCGAGCCCGTCTCACCTCCGCAAACAGAAGGTCTCCGCACGGAACACCTCATGTGTCCGCCGACCGATTTACACCTTACTCTCCTCAACCCACGCCTATCGATGGTGAGTTAATGGGCCTCGACACCCCAGTTATCGAGTTACATCAGTTTACTGGATTCCATATGTCCATTATGTCGCTGGTACAATTCAAGATTGTCCGAAGGGGCCGCATACAGACGGGCCTTAATTGACACAGGCAGGGCTATGCGACCGAGACTCAATTCTTGCCGCTTCCTATCCATCCCCTACCCGGTCTCATTTTTATTATATTAAGACATTAACCAATCCTGTGAGATATGTCCTACATTTATCGCGAGTAGATTCCAACTACTCGACTTCTACCGGATTCCCTATACATTAGCAAAGCAGTTACTACAGGTCAAACTATAACCCGTTCCAACCAATCTTTGGGATTTTTGGTCATGCAAGTGGAGTATAAATCATCCTAAATGTAATGCACAATTCATATACTACTCATCATAGTGATAAAGCAAAATTTTATAAACAACTTAAATGCAAACCGGGGCTTGCCTGGTCGCAGGTCAGAGTCGGGGTTAATCTCTAGAAGGTGCTCTTCCAAGGCTTTTGTTCCTCCTCGACTTCGGTCACTATACGATATGAATATAACATGTATAGGAATGACTTTGAAAAATAATTATTACCAAGACCATAATTTAATCCATGGTGATCATTATATGATAGGGACCTTAATTGGCTTTGGAACTTTGATGGTAGATACTAGGGAATATGATCAAAGCTCTTGCAAAGAACAGGAGATGATCAAAGTATATTGTTGTCTCTAAAATTATGGCAAGTATTAAACTTCCAAGAATTTTAAAGAAGAAACTGTAGCTTGAACATAGCTGCCAGTTGATAATCATGATAGAGGAAGTATTCCAAGTTCTAGCAAAATTGTTTTCATAAATTTCTAAGCTTTGGTGAAGGAGTTATTGAATTTCTAAGTTGGCAAGAATTTCTAGAATTATAATATTTGAATTTTAGCTTTTAAATAAATATTCAGTTTGTAACCGAATTAGGACTATGATATTAGGTCAATTAAATCCAATATTTTTACAGGGACTAGTATATGACACCAGGAAGGTTCAGTCCAAATTTGGGACAAAAATAAGCAACTGAACATCTGTAAAAATTCAATAACTGAAAAAGGTAATTGAACTTTACAGAGGGTTAAACAGGTGCAATGGCTCCCAAACTTTTTCTGGTAGTCAAGAATAGTCAATGCATTTTATGTGAATTTTGGGTATTTTTCCAGTAGCAAGTTCATCTGGAAAAATTGCATTTGCCTTTGGGAAGATTGTTTTATACAGAATTTAACTGTGAGTTTCACAGAACCTAATTGGTACTGATAGAAACTAGAGCTCAAGGGCTTTCAAACAAAATTTGTTTGAATATTTTTGGAGCAATCTACAGAAAGTTATGGATTTTCTAAGTTGGAGCCAAATCTGGAATTAATTTCTAATTTGAATTAAGCCGTGGGCTCCACCATTTTAAAATGGACCAATGGCATTTAAACCACACGGGGACCACAGAGATACAGCGCGTAGACACAATAGATCTCGTGGCCACACCAGATCCAACGGGTTAAAAGGACGCTGACGCGCGGGACTCACCGCGTCGTCTTCAAGCTCCCGACGCGGGCGGCACGCGGGGCTCCTGCGGCGGCGTTCTCCGGCGAGCCTCGCCGGATCTGCGTTCCCGATCACCGCAGCACCTAAAATTTGGCACCCAACCTTAATTTCATGCGCCGAGCACGATGGTAGGGTCGGGGGGGGGGGGGGGGGGGGGGGGGCTTGCCTACGGTCGGAAACAGTGGCGCATGGGCGTCGGTGGCAGCTAGGGTTCCGGCCATGTCGGAACCTTCGCTCCGTGGCTAAAATCTTCTAAAAACGTTGGGGAAAGACTCTTGGAACCACTAGGAAGGTGATGGGAAGGTGAGATGGTCATGCAACGCTCGGCAAAACCATCATCAACGGTCATCGAAGCAACTTCTTAACGACGGAGGGGAGAACTCGTGATTCTCGAGCTACGGTTGATTATTTTTCGTGATTCCAGTTCGAGAGGGTGCGCAAAGAAGTGTAGAAGATATTTTCTAGCAATTGTGGAGAGTGATCAAGTGTGGAACTCGAATTGAAAGAATAACCGAGCGAGTTGATAAGCTTCGACCGAAAGTAAAACTTAGCTAACTTGCACGATACTCACGTAAACAAGGAGCGGCTTTCACCGACGTGTAGAGTGTGTCCCGGCGCACCAGTTTGCTATAGGAGTCGAAGCGCAAATCTGCGTGTAGCGGCCTGGCACCGTGGAGCAAAGACGGCGCGCGGTGAACACGACGGCGAGCTTCGGTGTAGTTTCAAAATATCGGCCAAACTGTCAACTAAGCAACGAAAGGATTGATCCAGAGGACAGAGGAGGGAGAGGGGAACAACCTAGCTGTTGGAGGCTTGGCGCGAGAGGCCTCCGGTTCACCGGCAACGGGGTGCGCGGCGCCGGTGGTCGGAAACTTGCGCGCGGGACGAAAATGGCGTAGCTCTTCAGCTCAGCGTGAGGGAAAGGCGATAAGGGCGACCGTGGAGCGATCAGGAGGAGCCAGGGCGCTATTTATAGAGCTCAAATGGTGGTGGCTTGCTGCTGTCGCGCTGGGCATGCATGTCGTCGTGGTGTCGCCCGGGGAAGGAAAACAGAGGCGGTGAATCGGTTTTACCGTCTGACCTGTGGGCCCCACCTCTCTCCCTTATCCCCTTCTCTAAATTCCAGCTAAAAACATTGTCCGAAAATTCCCAAAATTTACAGGTAGGCTAAGAAAAATATGGAGAATCCAATTCTGCAATCAGATTTCAATTTGGACATAGTTTGCATCAAATGCAAATTCAAATTTGAATTCAAATATGGGTATAAACCTTATTGAATTAAATAGTATCTGAGGTCCAAAAATCTCCAAACTTTGAAACCAAGTTCCCTGAACCATAAAAGGTCTTAGGAAAAAATTAGGGGTTGATTTGGGCAAAGTTTAGTGTAAAGCTAAATTTGATGTCGACGCGAAAAGAATCCTTTGTACATGTCCAAACAAATGGAAGATGTACTTCAAAAATCTTGAAAATTTTCTGAGAAGCTATTTAGATATTTAAGAGTCCAAGGAAAAATTTGGAGCCTTGGATTTGAATCTTTTTGGGAGGTCCTAATATGCAAAGCAACATAATCAAATTACACTTGTTTTGATTTTTATATTACTGCCATATAATTTGCCCTAGCCATTGCAATCAATAACTTCCCAACTTTGTATAAAGGTTTATTTAAAATGTTCTAGGGTTAGGGTGAAGTCCAGTCCTCATATTGATAAGATTAAAACATGAGTAGAAAGAAAACTTTTTAGTGAGGTCAAGTTTATGTGCACAATTATGTTGACCTCCATTATGTTTGATAAACCCCTTGTAGTTGAACTTCACATAAGAGGAAAAAGTGGGATTTTACATTCTTCCCCCCTTAAAAGAATCTCGTCCCGAGATTACAAAGGAAGGACAAAAGATAAAGATCTAGTGAACATGTGCCGCTAACAAGTCTGGATAGTTCGTTTTAAGATATTCCTCGCTTTCCCACGTGGATTCTTCAGCACCGTGGTTGCTCCACAAGACTTTGTAGAAACGCAAAGTGCGCCTTCGTGTGGTGCGAGTTTTCTCATCAACGATCTGGATTGGATGTTCGGAATACGTAAGATCTGGTTGGAGAGTTTTCAAATCCTTGATACGTATATTCGCTGGGGCTTTGAGACATTTCCGCAACTGAGAAATGTGAAACACATTGTGGACCCCTGCCAGCGACGGTGATAACTCCAATTGATATGCCACAGGTCCACATCTTTTTATTATTGCAAACGGCCCAATAAAACGTGGAGCTAGATTTCCTCTTACTCCGAATCGATGAATTCCTTTCATCGGGGATACCCGGAGATAAACTTGATCCCCAACCTCGAAGTGAAGAGGTCGACGTCGTTTGTCTGCACAGCTCTTCTGACGAGACTGAGCGGTTTTTAGATTGGCTTGAATAAGACGTACTTTCTCTTCGGCTTCATTTATCAAATCAATGCCATATACCACTCGTTCACCAGATTCGCACACGTTCAATGGTGTGCGACACTTCTGGCCATAAAGAGCTTCATATGGCGCCATCTGGATGCTAGCCTGGTAACCGTTGTTGTACGAAAATTCCGCCAAGGGTAGATGATCATCCCAATTCCTACCATGGTGGATGGCACAGGCACGAAGCATATCCTCTAGCACTTGATTCACCGGTTCGGTTTGTCCATCAGTCTGAGGATGATAAGCCGAGCTTCGAATCAGTTTGGTACCCAATGCATCGTGGAGATGCTCCCAAAAGTGAGCAACAAAAATAGATCCACGATCTGAAATGATAGTGCGGGGTACTCCATGTAGACACAATATTCTGCAGATATAAAGTTCCGCATACTGCATTACATCATACTTGACATTGACCGGTATGAAATGAGCTGATTTGGTCAACCGGTCAATGACCACCCATAATATCCTCCCTGATAGTGGGAATGAGAGCTAGGTTGTAGAGTGCCCCATATGGAACCAAGTAGAGACTCGGTTCTTCTCCTCCCATTGATGTAATGGAAAGATTGTTGACATGGGACTTGCGGCTCAGAGCATCTGCGACTACATTCGCCTTACCGGGATGGTAGTGGATTTCAATTTTATAATCCTTTATTAATTCCAACCATCTACGCTGTCGCATATTTAGGTACTTTTGGGTGAAGATGTACTTCAAACTCTTGTGATCGGTGTAAAGATGTACTAGATTACCTAGTAGATAATGTCTCCACATCTTCAATGCTAGTACGACAGCAGCGAGCTCTAGATCATGAGTCGGATAGTGCTGCTCATGATTCTGAAGCTGCCGTGGTCCATAAGCGATCACTCGTCTGTCTTGCATCAACACACAACCCAAACCAATTCCTGATGCATCACAATATACCTCAAAAGATTTGGTTGTGTCCGGTTGAGCTAATACTGGTGCCGTTGTGAGGTGTTTTACCAATGCCTGGAAACCTCCCTCACATGCCTCAGTCCATACATACTTTGTCCCTTTCTTCAGAAGTTATGTCATTGGTTTAGCTATCTTGGAGAAACTGGGGATGAACCTCTGGTAATACCCAGCCAAACCTAGGAAAGTTCAAACTTCATGTACAGACTTTGGAGACTCCCATTTGAGTACTTGCTTTATCTTGCTTGGATCAACTGCAATCCCTCCCGCTGATATGATGTGCCCTAAAAATGGCACTAGGCTGATCCAGAATTCAAACTTGCTGAACTTAGCATATAGTTGGTGGTCCCGTAATCGTTGAAGCACAATACGCAAGTGTTGAGCATGTTCTTCTTTGGATTTTGAATACACAAGTATGTCGTCAATTAAGACCATGACAAACTTGTCCAATTCTGGCAAGAACACCGAGTTCATGAGATACATGAAATGATCTGGTGCATTGGTCAGTCCGAAGGACATAACAAGGTATTCATACAGTCCATACCTCATCGAGAATGTTGTCTTTGGTATGTCTTCTGGTCGGATTCTAATCTGATGATAACCAGAACGAAGATCCATCTTCGAAAATACTTTAGCACCCACTAGTTGATCGAAAAGAATATCAATGCGTGGTAGTGGATATTTGTTCTTGATAGTGACAGCATTGAGTGGACGATAGTCCACACATAGTCTCAAGGTCTTATCTTTCTTCTCTACGAACAATGCAGAACAACACCATGGTGATGAACTTGGACGAATGAAACCCTTGTTCTCAAGTTCTGTTAACTGCTCCTTAAGTTCTGCAAGTTCCTTGGGTGCCATCTTGTAGGGTTGTCTTAAGATTGGCACTGTTCCCGGTAAAAGTTCAATCTTGAACTCTATATCTCTTTCTGGGGGCATACCAGGAAGATCTTCGGGAAATACATCCGGGTATTCCCATACTATCGGAATATCCTTAAGTTACATAACCTTGGTATTGTGAGTAGATGAATTCACTAGAATGGCTCTCTCAAGATTGAGGACTTGAGAGGGATGAAGTGGAGAATTTAGATATATTTTTCGAGGAACGAGATCTAGAATAGCACCATGGTATTGTAACCATGCCATTCCCAAGATGACATCTAACTTCTGATTCTCTAATATCAGAAGTGAAGTAAGATATATGGTTCCATCTAGGTTAAGTGGTATCCCAGGAACCAACTCATTTGTTATTGTTTTCCCTGATGGAGTGCTAATCACATACGGAGTTTTTGTGGAGATTATAGGCAATTGACTTTTAATGACAAAAGACTTGCTGATGACATTGTGTGAAGCTCTAGAGTCAAAGAGTATGACTACAGGATGGTCAAAGATAGAGAACGTACCCGTGAGCACGGGTGCGCCTTCCGGAACGTCCTCAACGGCGAGGTGGTGGACGTTGCCGAGTCTGGGAACTGGCTTCTTGGGCTGGTTGCGGGGTTGGTTGGCGCCCTGGTATGATGATTGTCCTCCACTCTGCCTACTCTGCTGGCAGTCCTTGGTGAAGTGCCCTGTGCGCCCACACGTGAAACACGTGTGCGGGGTTTGGCCAGTACGAATGGGAGGACGGAATCCTAGTGCAAGCGATGGAGGTGGAAGTGCACATGGGATCATCCCCTGCTGCTGTTGCGGTCAGAAACCGAAGTTGCCGAACTGGCAACCACTGAACATTGGTGGTCATGATGGCGGTTGCCACCTCTGGCCGGATGGTGATCGATACACCATTCGGTACCTTTTAGAAGCACCACCCCTGCTGCCCTGCGGAGCACTCCTCTTTTTCTTGTCAGAGGAAAGCTCTCGAGTAGCATCCTCTTGCATGATCGCGGCGTTGACAATGTCGTTGAAGCTACCGCGATTGAACAAGACAAGCTTGTCCTTCATCTTGGGGTTCAACCCCCGGTGGAAGCACTCTCGCTTCCTGTCTTCCGTGTTCACTTTGTCCTGTGCATACTGCGCCATGTGGTTGAAGGTCTTGGAGTACTCATAAGTGCTCCTTCCTCCCTGCTTCAGCTCCAAGAACTCTTGAAGCTTCCTCCTCACAATCCCGGGAGGGATATGGTAGGCGCGGAACGCCTCCTGGAATTCTGCCCAGCTCACGACATAGCCCGTGGGGCGTGCAGCGAGGTAGTTTGCCCACCACGCACCAGCAGAACCCTATAGTTGTTGAGCTGCAAATAGAGCCTTCTGTTGTTCGGTTATCTCGAGTAAACCGAACTTCCCTTCAATGGTGTGGAGCCAGTTGTCCGGCTCCGAAGGTTCGTCGGCCTCTCTGAAGACTGGCGGATGTGTCGATGCGAAATCCGAGTAGGAACTCGGATATGACTGATGTGTCCCATCAGCATGTCGCCCCCCTTGATGGGATGAGTGCTGTACAAGGGTCTGCAACAACTCGGTTTGCTCGTCGCGCGAGCCGAGTACTGCTGTGAGAACCTCCGCGAGACTTCTGGGAAGTGTAGGTGGAGGTGGTGGAGGTGGCTGTGTCTGGGGCGTGTTCTGTCCCGGGGGTGGTGTGTCATCCCCCTGCCCTCCACTTGAGCCTCCCACATTCGAGGCTGTTCGTGTACGCACCATGCTGCAATGCAATGATTTACCCCATAAGTCTCATTGCCCCAAGTTCATCCTTCCATATAAATAGTAAGGCGGTAGACCACGATAGATAATATACAACATCAACATATATTGATAAAGTACAAGCTTTATACAAGATATATTATCTCTGACCATGTTTACAGTAGTAAACTCCAAAATGATGGACTTCCACTATGGAAATATATCTCTACTATACTTGGTCCCCATGAGATGTCGTACATATCTTGTCATTGTAGACATAAACACTACTACTCTTAATATGACACAAACATGGTCACAAACACGACCGACTATTAAACTATATGCTTCCCCGTGTCGGCAGAAGTGCTGCCACATCCCACTTCAATATGTCCTACTCGACGTATTCAAGTTCCTCGGGATCTTCTTCTTCTTCTTCGTCATCCTCAGGATTAGGCACCACGGGTACGGGTACTGAAGTAGAAGCTGTTACCTCACTCATTATCGATGCTTTTGTGGCAGCCAATGCTTGTACATCATCTTGCACCATAAACATCCTAAAGCCGTCAAGTTCCTGCTGGGCCTGCTCACAGCTGGCTTTCCAGTCCTGAGCCTCCGCCCTGAACTGATCTCGATCTTTAGTCATCATGCTCAACTGAGTACCCAGCTGGTGCACATCAACTAAGCTTGCTTCTAACTCAATTTTCATCTCTTGAGTTGCTCCACAAGCCTCTGACAGGTCTTGAGCAATTAACTCATACTGCTCTTCTTTGAAACAGAGACGTTGGTTGAGAGGAGTGATCGAGGTTCTAAGCGATTTATTTTCACGCTCAAAATGATCCCCTCGAATCATGGTTTCCCTCAGATTATCCACCAACTCCCTAATGCATGCCTTCTGGGTGCCATTTTCGCGACGTGATGCCGATGCATACACTGCTAAGGCTGTCACCGATGTTCCCCCGCGGAGGTCATAATCGGCGATCAATCGGTTAGCCCACCCTTCAGCAGCCCTACCGCTGACCGGAAAGAACTCATATGGAGTACCCACTAGCTGATGATGGTGAAGTTTGCAAAACCTCCCCATAGCAACACTTGCGGCGAAGCTCCAAGTTTCTTCCAGCACCCCTTGTTTTGATAGAAAAGGGGGCCCATCCGTGGCTTGGTGGACCAGCAGGCACGTCGACATAGATGACACAGCTCTTCACCCTGTTATCATGGAATTCCTTTCCCCAATAGCTAGGCGCCTCCTCATATCCGCACTGGCTTATCAGCTTGACAAACAAATCCGGAAACCCGCCTTGACCAGTGCATGTCGCGTGCACCCAACCGTTAGGTAATTGGATCATCTCTGCTGCCATCTTCCTGTAGAAACACCACAGTTTCATACAGGATTTGTCAGAATCAAAGGTGGAGTTGAATACCAAAGTTGTAGTATACTTTCCAAGCTTTCCATATTGTACTCATACAGCTACATGTGAGCTAGGAAATAGAATCTATACAGGTTTTAAGTTGACCCATATTTTCTGGAAATTTTGACAGAACCTCCCCTGTATATGTAGTGATGTCCACAATTTATACAGGGATATCATGACAATATTTTGAGGTAATGACAAAAGAAACTTTGTATAACATCAAGTTAAGAATCCAGAAGTAAAAGAGTTACCCCCTGAAAGTTTTTTATACCGGTATTGCGCGCAAATTCACAAATAGGTGCAAACTGTTTTAAGTTCTGGACTGCCAGAACCAAGTTTGCGACAAATGGAATTAGACACCGCTATACCAAGATTCAGATCATGAATGCCAAATAAAGTTGATAGAGGACTTCCTAAGATTTCCCGAAATTTATATATGTGACTATGTCACTATTCTGGATTAAAAGTTATAACTATCCAAACCAAACAGTTGAACTGACTGGTTTGCACCAGCAGTCCTGCAGTCCACTGATTTGACTTCCAAATTTGATTTGACTCAAATTCCAATTTGGAAAAACTCTAAACATCAAACATGTAGATTTGCCTCTTCCCTTTCCATACATGTGTCACAATAAGGCAGAAGATGCTTCCACAGTGAGTTAGGGCAATATTTCTGGAACTGGTACAATGGTTGGGTCATCTGGAGCAGTTTTTTGTATACTCCAAATTTCAACGGATTATGAAACTTTTCTACCCTGATGGTCAACAGAAAAGTTGTAGAGGTCCTCACGAGATTTCCATCCATATATGATACCCTTTTTCTATCTATCAGATAACCAAGATTACAACCCGGCGAAGTCGAGCCAACTCCTGCCAGAAATCATGAATCTTGATTCTATCTACCTTATTGAGCTGGAGTCCCTTTTTACGGAGTCCAAACCTACCAGCATCTGATATTTGGACTTTCCAAAACAGCATCCATTGTGTCGTTGGGGATGGTCTAGTATCATGTTTTATACTGACGGTACTACATATCTTACCAAAGAAAATTCTATCCGGTATATCCGGTTACGTCTATAGGTGGTTCCTATATCGTTCTCTCACAAACGGCTTCTACACAGTCTTCTACCGTAGTTAATGCTGCAAAATACAAGCAATCCCCTTTCACACTTTCACACCTCAATGGTGGTACGGGGAAGCACGACAGGCAGTCACAATAATAGATATGAAAATAAATGCATATGACTCTGGCGTGAGTCGCCCTCGAGTGAGGTCATGTCTCGAGGTACATGGCTGTAAATAAATCTGTACAGCAAAGACTCCCGTACAATTCGGCTTATACACGCTCGGGCATACGTGTTTCGCATGCTCCCATAGAACATGAATGGTTCTAGAGAGGCATACTATCGGGTTATACACCACCCGACGGGGGCTCCCACTAACTTTGAAGCACGCTGGGGTACCGCGTGTTGTAGGTTCTCAGAAACATTGAAAGCTTCAGAGACTCCTATTAACTTCCCGTGCCAAGCCACGGAAATTTCACATACCACTCCTCGTATGCTGAGCTTACCTTGATTGATCCGCTCTCGGTGGCGTACCTTACCTCTTACCTGACGTCGGGGCGTCGTTACAGAATATAATAACACATAGTTAGTTTACCACCTTTATATCTTATACTAATACTACTCCTTATAAGGGCATATAGCTAATTCCTCACTCATATCCTAATTTTTTTTGAAAATATGTTCTTTTCAAGTACACTGTTCCCAATGATGCTCTGATACCATGTCTGTGGGGACCGAGATCCTGACATCCGAGGATCTCATTGGGTGGTGTCGTGCGATGCGACAACCAACAGTATACAAGAACAGAACGAGAATAAAATACAAGACGAAGTCTTTTATTTATCTTACAGCGGAAGTTTTACAATACTAGCGGAAGGAAAGAAATATATATATATCATAGCTACGCTCTCATCACTAGCTATGCAAAAGCAAAGTCACCCATGCCCTGGATGCTTCGCACTAGCAACATGCAAGTCACGGCGGCGTGTAGGGTTCCCACTCGGTTGTACACCCTGGAGGGGGTGCAGCCTCATCATCAAACCCTTCCTCAATTGTATAACCTGCAAAAACTCGTTAACTGCAAACGTGAGCATAAGGCTCAGCAAGACTAACTCGTCTCACTAGACATATGCAAGGGGGACACTAAACATAGGTAAGGTGAAGCATAAACGACTCTCCTACAATTGGATCCTTATAATCAAGTTTTAAGTAGCAAATGACATTCTCCGAGCACGGCACATCATGGGCTCCACAGTCAAACAAGAAACGCTTTGCCGATGATATGACATGCCCAGAGCACATAATGCTATTACAGCTAAAGTATGGGGAAACTGTAAACTTTTAATTGCACTATCTCTAAATCATACAAGGCGGCAAACCAATTATAATTCAATACAATATATTTCTCTTACTTCTTTAGTATTTACTACGTCACGACGCAGTGAACAAGTGGTACTCTATTACCGCAAGGGACGGTGATTGCAATCAGGACACACCCGGAAAACACAACAAATACGTCGTTCGGAAGTGTCAGCGAGTACACCTGTACCTACATAACACTTCAGTACTAGGCGTATATGGCCACCTTTCACAAGAAACCCGAACGCCAAGCCCGTCTCACCTCTGCAAACAGAAGGTCTTCGCATGGAACACCTCATGTGTCCGCCGACCGATTTACACCTTACTATCCTCAACCCACCCCTATCGATGGTGAGTTAATGGGCCTCGACACCCCAGTTATCGAGTTACATCAGTTTACTGGATTCCATATGTCCATTATGTCACCGGTACAATTCAAGCTTGCCCGAAGGGGCCGCATACAGACGGGCCTTAATCGACACAGGCAGGGCTATGCGACAGAGACTCAATTCTTGCCGCTTCCTATCCATCCCCTGCCCGGTCTCAGTTTTATTATATTAAGCCATTAACCAATCCTGTGAGATATGTCCTACATTTCTCGCGAGTAGATTCCAACTACTCGACTTCTACCGGATTCCATATACATTAGCAAAGCAGTTACTATAGGTCAAACTGTAACCCGTTCCAACCAATCCCCGGGATTTTTGGTCATGCAAGTGGAGTATCAATCATCCTAAACGTAATGCACAATTCACATACTACTCATCATAGGGATAAAGCAAAATTTTATAAACGACTTAAATGCAAACCGGGGCTTGCCTGGTTGCAGGTCAAAGTCGGGGTCAATCTCTATAAGGTGCTCTTCCAAGGATTCTGGTTCCTCCTCGACTTCGTTCACTATACGATATGCATATAACATGTATAGGAATGACTTTGAAGAATAATTATTACCAAGACCATAATTTAATCCATGGTGATCATTATATGATAGGGACCTTAATTGGCTTTGGAACTTTGATGGTAGATACTAGGGAATATGATCAAAGCTCTTGCAAAGAACAGGAGATGATCAAAGTATATTGTTGTCTCTAAAATTATGGCAAGTATTAAACTTCCAAGAATTTTAAAGAAGAAATTGTAGCTTGAACATAGCTGCCAGTTGATAATCATGATATAGGAAGTTGTCCTAGTTCAAGCAGAAAATATTTCATAAATTTCTAAGCTTTTGTGAAGGAGTTATTGAATTTCTAAGTTGGCAAGAATTTCTGGAATTATTTATATTTGAATTTTAGCTTTTAAATAAACATTCAGTTTGTAACTGAATTAGGACTATGATATTAGGTCAATTAAATCCAATAATTTTACAGGAACTAGTATATGACAACAGGAAGGTTCAGTCCAAATTTGGGACAAAATAAAGCAACTGAACATCTATAAAAATTCAATAACTGAAAATGGTAATTGAACTATACAGAGGGTTAAACAGGTGCAATGGCTCCCAAACATTTTCTCGTAGTCCCGAATAGGACAATGCATTTTATGTGAATTTTGGGGATTTTTCCAGTGGCATGTTCATCAGCAAAAATTGCGTTTGCATTTGGGAAGATTGTTTTATACAAAATTTAACTGTGAGTTTCACAGAACCAAACTGGTACTGAAAGAAACTAGAGCTCAAGGGATTTCAAACAAAATTTTTTGAATATTTTTGGACCATTCTACAGAAAGTTATGGATTTTCTAAGTTGGAGCCAAATCTGGAATTAATTTCTAATTTGAATTAAACCGTGGGCTCCACCGTTTTAAAATGGACCAATGGCATTTAAACCACACAGGGACCTCAAAGATACAGCGCGTAGACACAATAGATCTCGTGGCCACACCATATCCGACGGGTTAAAAGGATGCTGACACGCAGGACCCACCGCGTTGTCTTCAAGCTCCCGACGCGGGCGGCGCGCGGGGCTCCTGCGGCGGCGTTCTCCGGCGAGCCTCGCCGGATCTGCATTCCCGATCACCGCAGCACCTAAAATTTGGCACCCAACCTTAATTTCACGCGCTGAGCACGATGGTAGTGTAGGGGGGGGGGGGGCTTGCCGACGATCGGAAACAGTGGTGCATGGGCGGCGGCGGCAGCTAGGGTTCCGGCCATGTCGGAACCTTCGCTCAGTGGCTAAACTCTTCTAAAAACACTGGGAAAAGACTACTGGAACCACTAGGAAGGTGATGGGAAGGTGAGATGGTCATGCAACGGTCGGCAAAACCATCATCGACGGTGACCGAAGCAACTTCTTAACGGCGGAAGGGAGAACTCGTGATTCTCGAGCTACGGTTGATTATTTTTGGTGATTCCAGTTCGAGAGGGTGCGCAAAGAAGTGTAGAAGCTATTTTCTAGCAATTGTGGAGAGTGATCAAGTGTGGAACTCGAATTGAAAGAATAACCGAGCGAGTTCATAAGCTTCGGCCGAAAGTAAAACTTAGCTAACTTGCTCGATACTCACGTAAACAAGGAGCGGCTTTCACCGATGTGTAGAGCGTGTCCCAGCGCACCAGTTTGCTATAGGATTCGAAGCGCGAATTTGCGTGTAGCGGCCTAGCACCGTGGAGCAGAGACGGCGCGCGGTGAACATGACAGCGAGCTTCGGTGTAGTTTCAAAATATCGTCCAAACCGTCAACTAAGCAACGAAAGGATTGATCCAGAGGACAGAGGAGGGAGAGGGGAACAACCTAGCTATTGGAGGCTTGGCGCGAGAGGCCTCCAGTTGGCCGGCAATGGGCGCGTGGCGCCAGAAGTCGGAAACTTGCGCGCGGGACGAAAATGGCGTAGCTCTTTGGCTCAGCGTGAGGGAAAGGCGAAAAGGGCGACCGTGGAGCGATAAAGAGGAGCCAGGGGGCTATTTATAGAGCTCAAACGGCGGTGGCTTGCTGCTGTCGCACTGGGCATGCACACCATCGCGGTGTCGCCCGGGGAAGGAAAACAGAGGCGGTGAATCAGTTTTACTGTCTGACCTGTGGGCCCCACCTCTCTCCCTTATCCCCTCCTCTAAATTCCAGCTAAAAACATTGTCCAAAAATTTCCAAAATTTACAGGTAGGCTAGGAAAAATATGGAGAATCCAATTCTGCAATCAGATTTCAATTTGGACATAGTTTGCATCAAATGCAAATTCAAATATGGGTATAAACCTTATTGAATTAAATAGTATCTGAGGTCCAAAAATCTCCAAACTTTGAAACCAAGTTCCCTGAACCATGAAAGGTCCTGGGAAAAAATTAGTGGTTGATTTGGGCAAAGTTTAGTGTAAAGCTAAATTTGATGTCGACGTGAAAAGAATCCTTTGTACGTGTCCAAACAAATGGAAGATGTACTTCAAAAATCTTGAAAATTTTCTGAGAAGCTATTTAGATATTTAAGAGTCCAAGGAAAAATTTGGAGCCTTGGATTTGAATTTTTTTGGCAGGGCCTAATATGCAAAGCAACATAATCAAATTACATTTGTTTTGATTTTTATATTGCTGCCATATAATTTGCCCTAGCCATTGCAATCAATAACTTCCCAACTTTGTAGAAAGGTTTATTTAAAATGTTCTAGGGTTAGGGTGAAGTCCAGTCCTCATATTGATAAGATTGAAACATGAGTAGAAAGAAAACTTTTTAGTGAGGTCAAGTTTATGTGCACAATTATGTTGACCTCCATTATGTTTGATAAACCCCTTGTAGTTGAACTTCACATAAGAGGAAAAAGTGGGATTTTACATAGTGAAGCTCATACTTACAGCCTTCATGCCTCGCAATGTCACCTTATGCTCAATGATACAAGAAAGCCCCGGATACAAAAAGATGACCCCGGATGAGCTACTTGGGAAAATCATCAACTTTGAGATGATGGAAAAACAAGCTAAACATGTTAAGGAAATTGCTGACCTCACCTCGGCAAAGAAGAAAGGGGTAGCTCTAAA
Source organism: Tuctoria greenei (assembly GCA_036927565.1). Lineage (NCBI taxonomy): Eukaryota > Viridiplantae > Streptophyta > Magnoliopsida > Poales > Poaceae > Tuctoria > Tuctoria greenei. Next base: position 26,143,943 of record JAYESD010000010.1, on the reverse strand, counting down.
TTCCACCCTTAAGCCCTTGTTTAAAGAAGCTCGAGAAGCTCAACTAGGAGAAGATGGTGATGATGAAAGCAGGGACTTGGATGAAGATCACATGATACTATTCATGAAGAAATTCAAGGAGATGATGAAGAAGAGACAAGGCGCTAAATCAAGTGAAGGAAAATACAAGGAAAGATCAAAGCCAAAGTTGAGGCGGGCATGCTATAATTGTGGTGAGTATAGCCACTTTATAGTTGATTGCTCATATGAAGAGAACAAGAAGAAGACCAAAGAAGCCAAGCCTCAACCCAAGAAATTCTTCAAGAAGAAGAAACAAGCCGAACAAGCACATATAGGGAAAGAGTGGGACTCAAATGATGAGTCCTCATCTGAAGAAGAAGAAGAGATGGCTAGCATAGCCATCGAGAAGACATCCAAGAAGTCCACTCTCTTCCCTACTCTCGGCGCATGGAAGGGGAACGACACTTGCCTCATGGCAAAGGAAGGTAAATGCAATGTAACAACAAAACCCTCTTCAGTGCATTCCTATTCCAGTGATAGTGAAATTAATAGTGATAATGAAGATATGCTCATTGGACTAGATAAGAAAACAGCCACAAAAATGAAATTCTTACTTGATCAACTTGTTGAGAAGGAGAAGTTGATACATCGTCAAGAAGACATTATTATCTCCCAAAAGGAGGAATATGTTGAACTTGATAAACTTCTACATCTTGAAAAGGAGCAAAACAAGTCACTGGAGCTTGAGTTAGCTTCAAGCAAGGAAGCTTGCTTGGAGCTAAGCGACTCAAATGCTACAATCAAAGACGAACTTGCTAACCTGATCAAGGTTAACAAGATCCTTGAAGTGCAAGTTGAGTCACACAAGGAAGGTGACCCTTCATCCTCTTCAAATTCACCTTCTCAACCTATTAAAACTAAAGTTGCTTCTACTTGTACATGTGGTAAAGTTGACACCAGTCTGAAAGACAAGTCAACCTCTACCAAGGACAAGCATCCTTCACAAAATGGCATATTTGACAAGGAGAAGATCAAATATGCACGTAGTGCATACTTGGTCACAAGACCTCCAAATGTCAAATATGGCATTGGTTACTCTTATGGTGAAAAGCAACATGCTAGAAGCCATAAGAATAACAAGGAGAGCATTGACTTTGTAAAGGGAAGACCCTCTCAAACTGGAAAATCCAAAATTAATGAATCCAACACGCATGATCATCAGACTATTCCGGTCGGGATCCGGACAAGTCCAGCCTCCGACAAGTCCGATCTCCCAGACTAGTCCTGTGTATAAATAACAACAGTTGCTATTTAGAACTTTCGATGCATCTTATGTCTTAATGAGAAGTAATTTTGGCAAAGTTTATGCTCATTATGTTGGGCCACGCCATGGGAATACCATGTCTCATATGTGGGTGCCCAAATCTTTTGTGACCAACCTAAAAGGACCCAAGCAAGCTTGGATACCTAAAACCAAGGCATAATTTGCTTTTGCAGGCCTATTCCTCTGGTGGATCAAAATGGATGCTAAACAGTGGCTGCACCAACCATATGACCGGAGAAAGAAGGATGTTTGTTGAGTATGAAACAAATGAGGATCCAAGCGAGGGCACTATTTTGGAGACAATAGTCAAGGAAAGGTGCTAGATACCGGTAAATTGCCATATCACCACAACACACTCTTTCTCATCTATTACATGTTGATTCCTTAGATTATAACCTGCTGTCCATATCTCAATTATATGACAAAGGTTGTAATTGCTTGTTCACTAATGAGGGTGTGACCATCTCTAGGAGGAGTGATGGTTCCATTGCCTTCAAGGGTATGTTAAAGGGAAAGCTTTATCTTGTTGACTTCAACAAGGATAAAGCCGAACTTGACACATGCTTGATTGCAAAGACCAACATGAGTTGGTTGTGGCATAGACGGCTAGCGCATGTTGGTATGAGGAATCTTCAAAAACTCCTCAAGGGCGATCACATCTGAGGTTTGAAGGACGTTGTTTTTGAGAAAGACAGGCCTTGTAGCGCGTGCCAAGCATGGAAGTAAGTTGGAGCACCTCATCCCGCGAAGAAAGTCATGACTACAACAAGAACGCTCGAGCTACTTCACATGGACATATTTGGTCCAATTGCTTACATAAGCATCGGCAGTAATAGATATGGTTTAGTAGTTGTTGATGATTTTTTTCGCTTCACTTGGGTTCTCTTTTTACATGATAAGTCAGAAACACAAGGAATACTCAAGAAGTTCTTCAAGCGAGCTCAAAATGAATTCTCATTCACAATCTAGAACATTCGAAATGACAACGGCACGGAGTTCAAGAACACACAAGTGGAGGAGTACCTAGATGAAGAAGGCATAAAACACGAGTTTTCAGCAGCTTACTCCCCTCAACAAAATGGAGTTGTCGAAAGAAAGAACCGAACCCTCATAGATATGGCAAGAACAATGCTCGATGAGTACAAGACCTCGGATCGATTTTGGGCGGAAGCGGTCAATACCGCTTGCCACGCCATCAATCGATTTTATCTTCATCGACTACTCAAGAAGACATCCTATGAGCTACTCACCGGTAACAAGCCTAATATTTTATATTTTCGAGTTTTTGGTTCCAAATGCTATATTTTGAACAAGAAGCCTAGGACTTCAAAGTTCACTTCAAAGTCTGATGAAGGTTTCTTGCTTGGTTATGATTCAAACACTTACGCCTATCGTGTCTACAACAAGACCTCCAGACTTGTTGAAGTAGCACGTGACGTAGTGTTCGATGAAACTAATGGCTCCCAAAAGGAGCAAGGTTATCTATGTGTGCTAGATAAAGAAGAAGCTCCCTGTCAAGCATTGAGAAGAATGGCGTTAGGCGAAGTTCGACCACAAGAGCCACCTCTACATATGCATGAGGAAAACGAACCACAAGAGGAGACCAATGATCAAGGGGGAGCTTCCATACAAGATCAACCTCAAGAAAGTGAAGATGATCAACAAGTCAATGAGGGAAACCACTTAGGGGGAGAAGAAGATGATCATGAAGACTCAACATAGCAAGTACCACACCCAAGAGTACACCAATGCGTCCAAAGGGATCACCCGATCGACAACATCATCGGTGACATCCAAAAGGGAGTAACTACTAGATCTCGCATTGCTTATTTTTGTGAGCATTACTCGTTTGTGTCCTTTTTGGAACCACGCGGGGTTGAGGATGCATTGAAGGATCCGGATTGGATAGTGGCCATGCAAGAAGAACTCAACAATTTCAAAACGAACGAGGTGTGGGAACTAGTCGAAAGACCCAAATCCAACATCGTCGGCACCAAATGGGTCTTCCGCAACAACCAAGATGAACACGGGGTGGTGACAAGGAACAAGGCACGACTTGTGTCCAAAGGGTATTCACAAGTCGAAGGTTTGGATTTCGATGAAACCTTTGCTCCCGTAGCTAGACTTGAGTCCAATAGAATATTGCTTGCATATGCTACTCACCATGATTTCAAGTTCTATCAAATGGATGTAAAAAGCGTCTTCCTCAACGGACCAATCAAGGAGGAGGTGTATGTGGAGCAACCCCCCGAGTTTGAATATGAAGAGTTCCCGGACCACGTATTTAAATTGCGTAAGGCTCTCTACGGCCTCAAACAAGCTCCTAGAGCTTGGTATGAGTGTCTTATAGATTTCTTAGTTGAAAATGGCTTTAAGATCGGTAAAGTAGATTATACATTGTTTACAAAGAACTTTGATGATGATATCTTTGTTTGTCAAATTTATGTTGTTGATATAATCTTTGGTTCAACTAACAAATCTTTTTGTGAGGAATTTAGAAAAATTATGCCAGATAGGTTTGAGATGTCTATGATGGGAGAGCTAAAATACTTCATGGAATTTCAAGTAAGGCAACAAAAGGAAGGGACGTTCATAAGCCAAACTAAGTACACTCAAGACATACTCAAGAAGATTGGAATGGACAAGACGAAGCCCATAAAGACTCCCATGGCAACGAATGGCCACTTGGATCTTAATGAAGATGGACCAAACGTCGATCAAAAGGTATATCGCTCCATGATTGGATCTTTACTCTACTTATGTGCATCTAGGCCAGACATTATGTTGAGTGTATGTTTGTGTGCAAGATTTCAAGCCAATCCTAAAGAGTGTCACTTGACAGTCGCAAAAAGGATCTTGAGATATTTAGTTCATACACCCAACCTTGGTCTGTGGTATCCAAAAAGCTCCTGATTGAATCTCATTGGTTACTCTGATGCAGATAATGCCGGATGCAAAGTAGATAGAAAAAGTACCTCCAGTACATGCCAATTCCTAGGTAGATCCCTAGTTTCTTGGTCCTCCAAGAAACAAAACTCCATTGCCTTATCCACAGCCGAAGCGGAGTATGTTGCAGCCGGGAGTTGTTGTGCACAACTTGTTTGGATGCGACAAACTCTAAGGGATTACGGTTACAATATGAACCGTATTCCACTCCTTTGTGATAATGAGAGTTCTATCAAAATTGCCCATAATCCAGTTGAGCACTCTAGAACCAAACACATAGACATCCGGCATCACTTCTTGTGAGACCACTCCATGAAAGGAGATATAGCCATTTCCCATGTCAACACCGAAAAACAATTAGCCGACATATTCACGAAGCCACATGATGAAAAACATTTTTGCGAGCTTCAAAATGAACTAAACATCCTTGATGCTCGGAATGTGGCTTGAAAATTTGCATACCTGTATGGATTCTTCAAAATATGTTGATTGGATTGTAAAAATCATCTCTCTCAATTTTCTCCAAAAAACTATGTCAATTACTAGATCTTGGTGAATTATGGTCATTGCTTGATTGTTGTATGCTTACTGATCATATTCATCAAGATTATTTGATTTGATTTGCCTCCCTATTTTCTAAATAAGTACCTTTGAATATATACAAATGGGCTAGGAATTTCTTCCCTGGTGACCACGGACTAGTCCGTGGTTACCCGGACTAGTCCGCACGTGCAGACTAGTCCGCAGAGCGCCGGTTAGGCTGGACTAGTCCGGCAGACCACGGACTAGTCCGATATAGCCTCTGGAAAAGTTTGGACTAGTCCGATCATTTTGGGACTTGTCCGATTTTTTGTGTCCATAACCCTAGCCAAAGCCAAACCCTAATTTCCTCACCCCCCACACTTGCCTCAAGCTTTCTCTCCCCACGCTCGAGCTCCCCAAGGCGATTTGACAACTCCTTCATTAAAAAGCTCCAACTTTGAGTGCAAATCAAGCTCCTTCGCTTAGGGATTGAAGTTCACGGACTTGTCCGCCCTTCAACACTCTCCTCTCCTAGATTTAAGCGATTTTTTGGTAAATTTTTCCCCAAACCCTTGAAATCTCTATTTCCTTCAATGTTGATCAACTAGCTTGGTTCCTATCACCATATACATGCTTCTTTGATGTATTACATTGATGCTAAGATAGTTGTGAATTAGGAATCACCATTTGTCTTATTGTTTAGGTTTTTGAGGATGAATACCGGACTAGTCCGGTCCATGCACGGACAAGTCTAGTCACCCGGACTAGTCCTTGCCTAAACACCGGACTTGTCCGATTTTTCTGAACTCGACCCTAACTTATTAATCCCCTCAATGCAATTCCTTGTCATCTATTCTCATCAATACCTTGTGCAATCCATTCTTAGGGCATGTCCAACTCTCAGACGAAGTTTCCGACTTCGAAGCCAAGATGGACAAAGAAGCCCCGCTTTGTTCCTCGACAGACCAAAGCAAGAAGCGCCCCTCCGAGCCATCCCCCTCTCCTCCTCAGTCTCAAAAGAGGGTAGCTCAACATAAGGTGCCTGCTTCTAGGGCTTCCACTAGTGGTGGCCCTAGCTCGGCAAGTGCCTGCCAAGCCAAGGGCAAGGTAAAAGGGATCGCAACGGGCCTGATTGGCCCTCTAAAGATGTCAGCTCCGAAGCAAGGGGCTCGGGATCCCACAGAGGAAAGGTTCAACGGGAAGGGCAGTGACTCAGTGGCTAAGTTCCGAAATGTTGATTGCTACATCCGTCTGAAGCAAGCTGCCGATGGAAGATTTTGGGGCAATTTTCATGCAGGTTTCTACAAGTCTGTATACCTCCCAATGAAGAAACCTGTAGTGCGCAGCCAATGGATCGATTGGGCGCATTTTGAGAAGAAGGGTTGCTCACCGTTTGTTGAAGTGGTGGAGGCAGTCGAGAGGCATGGCCTGAAGGATCTCTTTGCCTTCAGGAACAATTGGAATGATGAGGTCATCGCGCAGTTCTTTGCGACTTGCCATTTCTCAGGTGACGAGGAAGAGAGTGTGACTTGGATAACTCACGGATACAAGTACAGTATAACTTATGAAGAATTTGCAAGACTGCTACACCTTAACACCTCAATCAATGACAACTTGATCATCCACAACATAGGTGTCATTGAGAAGGACAGGGTAAAGTTCCTCTATGAGCCCTACTCCAAGTTCACCCCCCCTTCTACAAAGAACATGAAGCCTTTTTTTGTGGTCTTCAACAGAGTCATGAGGAAGACTATTGTCTCCAGGGATGGGGATGCAGGGAGTGTATAGGGCTATCTCCGGACCTTGATGAAGGTCATAAGCAAGGACCGCAAGTTTGATGTGGTTGACTATATCTAGAACGATATGGTCAACATCTCTTGCACACCCAACAGGTCATGTGGCTATGCTCTTATCTGATGTTCATGATTGAGAAGGTCACTGGCATCAAAATCGTCAAAGATGTGGAGCACCTTCCCTTGAGGCCCCAGATGCCTCAAAAGCCAAGCCTACAAGCTGCTCCATCTCCGGCCTCCAGCCCTGAGGCTCCAGCGAGAGCCAGTGTCGGTGCTAGAGCTGCCCCTGCCACTACGGCAACTCCTCAAAAGGGATCTGCAAGTGGCATCTTCAAATACCTGGCAGCTATCTTTGCCTCCTGCAGAAAGGCCGAGGTGAAGGCCCACACGCTTAACAAGAGAAGAAAGGAAGACATGAAGTATGTCAAGGAAAATGTGAAGCAGATTTGCCAAAAACTGGAGATCGAGCCCATTGGATCTCCACTAATTTCTGATGACTTCGACTCTGACTACACCGAGCTCGAGCCCTTGACTCCCTCTGAGCTTGCCTATTTTGGCATTGGGGGCTCGAGTGACTCTGTTCCTCCTCCTCCTCCTCAACAGCCAGAAGATGAAGATGAAGACGACGAGAGGACTGGCAGCGAGGCTTGAAGACTTTAGGTCCCTCCTCTCCTTTTTGGTGTCTTGATGCCAAAGGGGGAGAGATTGAGAGGGAGTCTTAGGTCTTAGGTCTTAGCTGTAGGATGCGAGGAGAGCTTCTTTTTATGTCTTTTGTCTATTTTGTGGTTTGTAAAACTTCTATTATTCTCTTATGATACTTATGGTCCTGTGATGCAATGTTTTGAACTACTTGTGAAGTAATTGATGAAATCTGTAATTTTGCTCCTAGAATGACATATATGCTTGTAGTTGGTATGTTTATGTCAATTATGTAATTCTCAACATGATTATTGCTTCTATACACTTAGTTCTGCATCCCACCATAAAGAATGCACATATGGATCATGTTTTCATTGCTTGATGTATTGTAGACTCATCTGTGCACACTTTATGAAGATCTCAACTTTTTATCATATTTTGTGAAATCTCAATTGGTTGTCATCAATCACCAAAAAGGGCGAGATTGAAAGTGCATCTAGCAATCCCTTGTGGGTTTTAGATGATTTATGACAAGCAAATGTGATCCTAACCACTTTGTTGAGATGAGCACAGGTTTTAAATGAGAAAATGAGCAAAGAGCCAAAAAGAAGTGAGAATTAGGCGCAATGTGGAAAAGAGCTCAAGGAACAAGTGTAGTAGATCATTGTGTATGGAGTCTGTTAAGGAAACACACCCCAAGAGCTCAAGCACAAATAATCACACACATTGCACGAGTTTATATAGGTCCAGACTAGTCCGACTGATACCGGACTAGTCCGATATCTCTCTAACTAGAATCGAACTAGTCCTTCCCAGTGCGGACTAGTCCTCAAAACACTTCACAAGTTGCACAAAATCAGACAAGTCCGATCACACAACGCACTAGTCTGTTATCATTTTGATGAAAATGAACAAGTCCGATATTGGCACGGACTAGTCCGAAAACCCTGTGACCTAAATCGGACAAGTCCTTCAAGTGCGGACTTTTCACTCAATTCACTTAGGGTTTCACTAATCCGGACAAGTCTGATGATTATCGAACTGGTCCGAAGATTTCCAGAAGCCAAATCGGACAAGTCCGCTTCTAGCCGAACTAGTCCGATATTTTGGGACACTTAGGGTTTGCTACACACAGCACACCGGACTAGTCCGGTGTCCACCACGGACTAGTCCGATATTCCTAAACCCTAACAGTCCTATTTAGAAAACCCATATAAATAGATGTGCACGGCCCAACTTTTACTTCTCTCGACCCCCTGCACCGTCACACCTCCAAAGAGCCTCAAGACACATCTCTTCATGAAATTAAAAGAAACAAAGATCAATCCCTTGAGGATACGCTTTGGAACATTGGAGAGACACGGTTCATCACTCATTGAGCTCTTGGTTTGATTCCTTAACACACTCCTGTGATTTTTATTGTAATCTTTCGAGTGTGTTCTTGGTGGAGTTCTTGTTGTAATCTTGGGGAGCCCTCAACGTGTGAGAAGCCCCTTGAATTTGGTTATTTACCCTTTGTGATAAGTGAAGAGGATTGGCCTTCGTGGCGATCCGACGAGGGTAGGGTTGGAGATGACCCGGTCCTTTCATGGACTCCTCAACGTGGACGTAGGATGCCTCTGTGGGAACCGAACCACGGGATAAAATCATTTTGTTCTTACTTTTTGTTCATCATTCTTATACATCACATCAATCTAGGGTTTCAATCAATCTTGCTTACTTTATGTTGAAACATTGAATACAAGATTGACTTGTGGTATATCCTCGTTCATAATCATGTAACATATTAATTACAAGTATATTTTCGCAGCATACATCCTAAGATCAAGATAATCAATCAAATTTGATAAACATAGACAGTATACACCGGACTAGTTCGCACTCGACCGGACTAGTCCGATATCTCGAGATTTGATCTGGTTGTTAAGTGTTGTAGGTTCCGACAAAAATCAAAAAGGCCAATTCACCCCCCCCCCCCCCCTCTAGGCCACAACAAGGCAAAAACTTGAAAGTGGTTATGTTAGCAAAAGTAAAACCCCCGACGAATTTACCTTGAAGAACTTGAGAGCAAATTGCAATTGAGTTGGGAATTGATCAAGAGCACTTAAATGAAGAGCAAGAAAAACAATGTGAGCAAGAGTGACTTTGGGGAGGTATGAAATGAGGTGAAGTGTGAGGAGAAGTGCCCCTCACGGCCACCATTTATAGTGTGCACTCCGCATTGCTCACTAGGGTACCAAATGTAGCCGTTGGAGGAGAGCCAGCCAAAATGGCTCCTTCCCCTAGTCAGCCAAAGAGGGGGTCAGCTGAACTGACAAGTGGGCACCCCTGTTCTTCCTTTTGGCAGGTGCCTCCCCAAAGGCTATGGGATTAGCATGTTGGTGAATTACCACTTTTGCAGCTCAGAAAAATTGTTTTCCGAATAAAAACTCTTTTTTTTCAAAACCCAACAATTTTCTTTTTTGTGAAAATAAAGAAATAAAATGATAGTTGAGAATATAAGATTCTTAACATACTAAGAAAATAAAATATGCAGTGGGGGAAATGAAATTAAATGGAGAAAACCAAACAAAGAGACAAGACAAAGGATAACTACCAATTTAACATATTGGCTAGGTCTCACCATCGTCCAATGAGATGGACATTCCTCCTTCTTCACTTCTTGACATCCGGGCCCAGAGGGATGGGCTCGGGCAGCTTGTCTTGCTTCTTCTACCATACCTTCTTTGGTGGCTTGGTGGACTTAGGCCTTTGGGGAGGCTCGAACTTCTCCGTCTTCTTGGGGTGTCGGCGTGGACGATAAGATGGATTTTCCGCATAGATCAAATTCCTCATGAATGCAATGAGCGGGTCCACCTTTGGAGGTGTGATTTCGACCTCTAAAATGTGCTTAACATTCAGCCCATACTTGATACGGATCATGGAGCATTGCTCCAATTTTTGGTGAAAGTTAAACTTCTCCTCCTTACTATTGATATGGAAGTGCATTTCTCCAGCTCCCACATCTATGCGAGCCTTCGTGGTGCTAAGGAATGGTCACACAAGAATGAGCGGCGTATCCTTCTCGACCTCCATGTCGAGCACCACCAAATCCATGGGTATGAAGCAATTTCGGATTTTCACCAGAACATCTTCAGTGATACCCGCCGGATAACGGACTGAAGAATTAGCCAGTTAAAGTTGCATTGGTGTTGGAGTGAGTTTCGTGAAGTTTAGCTGGTCAAAAACCACCTTGGGAATCACACTCACACTTTCTCCAAGGTCACAAAGGCCCTTGTCAAATTGGTGAGACCCAATTGTGCATGAAATTTTAGGACATCCAGGGTCCTTCTTTCTTTTCTTGAATCCTATTGAGGATGATTGTGTTGTAGTCTTCCGTAAGCTTGACAACATCAGTGGTGGGCAATGGTTGCTTGTTATTCAATATGTCCTTGATATAGCTATCATAAGTGGGTACTTGCATGGCGTCAATAAAGGGCACATTGATGTGGATTTTCTGGATAACCTCAACAAAGTGGATGAATAGCTCATCCACTGTTGGCTTCCTTTGCCTGTGAGGGAAAGGCAATAAGTTTGTATCTTCAAATTGCTTGGCTATTCTCTCGCTAAGTGGTTCATTTATGCCAATTGGGATGTCCTCCTTCTCCTTTGTAGTTGTCCTCTTCTCTTGTGTGGGATACGGTGGGTCACAAGTGGTCTTGCCACCTCTCATAGCCACCGCACTCACTTTCTCTATTGGAGGAACAACTGTAGCCAGTTGAGCCAATTAAGTTTCCAGCATCTTGTCGAAACTCAATTGATTCTTGAAAGTTGAGGATAGTCCTTCAATCAGGGCATTGATGCTCTCTAGGGTCTTGTCAATGGTCGATAGATTCTTGGATATAGCCCCATTGATCTTCAGCTGGCCAATGCAAGTTCTCTCGAGTTGGGTTGATTTCCATTGTTGTTGTACCCTCCTTGAAAGAATGGACGTGGTTGGCCCCAACCTTGACCTCCTGGACGATAGCCATTGTTGTTTCCATTGCTGGCTATGTATATGCCATCCTCACGGGTTTCTGGGCAGTCATTGCCCAAATGGCCCATGTTTCCATAGACTTCACAAGTGATGTGAGAGTCTAAGGCACAGGTATTGCCACATACTTCACCATTGCCTTGTCCATCAATTTTCTTCGTAAGGAGGTCCAATTTGGCAGCGATCATGTCCACCTCCTTCAAGGTGTGCATGCCTCGCTTGCGGGTATGGAGACGCTCGTTGCCCCATCCCATGTTTGACACCATCTTCTCAATAAAGTCTTTGGCTTTGGGCACTATCAATGAGAAGAAGGCACCAGTAGCATCAACATGGTCACGGGCGGAAGGGATCAGCCTGTTGTAGAAATTTTGGATGATGATCCAGTCATCCATCCCATGGTGGGGACAGGCTAGGATGTACTCGTGAAGCCTTTCCCCAGTATCGGGAATAGATTTCTTGGCATCTTGTTGGAAGCTGGAAATTCTTCCATGTAGGGCATTGGTCTTGCCCAAAAGGAAAAACTTGGCAAGGAATGTCGTAGAACATTTCTCCTAGGTGTCTACAGCACTTCAGTTCAAGTAGAACCACTGTTTCACGCTCCCAAGAAGAGAGAATGGAAACAGCCTAAGACAAACATCATCAAGAGATATGTCCTTAATCTTAAAAGTGCTGCAGATCTTAAGGAACCGTTGCGGGTGAGCACTTGCATCCTCGTTGGCCTTCTCACAAAATGGGCTGGCTTGCACCATAGTGATAAAGCCAGTCTTGATTTCGAAGTTCATGTCTCCCGTGTTAACGGTGGGCCCAACAGGCACATTGTTAGCAGAGGGAGCCGAAAACTCACGTAGGGTTTTCTGGGCCATTAGCGTGTCGGTTGTTGGTGCAGTTGTGCTGGCTTACTTTGCCGCTCAAAGCTTCTGAGGAGTAATGACACAAGGTCGATCTCTCAGAAGAGATTCAGGATCATCAAAAAAGTTTTCTAGCAAGCGGAAACCAGACATACACTACCCTGTTTTCACACAAAATGCAAAAACAAAGAAGGGTCGTGCTACTAAAACCTACCAGGGTCCTATCCTATTCACTCAATTATGCAATACATCAGTTGCATTCCCAGCAACGAAGCCATAAATGCTTGTTGACGATTGTTACGCACAACTAACAATTCATCTATAGCAGTCTGCTAGAAATGCTTGCTACTAGATTTTAGATTATACATATAAATCCACAAGCGCACGGAAACTATCGATGTAGCATTTCCCCTCTAAGAGTATTCCCAAAGGGTGTCATTTGTATTCTCACGAAGGAAGGCTAGATGGAAGTAAAACAATCATCAAGAGGAGAGACTAGGGTTATCTAGGCATGGTCCTAGCAAGGATGGATAAATGATAAGTGTACTAGTGTGGCACACACAAGAGCATTCTATCCTAAGGGGATAAAGGAGGGACTAGGCTACAGGTTAGGTAGAGACTCCTACGATGCTTCTAATATACATATACATAGCCTAAGTTAGTTACTAATGATCATGTAAAATATGAATTCTTATGCTAAATGGATTAACACATCGGTGACGTGTTTACCCCTAGCAATACTAGGATGACTCCCGCTAAGAGCATGTGGCATAGCCGAACGTGGAGGATTACAAAGGACAGATAGGGCTATCACCACCTACTGCCTACCTCTTCAATCCGTGGGTCTACGAGGCATTCAACGCTACTCTCTATCCTAGCACCATGCTAGCATATTAAGTAATTACCTTAAGAGCCTAGGCCCAAGCAATCCTAAGGCAATGAACTAAATCATCGTTGAACCAATGTTAATTCATATCATAAGTGATCCATGTTAACATAATCATATCATAGCTAATTAGACTATAGTTGAGCTTTATAGTGTTTATGAAGTTATAATGATAATGGTATAGCATAATCATAAATACTACTCCTACCACATACATGGAATCCACAATCAAACAAGAAACACTTCATCCAAGTATATGAACAATGGAAGACTAAATATAACATCTTTATTAAGAATAAATCACAAATACAAACAGAAATATGGGAGACATACCTTTCCCAATTGGAAATTGGGAAGAGACTCTTTCTACTCCTCTCCTACGTGGACTATAGACTAGAGACGCTCCTCTCTACAGCCTATACTCCTCTAAACCTATGGAGAGTAGTGGATACAATGGATAAATACTCAAGTGGTGTATCTTGAAGTGAGGGGTCCTATTTATAGCTTGGAGAATGGTCGGTTCCCACCACCAAAAGCTCGCGAATCAGTCACCCATGACCTCTTCAAGATGGGATGAGCTAACAAGTGGCGTTTGACCGCGAAAGGCGCCGGGACCTAGTCGCCCGACTAGGGGGGTCGGCCTACCTCGTCTTGGCCCCTTTTGCGGTGTGCTTCCTCCAGGTCTCTGCTAGGTGGTTCCCATTGATTGATATTGGTGCTACACTGTTGGATGGCCTCAAATATTTTTGTTTATGGGCCATTTGATCCATGTGGTGCTACGCGGCATCGCCTGATTGGCTGGAATCATATTTTATAGGATCCATCGCCTCGTTTCACTTAAATTATGCATAGAATCCCTGCATGCATTACTTTCTCCAAGTAAAAGTGGAAATAGGTAAAATAGAAAGGTGATGTGTGCAAGAAATGATATTTCCTTCACATAATTGAGTTATATTGACGGGTGAAATTGGTATATAACAGCCATCAACAAACATCCCCATGCTTATCCTTTGCTCGTCCTGGGAAAAGTCAAGACTTTAGGTTGATGATCAGGAGTTGCTACTATGTTCTATTTTACAAAAGTACCATGTGAACAACAAAAATACTCTACCTATTATTGCAAAAATTGGAATGGTACTTCACCCATCTTAAGTCATTATGGGGCTTATGCCATCTCTTATTCATGAGTGGTTGAAAGATAGAACAGCAAATGGAGCACGCATACCCTAGAAATCAAGTTCCACTCTAATTCCGGAGAGTTCAATTTGTACTTAAAATTTTAAGTATCTCAATTTAATTCTCTCAAGTATCTACTTTTTGTGTATTAGAAATTTATCCTCACCAAGGCATTTTGCCTAAATTCATCCTACCTCTACATAAGGCTTGTATGTGGAGCTTGGTAGGGAATATAATATGCATATTTGCAATATATAATATTGCTAAGTCAAAAGAGTAAACCTCAGGGGAAATCAATTCAAAACAACTTGATTCAAGACATGTGCATGTGTGATGGAATGGAGTGCACGTGGATATTGAGATGACTCCTTTTTTAGTGGACACTTTTATTTTGCAGGGATGAAACATGGCTACTCTATCTTTTTTCTTCTCTCATGTTTATTAAGTAAGCATGCATTTTCCTTTTCTTTTTCTTCTATCCACGTCTTCTACTCCCTTTTTATGCAATGAATTTTGGAGAGAGTACTAAGCATGAATGATATGGTGTTTCTCCTTTTATTGTGGAATGGTGGTATGGTGGAATTTTGCTTACTTCTAGTGTAGAAGTATAGCATGTGCAAGTGAAGTCTTGAATTCAGAAAGTAATGAATGAAATCTCACATAGGTCTATACTAGTTTGAAAAAGCTCAATGTGAAGACAAATAGCATATGCATAAGGTCTATCATGGTAATGTATCATATGGCTTTGGTAGGTATTTCCAATCAAATGAGAGTAACTTAAATCTTTTTGGAATTTCTCCGGAAATCTAAGTTTCACCTTCAAACTAGGAATAGCAGCCCTATCACAATATCATATATCACAACAACTTAGAATGGATTAAGCTTTTGCTACCCACAATTTCTAAACCAAGGCAAAAAGCAATCTTAGCCGATGAGAGCAATATGTTGTAGAGTAGTAAGTTGTAAACTAGGGACTTAGGAAAATTAAAACAGAGCAACTATTTTCATCAATGTGAATTCTAAACCATTATTACCGCACATCATTTATTTTATTGAAAACAAATCTATCCTAAAATTTATTATTATTTTTTATATGCAAGTTGAATGATGGTGTAATGGAAAATAAATATGCAAATGGGTTGATACAATTTACCTCAAGTGGTGGTCCTCCCCCAAGCTTGTTATTCACTCACCTTCGTGTCGAGGGTTGAACCCTTGATGAGAGAAGTATGCCGCGAGATCGGCTTGTTGTTGTTGTAGCGTGGACTTGAGGTTGATGAATTGAGCATCCATGTGTTGTTGCCAGTCTTGGGTACCTTGGACATGCCCATGGTGAGTGTTGTAGATGTCACCCGTTCTCACTTCAAGCTCATCCATACATCAAGTGAGATCCGGCATTCCTTGGTTATAGTCATGATGAATTCTAGCCGAAGAGGAACAACATCTTCTCATGAACAATGGAGGAAATCTGCTAGAGCTTGAAGTCGATAGGGGCGGCTCTCATGTTGCAATTGGCCATCCATGCCAAGACAGACCTTCGGTCTCATATGATGGAGGTTGAGTCCATCAGGGTGCATCACCCGTTGGGTTCTCTTCCTCTTTGTACTCATAGACCATGGAGGTTTTCGGAGGCATAGCCGCTCTCCATGTATGGCTTCTAGTTACCCTGCCAGAGACATTACTTCTTCCTGCTTCCCCAATGGGAAGAAGGTCAATGGTTAGCCTCCGGCATTTGTACAAATGATAAGCTTGGTTAGGTAACCGAGTTTCATTAACAAAGCCGGGATGATAAAATATCAAAGAGCCATTTTGATCATGCTTAAGGGTATATCCTTGCACTAAATATTATGCATCAATTAATTCTCTTTCATTTCCAATGTACTCAAATGAAGAATATTCTAGTGCTCCTACCCTACTAGTAATACGGTTATTCAATGAAGTACATTCAATTGGCCCTACCCTTGGAAGGTAATCTAAACATTGTGTCATCATGGCAATAGCTAGAGCAACTTTTATCTTTTTAATAATGGAAAATATAATTTTCAGCTCATCATCAAGTATTATTCTTACATCTCCTCTACGGAACATAGTGATAGCAACACATCTATGCATGAAGCGTAAAGTAGGGTTGTGCAAGTGGCTATTTCTAGGTGCACTACATCTGACCTCACCAGTTAAATCTTGCCAAAAACTTTGTTTGTTAAACTTAGGCAAAGTGTCTAAATCTAGCAAACAACGTTAATGGAAGCCTAGGATTTCACTTAATTCTTTCCATAGGATGTTGTATTCTTTTTGAAATAATCTAAAAGTAATACCACCAAATCCTATTTTGAGTGTGCAAAGGAATTGTATGGAGAGAAGGCGTGAACCTCTCTCCTCTATGTGAGCAAAGTTTTCCCTTGAAGAACTTGAGAGAAAATTGCAAATGCAAACAAAAGCAAATCTTTTTTAGTTGGGAATTGATCAAGAGTGCTTCAATGAAGAGCAAGAAAACAATGTGAGCAAGAGTGACTTTGGGGAGGTATGGAATGAGGTGAAGTGTGAGGAGAAATCTCCTTACGGCCACCATTTATAGTCTGCAATCCCCAACGGTCACTAGGGAACCAAATGTAGCCATTGGAGGAGAGAGAGCCAAAATAGCTCTTTCCCCTAGTCGATCGAACAGGGGGTTGGCCGACCTGACAGGTGGGCCCCCATGTTCCACCTTTTGGCAAGTTGCTTTCCACCGGCTACGAAATTAGCATGTTGGTGAAATGCCACTTTTGCGGCCCAGAGAAATTGTTTTCAAAATAAAAACTCCTTTTTCAGAACCCAACAATTTTATTTTTGTGAAAACAAAGAAATAAAAATGATAGTTGAGAATATAAGATTCTCAACATAATAGGAAAACCAAATATGCAGTGGGGAAAATCAAACTAATTGGGTACAACCAAATAAAGAGAAAAGAAAAACAAATAAAAGGATAACCACAAATTTAACCTATTAGCTAGGTCTCACCATCGTCCGATGAGATGGACATTCCTCCTTCTTCATTTCTCGACATTCGGGCCCAGAGGGATGGGCTCGGATGGCTTGTCTTGCTTCTTCCGCCATACCTTCTTTGGAGGCTTGGTGGACTTGGGCCTTTGGGGAGGCCCGGCCTTCTCCGTCTTCTTGAGGTGTCGACGTGGACGATAAGACAGGTTTTCCGCATAGATAAAATTCCTCATGAATGCAATGAGCGGTTCCACCTTTGGAGGTTTGATTTTGACCTATTGAATGTGTTTAACATTTGGCCCATACTTGATACGGATCATGGAGCATTGCTCTAACCTTCGGTGGAAGTTAAACTTTTCCTCCTTGCCATTGATATGGATGTGGATTTCTCCAGCTCTCGCATCTATGCGAGCCTTCACGGTGCTTTGGAACGGGCGCCCAAGAATGAGCAGCGTATCCTTCTCGAACTCTATGTTGAGCACCAAGAAATCCACAGGTATGAAGCAGTTTTGGATTTTCACCGGGACATCTTCAGCGATACCCATCGGACTGAGGAATCAGCCAATTGGAGCTGTATTGGTGTTGGAGTAAGTTCCGTGAAGTTCAGGTGGTCGTAAACCACCTTGGGTATCACACTCACACTTGCTCCAAGGTCACAAAGGTCCTTGTCAAAGTGGTGTGCCCCAATTTAGCACGAGATTATAGGACATCTAGGGTCCTTCAGACAGTTGCCTATTTGTAGAGAAATCATGTTGACATTTTCCACAAGTGGTTCGGGCTGTCCTTGCATCTTGCCATTCTCCACTATTATACCCTCCTTGAAAGAATGAGTGTGGTTGGCTCCACCCTTGACCTCCTGGACGATAGCCATTGTTTTTTCCATTGTTGGCTATGTATAAGGCATCTTGACGAGTTTCTGGGCAGTCATTGCTCAAATGGCCCATGTTGCCACTGACTTCATAAGTAATGTGAGAGTCTAAGGCATAGGCATTGCCACATACCTCACCATTGCCTTGTCGATCAATCTTTTTCATTAGGAGGTCCAATTTGGCAGCGATCATGTCCACCTCATTCAAGGTGGGCATGCCTCACTAGCGGGTATGGAGACGCTCGTCGCTCCAACCCATGTTTGACACCATCTTCTCGATCAAATCTTTGGCTTTGGGCACCGTCAATGAGAAGAAGGCACCTATAGCAGCAGCATCCACATGGTCACGGGCGGAATGGATGAGCCCGTTGTAGAAGTTTTGGATAACGGAGCCAGTCATCCATCTAATGGTGGGGAAATGCTAGGATTTACACCGGAAGCCTTTCCCAAGCCTCGAGAATAGATTCCTTGGCATCTTGCTGGAAGCTGGAAATTCTTACACGTAGGGCATTGGTTTTGCCCAATGGGAAAAACTTGGCAAGGAATTTCATAGAACACTTCTCCTTAGTATCTATAGCACTTCGGTTCACGTAGAACCACTGTTTCGCTCTCCCAAGAGGAGAGAAGGGAAACAGCCTAAGACAGACAGCATCAGGAGATACGTCCTTAATCTTAAAAGTGTTGCAGATCTCAAGGAACCGTTGAAGGTGAGCACTTGCATCCTCGTTAGCCTTCCCACAATATGGGTTGGCTTGCACCATAGTAATAAATCCAATCTTGATTTCGAAGTTTACGTCTCCTGTGTTAATAGCAGGCCCAACAGGCACATTGTTAGCAGAGGGAGCTAAAAACTCACGAAGTGTCTTTTGTGCCATTAGCGTTTCGGTTGTTGATGCAGTTGTGTTGGCTTGCTTTGCCGCTCGAAGCTTCTGAGGAGTAACGACACGAGGCCGATCTCTCGGAAGGGATTCAGGATCTTCAACAAAGTTTTCCAACAAGCGAAACCAGATATACACTACCTTGTTTTCACATAAAATGCGAAAACAAAGAAGGGTCATCCTACTAAAACCTACCAGGGTCCTATCCTACTCACTCAATCATGTAATACTTCGGCTGCCTTCCTGGCAATAGTGCCAGAAATGCTTGTTGGTATTTCCTACACACTACTAACAATTCATCCCTAGCAGGGGTGCTAGAAATGCTTGTTCGTAGGTTTTAGATTGTACATGTGAATCCGCAAGCGCACAGAAACTATCGATGTAGCATTTCCCCTCTAAGAATATTCCCAAAGGATGTCAATTATATTCTCCCAAAGGAAGGCTACATGGAAATAAAACAATCATCAAGAGGAAAGGCTAGGTTGGCCTATAAAGGGTTCTAGCAAGAATGGATAAAGGGTAATTGAGGTAGTGTGACACACACAAGCGCATTTTGTCCTAAGGGGACAAATGAGGTAAAGAGGGACTAGGCTAAGAACTAGGTAGAGACTCCTACAATGCTTCTAATGTACATATACATAGCCAAGGTTAGTTACTAATGATCATGTCAATTATGAATTATCATGCTAAGTGGATTAACACATCAGGCACGGGCTTATACCTAGCAATACTAGGACGACTCCTGCCAAGAGCATGTGGCTCGATGATTACAAAGGACGGATAGGGTGGTCACCACCTACTACCTACCTCTTCAATTCGTGGGCATACGAGACATTCAACGCTACTCTCTATCTGAGCACCATGCTAGCATATTAAGTAATCACCTTAAGAGTCTATGCATAAGCCATCCTAAGGCAATGAACAAAACCATCATTGAACCAATGTTAGTTCATAGCATAAGTGATTCATGTTAACATAATCATATCATAGCTAATTAGACTATAGTGGAGGTTTATAGTGTTTATGATGATATAATGATAATGGTATAGCATAATCATAAATACTACTCCTACCACATACATGGAATCCACAATCAAAACAAGAAACACTTCATCCAAGTATGTGAACATTGGAAAACTAAAGATAACAGCTTTATTAAGAATAAAGTCACAAATACAAATATGAATATGGTAGACATACCTTTCACAATTGGGAATTGGGAAGAGACTCATTCTACTCCTCTCCTACTTGGACTATGGACTAGAGACTCTCCTCTCTACAACCTATACTCCACTAAACCTATGGAGAGTAGTGGATACAATGGATGAATACTCAGGTGGTGTGTATTGAAGTGAGGGGTGAGGGGTCCTATTTATAGATTGGAGAAACATCGGTTCCCGCCACCAAAAGCGCATGAATCAGTCACTTATGGCCTCTTCCAGCCGAGAGGAGCCAACACGTGGTGTTTGACTGCGAAAGTTGCCAGGACCTAGTCGGCTGACCTGGTCGTGGCCCCTTTTGCGGTGTGCTTCCTCCAGATCTCTGCCAGGTGGGTCCCATTGACTGATATTGGTGCTACACCGTTGGATGGCCTCGGATACTTTTGTTTGTGGGCCATTTGATCCATGTGGTGCCACGTGGCATCGCCTGATTGGCTGGAATCATATTTTATAGGATCCATCGCCTCATTTTACTTCAATTCTGCATAGAATCCTTGCATGCACTACTTTCTCCAAGGACAAGTGGAAATAGGTAAAATAGAAAGGTGATGTGTGCATGAAATGATATTTCCTTCACATAATTGAGTAATATTGATGGGTGAAATTGGTATATAACAGCCGTCATCAGGCAGCGGCAGCAGTAGGTTTGCCCGCAAGTGACTTCTTCTTGCCACTTGACTTTTTCTTCTTTTTTCCACTGCCGGAGACAGTAGCTTCAGCTTTGGAGGAGGATTGCTTGGCCTCCGCAGCTAGTTTGGAGTGCATCTCACAACCCTCCGCGGCTCTGGTGCATTTGTCGACCAGGCTGAAGAGTTCTGTGATGCTGCTAACATTCTTGGTTGACAGCTTTCTCCAGCATCTTCTTGTCTCTAACTCCCAGTTGGAACGCAACGAGGACAAAAGTGTTGGAGATAGAAGGGGTGGTGTTTCGTATCACTGGATGAAGGATCACAATGACTCTACTGACTCTTGTTGTATGGCGAACAGGTCCAGCTCGGTGCCAGGCCGGGTGTAGGAGCTCCCGAAATTGGCAGTGAACTGGCGACATAGTTTTGCCCAACTGTAGATGGATTCAGGTGATAGGCTCATAAACCAGGACATTGCAGTCCCAGTTAGAGCCACAGGAAAGTAGTTGGCCATCATGGCCTCATTGCCTCTATCTGCAAGGATGGCGGAGGAGTATAATTGAAGAAATTTGATGGGGTGGACTGTCCCGTCATACTTCTCTAGCAGATGAGGCTGGAACATGGGTGGCAATTCAACCATGCGGAGATGCATGGCAAGGGTTGAACAGTCGCCCCCCACTCCAAGAGGAGAAGGGTTTTCTCGAGAAACTCACCTCTCGCGAGCATGATCGATGTTAACACGACCATCCTGCCACTTGTAGCGACGATCAAGCTCCGACTAGAGTTCCTGAGTCAGGAGCCTCATCGCCGTGTGAGTAGGCAAACCGTGGAGGGTAGTGACGTTACATGCTAGGAGGGTGAACGTCTCCTGAGCTGCAACGCCTGAGTACCAAGTCTACCAGACAAAGTCCTGTTCCGAGAAGGTGTCTTCCCTGCATGGGCAGACCTTGGTTGCTGATTGCATTGGCTGCAGCTGCAACCAGATGCTCAACATCAGCGCGCCATTGTTCTAGCATGGTGGGAGGAGCTCCCGGCGCTGGTGGATGCTGGAGTAGAGTTTGTGTTGCATTTAGCATGTTCTCCGGGTTTTTTGTCGATGCATTGACCGACGCGAACACACCATCTTGTTGTCCAATGTTGGTTGTTGGAGTAGGTGGTGGGAGTGGTGCGACACCTGCTGGGACAACAACGTTGGCTGGCTGCTCCACATTAAAGGGATTTCCCCCAATAGGTTGGTCAGCCGGTCTGTTGGATGAAGCGGCAACGGAGGTCACCATCTTGAAATCTTGAAAGCGTCCATTCCTGGCACGCCAAATGTCAAAGTGTGGACTCAGACACTTCCCCCAATACTACTAACAAGTAGTCCATGGAGGTTCATATTCGGTTGGGGCGCGAGTCAAGATCAAGAACAAGAGGTGAACATCGAGGATTTTATGTGGTTCGGGCTGCCTGAGCGTAATACCCTACTCAATAGGGTGTGTGTTGATTGTATGAGTATCAGTTTGTATAAGATTTCTTGAGATGGATTGTCCTTCTACCGTGAAGCGTAGCCCTTTTATATGCCAAGGATCGGTTGTAATAAACTGCCCTATAAACGATCTACAGTATTAAGGGTTGTTAATAGCATGATAACGTGCCTTAATAGCAGCATTACCGGTCTTGATAGTCTTATAATCGTGCGTCATTAATATAGCATTAATGATGCATTAACCAGGTCTTGTAACGGCCAATTGATAGCCATTGAATGTCAGTGTTGTTGGAGATCCTGCTGTCTTCCCATTGCATACTTAGGTCTAGGGTGTTGACACGTGGAAGCTCTTAAACTTCCCTCTATGTGGGGATAGATCAAGAGCTACCAGACACGTGGCAGTACTAGAGCTTCTCTGAGGAGGGAGGGAGGTCTGGGACGTGGCAGCACCACAACTACCCAAATGAGGGAGGCAGGCCCGGCTCTTCTAGACACGTGATAGTACCAGAACCATCCAATAAAGGGAGGCAGATCCAATACTGCAGGATGCGTATCTTCTTCGGACGTCCACCACTTGTACATAAGAACTCTACAACTTAGTTTACGGTACCAAGGGGTACCCGGTATGCAGGGTACCGACAACAGTCAAAGGAGACAACTCAAAGTTCCTTATTTTTTGTAAAAGTACATTTGAGGATTTCTTTAATGATCCCATAATAATTGGTTGCATACCCTCGAGAGACGATTGCGCTCGTCAGAACTCCAGAATTTGAAGTTGTCGCAACAAGACAAAGAGCTTCAAATTGAGTTATATGGAATCATAAGCCATTTACGTCATATCGCTCATAGCTTCTAACTTTCACCAATCAATAAGATAGTTGTCACAAATCTTGATTGATGTTGGTATTCACACACTATCCAAAATGGTAAATTATAAGAATACATCTTAATAATTGTAAGTTAAAATATAAAGAAGATGACAGAGTATCACATAAGCTCAAAACCAGGATAGGAAATTAGGCCCTCCATTTGTTCCATGTCGTCGCATCGCTTCGACTTGTTTGCTCGTAGGTTGATGCCTATGTGTCCAATTTTGCTTGTGGAACTCGTTGTACAAAAAAATACCAATATACATGTGTTGAAAAATTCGCTAATTACCATAAATGTAGGACAAACACTTACTCGAAATATTTGTCCATGCGATCTGTATTAGAGTACAGGTAGAGTAAAGCAACTGTCCTTTATCATTCGGTACAATTGTAGGTTGTGTTGCTACCAACAGTAGTGCATCGTGTTGCAAAAATGGAGAGATCACTACAAGATGGTTGTTCATCTACATTTTACCGCATCGCCAAAGTATTGCCATTTCGTTCCTTTTCAAAGTAAACACTTGAAAAGTATCATATTTCCATAAGAGTAAATGCTTCGGCGATGCACCCTTCCACCATTGCCCTATTGCCAACCATCGGGTTCAGATGTCTTAACACTCTTTCAATGTGATACATCCATCTATATTGCACACCGCCGCCAACTTTAGCTTCAAATGGAAGATTGATAAGGAGAGGATGCATTGGATTGAAGAAACCCGGAGGAAAAAAATTTCCATCTTACATAATAGTACCGATATCTCTATCCATAACTTATCCATCATCCCGATCGTGATTTCTTTAGCACATAGCTGCCTATAGAAGAGATAAGCTCGGCTAAAACCTTCCACACTGCATCATCTCGATAGCTTTGAAACATAAAAGGTAGGAGTCTTTCCATGATTATATGATAATCATGACTCTTCAACCTGGTGAGCTTTCCAGTCTTCACATTCACGGCTCATTTCAGGCTAGCTGTGTAACCATTAAAGAATTTCATAGTTTTCAACCATTTCATGACTTCTTTCTTTTCTTTAGCTCGAAGACAAAAAGAAGCATGTGGCTTAAAGATCTCAAGAGTAGGACGGTTACAAATCTCTGTCAAGTCTTTTCTAGCCTTTATATTGTCTTTCGTTTTGCCCATTATATCACCATGCATGTTGCTATGATACATTCGTCCATGTTACACTCTTGTTACATGACATCAATGTTGCGCATTAGTATCAACGACTTCACTTATGGTAGCTCCCATAGTCCACATATATGACTCCAATTGTTGATCTTCTCCGTAACCGAGAAAATATTAAGGACGACCTTCACTGGGCACTGGTTTGTCCAACATATTAGATACTTCTGAACTGTTTAGATGTTTTGATGGTCCTATAGTGACGTAGGTGTCCTTTCTTAAGACATTCATCTGTTGTCTAAACATGTGATTCAGAGGCAGCCAACATCTGTGACAATCGAAGTAGCATATCTTGCCTCCATGAATAAGTCGAAAACAAATCATGTTATAAGCACATATCGGACTCGTCAAACGACTTTGAGTGCTCCATTCATAAAACATTCCATATGCCTGGAAGTCATGGATGGACCACAAGTAAGCAACTCGAAGGCTGGATTTTATGCTTCTTGTAACAGTCGTACACTTCGACTCCTATCCACAAAATTTTCTATTCTTCGATCTACGGTTTCAACATCACCTTGAGGCGTGGCCCAGGATGATCTAGCCCAGGTAAAATGAGGCTAAGGAACATGAACTCATATTTCAAACAAAGAGATGATGGTAGGTTGTACAGAATGACAAAGATGGGCTAACAGGAGTACGGTGTGGCGTTTGTACTAAACAATGATAATCCATCTGTCTCTAACTCGATGCAAACATTTCTCGCATCACATGCAAAATCTGGATCGAAACCTTCAAGCGCCTTCCATGCATCACCATCAGACGGGTGCATTAAGACTCCTTTGTTCTCACATACACCTTCTTTATGTCATCTCATGTGTCTGGCAGTTCATTTTGAAAGAAACAACCACTTCAACCGAGGTGTCAAGGGCAAGTAACAAAGCTTCTTATATGTGACTTCTGTTATCACATATTACTACCGTCATTAACAACTTTGACATACCTCAATTTATTACATTTTAAGAATTTTTTCTCTTTGTCATTCTCTTTCCAAAAAAGCATGCAGTTGTCTGGGCACAAATCAATTTTCTCATAATTCATACCAAGACCGGACAATTTCTTCGACTAATACATATCTTTAGGCACTTTATGAGGTTATGGAAGGATATTGTTGATCAATTTAATGAGATTGTTGTAGCAATTATTGGAGAAGAAGTGCTTAGATTTAATTGTCATAAGTCTGGTCATGAAAGTAAGGAGGGTCACTTGCGTTTGTTCACACAACGGTTTTCTAAAGCATTGAGAAGCTTGAAGAACGTGTTTTCTTCCATTGTAGGAGGATCTTCCGTTTGTTTAGCTTCTACCGTCTCATCTATCCTATCAACCCTCGTGATGTCATCATCATCCACTTCTTCTACAGCTTCAGAAGTTGTCATGTCATGAATCTCCACACCTCATAGTGTGGCATGTAACCGTTTTGACACCAGTGTATCAAAACTATCATTTTGTCCAAAAACTATGTATTCCAGAATTTCATAAATGGGCACTGCACCTTAATGATCGTTGACAATGTAAATGATTGATAGATAAAATCATCGGTCTTGGCAAACCACTCATCTAAGTGACAACCTTTCTTGTTCCATCCACTATACATCCAACAACGGTCTTCACCCATGTTTAACTCTGTAGTTTGAAGCCAGAGAAATTATCGTTACTTTATACATTGTTTAATGTCATGACCCTACATCTATTGGAAAGGATATGTCCTAAACCCACCCAATAGTGACTGAGGGGAACGTGCTTATGATGAGACGCAGGGCCTGGGTCCAAACAAAATTTCGACAGCATAACCCCGCTGTTCTCCAACTGTGCGCACGAAAATGGTGCAACGGAGAATACTAGGGTTAGACCGCCAAGATCTCGTCTGGATCCAGACGCCGCATCTTGTCATAAGAATGCAACCTCGATCACTTCTAGACTGTCCAAAAAGGGATAATTTTGAACCTACACGCCTTACGTGCGTAACACATGTGAGACGGGCCGGTTCGAAATGGGTGACGCATATTGTATAGATTTCGTTAATCTTTCATTTTTTAGTCATTTAGGAGACTAAGGACAAGAACAAGAGAGAGAGGAGGAAAGAACGAGTGAGAGTATGTTATGCCCTGTCGGGGCCTACCATTAACTTATGATGGCTTTAGGATTAGTCGTCGTACGATATGCCCTGTTTGGACCCGCCGTTAACTAACGAAGGCTTTAGAGTTAGCCATTTTAAGTGGATCTGAGATGAAACCGCTCCGTCAGGGTCCGCCATCCACGCGCGGGTGTTTGCCGTTCTCACCGTCGTCATTTGCCTTCGTTCCATCTAGACGCATACGCTACCACTAAATGGGTCGTGTCGAGCCCTAAATGGGCCGTGTCAAGCCAAGCTGGCCCGAAGCTCGATTATGTACATATAGTAATTAAACACTCAAGCAATCAAAATAATAATTAAACAATAATCAATTAAAATAATAAACTAAACTCATATGCATTAATCACATAAGAAATAAACAATTCATCTAAACAAGCATAATTACCATAATTAACAAGCATAATTAACAAGCGTATAAATTCTGAGCAATTTAAAAAGTTACACCTAGGCAATTCAAATAAACCTAGGCAAGAGTTAAATCTAAGCATATCAATTCATCTAAACCTAAGCATAAAAAGGATATCAATTAAACCTAAGCATAACAAGCATATCAATTAAACCTAAGCAATTCAAAAAAAATGACCATAATTCAAAAAACCTAAGCAATTCAATTAAACCTAAACATAACAATTCTAAGCATAATAATTCATCAGTTCATCAATTGATGAATTATAGGCATCAATCGACCATAACTCTAAGCATAACAATACATCAATTGTCAAAATAATACGAAAAAATTGAGCATAGCTACGGCCGGCGGTGAGTCGACGCCGCTGATGGAGGAGGGTGGCGAGCGTGGAGGAGGGAGGCACCAGGTGAGAAGGAGGGCGGCACCGGCCTTGGGGAGGGCGACGCTGGTGCATGGAGCACACGGGCGGCGTGGGGCCACTACATAAGAAAGGCTCATCCGAGACGTGCCCGAACGAAGAAGGGAGACGAACAAACTGTGAGTCTCCGTCATCGCATCTCGCATTAATTTGTCATCAGAGATGAGCAGTCGGCACATCGCCGATCAGAAAAAACGCGAGACATGCTCAAAGGTAGCATGTCTCCTTTCAGTGAGTCATAAAAGACGTTCTTTACGGTGTCATTAGATACGTGATTCTTGCACGTTGCCCATCACAATACATGTGAGACAAGCACTAACATAGCGCGTCACAGATTTATTAACTGATCTGAGACGTGCTTTATTGCAATGCGTCACAGATTTGTTTACTGATCTAAAACGGGCTTTAAGGAAGTTTGTCTCCTTTATTTTGGTAATTTAAGTTGTTCTCTATTACAGTTCATCGGGGATTGTTTACAGGCAAGGTCTCCTATTGGGTGCCCCCCGCCCCTGATTATCCTAGTTGTCTGCTGCATCCTGGAGCTAGCCATGATTTAGCAGCTGCATTGCTAGAGTCAGCAACATACACATACATGAACATATGTATAGCCAAAAAGATCACACCTTAAATTATATTGACCAATCAAATATTAACAAAGTGTCAGTCGTGGTTATCAGGTATACTAATTACACAACAAAGAATGCCCCCCTGTTCATCCTGATTACAAAGTAACTAATTACATACATCACAACTGTCATCATCTAATCCTGTATACCATAATGAAAATTCTTCCGATCAATGACTTCATTAACGATGAGCCTTCATAGCCTCTAATGCTCCGACTGAGGCATCCTCAAATTCAATAAAATCACTAAAATCATATAACACATTATCAAATTGCAGTCACATTCGCTTAAAGAGTCACATAAGGGAGCAAATATCTGAAGGTTTAGGAACAAATTGGTATACAATTGTAATAAACACAAGAACTGTTAGTGAATGGAGAATCGAGCTTACTTCTAGCACAGGCACTTGGTGAGCATCTGCAAAGCACCAGCTAGGAAATTGTTCTCATAAAGGACATCGTAGTGAGATGGTGTGCTTGTCCACTGAAAAAACAAATAATTTACATTCCACTAATGCATTAATAGCCTGATATCAAACACTCGTGAGAGAAACATCAATTATCGCATAGGTACCTTGATTTCAGCATGGCTGTAGAGGTAGAAATCAAACTCACTGGGATGGAAAATGCTAGTGTCAACCATAGTTCCTGCAGTTTGTTAAGGGTTTGCGAATTAGAATTCATTATATACATTGATAGTCAAAACAAATACATTACTTCTGCATTGAACATAAACAAGGAAGATGAATGTATACCGTAATGAAAATTCTCCCTTTGGATCAATGACTTCATTAACGATGAGCCTTCATTGAACATCCTCAAATTCAATAAAATCACTGAAATGCACGCTCTGAGGGCGGGGTCGAGGCGGCGGCATGCTCTGGATACAGGGGACAAGGCAGCGGCATGCTCCAGGACGAGCTGGCGGAGGCGCTAGAGCGGTAGTTCCTCAACTCTCTGAAGAAAGTTGGCTGGCATGCTCCGAGGACAGGGAGAATATTTCCACTTATGTGAATGCGGAGGCATGCTCATACCAGTTACCGAGGTCGGGGTCAATATAGTGGCGTGCTCCATGGATAGAGGACGTGGCAGCGTGCTCTAGCGTGCTCAATTCTCTGATGACGAAGGTCGGGATCGACAGTGGGGTTAGGGTCGACGGCGGCACCGCGACAATGATGAAGAGCGAGTTGAGGAAGAGGGATGGTGGCGGCATGCTCAGGATCTGCGGTTCCTAGGTCGAGAGAGCGCGCAAGAGCTAAAATATTTCACCAAGTGTTGGGAGAGAGCACGCGAGAGATAAAAAAATAGAAAAACTCTTAGACGATCCTATATAACACCCGTCTCTCATTTTAGCGGCTCCCTTTGGTGAGAGAGTGAGAGTAAGTTTTGCGCGAAAATTTTCGCCAGAGAGCGCGCGAGAGCTAAAAATAGGTCAAAAATCGGAGACGTACATATGTAACGCACGTCTTGCATTATTTTGTGGCCGAACGGGCACGCCGTATGCAAATATGTGCCACCGTGTGCTGAAGCCAGTAACAACATCTTTCCATACGGGCATGTCCAACTGGAAACTGTGTGCAATACCTTATATGATAGTTTCAACGCGCTTAGCTTTCCGTGGTGGGACAAAAGATCTTCGGCATGAATCGGAGACGTGCTCAGGTAAGGCACATCTCGCATTATTTTGTGGCTGAACGGGCACGCCGTGTGCTAAAGATGCGCCACGTTGTGCTGAAGCAAGGAACAACATCTTTGGCATCCGGGCATGTCCAACTAACAACTGTGCGCAATGTCTTATATGGTCATTGCAATATGCTCATCTTTCCTTGGTGGGACAAAAGATATTCGGCATGAATCGAAGACATTCTCTGGTAAGGCGTGTCTCACATTATTTTATGGCCGAACGGGCACCCAGTATGCCAAAGATGTGCGACGGTGTGCTTAAGCCAAGAACAACATCTTTGGCATCCGGGCATGTCCAACTGCAAATGTGTGCAATGCCTTATATGATCGTTGCAACGCGCACAGCTTTCCGTGCTGGGACAAAAGATCTTCGGCACGAATTGGAGTCGTGCCCGAGTAAGGCGCATCTCCCTTTTACCGAATATCAAAAGTCGGAGACGCACCTTGTTGACAGTCCTTAAGTGCCATATTTAGATTGTCAGTTCACCTTATAATGTGCACAAAAGGGAAACACAACGTAGTGGTAGGGTTAAAAACTAACCAATTCCACAATTGTTGGTGTTTATTTGTATGCAGGTGAATTTAGACCCAAAATACCAAGACATGCAGCGAGTAATCCGTAAAATTGGATTTGATGAATCAGGTAACGCCACATGTCATCAAATAGATCAAATGGCCCACAAACAGAAGTATTTGAGGCCATCCAACTGTGTAGCACCCATATAAGGGGATAAGACCCGCCTAGAAGAGACCTGGACCACTACGTAAGTAACCCAAATAGGATACAAAGATGGGTGACGCGCTCAAAGGCGAACATCTCTCATTAGGTTAACCAAGACGAGCCCTCTTTAGCGAGGATCTGACATGGCTCAGCTGAACATTCAAGGAGACGCGTTACAATAAAGCACGTCTTAATTAAGTCGGTATCCGAGACGCGCCTTCTCTCTAAAAAATGGGAGACTAGCTTCCAATAAAACGTGTCTCCAATGTGCACAAGAAATGAGACGTACTCTACACAAAGCTCAGCTCCTTTGCCTTCGCTTGTAGACTCTCATCACTGAACGTTTAATTCATTCATTCACAGTTGAACACATAAATATTCATCACACAGATAACACATATTCATTAAAAAATATATTACAAAACACAAGAAAAAAGTACAAGACACAAGAAGATAAAAACAACATCAACTACAAAACAACAAAAGAAAATCTAAATCCTACTCCTCCTCCGGTTGCTCTGTCGGTTGCTCCGACTGCTCCACCGGTTGCTCTGGTTGCTCTGGATCCGGCGGCGCAACCTCGCGACCGAGGTTCCTTGCCATCGCCACCACCAGGATATTGCGGCCTTCGGTGATGAGCACCTCAGCCATCGTCTCGGGCAGCCTCTCGAACCGGTCAAACAGCCTGTCGAACAGCATCTTGAGCAGCTCTTTGTTGAGCCTCTCGGGGGAGCGGCACTGTTTCTTGCAGGGTGGCTCCCTCGGTGGACTTGGCGGCGGAATGTTGGCCATGGTAGTTTGTCTGTGCGGAGAAGACGAACAAAGAGAAGAGACTGATGGTGCCTTATATAATGTTTGTGCGGAGAAGCAAAATGAAGACACGCTTTTATAAATAGCGCGTCTCCGATTCCCCACGTCACCTTTAGCTTCGTAATTTTCTCCATTTTTCGTTGGTTCACTGTTGATATCACACATCACTAAACTTAGAGCACATTCACTTAATAACTAAATCATTCACTTGTCCAGAAAATAATATAATCCTTCCTTATGATTCCTGAAGAACACAATGAACACACCACACATTCATTCACACAGTTGTTGAACACACAAGATAATACTCTATCACATAGATGAACAAAGATAGATTTCATTCGTTAACACAATATATTACAAAACATAAGCAACTAAAAACAACAAAGAAAAAATAAATCCTACTCCTCCTCCTCCTCCTCGGCGACGACTCTGGCGCAGGTGCAATGGGAGCCTAGGCCAGCTGCGCCGGCTGCACCAGTTGTACTGGTGGTGCAATCCCGAGAGCAAGGTTGCTCTCCATCGCCTCCACCAGGTTTTTGCGGCCCCCGACATCGAGCACCTGTACCATCATCTCGAAAAAACTGTCGAGACAATCGGTCACCCTCGTGAGGGCGAAGAGGTAGTGGCCGATAGTATCCATTCCAGTAAACTGTGAAAGGGTACTCAGACCCAAGGAACTAATGGTGCGAGACATACTGTTGTACTCCTCTTGCGCCATAAGGAGGCACTTCTTGATGTTGAATCTCTCGGGGGGTTGCAGCACAGTTTCTTGCACAGTGGCTCCCTTGGAGAGCTTGGCGGCGGAAGGTCAGCTATGGTGGTGGTGGGTTGTCGGTGTGGAGAAGACAAAGAAAAGAAGAAACGGATTGAAAGTGAGCGACGTGCTTATGGGGAACTCATGGGTGATGACACGTCTTAAATAAGTTATGTGCGGAGTCGACGATGGAGCGGTTGGTTTCCCGCACATTGATGGAATGATTGGACGCATCAATACCACATCGGGGAAATGAAAGGTCATGCATGTCGGACGTCGCAAGCGTCTCTGCACCACGCCGCCGAAATTAAGTTCTCCATAGTCCTCACACCGTGCGTCTCTCTTTAGACAATGGAACATGCGCTTTAGCATAACTCGCGTCTCGCTTTGTTATCGCGTGTCTTGCATTTTTCTCCCTCGTCTCTTCGCCTCATGTGCTCCATTACTAATTGACCAACAGTCCTTTACTAATCGACCAACTCCAATGCGACTGCCGCCTCTGTTCGCCATCGCCGTTGTCGTCGTCGCCATCCTCGTCGTCGTCATCATCGCCATCCTCGTCATCATCGTCGTTGTCACTGTTCACGGCTGGGTTAGATATTGGCTTGGCGCATAGCCGACTAAAGGAGGAGTGCTCGACGTGGCACAAGAACCATCCCCATGTATGTACATATGGAACACCAGTCGCATGGTTTTATATATGTAGCTCTGCAATGGACTGATGTACTTAACTGTAGTTTTGTTTTCTGTCTTGTTTGTTTTTCATATTTTCAATTTCTCTACGTAAGGGTTTTTCTGCGAAGCCTGAATCGGTAGATACAAGCACAACCATATGAGTTTAACCATCGTACTCCTATTAATGAATTTCATTTGTAGACTGACTGGGAAGGTGGTTACTACCCCCTAACAATCTCCTTCTCAGAGGACTATCCGTTGGTGCCTCCAAGATGCGCCTTTCCACATGGTTTCTTCCACCCAAATTTCCATCACTTAGGAGCACTCTGCATTGGGATTCTTGATCAAGAGACTGTAAGATAGACTTATTTTTCTCATGTAATTAGTAATTGTTTCTGAACTTATTTGAATTGGTTTCTTATGTTGCTTAAATTTATATTTCGTAGGGGTGGTGGACAGGTTTTACAATCAAAACTATACTACTTGAAGTTCAGTGTTTGCTACGTCAGCTAAATGCACTCAATGTTTAAAATGATTACTATAATCTACTTATCAAGGTTAGACACTTTGTGTTAGTTACCAATGTATGTTATTCATTCCTCCTTCGACATTTGTTAATTTAAAGAATGTCAATATATTTTCAGGATACAGGAGAATATAAGAGACATGTTCGGGAGCAAGTTGGACGGTAAAGTTTAAATTGATCGGTGGGAGCTTTAGGAATAAGTTAGATTCGAAATTAGTTTAGAGAGAACATAATGTATGAACTATGAAATTCATTGAGTTGCAAATTATCTCTGAATTGCAATGTCATTGTGTTTGTTTATCCCTCATTTCCAATTGTATCAATTCATTGCAATGTCATTGCGTTTGTTTATCCCTGCAACAGACACTCGCGATAACGTGCGAGTAAGAACGTACGATCACGATGTCATGCATGAGAAACACACTTTAAAAAGTCGCGTCTCCGATTTCTGAGATCTTTTGTCCCACCTGGAAAGGTATGCACATTGCAATGATCATATAAGGCATTACGCACAGTTTCTAGTCGACATGTTAGCATGCGAAAGTTGTTGGTTGCGGTAACAACAGCTTTCGCATGTTGCATGTTCGTTTGGCCACAAAATAATGAGAGACGCGCCTTACCAGGGCGTGCCTCCGATTTACGCTGAAGATCTTTCGTCCCACCTCAGAAAGCAGAGCACAATGCAACGATCATATAAGGCATTGCGCACAGTTGCCAGTTGGACATCCCCGCATGCGAAAGATGTTGTTCCCAGCTTCAGCAGACCGTGGCGCATCTTTTGCATGCCAGGATATGCCCGCATGCGAAAGATGATAATGCAAGACGTGCGTTATATATGTGCATCTCTGAGTTTTGCTATTTTTATCCATCATGCGCTCTCTCCCAACATCTGGCGAAAAATTTTAGCTCCTGCGCGCTCTCTCGACCTAGAAACCGCAGCTCCTGAGCACGTTGCCGCCATCCCATCATCGTCAACTTCGCGCTACTGTCGTCGACCCCGACCCTGCCGTCAACCCCGACCTTCGGGTCATCAGAGAGTTAAGCACGATAGAGCACGCCGGCTCATCCCCTGTCCCCCGAGCACACTGTCGCCGTCCCTCTTTCGCATATTGCTCTTCATCATTGTCACGCTACCTCTGTTGACCCCTACCCCACTGTCAACTCCGACCTTCATCATCAGAGAGTTGAGCACGCTGGAGCATGCAGCCTCGTCCCCTCTCCCCGGAGCATGCCGCCGCCTCGACCCCAACCTCGGTAATCGATATGAGCACTCCACCGCATTCACATAAGTAGAAATGTTCTCCCTGTCCCCGGAGCACACTGACCTGTTTTCATTAGAGTGTTGAGGAACCGTCGCTCCGGCGCATTCGCCAGCTCATCGCGGAGCACGCCGCTGCCTCATCCTCTGTCCCCGGAGCTTTTTGCCGCCTCGACCTTGCCCTCGGAGCGTGCATTCCAGTGATTTTATTGAATTTGAGTATGTCCTATGAAGAATCATCATTAATTAAGTCATTGATCCAAAGGGAGAATTTTCATTATGGTATATTCATCTTCCTTGTTTATGTCCAATGCAGAAGTAATGTATTTGTTTTGAATATCAATGTATATAATGAATTCTGATTCACAAACCCTTGAAACTGCAGAAACTATGGTTGACACTAGCATTTGCCATCCCAGTGAGTTTGATTTTTACCTCTGCAGCCATGCTGGAATCATAGTACCTATGCAATAATTGGTTTTTCTCTCACGAGTTTTTGATATCAGGCTATAAATGCATTAGTAGAATGTAAATTTTTTGTTTTTTCAGGGGACAAGCACACCAGCTCATTACCATGTCCTTTACCATTAGAACCATTTCTCTGCTGATGCTTTGCAGATGCTCACCAACTGTCTGTGCTACAAGTAAGCTCGGTTATCTATTCACTAAAAGGTATTTGCTACCTTATGTGACTGGTTAAGCGATTGTGACTGCAATTTATTAATATTTTATATGATTTTAGTGATTTTATTGAATTTAAGGATTTATCAGTCGGAGCATTAGAGGCTATGAAAGCTCATCGTTAATGAAGTCATTTATCGGAAGAATTTTCATTATGGTACACAAGATTAGATGATGACAGTTATGATGTGTGTAATTGGTTACATTGTAATCGGGATGAACAGTCTTTGTTGTGTAATTAGTATACTTGATAACCACGATTGACACTTTGTTAATATTTGATTGGTCAATATAATTTAAGGTGTGACCTTTTTATCTATACATATGTCCATGTTTGTGTATGTTGCTGACACTGGTAATACGGCTGCCAAATCCTGGCTAGCTCCAGGATGCAGCCGGCAATCAGGATAATCAGGGATGGGGGGCACCTAATAGGAGACCCTGCTTGTAAACAATTTGCGACGAGCTGTAATAGAGAACATCTCGGATAACCTACATAAAGGAGACAATCTTCCATAAAGTATGTCTCAAGTCAGTAAACACATCTGGGACGGGCTACAATAGGGCAAGTCTCGGATCAGTCAATATATCTACGATGGACTTTGTTAGGGCTTGTCACGCATGTATGCTGATGGGTGACGCACGCCACCCCATATCCAATGACCTAGTAAAGACCGTCTATTATGACACAAAGAAAGGAGACGCGCTTCCTTTAAGCTTGTCTCGCACTTAGGATGATCGGCGATGCGCCATACACATGTCTCTGATGACAACGTAACACGAGACATGATGACGGAGATGCACGGTTTGTTCATCTCCATTCTTCGTTAGCGCACGTCTCAGATGAGCCTTTCTTACATAGTGGAGGAAGCACAACCCCAACGGGGCTGTGACCAGTTCGACTGACCTCCCTTGTCGGCCGACTAGGGAGTGACGCCAATCCCGGTAAAATGCCACGTGTTGGCTCCTCCCAGCTTGAAGAAGTCATGGGTGACTGATTTGCGCGCATTTGGTAGCAGGAACTAACCCTTCTCCCCCCTATAAATAGAACCCCACACCTCACTTCACACACGCATCAAAATTTGAGAATAGAATATCACTCCTAAGGTTTAGAGTAGTCCTAGAGGCTTCCAAGTAGAAGGAGAGTGTGGTGAGAGTTTAGGAGAAGGAGGCTTGGGCTTGTCAAGTCTCTCTTCTACACTTGTATCCCTACAAAGGTTCACTCAAATCAAGTAAGCCCTTTGTGAATTCAATTCATGTTTGATTCTCAATTCATTGTAGTTTTCACAAGTAGTTACATGTGGGTTCATTGCTTTAATTTATTAGAGGCTTTAGTTGTAGCTTTGTGTTCGAAACAACTAGAGTTGTGACTTAGAACGTAAGTGTGGTGCTTAGGTTAGAAATCACCAGTGAATATCTCGTAGACCCATGGATTGAAGAGGTAGGCAGTAGGTGGCGATAGCCCTATCTGTCCTTAGTAATCCTCCATGTTCGGCTATGCCATACGCTCTTGGCAGGAGTCGTCCTAGGGTTGCTAGGGGTAAACCCGTGCCCGAAGCAAGCAGCTACTGCAAATTCTCTTGAATTAGAATCAATACTTTGAATTCCTCTCTCTTCCTTGTCTACAAAACAACTTTGTGTCCTTGGGTGGATTAGTTCATAAGATTACACACACGTTCCTTGGATCCAATACCCTTGAGAATACACTCTTAAGGGGAAGTTCTACACGACAGTTTCTGTGCACTTGCAGATTTTTATCTATGACGTAAGAAACATCAACACACCTTTTTAAAGTGTGTCTCTCATTTTCTCGTCTCCCTTTCACCAATTGCATGAAATCGTGAGCATCCGCTGCAGGGATAAGCAAACACAATGGCATTGCAATTAAGGGATATAATTGGAATTCAGGGATAAACAAACGCAATAACATTGCAATTCACAGATAATTTGCAACTCAATGAATTTCATAGTTCATACACATTGTGTGCCCATAAACTAATTTGGATTCTAAACTTATTCCTATGAAGCTCCGATCGATCGATCTAAACTGTACCGTCCAGCTTGCTCCCGAACACGTCTCTTATATTCCACTAGATCCTGAAAATATTGACATTCCTTAAATTAACAAATGTCGAATGAGGAATGAATAACCTACGTTGGTCACTAACACAAAGTTACTAACCTTGATAAGTAGATTATAGCAATCTTTTCGACATCGGGTGCATTTGGCTAATGAAGCAAATGCTAAACTTCAAGTAGTATAGTTTTGATTGTAAAACTAGTCCACCACCCCTACGAAATATCAATTTAAGCAACATAAGAAACCAGTTCAAGTAAGTTCGGCTACAACTACTAATTACTTGAGCAAAATAAGTCTATCTTACAGTCTCTTGATTGGGAACCCCAAGGCAGAGTGCTCCTGAGTGATGGACATT
Organism: Tuctoria greenei; assembly: GCA_036927565.1. Taxonomy (NCBI): domain Eukaryota; kingdom Viridiplantae; phylum Streptophyta; class Magnoliopsida; order Poales; family Poaceae; genus Tuctoria; species Tuctoria greenei. The sequence goes on along the minus strand of JAYESD010000010.1, from coordinate 26,106,577 downwards.
TGGATGGAAGAAACCACGTGGAAAGGTGCATCTTGGAGGAACCAACGGATAGTCCTCCGAGAAGGAGATTGTCAGGGGGTACTAACCACCTTCCCTGTTAGTCTACAAAAGAAATTCATTAATAAGAGGATGATGGTTATCCTCATATGATTGTGCTTGTTCTTCATGACTTACCCCTTCTTTACCGGGACGATGCACTGCCACTTCAATAAATATCCCGACTCAGGCTTCGTAGAGAAACCCTATGCAGAGAAATTGGAAATACCAGAAACAAACAAGATGGAAAAACAAAACTACAGTTAAGTTCATCAGTCCATTGCAGAGCTACATATATACAACCATGTGACCAGTGTGCCAGTTGTACATACATGGGGATGGTTCTTGTGCCACGTCAAGCGCTCCTCCTTCTGTCGGCTATGCGCCAAGCCAATATCTAACCCAACCATGAACAGTGACAACAATGACAGCGAGGACAGCGACGATGATGACGGTGGTGGCGAACATAGGTGGCGGTCACATTGGAGTTGGTCGAACAGAGGCGGCGGTCGCACTGGAGTTGGTCGATTAGTAAAGGAGCGTTGGTCGATTAGTAAAGGAGCACCAGAGGTAAAGAGACGAGCGAGATAAACGAGAGATGCGTGAGACTAACGCGAGATGCGCGAGATATGAAAGCGCGTCTTCCATTGTTGAAAGAGAGACGCACGGCATGAGTACTGCGAAGAACTTAATTTTAGCGACAGTGGTGTAGAGATGCGTACGACTAGCATGCGCGAACTTTCGTTTCCCCGATGAGATATCGTTGCATCCTATCATTCAATCAATGTAGGGGAAACCAACCGCTCCATCATCGACTCCGCACAGACCTTATATAAGACACACCATCACCCGTCAGTTTTCCATAAGCGCGTCGCTCATTTTGCATCTGTTTCTTCTTCTTCGTCTTCTCTGCGCCGATGACCCACTACCACCATGGTCAATGTTCCGCCTCCAAGCCTGTCGAGGGAGCCACCCTGCAAGAAAATTGTGCTACAGCTCCCTAGAGAGGCTCAACACCGAGCATCGCCTGCTTATGGCGCAAGAGGCGTACAACAATACGTCTCGCGCCATAAGTTCCTTGGGTTTGAGTACCCTTCCACAGTTTACTGCAATGGGTACCATAGGCCACTACCTCTACGCCCTCACGAGGGGTGGCCTATCGTTTTGACATTTTGTTTGAGACGATAGCCCAGGTGCTCTGCGCTGAGGGCCGTAGAAATCTAGTGGCAGCGATGGAGAGCAACCTCGGTCTAGGGGTTGCACCGCCGGTGCAGCCGGAGCAGCCATCGCAGCCGGCCCAGGCACCTGTTGCGCTGGCACCGGAGGAGGAGGAGGAGGTGGAGGAGGAGGAGGAGGAGTAGGATTTAGTTTTTCTTTGATGTTTTTCTTTTCTTATGTCTTCTTTTACTTTTTTCTTGTGTTTTGTAATATATTGTGTTAATAAATGAAATTTATCAATGTTCAACTGTGTGTTCCACTGTAGTGAATGAATATCTTCTTGTGTGTTCAACTATGTGAATGAATTAATGCGTGGTGTATTCATTGTGCAAACAGTGAAATGTGTGAAAGCAATTGCAAACATGAAGGATTTGATTATTTTATGGACAAGTGAATGATTTAGTTATCAAGTGAATGTGCTCTAAGTTCAGTGATGCATGGTATCAACAGTGAACCGAAGGAAAATGGAGAAAACCACGAAGCTAAAGGAGACGCTGGAGAATAGGAGACGCACTTTTCATAAGAGCGTGTCTCCCTTTTAGCAGAGGAGAGGGAGACGTCGAGCATAGGAGACGCACTTCGTTGCTAAACGCGTCTCCATTTTGTGTCTCCAGACATACCTTATATAAGGCGCCATCAGTCTCTCCTCTTCCCTTCGTTCGTATTCTCCGTGCAGACAACTCACCATGGCCAACGTTCCACCGCCAAGCACGCCGAGGGAGCCACCCTGCAAGAAACGGTACTGTCGCTCCCCCGAGAGGCTCAACAACGAGCTGCTCGAGATGGTGTTCAACAAGCCGTTCGACCGGTTCAATAGGTTGCTCGAGATGATGATCGAGGTGCTCGGCACCGAGGGCCGCAGTATCCTGCTGGCGGCGATGGTGAGGAACCTCGGTTGCGAGGTTGCACCGTCAGATCCGGACCAGCCGGAACAACTGACGTAGCAGTCAGAGCAGCCGATCAAGACTCCTGTTGCACCGGTGTCGAATGGCCGCTGGAGGAGGAGGAGTAGGATTTAGGTTTTCTTTTGTTGTTTTTAGTTGATGTTGTTTTTTCTTTTCTTGTTTCTTGTACTTTTTTCTTGTGTTTTGTAATATATTGTTAATGAATAAATGTGTTCTCTGTGTTCATCTATGTGTTGAATATTATCTTCTGTGTTCAACTGTGAATGAATAAATGTGTTCATTGTTCAGTGATGTATTCATGTCTATCTGTAACCAAAGAAAAAGGAGACATGCTTTCTGTAAAGTTCGTCTCATTTCTTTCACAAATAGGAGACGTGCTTTAATAGATGTGTGTCTCCCGTTTGTTTGAGAGGAGGGCGTGTCTCGAATACCTACTTAACTGAGATAGACTATATTGTAACTCGTCTCCTTGTACGTTCAACTAAGTCATGTCAGATCCTGGCTGAAACGGGCTCGTCTCGCTTAACGTTATCAGATACGTTCACCATTGAGCACGTCAACCATATTTTCTCCTATTTGGGTTTCTTACTTAGTGGGCGTCGGTCATGGGAGAGGGCATCGAGCTTGGGGAGGGCGGCGACGGGTGCGGCCGGCCGTCGGGGTGCCGCTGCATAGGGGGCAGTAGGCGTGTGCCGGGATAGAAGAGAGGTGGATGCGGCATTGTGTGAGCGAGAGAAGAGAGGCGGGCTGGGTGGGTCAGGGTATATCCCTTTATTTACCACGGCTCGCTTATTTACGATGGCATTAGGGTCAGGCCATCGTAAGTTAACTCTTATTTACGACAGGAAGCTAATTTATGACGGTTTAGGTTTTGGCCGTCATAAGTTAACTCCTAACTTACGATGGCTGATTAATTTACGACGGCTATGGGCCCGCAACTGTCGTGAACAACCTAATTTATGACAGCCAATGCGGGCTGTTGTAAGTTATGTTATTAACGATGGTCGGCCATCGTAGATTATCTTAGTCGTCGTAAATGAATGAGTTTGCTGTAGTTATACCAATGTTAGAAACTAAAAACAGTAGGATCTTAAATTAGCCATATATTATATTCGGGTTAACAGTGAGCAAACAAACAATCAAGCATTAATGACTAATCAGCAAACAATCAAGTTTGTGTTTGCTACGGCCATCGAGCCCTAGTGGTGACAGCGACGCAGAGAGACTTGTTCTCCTTACTTTCCCTTTGTACTTGATCTGTGTTCACATACAAACAATAAAGCCATATTGCTATCGATGCTATTACAAAAGGGCACTCATTACATGAATGTTTTAGGGAAGATCGATTGTGAAATCTGTGGTTGCAAGGAGCATGTCAAGGCTCGGTGTCCCACCTACAGGGCTATGAAGCAAAATGCTTCTATATGTGGGTATGCTGTGGATGGTTTGGGTTTCCTCAGCATAGCACATATGTACTCTCAGGTAGGCCTGCAAATGGGCCGAGTGAGCACGAGGGCCGAAAGGGCCTCCTATCAATTGGGCCAAAAGGATCAGGGTTAATATGGACTGCTAAAAAAATGGATTGGATTGGACCGGATCCAGCATAAAAAAGATAGGATTTTAACTACGGCCCGATTACGAAAAAAGGGCCCAGCTCGTGGACCATAGCCCATTTTTGCTACTAGGGTTCCACGGTGAAGCCTCCCCTCGGGCAGACCAACTCGATGTGCGAGTGCGACCCCCGCCGCCTCCCCGCGGCCAGACGCCCCCCCCCCCCTCGGCGGCAGCTCCCCACGGCGGGAACTCCCCCCTCGGGCAGTCCGACTCGACGAGCTGCGGTCGGCCCCCCTCCCCACGACGGCTCTCGACGAGCGGCGGCCGACCCCCCTGCCCCCGGCGGATCTCGATGAGCGGAGGTCGGCCCTCCTCCTCTCAGCGGCTCTCAACGAGCGTCTCCCGTCCTTACCTTCCGTGGCGGCTCCTCCTGTTCCAAATGCCGCTGCCGCTGGCCGGCCGGGAAGGGACTTTGTTCCCTTGCCTCCAGATCTCGACGAGGCGGCCGCCACTTGGCAGCGGTAGCGCGGCTACCTTGTACGGCAGCCGGCAGAGGAATCATCGTGGTAGACTTCTTCTACGGTGCCAGGTATTGCACCCCCCCCCCTCTCAATCTTTGTTCTTGATTAGTTAATCTTTATGGTTGGTAGATCAACTAGACCGCTGTGCTGCTAGACTTATTCGTCCAGTAGATCAACTAGTTCAGTAGACTGATTGGTTCAGTAAATCTTTAGTCAGCTAGACTGCTGTGCTGCTACTATCAATTGTGACAAAGTGTTTTTTAGTAGTAGCGTAAATCTATATCAGCTGATGAGCTCAATAACTCTGCTGCTCAAACTCCGTTCATGCAGTTGGCATGCATGATGTATTGTTATTTCTGTACATTGTTAATTTGCCCGTAACTAAACTACAACAATGAAGTTGGATTTACCCGTAACTAAAGTACAAGGTTAATTTGCTGTAGCTTGGTCAATAACAATTCTCCCGAGTTCACCATTACTTTGCTAGTTCACTTGGTTTTTATACATCATTGTTTGCGATGGCTGTATTCACATGACTATTGTTTTATTTATATTTATATCCTTGATTTTTAGTATTGTTTTGGTATTTACATTTATAGGTGCCTTCACATAAAACATTCAATTTGAAATATATTATATGGAGAGGGTTATTTCAGTGTCTGAGGGAGTAGCTGATAGCCGTGAGACAGCAGACCAGTCAAGTCCCTCTTCTAAAAAAAGAGCTTATGTCTGGAAATTCTTTGAAACTGAATTAGTTGATGGTAAAACTAAAGCAATATGCAATTATTGCAAGAAGCATTTGTCTAATGAATCTGGGAAGGGAACAAGTCACCTAAATAGGCATATTGCACAACATTGTCTAGAAATTCCACTAGAGGACAGGACAAAATTCTTGAAAACTTTGAAGCAGAAGTCTGGTGAGGGAGAGGAGGTCATCTTTGATCCTGATGTTTGTCAATCGTTAATTGCCAAGTTTTTTATTAGTGTCGAGATTGCTTTTAGAAAAGCTGATGACCCATATTGGAAAAAGTTGATGAACTATTGTCACCCATCTTTTAGACCAGTTGGTAGACAAGGTGCGCGAGATGATATACTTTTAGTCTATGGGGATGAGAGGCGTCAATTGCTTGATGTAATAGCAAGGTTGGATTCCCATGTTAGTTTAACAACTGATTTGTGGACTTCTAATCAAAATCTAGGGTACCTATGTGTTACAGCACACTTTATAGATGAGGAATATATTCTGTGGAAGAAAATACTTTCATTCAAGCAAATTTCATTTCCACACACATCATATGCTGTTCAACATGGCATCACATCTTGTTTGATGGAGTGGGGTCTAACTGATAAAGTGTTCACACTCACACTAGACAATGCGACTGTGAATGATAGGGCAGCTAGAGACATTCGTGATGCTTTAGGTGGTGAGATGTTTCTCAAAGGTGAACATCTCCATGTGCGGTGTGCAGCACATGTTCTTAATATCATAGTTCAACAAGGTGTCAAGATCATCCCTCATGCAATATCAAGAGTGCAAGATATCATTAAAGTTGTGACATCTACAACATCTCGCATGCAGATTTTCAACTCTATCATAGAGAAATTAGGCCTTAAAACTAAGGCAAGGATGACTATGGATGTTCCACATCATTGGAATGCGACATATGATATGTTGCATGAGGCCCTTGAGTATAAAGTAGCTCTAAATAGATATGCTAATGAGCAGTTACACGTTGCTCCAACGGAGCAAGAGTGGAGTAAAGTTGAAGCTCTTCATAATTTTCTTCAAGCATTTAGTGATGCAACTAAAGTATTCTCTGCTCATAGTCACCCCACGGCACATTTGTTTTTGAAGATGGTTCTAGCGATCAGAGATGTATTGCTAGATGAGTCATGAAACTCGGATGAGCTTTTAAATGCGATGGCTAATGCAATGTGCGTCAAATTTGAAAAATATTGGGCTCGACCTAATGTAATTCTACTACTAGTTGTTGTGTTTGATCCTACCTTAAAAATGGCATTTCTTATATTCTATTTCCACACTATCAATCAAAATGTTGAAGACAAGTTGAGGGCTCTATGATCAACTATTAACAAATTTTATGAGGAATATCAGAAGGTTGTGAGAAGGGACAGTATGCATTTGAGTACTTCATTTGATCAAAATATGACTGCTAGTGGTTCCAGTTCTAGTTTGTTGAGAGGTCCATTTTTGGGTAAAAGGCGAGTCGAGTTAGCATTTGCACAATTTGCATCGGAAAGACTTGCTTCTGGATGACAACGATCAGAACTAGACAAGTATCTTGAGGATCCTAGAGTACAAGTCAATGGAGATGAGAACTTCGATATCTTGGCATGGTGGAAAAAGAATTCAGGTGTATATCCGATCTTGTCTAAAATTGCTAGAGATTTCCTTAGCATTTTTGTTAGTACAGTTTCTTCAGAATCTGCATTTAGTACTGCTGGAAGGATACTTGGAAAAGAGAGAACATCACTTGCTCCTGAAACTCTTGAAGCTTTGATTTGCTCTAAAGATTGGTTCATTGGATTTAGTCCTGAGGATGAAGGTAATTTAAGTAGAAAATTAATTTATATCTTTATAGTGTTATATTTTCAGTTTAAACTACATTTTAGTATTTTTTTTCAACTCATTGTGTAGGTCAAGCTATGGAGGGAAATCGTATCTTTGATGAAGAGGAAGATGAAGACATATATTGGGGTCATTCAAATTATTGACAAGTACTATCCGTGTTAATTTCAAATCATTTATTTTTTCTGTTTCCTCAACTTTAATATGAGATCTACTACTTTCTGCTAATAGTTTAGATAGTATTTATCCTACTGATATGCTAAGAAATTTCTGCTGATATGCTATCCTGTATTATTACACCTTATAGGTTATATTTTCAGAATTTCTTTACTAAGATGAGGTATTTTTTTTTAAATTCTTGCAACAGTTTTCTGTACATTGTTTTTGTTCCAAATCCTATTTGGAATTGTATCAAATCTTTGGCCATAGGAGCCTAATATCCAACAAAAAGAGTAGGATGCATGAGTTTCAGTACCAGATGTAGAAAAAAAAGGATCTGGTAAGCACTAGTTTGTGCTTTTGGGGTTTTACTAGTAACTTACCGCAAGATTGTCATCTCCTATGTTATCCTTCTTTGAACTATTATTTTGGCACAAGTTCTTTTCTAGCTGTTGTACCTTGTAGTTTTGATTCTTGGCAAAAAAAATACTGTTGACCGTGATGGTTACTGTTGTGATGACAGGGGATCAACAATTTTCTCATCCTTCGTCATGTTCTTGAAGAGCATGGATCCAAATCATGGTTCAGAGAACACACTTCTTAATGAGCTGAAGCACTAGAGGAGCATCTCAAAGCTCATGTAAGTGGCACAATTGCATTTCTTAGTGTTGATAGGCTTGCTGCTTTCAGCAAGGAAATAGAAATAGCAGATGGGCCTACAATCATTTAGACATCATTCATGTATCTTGTTGCATGCATTTGTGGTTTTTTTGAATAAGTATCTTTCTTTCAGTACCTTCTTTCATTTAAGTCTAATAACTGATATTTTATTGCTTTGTTTCTTTATTTTTAAAAGCCTTGCTTTGTATTAGGTATGACTATGACGGCCTAACTGGTATCTATGGCATAGACTTTTACATTCTACATAACAAGGTCATCAAGGAGGACGGCTCTGTTTGGAACTCTAGTTAATTAAGTTCATGTGGAGGTTGCATTTGTATGAATGAGAGAAGAAATCAAATGCTTATAAATTTCTGTACGGGACTCCTTAATTTATTTGTACTGATGTTTATCACTTTTTTGTTCTGTGATCGAAACAAGCTAAACACTATTGTGATCAGATTTTTAGATGTTTTCTGTAATCAATTTTTTGGATTTCTGAATTATTTTTTATATTATGTCAAGTGCTGGTCAGAATATGTTTCCAAAATTTTATATATTTTCATATTTTTTTGAAGTTATATTTTCCTTCTTGGGATTTATTTCTAAATCAGAGTAGGTAACACTGTAACTAATAATGTGCTTTGTCTAATGATTAGTAGAGCCAGCCTTGTTACTGTAACAGTATCGATGGCAGTGGCAACTCTGTGGACTGGTTTTAACTAGACAGACAGCTCACGGGCTGAATTTACATTGATTAATAGGGCCGGACCGAATTGTTGAAACGGGCCTGGATAGAATTGGATTTGTTTTTTATAAGGGCTGGACTGGATCGGATTGTTTAGGACAAATTCAGACTGGGCTAGGATAGGGCCCATTACTAAAAACAATTGGATTGGGTTGGGTTCGGAGCGGGCCTCAGCCCATTTGCAGGCCTACTCTCAGGTGAAAAGTGAGGCATGGGCAGCAGTGATTCGGGTCAAAGAAGGAAAGCTTATTATTCCAGAGGTGATTTCAGAGCTTGAGCGGCTGATTCCAGCAAGATGGCCTAGAATGTGTAGGATTTGGGTAATAATACCTTTGAATCATTTTTCCTTTAAGCACGAGCTCCAAAGGATGGTGGAATGAGGAGTTGTGCAAAGAAAAGTGAAGAATGCTAAACTCAATTGAAAAGAAAGGAGGGGGGCAGACGAGAAGGCTGACTGCCCAAAGTTTAGTACAGTGCACTGGTCTACCACATGAGTTGAGGGAATTTCTAATCATTTGGGTTGTTGGATCCTTGCTTGGAGTAAAGAAAGATATGGACATTTTTTTTAATGATGGGTACATGCAAGTCCCGATCTTTCCTCCAAAGAGGTTATGGTAAATTTATTATACGCGAGTACAAATGCAGACACTCACAACTTATTGTTTAGGATAAGGGGACGGTAACTCGATGGCTAAGAACACGACTGTGGATCGTACTTCGTAGAACAATATTATGACACGTTCATCTCTTCAAATTTGCCATAAGTGCACACTAAATCTAGCACACATGACTTCCTCTGTAGAGTACCTGTATTTATTACTGCAAAATTCAACTTGAAATTCGCGCATACCGAGAATCGAACTCAGGATCTGAGTAGTGCTACTCAGAATACTTAACCACTAGGCAAAACATCCTTTCACATGAGTACTTAACCACTATGGATATGATATTTTCTAGGAAACGTGATCTATGCAGATTTCAGGTTCTCGTACTAGACCCTAATTGATTCCATACTCTGTACAAGTGGTCACTGGTGATTTTCTGTATGAATTAACGTTTAGAGTGCAACAAAGTGGATGGTGAAGACCCTGAACCTATGAATATGGATCGTATGGATTTTGATGGTGATGATGACCAGCAGGAGGAGGATGCGGCTGGAAAGAAAAATAGTAAGGCGCGGGACATGAGATGATGTCGCTAATACCGTTGATGGTGTTGGGGGCACTTCAAACTCAATGGATGGCAAGTCAAATAATTGTCAGCACCGCCACACTTATCATATTGTTCTTCCTGTTTCGTTACGGTGGGTGATCAGGAGGATGCACTTGATTATATGGAGCCGGCTGCTGTAACTACAAACACATTGGATGTTGTACAAATGGTGTCTGGAGGTAGTTGATGATAGGAGTGGTAACACTGAACTGAAATTCTAATGGTACTGATAACATGGTTTTTCAGAAGGATGTGAAGATGGAGTCACAAATAATAAGTCACGTGATTAAAAGTGGTGGGTGGAAAATGTATTCAGATTCTTTGATGGAATCAGAAGGAGAAAACAAGATAGAGTCTCCTCATGATCCAGTGGCCATAACAAAAGCTTCACCGATACACACAACAGCTTCACGTCGTAGCAAGCGGGGGGCAAATTGGGATAATGAATCTTCACTTCAAAGGGCGGAAAAGCTTAAAGCAAATAAAAATGAATGTCAGGATTCCAATTCATTTTTTAAAATTTCCTGATGTCGTTATTAATAATAAGCTTAATAGTGTTGAGATTATGGTAGGGGGTGATAATTTTAATATCACTTCAGCTGTAGAGGATATGAAACATGTAATGTAGTAGATTGCAGAATCATGTGCCTTTGGATGCAAAATTGGCAGCATTAAACAGAGAAGAGAAAGAGATGGTGGATGAGGAAGAACTAGCTAGACAAATTCGTACTAAACCATATATGTTATGATATTATGGATGAGGTAATTGACCAAAGCAGTGATCAAGATGTGCATACTGTTATCATGGTCAGTATGTCTAGTTCTTCTAATAAAAGAGGGGAAATATAGAATCAGCAAAAGTTGTTGATTATGAAAGGTATCTTTTGGGGTTGTGATTGGTCTATGATCTTACTAAAGAATATAGTTTAAGTCTCATTGGTATTTCAGAAACGGGTGCAGAATAACTTTACTCTATTAGTTATGTGTGGGAACGGATTTCATTTGGCATTGTAAAGAATCGAGAGGACGATCAGGGGGCATACTTTTAGGTACTGATTTAAATGTTTTTGATATTTGAGTAATTAATGAAGGTGACTATTATGTCAAATTTCATTTGTGGAATGAATCAAATTGCTTCAAATATGCTCTTGTTATAGTGTATGGTCCAGCACGGTCTCTGTTTAAAGAAAATTTTCTCATGCAATTGGTCAATATGTGTTTAAAGAAACACCTTCCAATTCTTATTGGTGGTGATCTTAACATATTGTGACATTCACATGACAAAAATAATTGAATATTTAATAATAGTGGACATTTTTTTAAATGTGGTGATAGATGATTTAAATTTAAGAGAGCTCGAAATGTCTGGACGCCATTATACGTGGGTGAATTCATTACAAAATCCCACATATGAAAAGCTTTATTGATTCTTGTATCTACCTAATGGGAACAAAAACATCATTTATCAACGGTAGTTGCTTAAACCAGACACATTTCGGATACACTCCTTGTTTCTAAATACGGGTGACACATCTTGTAGTACCTACATACTATATTCAAATTTGAGTTAGCATGGCTACTAAGGGGGTTTTAGAGAAATGGTCAGTACAGTTTGGCTACAATAAAATAGTGGTCATACCCATTGGATAGATGGCAGGTGAGAATAAGAAAAGTTTGCCAGTATCTTAGGGGATGGGCAAAAATGTTATGGTGGCATACAAAAGAGAAAAGAAGGAGGCATTAGATATGGTGGAGTCTTTAGATAAAAAGGTGGAATCAGATCTGTTAAATTCTATGGAGATCCAATTAAAACAATATCTACAGAATCCTATTATTGGAAGGTGATTATAGTACTAAATATTTTCAATTGGTGGTGAATGAAAAACACTGGAAAAATAGAATGTTTCATCTTCACGAAGGAGAGCAAAAGATTGTTGGGGATGATGAGATGAAAAAAATCGTTACCAGATACTACAAAATTCTTTTTGGTCCATCAGTAGAAAATTCTTTTCATTTAGATGAGACTGGAAGAGATGACATTTCACAAGTAAAATGAGCAGTATTTCAGATGGAACATAATAAAGTACCTGGTCCTGATGGTTTTCCTACGGAATTCTATTAGATTTCTTGTCATGTAATGAACAATGATTAAATGGCATTATTTTACAATTTCCATGCTGGCAATTTTAGTCTGTAGAAACTAAATTTTGGAACTATCATATTTTACGTAAGAGGGTGGAAGCAACTAAAATACAACAGTACAATCCTATATATTTACTAAACATCAATTTTATAAATTTTATGAAAGTAGCCTCAAATGGAATATTGACAATTGCACATGAAGTTATTAGCCCCACGTAGATTGTGTTTTGCTTGGTCGCAACATAATGGAATGTGTAACCTTACTGCATGAAATAATTCATGAGCTTCACAAGAAAAAACGGAATGGTATAATATTCAAAATTGATTTTAAAAAGCATATGAATGTCAACGGATGTTTGCCAAACAAGTGTTACAAACGAGAGGTTTCTCTCATCGAAATGATGTATGTGGGTAGATGCGCTTATTAAAGGAGGACAAGCGGGGTATTAAAATTAATGATCCTGTTGGTGAAAATTTTCAAACTAAAAATGGCCTCAGACAAGGAGATTTATTATCTCCTATTTTATTTTAATTTAGAGGAGAATGAAATGGTAACAGGGGTAGTACTCCATTTAGTTGACAATGGTCTACGAGTCTTGTAATGTCAGATGACACAACCATTTTCATGGATCATAATCTAGATTTAGCAAAAAAATCTAAAACTGCTATTGAAGAACTCCCTGGATTTCATGAAAGTGAACTTTTCTGGTTTGGTGTGCCTCAAACGATGGAACATCAATACTCTTGAAAATTACTTGGGTGTCAAATGGGTACTTACCCATATAAGTATTTAGGAATTCCTATACACACTACGTAAGAAAAGCTCATCTGAGACGTACTCGAACGAAGAAGGGAGACAAACAATTTGTGTGTCTCCGTCATCGCGTCTCGTATTACGTTGTCATCAGAGATGTGCGGCAAGCGCGTCGCCGATCAACCAAAATGCGAGATATGCTCAAAGGTAGCGTGTCTCGTTTCTTTGAGTCATAAAGACGACCTTTACAATGTCATTGGAGATGTGATTTTGGCGCGTTGCCCATCAGCATACATGCGAGACAAGCACTAATATAGCGTGTTGCAGGTTTATTGACTAACCTGAGCTGCTCTTTATTGAAGCGCGTCACGGATTTGTTTACTAATCTGAGACGGGCTTTAAGGAAGCTTGTCTCCTTTATTTAGATTATCCGAGACGTTCTCTGTTACAGCTCATCGCGGATTGTTTACAGACAAGATCTCCTATTAGGTGATCTCCACCCCTGATTATCCTGGTTGTCGGTTGCATCCGGGATCTAGCCAGGATTTGGCAGATGCATTGCCAGAGTCACCAACATACACATACATGAGCATATGTATAGTCAAAAGGATCACACCTTAAATTATATTGACCAATCAAATATATTGTTCATCCTTATTACAAAGTAACTAATTTCACACATCATAACTGTCATCATCTAATCATGTATACCGCAATGAAAATTCTCCCGATCAAAGACTTCATTAACGATGAGCCTTACATTCTCAAATTCAATAAAATCACTAAAATAATATAAAACATTATCAAATTGCAGTAACATTCTCTTAAACGATCACATAAGGAGCAAATATCTGAAGGCTTAGGAACAAATTGGTATACAATGCTAATAGATACACGAACTGTTAGTGAATGGAGAACCGAGCTTACTTGTAGCACAGGCAGTTGGTGAGCATTTGCAAAGCATCGGCAGAGAAATTGTTCTCATCATAAAGGACATGGTAGTGAGCTGGTATGCTTGTCCCCTGAAAAAACAAGCAATTTACATTCTACTGATGCATTAATAGCCTGATATTAAAAACTCGTGAGAGAAACACCAATTATCACATAGGTACCTTAATTCCAGCATGGTTGCAGATATAGAAATCAAACTCACTGGGATGGCAAATGCTAGTGTCAACCACAGTTCCTGCAGTTTGAGAATTTGCGAATTAGAATTTATTATATACAATATTACTTCTGCATTGGACATAAACAAGGAAGATGAATGTATACTGTAATGAAAATTCTCCCTTCGGATCAATGATTTCATTACTGATGAGCCTTCATTGGACATCCTCGAATTCAATAAAATCACTTAAATGCATGCTCTCAGGGCAGGGTCGAGGCGGCGGCATGCTCCGGGATGAGCTGGCGGAGGCACCGGAGCAGCGGTTCCTCAACTCTCTGATGACAGCAGGTCAGCGTGCTCCGGGGACAGGGATAAAATTTCCACTTATGTGAAGGCGGTGGCATGCTCATACCGATTACCGACGTCAGAGTCGAGGCGGCGGTGTGCTCTGGGAACAGGGGATGAGGCGGCGTGCTCCAGCGTGCTCAACTCTCTGATGACGAAGGTCGGGGTCAAAGGCAGGGTCAGGGTCGACAGCGGCAGCGCGACAATGATGAAGAGCGAGTTGAGGAAGAGGTACGACAGCAGCGTGCTCAGGAGCAGCAGATTCTAGGTCGAGAAAGCGCGCGAGAGCTAAAAATTTTTGTTAAGTGTTGGGAGAGAGTGCGCGAGAGATAAAAATTGCAAAACACGGAGACAGGCCTCTCTAACACGCATCTCTCATTTCAGCGTCTCCCTTTGGTTGAGAGAGCGCGAGTAAGTTTTGCGCATAAATTTTTGCCAGAGAGCGCACGAGAGCTAAAAATAGGTCAAAATCCGTAGATTTTCATATATAACACACATCTCGCATTATTTTGTGACCGAACGGGCAAGTCGCATGCAAAAGTTGTTCCCGCGAACAACAGCTTTCACATGCGGACTTTTCCAACTGGAAACTGTGCGTAATGACTTATATGATCGATGCAATGCTCTCAGATTTCCGAGGTGGGAAAAAAGTTCTTCTGCATGAATCGAAGAAGCGCCCAGGTAAGGCGCATCTCCCTTTTGCTGGATCTCAGTAATCAGAGACACGCCTTTTTAAAGTGTGTCTCTCATGCACTCGTCTCCCTATTGCCACTCGCTCGACATCATGAGTGTCTGTTGCCACTCGCACGTTATTGTGAGCGTACGTTGCAGGAATAAACAAACGCAATAACATTTCTATTAAGGGATATAATTGGAATTCAGGGATAAACAAATACAATGACATTGCAATTCAGAGATAATTTGCAACTCAATGAATTTCATAGTTCGTACACATTGCATGTCCTCTAAACTAATTTCGAATCTAAAGCCAGCCATGAACAGTGACGATGACGACGAGGACAACTACATATAACCCAGCCAAGTGTTGTTCCCGCGATGAGAAGTTTAGATTCAAAATTAGTTTAGAGGGCACGCAATGTATGAACTACGAAATTCATTGAGTTGCAAATTATTTCTAAATTGCAATGGCATTGAGTTTGTTTATCCCTGAATTCCAATTATATCCATTAATTGCAATGTCATTGCATTTGTTTATCCCTGCAACGGACGATAATGTGCGAGTGGCAACAGATGCTCACGATGTCGTGCGAGTGGCAATGGATGCTCATGATGTCGTGCATGAGAGACGCACTGTAAAAGGGCGCATCTCAGATTTCTGAGATCTTTTGTCCCACCTCGAAAAGTTGTGCACATTGCAATGACCATATAAGGCATTACGCATAGTTTCCAGTCGACATGTCAGTATGCGAAAGTTGTTGGTCGCGGGAACAACAGCTTTCGCTTGTTGCATGTCCATTTGGCCACAAATAATGAGAGACATGCCTTACCAGGGCGTGTCTCCAATTTATGCCGAAGATCTTTTGTCCCACCTCGAAAAGTTGAGCGCAATGCAACGATCATGTAAGGCATTGTGAACAGTTGCCAGTTGATTATAAGGATGTGAAGATGGAGTCACAAATAATAAGTGACGTGATTAAAAGTGGTGGGTGGAAAATGTATTCAGATTCTTTGATGGGATCAGAAGGAGAAAACAAGATAGAGTCTCCTCATGATCCAGTGGCCATAACAAAAGCTTCGCCGATACACACAACAGCTTCACGTTGTAGCAAGCGGGTGGCAAATTGGGATAATGAATCTTCACTTCAAAGGGCGGAAAAGCTTAAAGCAAATAGAAATGAATGGCAGGATTCCAATTCATTTTTTAAAATTTCCTGATGTCGTTATTAATAATAAGCTTAATAGTGTTGAGACTATGGTAGGGGGTGATAATTTTAATATCACTTCAGCTGTAGAGGATATGAAACATGTAATGTAGTAGATTGCAGAATCATGTGCCTTTGGATGCAAAATTGGCAGCATTAAACAGAAAAGAGAAAGAGATGGTGGATGAGGAAGAACTAGCTAGACAAATTCGTACTAAACCATATATGTTATTATATTATGGATGAGGTAATTGACCAAAGCAGTGATCAAGATGTGCTTACTGTTATCATGGTCAGTATGTCTAGTTCTTCTAATAAAAGAGGGGAATATAGAATCAGCAAAAGTTGTTGATTATGAAAGGTATCTTTTGGGGTTGTGATTGGTCTATGATCTTACTAAAGAATATAGTTTAAGTTTCATTGGTATTTCAGAAACGGGTGCAGAATAACTTTACTCTATTAGTTATGTGTGGGAACGGATTTCATTTGGCATTGTAAAGAATCGAGAGGACGATCAGGGGGGCATACTTTTAGGTACTGATTTAAATGTTTTTGATATTTGAGTAATTAATGAAGGTGACTATTATGTCAAATTTCATTTGTGGAATGAATCAAATTGCTTCAAATGGGCTCTTGTTATAGTGTATGGTCCAGCATGATCTGAGTTTAAAGAAAATTTTCTCATGCAATTGGTCAATATGTGTTTAAAGAAACACCTTCCAATTCTTATTGGTGGTGATCTTAAAATATTGTGACATTCACATGACAAAAATAATTGAATATTTAATAATAGATGGACATTTTTTTAAATGTGGTGATAGATGATTTAAATTTAAGAGAGCTCGAAATGTCTGGACGCCATTATACGTGGTTGAATTCATTACAAAATCCCACATATGAAAAGCTTGATTGATTCTTGTATCTACCTAATGGAACAAAAACATCATTTATAAACGGTAGTTGCTTAAACCAGACACATTTCGGATACACTCCTTTGTTTCTAAATACGGGTGACACATCTTGTAGTACCTACATACTATATTCAAATTTGAGTTAGCATGGCTACTAAGGGGGTTTTAGAGAAATGGTCAGTACAGTTTGGCTACAAGAAAATAGTGGTCATACCCATTGGATAGATGGCAGGCGAGAATAAGAAAAGTTTGCCAGTATCTTAGGGGATGGGCAAAAATGTTATCGTGGCATACAAAAGAGAAAAGAAGGAGGCATTAGATATGGTGGAGTCTTTAAATAAAAAGGTGGAATCAGATCTGTTAAATTCTAAGGAGATCCAATTAAAACAATGTCTACAGAATCCTATTATTGGAAGGTGATTATAGTACTAAATATTTTCAATTGGTGGTGAATGAAAAACACTGGAAAAATAGAATGTTTCATCTTCAGGAAGGAGAGCAAAAGATTGTTGGGGATTGAGATGAAAAAATCATTACCAGATACTACAAAATTATTTTTGGTCCATCAGTAGAAAATTCTTTTCATTTAGATGAGACTGGAAGAGATGACATTTCACAAGTAAAATGAGCAGTATTTCAGATGGAACATAATAAAGTACCTGGTCCTGATGGTTTTCCTACGGAATTCTATTAGATTTCTTGTCATGTAATGAACAATGATTAAATGGCATTATTTTACAATTTCCATGCTGGCAATTTTAGTCTGTAGAAACTAAATTTTGGAACTATCATATTTTACCTAAGAGGGTGGAAGCAAGTAAAATACAACAGTACAATCCTATATATTTACTAAACATCAATTTTATAAATTTTATGAAAGTAGCCTCAAATGGAATATTGACAATTGCACGTGAAGTTATTATCCCCACGCAGATTGTGTTTTTGCTTGGTCGCAACATAATGGAATGTGTAACCTTACTGCATGAAATAATCACTGCTACAATAAGCCTCATCACAGGCGACTCCAAACCTATTATCACAGACGGCTTTTAAAACCGCCTGAAACGAAGAGTCTGTGATAATCTGCAATTTCACAGGCGGAGAAGTGAAACCGCCTGTGAAAACACATTATCATAGGCAGTTCTTCACTTAGGCTAGCCGCCTGTGAAGACACATTATCATAGGCGGTTCTTTACTTAGGCTAGCCGCCTGTGAAAATACTTTATCACAGACGGGTCGTGCAGCATATATAACCGCCTATGATAAATGTCTTATCACAGACGGTTATTGAAGCATAACTAACCGCCTATGATAATGTGTCTTCACAGACGGGTATTGAAGCATAACTAACCGCCAATGATAATGTGTCTTCACAGGCGGGTTTTGAAGCATAACTAACCGTCTATGATAATGTGTCTTCACAGGCAGATTTTGAAGCATAACTAACCGTCTATGATAATGTGTCTTCACAGACAGGTATTGAAGCATAACTAACCGTCTATGATAATTTGTCTTCACAGACGGGTATTGAAGCATAACTAACCGTCAATGATAATGTGTCTTCACAGGCGGTTATTGAAGCATAACTAACCGTCTATGATAATGGTGTTATCACAGATGGAGTTTACCTATATCAGCCGTCTGTGAAGACCCTTTAACGCAGCCGGTTTATACCATAACAGTCACCGCCTGTGAAAATTAGGTTATCATAGATGTTTCTTTACTTGTATCTAGCCGCCTGTGATAATTGTTTTTCACAGTCATGCCTAGCCGTTGGTTAATAACCGCCTATGGTAAGGTATAACCTATGTAGTACTACTGCTGTTATTTCTAATTTCCAGGTCAATTCAATATAATCACAGAACAAAAAAAACAATATCATCACAGAACAAAAGTCAACAATATTATCATCATAGAAGTCAATTTCACTAAAACAATATACATATGTACAAGTTACAGATACAATTCATCTCAAAGTTTACAAGTTTTCACTAAAAACTGTTTATATTGGCATAGTCGCAAAGTTCTGGCACATCAGCTGCTGAACCATTCTTATCAAAGAACTTCCCATTTTTGTGCAAAATTTCGCGACGAATGAACTGACAGAGTTCAGAAGCAATCCTGTCGGCTCCTCCATCAGGAATACTTCTACAAACCGGCCATTCTTCGTTCAGATTCTTCTTGTGCTGCAATATAACACATAACAAGGTTTAGAATGTGTTGGTTTGAACAATCTCAAAGTATAGATCAAAGTGAGAGTATAAAAGAATTTAGTTGGTATTTTTGGAGCAGTTGTACTATGAGCAATTGAATTTTGAAGTTGGAATCAAAATATGAAAATAATGTTTCTGGTAATATTGAACAGCAGAGAATATAAGCATTAAACTATGCTAGTTACAATGAAAATGAAACACAAAAATAAGAAAATAAGGTATCGACATTAAGGATAACTTACATCCTCACGATTCACTCTATATACGCCGGCGGTCCGAAGATGCTCGTATACATAATACCCGCATAAGACACTCCCAGCAGGCTGCTTCGGACAAGCATAATATGTTTTAATGTCCAATGCATTCGTATTAGGAGGTCTCTGACCGCCAAGCTCCGCATAAAACTGCCAAGCGCTGTAATACAAGAAATCTCATATAAAACTTGTCAACACATTCTAAATATGCGTAAATTAAAATTATTGAATAAACGTACTTTTTCAAAATGGAAAAGAAATCTTTGTAACGATCTGGTGGGTAATCGGCCGAGTCCAAGACTGTTGCCATTCCCTGCGTTGGCTTGATGAAGATCATTATATAGTGATTACTGTAAACATACAAACACACATGTTAATAATTACCAATAATTGCTATTTCAATGTCATGTGTCGAACTTAATCGAAGTGGTACGGAGCCTTTACAAGGTCCTTGCCGTCTCTGACAAAGTTAAACATCGCATGTCCTATGTAAGCTGCAACTTCTGTCTTTCTATCCTTCTTAACTTTTGCAATTTCTTTTTCAAAATCTTTTTTTTTCATGTGTTTGTACTGGCTTGATTCTCGATTTGCCTGGACGTCGAATAGCGACTTTGCAATCCTAGTAGGGTCAAGGATACCTGTCTTGCGCTCCAACTTTACATTATCCATGTATTGCATCCTATTGAAGAAGTCCAGAATTGTTATAATCTTATGAAATGCGTATGCGTGTAGTAAGAAAAGCAAATACAAAATATTAGAGCACTTACAAGCACCAGACGAGCAGCAGGTTGATATCGAGCATGCCCCGATGGAAAAGGGAAAGAAGCTCTTCAAATAAAATGACTCGTTTATCTACTCCAGTGCTCCAGAATGCTTCTTTTGGAATATGAAATGTGACGCAATTAAGACCATATTTTATGCTGGCAGTGATGTACCACTCATGCATTCTTCTGAGTTGGACGGGTTGTTTGCTAAGTTGTACGGATGTCATGAACGTCTTCCCATTCTCAAATTTAGGAGGAACATCCTCAAGCTTGTATATTGGAACTCCTGGTTTAACTAAAGCCGTCCGCCGATTATACATGACACCGTCTTCTTCCCACTCCTCGATATCTTCTAATGCTGGCTCATGAGAAGAACGAGATGCACTCAATTTTCTAATATTTTCCTTCATAGCTTCCAAATACTTTGACACTTTTGATGAAGGTTTATTAATTTCGTATGAGCTAACTTTGATAGGCACTGATGATCGAGGAGTAGTCGTCGGAAGTTGGACACTGGCTTGTTGTTGAACCTGTTGTTCAACTGATTGCTCTTTACTCCCAGCAGTTGGCTCTAGTACTACTTCAAGCTGTTGCTCAACTAGTTGCTCTTTACTAGCAACAGCTTGCTCTGGTACTGCTTGAAGTTGTTGTCCAACTTGTTGCTCTTGGATATCATCCTTGCTGAGACATAGGGGGAGTGGATCTTCCCGGACTGGGAGTGGATCTTCATGCACTTTCGCCTTAGAAGATGGGGTTGCAGTATTTGGAGATGTGACAGGGCTAGAAATTGGCTCATCGTCCAACACGATATCGCGTCGGTGCCAAAGGATTAATTGGTTGACAGCCTGCCCCAGAGTCGCGATCCCCTCAGGTGTGACGTGGTCTATTTCATAATCTTCATAATCATTATCAATGATCTGAAGAACTTGCACCACAGAATAATACAACGGAAGTGGATTCCCGTTGAAGTCATGATCAGGCTTTGCCATAGCAGTGGCAACCTGTTTGGTTTTGTTCCCTGCTCTGCCTATCAGGACAAGAAGACGACAAGATTTGCCGTTAGCAATATCATCGACAGGGAACTTATGTGCACGAGGTCTGCGGAGAAGTTAAGAAGCCGTGGTGCAGGGACACATGCGACGGAAGGATCTCTGAAGATCATCTTCCACAGTGGTTTAATTGTGCGCCGCACGAGGTCTGCAAAGAGTTCAATGCGCAATGAACAAAATATTTTGTTCAGGTGGTAGATGTTAATTTTATACAAATGTAGAAGAAAGAATCATCGAATTTGAACACAATTTGCAGAATGTAAACATGTTTGAGTATTTATATTGGAATCTAAATAAAAAAGAAGCAAGGGATAAGGAAACTGAAGAACAATATCGGGAATTATCTTAGGCGGTTGGTAAGTAATACCCGTTTGAGATAAATATATTCTTTGACGGTTGGTGAGTACCAACCGCCTGTGAAGATTTTTACATCTTCTGAATTAATGTTCTTGATTAAATGTGGTCCTTTAAAAAGGCAAAAATCCACTTTCTTGTATTATTATTGATAAGTAAGGGTTACCATTAAATTTCACTTCATAAATCCTTTGAAATTGGTCAGAACATAAAAAAGATACAACAAATGCTATTTTTCTCAGGCGGTTTGTAAGTAATACCCGCCTGAGATAAACATTTTTGAAACTACAATATGTTAATTAACGGTCTGAGAAGTGTTAATTAACTGACGCGCCGCACGAGGTCTGCGGAGAAGTTGAGAAGTCGTGGTGCAGGGACGCGTGCGACGGAAGGATCTCTGAAGACCGTCTTCCACAGTGGTTTAATTGTGCGCCGCACAAGGTCTGCAAAGAGTTCAATGCGTGGGAAACGAACCGCTCCCTCGTCTACTCCGCACAGACCATATATAAGGCGCGTCGTCGGTTATGTACAAGCATAGAACTTTTGCACTCCTTTCTTCTTCTTCCATCGTTCCACCTCTACTAGCCCGGCGCCGACGAACCACCACAGCCATGGCCAACCTTCCGCCTCCTAGCCCGCCGAGGCAGCCACCCTGCAAGCGGATACACTGCAGCTCCCCCGAGAGGGTGAATGACGACCAGCGCGTTCCACCGCTGGTGCAGCTGGAGCCACCGGTACAGCCTGAGCAATCGGCTTAGCCGGAGCAGCCGACCCACTCTCCTGCTGCATCGTCGCCGGAGGAGGAGGAGGAGGAGAAGGAGGAGGAGGAGGAGAAGGAGGAGGAGGAGGAGGAGGAGGAGGAAAACGACGACGAAGATAATGACGATGATGACGATGAGTCGTCCTCCGACGACGGCAACGACGAGTCGTCCTCCGACGACGGCGATGACGACGGCGACCACCACCATGGTGACGACTATGACGACGACGACGAGTCGGAGGAGGACCGCTTGGCGTGGTTTGAGAAGTTGGCGGAGAGGAGGGAGGAGGCGGGGCCGTAGTGTAGTTTTAGGATTTCAATCAAGTGTTCTTGTACATATTTCTTGTGTTTTGTACATATTTCAATCAAGTGTCAATGAATACTGGTGCATAATTTGAAGTTTGACATGTTGGAGTGCTTTTAAAAAAATTAAAAAAATTCATACATGTATAAATTATACAAATATGTTCATACCAACAATTTTGAGTGAAGGAACTTTTTTTTATGAGATACACAAATGTGAATAATATGTGAGTAGAAATTAATTTGATATTTACCAAAACATTACAATGTCAGCTATACAAGTTTTAAAAATATTTTGTTCAGTTGGCATTATCTCAGACAGTTGTTAAGTAATACCCGCCTGAGTAAAAATATTATTAGGTGGTTATTAAGTACCAACAGCGTGTGAAGATATTTACTTCTTAATTAATAAACATCTTCTCAGGCGGTTGGTAAGTAAAACCCGCCTGCGATAAAGTTAAAAACTGCCTGTGAAAAACCAACGTCTATATAAGGACCCCTCACCGCGGTCAAAACGCAACCCTGGAGAATTTATATCGACGCCGCAAGGCTGTTGAATTTCCCCTGCGCCGCGCCGCCGCTCCGCCGCCCAGCCCATACTGCCGCGCCGCCGCTCAACCCCGCACCGCCACTTCTCCACCCAGCGGGCCCACCGTGCTGATGCCTCCCCATCGTGCTGACGCCTCTGCAAGGTAAATGTAGTTTCCTTACTTTTTCTTTGTATATTTTCATTGGCTGATAAGCTGTTAGTTTTGTGTGTTCTGGTATATGGATTCTATCCTTTTGCATGTGTAAGGACTGTATGGATTGTGTTCTGGTATATTGATGTATGGACTATATGGATTGTTTCCTTTTTGTACCTATTATGTGACATGAATATGATGTTTAATTAACAGATGCTATTGTAATATATATAAGATGCATCTGGGCCTGTTTCCTGATATAACAGAGCGGATCCCACCCAGACCTAGCCCATGCTGCTGGGCCTGTTTCCCCCTTTGACTCCGTCTGCCTCAAGATGTCGCCCGTCTCCTACATTAGTCGCCCTAATCATACTTGTTATGTCTCTGTAAATTCATTTTATAGAAGACCTTTAGAGAATATTTGTGGCCAAATTTTGTAAATCTGACAAAAATTCTATTATTGAAGCATGGACCGTCGAGCATGGATGTATAACATGCCAAGACCCGATCCTATGTACATTCGTAATTTTGCAAATTTTATTGAAGCATCCAAGAGACATGCGAAGTTGCAAAAGATAGATGACATATTATGTCCATGTATCGACTGCGAAAATAAGATTGCTTGGACGGATACTATAGTAATCCAATCTCATTTGATGAAAAGAGGTTTCAAAAATAACTACACAATATGGACAGAGCATGGTGAGTTAGATACACATGATGTGGATAAAGATGATGAGAGAGGCTCAGATGATGATAATGTTCATATCGATGATGGTAGTGACAATCAAGCTGGTGATGATGATGATGAGTTCGATTGTGAGGAGATGTTGCGTCACATTGAACCATATGTACTGACTTCTATGGGAGCAAGCAAAGGTTTAAGTAAAATGGAGACATTGAAGAATGCGGCGATAGAGCTTTTATATGATGAATCAAACGGTTGTGATAAAGAGTTTACTACATTGCGTGCAGTCTTAGAACTACTAAAGTTGAAAGCTACGCACGGATGGTCCGATTGTAGTTTCTCTGATCTTTTGAATCTTCTGGCAGAAATTCTTCCAAATCCAAATAAACTGCCCAGAAGCACTTATAAAGCAAAGAAACTTCTTTGCCCGATGGCACTAGGTGTGACAAAAATACACGCTTGTGTGAACCATTGTATTCTGTATCGCAAAGAGCATGAGCTCGCAACTAGATGCCCCATTTGTGGTGTCAGTAGATACAAGAAGGACTACAATCACCAATATGTTACCAACATGAAAAAGACTCAGAAGAATAAGAAGTTTATTATTGGTCCTGAAGGTGACGATGACGATACTTCTGGCGATGCAGACGGGAAGAATAAGAGAAAAATTCCTGCATTGGTGATGTGGTACCTTCCGGTAATTGATCGCTTGAAGCGTTTGTTCTCAAACCCTAGGGAGGCTGAACTTATGCGTTGGCATTCCGAGCAACGCAAGAAGAATGAAAAACATATACAACACCCTGGTGATGCAATGCAGTGGAAAAATTTTAATATTCAGTATCCAGAATTTGCGAAGGAAATCAGAAATGTGAGGTTTGCCTTGGGTACAGATGGAATGAATCCGTTTGGTGAAAAAAGGAGCATACATAGCACATGGCCCGTGGTCTTAACTATGTACAACCTACAGATGTGGTTGTGTCACAAAAGGAAATATATCTTATTATCTGTTCTTATCCAAGGTCCGAAACAACCCAGCATCAAAATTGATGTGTTCTTGGAACCTTTAATGGAAGATATGGCGAAATTGTGGAATGAAGGGGTACATACATGGGATGAGTACAAGCGGGAGTATTTCACGCTAAGAGCAATGATATTCGTTACCGTGCATGATTATCCCGGACTGTTTACATTATCGGGACAAATGAAAGGGAAGAAAGGTTGCGTTAGGTGCATGGATAGAACTGGATTTCTATACCTCACTTCATCCAGAAAGACGGTGTACATGAGACATCGACGGTTCTTGACAGATACACACAACTATAGGAAGATGAAAGAACAATTTGATAACAAAATCGAAAAAGATACTGCACCGAAACCTTACAGTGGAAAACTTGTGTTTGAAATGGTCAAGAACATTCATATTGCTTTCGGTAAGAGAAAAAAGAGTAAAGGAATTAAGAGAAAGAAAAGTACATCTTTGGATGATACAACTGACATGGCTTTCAAGAAACAATCAATTTTTTTCAAGTATCTTCCGTATTGGAAGAATCTGGAATTTTGCCATAGTATTGATTTGATGCACGTTACAAAGAATGTATTTGACAGCATCATTGGGACCTTGCTGGACATGCCGAGGAAAACAAAGGACGGATTAAATTCACGTATGGACCTAGTAAATCTTGATTTGAGACCAGAGCTTCATCCAGTAGAAAAGGCGAACGGGAAGCATTACCTTCCCCCAGCCAGCTACAACTTGACGCTAGAAGAGAAAAAAGCAATTTGCGAATGCTTGCGTGGGATCAAAGTGCCCACAAGTTTCTCATCCAATATCCGCAAACTAGTCTCGATGAAAGACTTGTCTTTATTCGGTTATAATTCTCACGACTGTCACATGATGATGACAGTTTTCCTTGCCATTGCAATAAGAGTAATCAAACCGGAGCATATAAAAGTTGTCATCACACGTTTGTGTTACTTCTTCAATGCAGTATCGCAAAAGGTGATAGCACGTGAAGATTTAGACTATCTGAAAACATACATCGTCGAGACAATGTGCAAGCTTGAGATGTGTTTCCCACCATCCTTTTTTGATATGCATGTACATCTAATCATACATCTTGTTGATCAGATAAAAGCATTGGGGCCACTATATTTACATCATATGTTTTCGTTGGAGAGATATTTAGGAGTATTAAAAGGTTATGTGCAGAACCGTGCTCACCCAGAGGGTTCAATTATGGAAGGATACACCACTGAAGAAGTGATTGAGGGTTGCGCTGATTACATCAAAGATGGAATCGATAGGTGTGCCTATACCGGTACATGAGGGTAGACTACGTGGGATAGGCAAAGTGGGTAAGAAAACTTTTATTGTTCAAGATTACAAGAATGTACATCGTGCACATTTTGGTGTACTACAACAGCTCGCAATAGCTGAGCCGTACATCGAGGAACACCAAATTGAGCTTCGTGATAAAAACCAAGACCGCAAAGAGGACTGGATCATGAAAGAGCACAGAAGATGTTTCACTGAATGGTTAATGGACAAAAATATATCATACAGAAACACTATAGAAGAGGCAACAATGAAGAAGTTAGCTTGTGGCCCATCTGCTTTGGTAACATCATGGCAAGCATATGACATCAATGGTTACACATTTTACACTAAAGAAAAATACGGTAAGAGTGTTGCACAAAATAGTGGTGTTCGTATTGAGGCTTATGATTCACAAGGGCAGAAGACCACATACTTCGGGTTCATAGAGGAAATATGGGAACTCGATTATGGCGAAAGAATGGTAATGCCCGTATTTAAGTGCCAATGGGTTAAACATCCTGATGGTTTGAAAGTGGACAATTATGGGCTGACACTGGTAGACTTGAATAAAGTGGGTTACAAAGATGACCTGTGGGTTCTCGCCGATAATGTTGCACAAGTTTTTTATGTTCAAGATCCAGAAATTGAGAAGTTGCACGTAGTTGTTTCTGGAAAGCAAAATATTGTTGGGGTTGACAATGTGGGAGATAATGAAGAGGAATATAATCAGTATGAAGAGATGTACCTTTTCACCGAACCAGAAAACATCAAGCGCGTAGAGAGAAGCATTAAAAAGAATTTGAAACCCTATATGCGAGAAGATGTCAATGCTGGAAAAAATGTATATAGCAATGCGAGATGATATATATTGTATATATTTGTATCTTCTGAAATCAACTTAGAACAATGTTGGTATATGGATTGTGTCCTTTTGCATTTGTGTACATATGCGTTTGGACTCAATGATTTGGAAGTTTGGAAGTTTGGTCTTTCAGATAATGATGTCTCGGGCGTGTAGCCAATTGAAGGAGGAGCACTTGGCGTGGCGCAAGAACCATCCCCATGTATGTACATATGTCACACCGGTCACATGGTTGTATATACATATGTATCTGTAATGGACTGATGAACTTAACTGTAGTTTGTTTTTCCGTCTTGTTTGTTTTTGGTATTTTCAATTTCTCCGCGTAGGGTTTCTCTGTGAAGCCTGAATCGGGAGATTTATTGAAGTGGCAGTGCATCGTCCCCGGTAAAGAAGGGGTAAGTCATGAAGAACAAGCACAATATGAGTTTAACCATCGTCCTCCTATTAATAAATTTCTTTTGCAGACTGAATGGGAAGATGGTTACTACCCCCTGACAATCTCCTTCTCTGAGGACTATCCCTTGGTGCCTCCAAGATGCGCCTTTCCAATTGGGTTCTTCTACCCAAATGTCCATCGCTCGGGAGCACTCTGCATCGGGATTCTTGATCAAGAGACTGTAAGATAGACCTATTTTGTTCATGTAATTATTACTTATAATTGTTGTCGAACTTATTTGAACTGGTTTCTTATATTGCTTAAATTATATTTCGTATGGGTGGTGCAGTGCTTTTACAATCAAAACTATACTACTTGAAGTTCAGCGTTTGCTGCATCAGCCAGATGTGCCTCATGTTGAAAATGATTGCTATAATCTACTTATCAAGGTTAGATGACACTTTGACTTAGTGACCAATGTAGGTTATTCATTCCTCCTTGGACATTTGTTAATTTAAATAATGTCAATATTTTTAGGATCCAGCGGAATATAAGAGACGTGTTCGGGAGCAAGCAGGACGGTACAATTTAGATTGATCGATGGGAGCTTCATCATCGATCTACAATGAATGTAGCATGATTTTTGTTCAGTGTGTAAAGAAATTATCTTTGAACAATTGTAAAGCCTCTAATGGTGTATTATCACAATTAAGCCAGCCTCACTGGTGATCGAGCATTTCCTATAATGCATTACTGTACTAGTATCCGCTAGCTCATCTGTGTTTTTTTCCTGATACAATTTTGCCTGCACGACTACATACGATTGTGATAATTACAACTACATCCCTGTAATTTCAATGAAAACCGCTTATGATAATTGAACAACTACATACGGTTCTTAAACAATGACCACCACTGAAAATACATGATCTTCTTAGGCTGTTGTTAATCAAGAACCGTCTATGAAGTTCATTGCATTACAGACGGTTATTAATTAAGAACCGAAGATCATGTATTTACCCAGACGGTTGTTCCTTAAAATCCATCTGTGAAGTTCATTGCATTACAGACGGTTATTAATTAAGAACCGCCAACGAAGATCATGTATTTACCCAGATGGTTGTTCCTTAAAATCCGTCTATGAAGTTCATTGCATTACAGACGGTTATTAATTAAGAACCGTCTATGAAGATCATGTATTTACTCTGGCAGTTGTTTCTTGAAATCCGCATGTAAAGTTCATTGCATTATTGACGGTTCTTAAATAAGAACCGTCTGTGAAGATAATGTATTTAACCAGACGGTTGTTCTTTAAAATCCGCCTGTGTTGTTCTGTCATCACAGACGGTTATTATATCATTCGTCATCACAGTCGCATATTTTTAAGGACCGCCTGTGTTTGAAAATTTGAGGCGCCTGTAAAAATGCTTTTTGTAGTAGTGAATTCATGAGCTTCACAAGAAAAAACAGAATGGTATAATATTCAAAATTGATTTTAAAAAGCATATGAATGTCAACGGATGTTTGCCAAACAAGTGTTACAAACGAGAGGTTTCTCTCATCGAAATGATGTATGTGGGTAGATGCGTTTATTAAAGGAGGACATGCGGGGTATTAAAATTAATGATCCTGTTGGTGAAAATTTTCAAACTAAAAATGGCCTCAGACAAGGAGATTCATTATCTCCTATTTTATTTTAATTTAGAGGAGAATGAAATGGTAACAGGGGTAGTACTCCATTTAGTTGACAATGGTCTACGAATCTTGTAATGTCAGATGACACAACCATTTTCATGGATCATAATCTAGATTTAGCAAAAAATCTAAAACTGCTATTGAAGAACTCCCTGGATTTCATGAAAGTGAACTTTTCTGTTTTGGTGTGGCTCAAACGATGGAACATCAATACTCTTGAAAATTACTTGGGTGTCAACTGGGTACTTACCCATATAAGTATTTAGGAATTCCTATACACACTACGTAAGAAAAGCTCATCTGAGACGTACTCGAACGAAGAAGGGAGACAAACAAATTGTGTGTCTCCGTCATCGCGTCTCGTATTACGTTGTCATCAGAGACGTGCGGCAAGCGCGTCGCCGATCAGCCAAAATGCGAGATATGCTCAAAGGTAGCGTGTCTCGTTTCTTTGAGTCATAAAGACGATCTTTACGATGTCATTGGAGATGTGATTTTGGCGCGTTGCCCATAAGCATACATGCAAGACAAGCACTAATATAGCGCATTGCAGGTTTATTGACTGACCTGAGCTGCTCTTTATTGAAGCGCGTCACGGATTTGTTTACTAATCTGAGATGTGCTTTAAGAAAGCTTGTCTCCTTTATTTAGATTACCCGAGACGTTCTCTGTTACAGCTCATCGGATTGTTTACAGGCAAGATCTCCTATTAGGTGCACCCCACCCCTGATTATCCTGGTTGTCGGCTACATTCGGGACCTAGCCAGGATTTTGCAGCTGCATTGCCAGAGTCACCAACATACACATACATGAGCATATGTATAGTCAAAAGGATCACACC
This sequence comes from Tuctoria greenei, assembly GCA_036927565.1. Taxonomy (NCBI): domain Eukaryota; kingdom Viridiplantae; phylum Streptophyta; class Magnoliopsida; order Poales; family Poaceae; genus Tuctoria; species Tuctoria greenei. The sequence goes on along the minus strand of JAYESD010000010.1, from coordinate 26,076,669 downwards.
TTAAATTATATTGACCAATCAAATATACTGTTCATCCTTATTACAAAGTAACTAATTACACACATCATAACTTTCATCATCTAATCATGTATACCGTAGTGAAAATTCTCCCGATCAAAGACTTCATTAACGATGAGCCTTCATAGCCTCTAATGCCCCGACTGAGACATTCTCAAATTCAACAAAATCACTAAAATAATATAAAACATTATCAAATTGCAGTAACATTCGCTTAAACGATCACATAAGGAGCAAATATTTGAAGTCTTAGGAACAAATTGGTATACAATTGTAATAGATACACGAACTGTTAGTGAATGGAGAACTGAGCTTACTTGTAGCACAGGCAGTTGGTGAGCATTTGCAAAGCATCGGCAGAGAAATTGTTCTCATCATAAAGGACATGGTAGTGAGCTGGTATGCTTGTCCCCTGAAAAAACAAGCAATTTACATTCTACTGATGCATTAATAGCCTGATATTAAAAACTCGTGAGAGAAACACCAATTATCGCATAGGTACCTTGATTCCAGCATGGTTACAGAGATAGAAATCAAACTTACTGGGATGGCAAATGCTAGTGTCAACCACAGTTCCTGCAGTTTGAGAATTTGCAAATCAGAATTCATTATATACAACATTACTTCTGCATTGGACATAAACAACGAAGATGAATGTATACTGTAATGAAAATTCTCCCTTTGGATCAATGATTTCATTACTGCTGAGCCTTCATTGGACATCCTCGAATTCAATAAAATCACTTAAATGCATGCTCTGAGGGCAGGGTCGAGGCGGCGGCATGCTCCGGGAAGAGCTGGCGGAGGCACCGGAGCAGCGGTTCCTCAACTCTCTGATGACAGCAGGTTAGCGTGCTCCGGGGACAGGGATAACATTTCCGCTTATGTGAAGGCGGTGGCATGCTCATACTGATTACCGAGGTCGGAGTCGAGGTGACGGTGTGCTCTGGGAACAAGGGATGAGGTGGCGTGCTCCAGCGTGCTCAACTATCTGATGACGAAGGTCGGGGTCAACGGCGGGGTCAGGGTCGACAGCGGCAGCGCGACAATGATGAAGAGCGAGTTGAGGAAGAGGTACGACAGCAGCGTGCTAAGGAGCAGCAGATTCTAGGTCGAGAAAGCGCGCGAGAGCTAAAAAATTTTGTTAAGTGTTGGGAGAGAGTGCGCGAGAGATAAAAATTGCAAAACACGGAGACAGACCTCTCTAACACGCATCTCTCATTTCAGCGTCTCCCTTTGGTTGAGAGAGCGCGAGTAAGTTTTGCGCAAAAATTTTTGCCAGAGAGCGCACGAGAGCTAAAAATAGGTCAAAATCCGTAGATGTTCATATATAACACACGTCTCGCATTATTTTGTGACCGAACGGGCAAGTCGCATGCAAAAGTTGTTCCCGCGAACAACGGCTTTCACATGCGGACTTTTCCAACTGGAAACCGTGCGTAATGACTTATACGGTCGATGCAATGCTCTCAGATTTCCGAGGTTGGACAAAAGATCTTCGGCATGAATCGAAGAAGCGCCCAGGTAAGGCGCATCTCTTTTTTGCTGGATCTCAGTAATCAGAGACACGCCTTTTTAAAGTGCGTCTCTCATGCACTCGTCTCCCTATTGCCACTCGCTTGACATCGTGAGTGTCCGTTGCCACTCGCAAGTTATTGTGAGCGTACGTTGCAGGAATAAACAAACGCAATAACATTTCTATTAAGGGATATAATTGGAATTCAGGGATAAACAAACACAATGACATTGCAATTCAGAGATAATTTGCAACTCAATGAATTTCATAGTTCATACACATTGCATGTCCTCTAAACTAATTTCGAATCTAAAGCCAGCCATGAACAGTGACGATGACGACGAGGACAACTACATATAACCCAGCCAAGTGTTGTTCCTGCGATGAGAAGTTTAGATTCAGAATTAGTTTAGAGGGCACGCAATGTATGAACTACGAAATTCATTGAGTTGCAAATTATCTCTAAATTGCAATGGCATTGAGTTTGTTTATCCTTGAATTCCAATTATATCCATTAATTGCAATGTCATTGCATTTGTTTATCCCTGCAACAGACGCTCACGATAATGTGCGAGTGGCAATAGATGCTCACGATGTCGTGCGAGTGGCAATGGATGCTCATGATGTCGTGCATGAGAGACGCACTGTAAAAGGGCGCATCTCATATTTCCGAGATCTTTTGTCCCACCTCGAAAAGATGTACGCATTTCAATGACCATATAAGGCATTACGCATAGTTTCCAGTCGATATGTTAGCATGCGAAAGTTGCTGGTCGCAGGAACAACAACTTTCTCTTGTTGCATGTCCATTTGGCCACAAATAATGAGAGACATGCCTTACCAGGGCGCGTCTCCAATTTACGCCGAAGATCTTTTGTCCCACCTTGAAAAGTTGAGCGCAATGCAACGATCATGTAAGGCATTGTGAACAGTTGCCAGTTGGACATTCCCGCATGCGAAAGATGTTGTTCCCGGCTTCACCGCACCGTGGCACACCTTTTGCTTGCAGGGATATGCCCGCATGCGAAAGATGATAATGTGAGACGTATGTTATATATGTGTGTCTCCGACTTTTGCTATTTTTATCCATCGCGCGCTCTCTCCCAACATTTGGTAAAAAAATTTAGCTATCATGCGCTCTCTCAACCTAGAAACCACAGCTCCTAAGCACGCCGCCGCCGTCTCGTCATCGTCAACGTCGCACTGCCGCCGTAGACCCCGACCCTGCTGTCGACCCCGACCTTCACGTCATTAGAGAGTTGAGCATGCTGGAGCACGCTGACTCGTCCCCTTTCCCCTGAGCACGCCGCCACCTTCACTCTTTCTCAACTCGCTCTTCGTCATTGTCGTGCTGCCGCCTACGACCCCTACCCCACCGTCAACCCCGACCTTCGTCATCAGAGAGTTGAGCACGCTGGAGCACGCCGCCTCGTCCCCTATCCTCGAAGCATGCCGCCGCCTCGACCCCGACCTCGGTAATCGGTATGAGCACTCCGCCACCTTCACATAAGTGGAAATGTTCTCCATGTCTGCAATGCACATTGGTCTGCTGTCATTAGAGAGTTGGTGAACTGGTGCTCTGGCGTCTCCGCCAGCTCGTCGTGGAGCATGCCGCCGCCTCGTCCTTTGTCCCCAGAGCATCCTGCCACCTCAACCCTACTCTCAGAGCGTGCATTCCAATGATTTTATTGAATTTAAGGATGTCCAATGAAGGCTCATCGTTAATGAAGTCATTGATCCAAAGGGAGAATTTTCATTATGGTATACATTCATCTTCCTTGTTTATGTCCAATGCAGATGTAATTTATTTGTTTTGACTATCAACATATATAATGAATTCTGATTCACAAACCCCTAAAACTGCAGAAACTGTGGTTGACACTAGCGTTTGCCATACTAGTGAGTTTGATTTCTACCTCTGCAGCCATGCTGGAATCAAGGTACCTTGCGATAAATTGTGTTTCTCTCATGAGTTTTTGATATCTGGTTATAAATGCATCAGTGGAATGTAAATTGTTTGTTTTTTCAGGGGACAAGCACACCAGCTATTTACCATGTCCTTTACCATGAGAACAATTTCTCTGCTGATGCTTTGCAAATGCTCACCAACTGCCTGTACTACAAGTAAGCTTGGTTCTCCATTCACTAACAGATATTTGCTACCTTATGTGATTGGTTACGTGAATGTCACTGCAATTTGATAATGTTATATGATTTCAATGATTTCATTGAATTTGATGATGTCTCAGTCGGAGCATTAGAGGCTATGAAGACTCATCGTTAATGAAGTCATTGATCGTTTTCATTACGGTATACAAGATTAGATGATGATATTTATGATGTGTGTAATTGGTTACATTGTAATCAGGATGAACAGTCTCTGTTGTGTAATTAGTATACTTGATAACTACGATTGACACTTTGTTAATATTTGATTGGTCAATATAATTTAAGGTGTGATCTTTTTGGCTATACATATGTTCATGTATGTGTATGTTGCTGACACTAATAATACGGCTGCCAAATTCTGGCTAGCTCCAGGACGCAGCCGGCAATCAGGATAATCAGGAGTGGATGGCACCTAATAGGAGACCCTGCTTGTAAACAATCAGCGACGAGCTGTAACAGAGAACGCCTCGGATAACCTACATAAAGGAGACAAGATTCCATAAAGGACGTCTCAGATTAGTAAATAAATCTACGACGGGCTACAATAGAGCACATCTCAGATCAGTCAATATATCTACGATGGGCTTTGTTAGGGCTTGTCACGCATGTATGCTGATGGGCGACGCGCGCCACCCCATCTACACTGACCCCATAAAGACCGTCTGTTATGACACAAAGAAAGGAGATGCGCTTCCTTTAAGTATGTCTCGCACTTAGGATGATCGGCGACGCGCCATATACGTACATCTCTGATGACAACATAATGCGAGACGTGACGACGGAGACGCACAGTTTGTTCATCTCCCTTCTTCGTTAGGGCACATCTCGGATGAGCCTTTATTACTTAGTGGAGGAAGCACATCCCCAACGGGGCTGAGACCAGGTCGACCGACCTCCCTAGTCGACCGACTAGGGAGTGGCGCTAGACCCGGTCAAATGCCATGTGTTGGCTCCTCCCGGCTTGAAGAAGTCATGGGTGACTGATTTGCGCGCATTTGGTGGCAGGAACTAACCCTTCTCCCCCTATAAATCGGATCACACACCTCACTTCACACACACACCAAAAGTTGAGAATAGAATATGACTCCTAAGGTTTAGAGTAGTCCTAGAGGCTGCCAAGTAGAAGGAGAGTGTGGTGAGAGTTTAGAAGGGGTTTTGGGCTTGTCAAGTCCCTCTTCTACACTTGTATCCCTACAAAGGTGTACTCAAATCAAGTAAGCCCTTTGTGAATTCAATTCAATTCAATTTTGATTCTCAATTCATTGTAGTTTGCACAAGTAGTTACTTGTGGGTTTATTGCTTTAATTTATTAGAGGCTCTAGTTGTAGCTTTGTGTTCAAAATGCTAGAGTTGTGATTTAGAACGTAAGTGTGGTGCTTAGGTTAGAAATCACTAGTGAATATCTCGTAGACCCACAGATTGAAGAGGTAGGTAGTAGGTGGTGACAGCCCTATCTGTCCTTAGTAATCCTCCATGTGCGTCTATGCCATAGGCTCTTGGCGGGAGTCGTCCTAGTGTTGCTAGGGGTAAACCAGTGCCCGAAGCAAACAGCTGCGGCAAATTCTCTTGAATTAGAATCAATACTTTGAATTCCTCTCTCTTCCTTGCCTACAAAACAACTTTGTGTCCTTGGGTGAATTAGTTCGTAAGATTACACACACGTTTCTTGGATTCGATGCCCTTGAGAATACTCTCTTAAGGGAAGTGTTACACGATAGTTTCCGTGCGCTTGCGAATTTTTATCTGTGACATAAGAAACATCAACGCACCTTTTTAAAGTGTGTCTCTATGCGCTCGTCTCCCTTTTGCCACTCGCACGACATCGTGAGCGTCCGTTGCAGGGATAAACAAACACAATGACATTGCAACTAAGGGATATAATTGGAATTCAGGGATAAACAAACGCAATGACATTGCAATTCAAAGATAATTTGCAACTCAATGAATTTCATAGTTCATACACATTGTGTTCCCTCTAAACTAATTTCAATTCTAAACTTATTCTTATGAAGCTCCCATCGATCAATCTAAATTGTATCGTCTAGCTTGCTACCGAACACGTCTCTTATATTCCCCTGGATCCTTAAAATGTTGACATTCCTTAAATTAAAAAATGTCGAATGAGGAATGAATAACCTAAGTTGGTCACTAACACAAAGTTACTAACCTTGATAAGTAGATTATAGCAATCATTTTTGACAACGAGCGCATTTTGCTGATGAAGCAAATGCTGAACTTCAGGTAGTATAGTTTTGATCGTAAAACCAGTCCACCACCCCTACGAAATATCAATTTAAGCAACATAAGAAACCAGTTCAAATAAGTTCGGCAACAACTACTAATTACTTGAGCAAAATAAGTCTATCTTACAGTCTCTTGATCAAGAACCCCAAGGCAGAGTGCTCCTAAGCGATGGACATTTGGGTAGAAGAAACCACGTGGAAAGGCGCATCTTGGAGGCACCAACGGATAGTCCTCCAAGAAGGAGATTGTCAGGGGGTAGTAACCACGTTCCCAGTCAATCTACAAAAGAAATTCATTAATAAGAGGACGATGGTTATAATCATATAATTGTGCTTGTTCTTCATGACTTACCCCTTCTTTACCGGGACAATGCACTGTCACTTCAATAAATCTCCCGACTCAGGCTTCGCAGAGAAACCTTACGCAGAGAAATTAGAAATACCTGAAACAAACAAAATGAAAAACAAAACTATAGTTAAGTTCATCAGTACATTGCAGAGCTACATATATACAACCATGTGACCAGTGTGCCAAAGGTGGGGATGGTTCTTGTGCCACGCCAAGCGCTCCTTCTTCAGTCGGCTATGCGCCAAGTCGATATCTAACCCAGCCATGAACAGTGAAAACAACGACAATGAGTATGTCGACGTTGATGACGGTGACAGCAAACAGAGGTGGCGGTCGCACTGGAGTTGGTCGAACAGAGGCGACGGTAGCACTAGAGTTGGTCGATTAGTAAAAGAGCATTGATCGATTAGTAAAGGAGCACTGGAGGCAAAGAGATAGCGAGATAAACGTGAGACGCGTGAGACTAAAGTGAGACGCGCGAGATATGAAAGCATGTCTTCCATTCTTAAAAGAGAGACGCGCGGCATGAGTCATGCGAAGAACTTAGTTTCGGTGGCGGTCAGAGATGCGTGCGACCGGCGTGCACGACCTTTTGTTTCCCCGATGCGGTATCGATGTGTCCCATCATTCTATCAATGCAGGAAACCAACCGCTCCATGGTCGACTCCGCATAGACTTTATATAAGGTGCGCCATCACCCGTCAGTTTTCCACAAGCACGTCGCTCATTTTGCATCTGTTTCTTATTATTCGTCTTCTCTGCGCCGATGACCCACTACTACCATGGCCAACGTTCCGCCTCCAAGCCAGCCGAGGGAGCCACCCTGTAAGAAATTGTGCTACAGCTCTCCCGAGAGGCTGAACAACGAGCAGCGCCTCCTTATGGCGCAAGAGGCATACAACAATACGTCTCGCACCATAAGTTCCTTGTGTGTGGGTACCCTTCCATAGTTTACTGGAATGGGTACCATCGGCCACTACCTCTACGCCCTCACAGGGGTGGCTGATCGTCTCGATATTCTGTATGAGACGATGGCACAGGTGCTCTGCGCTGAGGGTCGCAGAAACCTGGTGGCAGCGACGGAGAGCAACCTCAGTCTTGGGGTTCCACCGCCAGTGCAGCCAGAGCAACCGGCACAACCGGCCCATCTCCTGTTGCGCCAGCGCTGTAGTCTCCGCCGAAGGAGGAAGAGGAGGAGGAGGAGGAGGAGGAGGAGGAGGAGGAGGAGGAGGATTTAGTTTTTCTTTGTTGCTTTTAGTTGATGTTTTTCTTTTCTTGTGTCGTGTACTTTTTTCTTGTGTTTTGTAATATATTGTGTTAATAAACAAAATTTAACTATGTTTAACTGTGTGTTCCATTGTTGTGAATGAATATTTTCTTGTTTGTTCAACTGTGTGAATGAATGAATGTGTGGTGTGTTCATTGTATGGACAGTGAACTGTGTGAAAGAAATTGCAAACATGAAGTACTTTGATTATTTTTCTACACAAGTGAATGATTTAGTTATTAAGTGAATGTGCTCTAAGTTCAGTGATTTGTGATATCAACAGTGAACCGAAGCAAAATGGAGAAAATCACGAAGCTAAAGGAGACGTGGGTAATCGGAGACGCGCTTTTGGTAAGAGTGCGTCTCCCTTTTAGCTGAGGAGAGGGAGACGTCGAGCATAGGCGACACACTTCAGTGGTAAGTGCGTCTCCATTTTGCGTCTCTACACAAACCTTATATAAGGCACCAACAGTCTCCCCTCTTCTCTTCGTTCGTCTTCTCCGCGCAGACAACCCACCATGGCCAACGTTCCACCGCCAAGCCTGCCAGGGGAGCCACCCTGCAAGAAACAGTGATGCCGCTCCCCCGAGAGGCTCAACAACAAGCCGCTCGAGATGTTGTTCGACAGGCTTTTCGACCGGTTCCAGAGTCTGCTTGAGACGATCGCTGAGATGATCGGCACCGAGGGCCGTAGTATCCTGGTGGCGGCGATGGCGAGGAACCTTGGTCGCGAGGTTGCACTGCCGATCTAGACTAGCTGGAGCAACCGGCGGAGCAGCCAGCCAGGACTCCTGTTGTACTGGCACCGGATGGCCGCCGAAGGAGGAGGAGGAGGGAGAGGAGGAGTAGGATTTAGGTTTTCTTTTGTTTTTTTTAGTTGATGTTGTTTTTTCTTTTCTTGTGTCTTGTACCTTTTTCTTATGTTCTGTAATAATGTTGTTAATGAAAGCATGTGTTATTTGTGTTCATTTGTGTGATGAGTATCTTATGTGTTCAACTGTAAATGGATGAGTTTCATCGTTCAGCGACATGTTCATGTTTGTCTGTAACCGAAGACAAAGGAGACGTGCTTTCTGTAAAGTATGTATCATTTCTCTCGCGAAAAGGAGACGCACTTTGTCAGAAGTGCATCTCTCGTTTGTCAGAGAGGAGGGCGCATCGCGGATACCTACTTAACTTAGATGGGTTGTATTGTAACTCGTCTCCTTGTAGGTTCAACCGAGCCATGTCAGATCATCGCTGAAGTGGGCACGTCTCAGTTAACCATATCAAAGAAGCCCTCCTTTGAGCGTGTCACCCATTTTTGTCTCCTATTTGGGTTTCTTACGTAGTGACACTATAGGAAGTTAAATAATTGTCATTAGAAAGTAACAGAACAAAGATTTGAAAAAAAATAAGTAGTTGAAAAATAAAACATTTATCAGTTAGGGGGCAGATTGGTTTTAATCCAATTCAGTTTTATTAAACTTAGCAATGTACATGCTCTTTTTTTTAGTGTCCATAGAGGTGGCCTGAAAAAATGGATTACTATAGGTCTAGATCCTTTTGGCAAATGGGTAGTCATACAAAAAAAATACAGACTATCGCAATGGAGTATAGAATGTCATCCTAAAGAACAAGGAGGTTTAGGTATTCAAAATACTTAATGCCTTTTCATATTAATATTTGAGGAGGGCGTGTCGCATGAGCTTGTGAAAAAGGAAATACTTGAAGAACCGGACTATTAAGCAGGCACAAAGGCAAGCGGGTGATTCACATTTTTTGTCTACCTAATGAAGGTGATAGAACCTTTTCTGAATCTGGGAAAGTTTCATGTCAATAATGGGCAATCGACCAGGTTTTGGGAGGATAAATTGTTAGGTCAATTTACACTCAAAGACAATTTCCCTATTCTTTATAGTATTGTTTAAGATAATATGATACCATTACAAAGGTGTTTATTTCCATTCCATTGAATATATATTTTCGAAGAGGTTTTGAAGATAATAATTTAATAAGATGGAAAAATAGTAGCAATGATTGCGCATGTTCGTCTAAATGAACAAGAAGATGTTTCCAGTGGAGTTTACATTAAAATGATATATTTTCTATTAAATTAATGTATAGACCACTAATATCTAATGGGAAGTTTGAACAAATACTTGCTGATGGAAATCTAAATTACCACTGAAAAGTAATTATTTATGTGGTATTTAAGACATGGGGTAGTGTTAATCAAGGACAATCTAGCCAGTCATAAGTAGAAAGAGGATAAAAAAATGTGTGTTTTGTACCCAGAATGAAACTATACAATGTCATTTTATTATAATTAAGCAAGAATTATTTGGAAAGCTGCCCATATTACTTTTGATTTAAACATTTCAAGCAGTGTATCACAGATGTTTAGTGATTGGCTACCTAGTTTTAATATTAAAATAGAAATATGTTAATTGTTGGTGCATTAGCTTTCTGTTGGGTTATCTAGTTGAGTAAAAATGATATTGTTTTTTTTATAAGTGTCAAATAAGATGTATTTGCAAGTTCACTTCAGAGAAATATATTTGTGCCGCACATGTCGTAGAGGAAACCAACATACACTACAGGAACCGCGATAATAGACGACGACTAGATATCGTCGTCTATAAGGGCATTACCGTCGTCTATAAGCTATAGACGATGGTATATGCTTATCGACGATGGTATCCGGCCATCTACAACTATTAGTCTTCTATAAGCTTATAGATGACGGTAACCGTCGTCTATAAGCTAATTGACGATGACTGGATTTAGTTGTCGTCAATAAGGGACTCTGTCCACGTGGCAGCGGGGAGAGCTTATCGACGACGATGGCCCGGACCGTCATATATAATATACTTATAGACGACGGTATAACGGCAACCATCGTCAATACTATATGTTGTCGTCAACGGTCTTTCGCAGACCGTCGACGATAACTTGCCATTATCGACGACGGCCGGATAGAAACAGTCATCGATAGACCTTATCATCGACCGTGTTCCGAGAATCATCGACGATAACTTGCCAGTATCGACGAGGACCGCCTGAAAACCGTTGTCGATAAGGTATGCATTTAAAAAAAAACAGAAAATGCTGCTCTGGCTTCGAGGCCAGCCCTGGCTCGATGGCCAGATCACACAGGCATACATTTTATACATCACAAGCATATATATCACAATAAGTTTCAAAACACTATACACATGCCACTACACACTGCGAGTTCGTGAAGCCAAAACCACGAAGACAAGCAAAATACAACCGCGATTGCCTAATAGCCAATATGAACACCTGCAAAAAATGAAGAGTGTCAAAAGTAGGAAAATGAAATTCCTTAAGGTTGATTGCAAAACATGAAGAGTTTCAAGCTTTTAGTTCACTCTTAAACATGTCTGTGAGACAGTGATACTTCGCAATGTCCCTCTCTTACCAAAAAACTACATCCAAGGCTTTTAAGCCCAAAACTATGATGATGGGAAAACTTTCTTGTCAAATACCTTGATTCTGTATGGCAGTAGTGTTTCATCATTCATATAATTGCCTAGGATTGTTGACCCTCACATTTATGAGCTCATAGAGGATCATTTTGGACTTACATGTGTTGAGTTGTGCTGTTGTTGCTTAAAATCATTGAATCGAGCTGCTTTTGAAGTCTAGAGCCAAAAGTTTAGCCATACATCAAGCGACATTTGCATTTCAAGTTTACACTGGAGTTAGTAAGTTGTTTACTCTCTTGAGCTTATTGAAGTGTATTTTACCCATTGTATACTAAATTGCATTTAATTGTCGACGGTTACTTAAATCCATGTTTTGCAGGTCAAAGATTGTAACCGAAAATTCAAGCGAGGAGCTAACTTGACTATCAGAGCTACCCCATCCGCTGCCACCGGAGTTCAGAAAGTCCTCCTCCCACGATCGTCCAAGCACCAGATCTGAGGCGGCGGAGTTTCAGCCTCCGTTGCCAATCCCTGTGATGTGCAAGTGTGGTGACACATGTTACAAGTAAAAAATGCATATTTTACTAAATTCGAACAAGTTAAACTAGTTCAAGCTATTTTGAATAATTTTGTACCTGGGCTGCTGTCGTCAGCACCAGCGGTATCGCTGGCGGCGCCAATTGCGAAAGATAGCGGTTGCCTTGGAAACATAGCCTGCAAACATAAATCAAATCATTATACATGTCATTTATATAAAAAAATATTAAATACAACATCTAGAATGTACCTGCATGGCAGCTTGCATCTGTAGCATGAACGAGTGTTGATACTCATCCCTAGCCCTCTGCGCTTCGTCCCTAGCCCTCTGCACCTCGTCCCTAGCCCTGATCTCTGCTTCCCGCACCTCGTCCGCAGCCCTGAGTGCTTCTTGAGTCCTCTGGAGCTTCTCTCAAAGACTTTGGATCTCCAAGATCGTACGGCTGCTGCTGGACCTGCCCTGATGCGATGAAGATGCCATCGAGGAAGCCCGCGTCTGCCTCGAGTTGACCACTCCATTGAAGATGGCTATCCTGGACAACGAAGGAAGATTATTAATTTTTTGTATCTCAAAGTTGGTAATAGTAAATTAAAAATAACAAAGCTCACTGTTCGTGAGGTTTCCCACCATCGCTTGCATACGCGGCTTCGGGGACGATTGGCGCGCTCCGCCAATCGAACTCTTCGCATTGAATCCTTTGCGTCTCCTCCCCGTACTTTGCCTGAAAATACAGAAAAATAACATCATTAGAACTATTAAAGAGAATTCAATTAAGTTGGAAAAATAACTCACCAAAGTATGTGTCACCATATGAAAAGACAGTTGGTCAGGCTATGACGGGTCACTTCCCAAGTGACCCCTCTTACACCTCGATAGGTGTCGGCTGCTAACCGCTCTCGTGCTCCTATTGATACATGTTAGCACAATGAAGATTATAAAGTTACTTAATAGAATGCGAGTAGCACTTACCATCCGTTTAGCAAGGCGTATATAGCTGTCCCCACCCAAGCGATATTTTCCCTCTGTCCCTCTACTCTCTTGACGGGTTTTAGAAAGTGCCTGGAAGCCCTCGCTTGCCCAAAGAGCACACGGGGCACGGTACGCGTCCGGACGGCTGTCAAGCCACGCTACACTGACCTGCACAAAATTATTATTGAATGAAAATATTGATAACATTCAGATAATGAAAAAAAGTAAACTAAAAATTTTACCTCTGCGTAATGCGCCTCTGTCAAGTGCGCATCAGTCGATTCCTTCCCCAGCTCACGCTCGTTTGCATGCAACTTGAAGTACGCGTTTGTAGCTTGAATGCGGGCCGTCGATAGTGACTGTGTCATGATCTTCCTGGCGCAATTATGGAAGACGATATGAGTTTGATCCGTATGCTCGACCTCGTTCTTCAAATGATATCATGCCTGAAAAAAGAAATATACAAGTAAATGTATGTAACTTATATTAGATTTGTATTACACAAGTATTGTTCATACTTACCGTGAAGTCCTGCCAAACAGCCTCCTGGTGGTTGTCGTGAAGAACGTCCTGGGCCTTATAGTAGTGATCCCAAGACGTGGCAGCGCGTCCGTTCACTACACTGGGGTAGTGCAAACGAACTGGATGGCCCAGGATACCGTTCACCAGCGTGTGGCGTCTCTGGCCCGTGAACGAAGCATCCTCCCGAGTCCTGATAAATGATTCTCAATTAGTATATATATATATAAGTCTAAAAGTATCTAAATTGAATTGTTAGATATTTACTTACCTATCGCCAATCGGACGAATACCGATCCGATCATTTGGGTTTGTAGCAGCTCCTCCTAGTCCGCCACTGTGGAACCGACTGCAAAGCAAGTGACCCAGAAGTGTGGTCACGTGACTGCACTGGCTCCAAAGAAGGAGGCTCCGAAGAAGGAGGATCCAAAGCAGAAGGCACCGAAGAAGGAGGCACCCTAGCCTCTGTGTCCTCGGACGTAGAGCCGTCCTGACAATTTATAGATTCATATTATAGAATAAAGAATTAGTTATATCATTTATGTAATCAAATGTTCTTTACCTGTCGTGACTGCTGTACAGGTCCACGTGACAACTCCGGGAGATGGCTCACCAATTGAGCCTGTCTACCCCCGTAAGCTGACTGTCCTGGAAGACCTCCTCTCCTCTCGTGACTATCGATGGCAGAAAGCTCTGCGCCCACGCCCCTCCTCGTCTTCTGCTGCTGGACAACATCCTGTTTAAAGGAAAATTTGGTAATGAATTTAATGGAAAGTATTGAAAAGGAAAGAAGAGATGAAAAAAATGTTACTTGTACTCAATTTTAAAATCCATCAGCATCACGATGTACTCTACTATGTAAATCGGACCATCGATCTTCTGATATGGTAGTTGCCTGTTTTGGTTTTCGCGTATGACTAGTCTCTATGTCTTTTGCATCTCCAACTAAGTCATCGAGTCCTAAATCAGGTTCGATGACAAAAGAGTCCGGCAACTCTTGTTCTTGGTAAACAACATCAACCTCATCATCAAGGTATCCAGCATCGTCTAGTGTATATAACCGCTCACGAGGATTCACCTTGTGTACAACCCACCAAACTTTAAGCTTTTTGCATGGATAATGTAGATAATACACTTGCTCGACTTGGTGTGCAAGGACGAAGGTGTCGCAGCCTCGTAGCTGGTCCTTGTGTTTGACTTCTACCAATCGCAGTCAAAGAAGACTACATTAAGGACCTTATTCCACGCAAAACTGAATTCAAGGATGTTTTTAATGATCCCATAATAAGTAATTTCACGTCCTTGGTCGTCAACTGCCCTATTCACAACTCTGATGTTACATGTTGCTCTGAAAGGACGTTGAGATTCAAATTCAATTGAATGAAATTAAAACCCATTGACGTTGTATCAACTGTAGCTTTTAAATTTAATGGATCCGTAGGACAGTTGTCATAATTCTTCATGTACGCCGACTTGTTTTTTGCACTATTCAACATATGAAGTTAGAAGACTATTTTATACTATACACGTAATTACTAAGAGAAACAAGATATGAACATGTTACATGTGCATGAAACCAGGATAGGAAGTTAGGCCTTCCATGTACTCCATAATATCACATCGATTGTATGTTTCTGCTCGTAGGTTGCTGCTTAGATTTCCAATTTTGTTGATCAAACTCACTAAATAAGGAAAAACAGAATGATTAGCATAGATGTATAACACAACATGCTAATTATTATAGATGTTGAACAAACACTTACTGAAAACATTCATTCATCCCCTCTATATTAGCGTACATGTACATGAAAGCAGTCGTCTTTTCATAAGGTTCAGCATTGTAGCTTGTGCCACTACCAACAATGGTGCCTCTCATTTTAAAAATGGAGAGGCTGCTACAAGGGGGTGCTTCATCCATATTGTACCGCAACGAAGAAACATTAACATTTTGTTCTTCTGCAAAATAGACACTTGAAAAGTATCATATCTCCTGAATGGCCTATGCTTCAGCGATGCATCCTTCAACCCTTGCCCGATATAAAACCATTGGTTTAAGACACTTAAGTGATGTTTCAACGTGATACATCCACCTATACTGCACAGGGCCGCCCACTTTGGCTTCATATGGAAGATGGATTAGGATATGTTGCATTGGATTGAAGAACCTTGGAGGGAAAACTTTTTTCATCTTACATAAAAAGCACTAGTATCTCCTTTTCCAACTTCTCCATCATCTCGGATGTGATTTCATTAACACAAAGCTTTCTATAAAAGTAGCTAAGCTCGGCTAACACCTTCCACACCACATCTTCAATGTTGCCCCGAAACATAATCAACAAATGTCTTTCCATGATTGTGTGATAATCATGCCTTTTCAACCCTGTGAGATTTCCAATCTTAACATTTATGGCTCGTCTCAGGCTAGCAGCATAATTGTCTGTGAATTTCAATGTTTTCAACCATTCGAAGACTTCTTTCTTTTCTATTGGTCGAAGATAGAAAGAAGCACGTGGTTTGCCACCAACTTCGGTTAGCTCAAGAGTTAGACGTTTACAAGCCTCTGTCAAACCCTTACGAGCCTTTATATTGTCTTTTGTTCTGCCCATCAGATTGAAGCATGCCCTTATGATGCATTCGCCCATGTTACGTTCCTGGTGCATGACATCAATGTTATGCATTAGGATTAAGGACTTCACATACGGTAACTCCCATAGTGCACATATACGAGTCCAATTGTGGTCCTCTTTGTAACCAACAAAATATTCAGTACAACCTTCATCTGGCACTAAGTTGTTCAACTATTCACCAATCTCCAACCCATTGAGACGCTGCGGTGGTCCTTTTTTGACAACGGTGTCCTTCCTGAAGGCATCTTTCTGTTGCCTAAATATATGATTGGGTGGTAACCAACGTATGCGGCAAATGAAGTAGCAAATCTTGCCATCATGATTTAAGCGAAAACATTCCGTGTCTGAAGCACATATCAGACATGTCAAACGAGCATGAGTGCTCCAGCCAGAAACCATGTCGTAAGCTGGAAAATCATGGACAGACCACAAGTATGCAGCTCAAAGGTTGAATTTCTGTTTTAGTAACAGTCGTGCACTTCAATTCCTGTCCATAACATTTTCAACTCTTCAATCAACGGCTTCAACATCACGTTTAGTCGTGAACCAGGATAATCTGGTCCAGATACAATAAGGCAAATGAACATGAACTCATACTTCATACAAAAAGATGGCGGTAAGTTGTACGAAATTGCGAACACGAGCCAACAAGAGTATGGTGTTGCATTTGTACTGAACGGTGAGATGACATTTGTCACCAACCCAATGCAAATATTTCTCGTGTCATTGGCAAAATCTGAATCGAAGCGGTGAAGTGCTTTCCATGCCTCATCGTCGGACAGGTGCACCATCATTCTGTCGTTCTCATGTCGACCTTCTTTGTGCCACCTCATGTGTCTGGCTATTTTTTTTAGAGAGAAACATGCGCTTCAACTTAGGTGTGACAGGCAAGTAGCAAAGCTGCTTCTGTGCGACTTCAGTCATTACTTTTGTACCGTCGCATTAACAACTTCGACAAATCTCGCTTTATCACATTTTAAACACTTGTTCTTGTTGGCATGCTCTTTCCAGAAAAGCATACAGTTCTCTGGGCACATATCAATCTTCTCAAAGTCCATAACAAGCCCAGAAATCAAATTCTTAGAATGATACATATCTTTAGGCAATTTATGAGGTTGTGGAAGGACATTGCTGATCAATTTAACAAGGTCGTTGTAGAAGTTATTGGAGATGGAATACGTAGACATAATTGCCATAAATCTAGTCATGAAACTGAGGATCATCACTTTGGTGTGTTCATGCAATGGCTATTCAGAAGCTTTGACAAGCTTGAAGAACGCTTTAACCTACATTGTAGGAGGATCCTCCGTCAATTCAGAATTTCTGGCTTCAAGCATCTTGTCCATCCTATCGACCCCAGTGTTGTCATCCTCATCTCGATCTTCTACGACTTGAGAAGGTATCTCGCCGTGAAATGTCCACAACTCATAATATTGCATGAAACCATTTCCACACAAGTGATACGTCAACGTCACTTTGTCGAAACACTTCGCATTAGCTCGTTCTATGAAAGCATTCATCTTGGTGAACCACTCCTCTGAGTGCCTCCCATCCTTTTCCAACCATTATACATCCAAGTGCGACCTTCAGCCATGTTTGAGGGTATACCTTCAAAGCAAACAAATCATTATTAGTTTTATTGTTATGTCATGTCACGGCCCTAAAACTAGGCAGATAGGTTCTAAACCCACCCAAGAGTGACCGAGCAGAGCGTGCCCATGACGAGACGCGCGGTCCGGATCCGAACGAAATTTCGGCAGCATAACCCCGCTGTTCTCCACTGCACGCTCGAAAATGGTGCAGTATAGAACAACAGGGTTATGTCGTCAAAATTTTGTCCAGATCCAGACCCGCGTCTCATCACAAGTCACGCCCCCTCGGTCACTCTAAGGCTGTGCAAAAAGGGACAACTCCGAACCTTCAAGTCTCACATGCCAATAGCATGTGAGACGTGCCGATCCCAGACGGGTGACACATTGCTATAGGTTACGCTACTCATTTTTATTTTAAGTCGTTTATGAGAGAGGAAAGAGCGAGAGAAAGAGAAGAAGGAAAGTTGGTCTTAGATGATAATTCCACATCTGAATCCACCGTCCATGCAATCGTGGGTGATTGATGTGCTCAACATCGCCGTTCGCTTCTGTGTCGTCTCGACACATACGTTACGACTACAACTGTCTATACGGCACGAACACCTATATTGTGTGTCGTTTCGTGTCGTGTCGGGTCGGGTCGGGCCGTGCCGGACCGGGTCGGCCTGAAACCCCTTTATGTACATATATTAAATAATAACAACGAATAAACTACTGCACACGTAACATCATGAATACAATACTGTAAAAAGAGAACAGTACATATCAACACTTGAAACTGTAAAAAGCGTGCACTGTCACAGGATGCATTCATAAATGAAATCTTTAGCATGAATGAGTTAGTGCCAGCTGATTTGCTAAAACAAAGTTGGAACTGGGACATGGTAGACACACTTAACAAATAAATACATGGTAATGAACATATATGGTTACTTCATAATCTGTTTAATGTCACGGTCCTATATCTATTGTCCAGGATAGGTCTTAAAATTTCGACAGCATAACGCCGCCTATTTAACACTACACCCCCCTATCTAGTGCAGTTCTTCAAGTAAAAAAGGACGGCTATACGGTTATAGCCGTCATACGTATATTGTGAGTCATACATCATTCGCACCGTTGTCATTCACCTTCACCGTACAGACGCTCGTTCTGTCCCTCTTTGAGGCCACCTTCTAGAAGGTGATCAGGTTGCAGGGCGCTGCAGTGGGTGGTGCGGATGCAGATGTACACGAACCTCGCAGCCTTGGCGATGGGTGTGGTGGGGCTGTTCGCGCCGGGGGAGTGGCAGATGATCCCAGGGGAGATGGCGTCGTTCAAGAACGAGAGGGCGAGGTACGTGCTGATGCTGGTGGGCACGGCGGTGTCGTGGCAAACGGCGGCTACTCTCGATAGTGTCATCACTGTTCGCCATTGTGACGAGCACGGTGGCACTACCACTAGTGCGGGTGTTCACTATTTGGGGACAGGATGACGGGCATCAAGGTTGTGGCCATGCTCATGGCCCTGTGGGGGTTCCTCTCGTACGTTTACCAGCACTACCTCGACGGTCGATGCACGGTCGCCGAGAAAGGAGCTGAGTGTTGCATTTGTGCCGCACGAACGGAATGTGACACGGTGGGGGGGGGGGGGGGGCAGTCACGGTGGGGTAGGGGACAGCCACGGTGGGTGGCCAGGACCGATGGGGTGGGGGTAGTTGCATGGTGGGGAGGGGGTGGGGGCACCCATAGTGGGGAGGGGGCGCCGATAAGGACGTGTTGGGGAGGTGGGGGGCGCAAGGGGAGGGGTGGCGCAAGGGGAGGCGGCGTAGGGGCACCCACGGTGGGGAGGGGGGCACCGGGAAGGGGGTGCTGAGGAGGAGGAGAGGCGCAAGGGGAGGGGCAGTGCAACGGGAGGCGGCGGCGGTGAGAGGCGGCGCAGGGGAGGGGAGGGGTGGTAGCGAGAGGCAGCGTAGGGGAGGGGAGGGGGAGGTGGCGAGAGGCGGCGCAGGGGAAGGTGCCATTGGGGAGGGGCGACGGGAGGGAGCTACACGGGGAGGGGACAACGGGGAGAGGCGGCAGTGTACCGAGGAGGCAGAGAACGGAGGCGGCGACAGTCTTCGGCGGTGGTGGCAGCTGTCGATGGCGGCGCGGCACAGCGGCGGTGGAGACGCGACGTGGCGCGGCGGCAGTGGAGGCGCGGCACGGCGACAGTGGATGCGAGCGCACGGTGGCCGTGTAGGCGGGCGGCAGTGGAGGCGAGCACGCGGGCAGTGGAGAGACGGACAGGAAATAAGTTGGTGGGGCGCGGGGTATACCTAAAAATTTGTTATCGACGACGGTGTAGGTTAACCATCGTTGATAATCTACTATTGACAACGGTGTAATGGGACCATCATCGATTACGGCTTGGGTGGGCCCGGTTTCGGTCCATATTGAAGACGGGCCTAATTGACAATGGTCCACTATCGTCTTTAAGTAATTGACGACGGTACTAGGTCAACCGTCGTCAATTACGGGCTAATTGACGACGGTTGGATTTAGCCATTGTCAATTACTTAAAAGACGACGGGGCCGTCGTCTATTATTCTAGCTATCGTCTATTGTCGCGATTCCTGTAGTGAGGGTGACTTGCAGCTCCTTATAAGAGGCCATCATTAGTGTTTTTGCTCAATATGGATGAAGATTTAGTAATAGACATAGTTCTCAATAATTGTATCTATCTCGACTGTTGCCGAGTTTTCCTCTTACTTTTGTTTAGAGTCTATTAACATGTTATTTTGAGGTATTATAATATGGATGTACTAAGTCGTCCATAACCTATCTTGAGGAGAAGGTGAGGACCTTACTCATTATAAAAAAAAAAACACGATGGCCACCGGGACAGAAGGTGGCTGCGAATTTATAGATGTCACAGATAGGGATGGAAAAATATCCCGTTTACCAGCGGATATGCAATCCAATAAGTGGATTCGTGTACAAATCTATACACATGGGTACGAGTTCGGGTAACGATAAAACTCAGTAGATAATACTTATCAGGTAAAAAAAAGTCATATCAACATATATTTGTTTACCCGTACCCAAAACTAACATGTGAGTCTAAATATATTATTATATAAATACAATCATATTGAGTAGGCATACTCTACAACTAAGCCAAGTCAGTGTGCTTATGTTATTATAACTATGACGTAGTTCATACATTATCATTTGTATACCATTCAATCTATTTGTAGATTAGCTACACGACACGTTACAAACAATGATGCTATCATTTAATCTATTTGTATACTGCACGTTACTGATTGGCTCTACTATTTCGTCATTTTAGAACGTTTTGTGTTGCCATTGTGTGTTAGTTCTATTATGCCCGTGGGTAAAAAAAATATCGGCGTGTAGCAAGTACGGATAGCTTATTTTACATGTTGTAAGTAATGGATACAGATACGGATTTGATTTTACTCCTGCCGGTATGTTGCCTAGCCTCAAAGCCGTGACGCCAGACTCCGATGGCAGGGGCCACACATCACGCGTGGCGAGGCTAATAGGTTCTGTTGATGCTACGACAACTAGCCTTTTTTTTTTTGAAAATAAGTAATAGCAGGGGTGCAGACCCGAGTGTTGAATTTTATTAATAGGAGGTAAAAGGATTACAAGGTAATCCAAAGTGCGAGATCGACTTAGGAGTGGATACAAGATCAGAAAATTAGTACATTTAAAACTGTCACTCATTCTATGCGCTTGATTATAACATTCATTGAATTGTTGCCTCCATAGAACAATATCCTTGAATTGGAGCCAGATGGACCAACAGACAATAAGTACCACATCCATATGGAATTTCTCCTGAAAATCATCTTGAGCTTTTATGAGCATTGGAAAGAAAGGAAGATTGAGATTCCACTGGAGTGTTGCCAACATTGTGTACTGAAACTAAATTTGAAGAAAAGATGCAGAGTTGTCTCCTGTCAGCATCGTCTGCATAACACGCAACAGTAGTCATTGTTATCCAACTTGAAATTCCGTCACTAGAGAATATCTCGTGTATTAAGTCGATCCATGAATAATAGCAAGACAAATACTCTTAGCTCGTTGTTACATTTACATTTACAGATGTCGGTGACTGACTTTGGGGGCTGGACGTCTGATAAGAAAGATTATAGTATCTCTTAGAAGAGTACGAGCTTGAACCCCAAATGTAACACCAAGACTCATTCTTACGCTCTGTTAATTGAATACTATCCAATATAGCGTCCATAGTAAGCAGTTCCTGAAAAGCTATTAGCCTAGTTGTTTGTAATCAAGATCAATCTCCTCAACTGCAATGATGCGTATTGCTTGTGAGCGGATCGACCACAATAAATGCGAGATTCACGATCGATCCCGCGGCGGCAAACCTTCCAGTTTGCTTTGGATACTTGGATTCATCGCATCCACCTCCCAAATTCTGATTAAGGAAAGCCGAGGCGCGCGGATCCCCTCTTTGAATGACTTCGTGTTGCTGTCGATCATGGCCGACATGCCACAGATGAAATAAGGGAACTTCCGCCACACCGCTCTTTCTCCTCGACGTCCATTGAGACCACCATCAGCTCCTCAAAGCATGCAAATGGACAGTGATGAAGATGCACAGTGGCTCCGTTGGAGTGGTACTGATGAATCCGCGGGGTGACAGCTGCTTGGGGACAAGCACTAGCACCTCTTCGAAACCAAGGGAAAGCAAACATGCCTTCAAGCCGTTCGATTAAACACATTCGCTTTGTCTGTTGGTCTGTTGGTCCTGGTGAAATTGGCTGGTTGTATCCATTTGGTTCCGGTTTAGGCTGACTCCAACGGCAGCATGCAGATTCTAGCATCCAAATGATCATATAGGTAGCTACAGTAGTCAAGATAGAAGGTCCACCATCGATGGTCTCCAACGGCCCATGAAAAATGCGTATTGGTGGTCCTTCCCGGGAAGCTCGGACCCGTTGCCGCCAACTCACGCAGCACACTCCACCAACTCAGGTCCTGATTCCGGCGGCGTGCTCGTGAGCTTGTGTGGCGACTCCGGTGCTGCGTTTCGCTCCTTGGCCTGCCGCTTCAACGGCGTGAATGAGGTCCTGACCGACCCGCGCTTGCCATCGCTGTTGTGGCAACAAGGTGCCTCAGGGCGGCATCCCAGGCCCGGACGGCGGAGGAGGAGTGTCGGTGTTTGGATCCGGCAGATCTCCCGATACTATTGTTGGTAGATCGAGGAGTTGTAGTTCGGTAATGGGCGCGCAGAGATTCAAGAAGGTGAATTACAAGTGGACACAGAGATTTACGTGGTTCGGGCCGCCTGAGCGTAATACCCTACTCCACGGGTGTGTTGGTGATGTATTAAGCGTGTGAGTCTAGAAGAAGCTCCAGAAGAAGAAGCTCGCCTAGATCAGGGATTCCAGAAGAGGTCTGGAGAGGTCCCTTGTGTATCGTCGACCAGTCCTTTTATAGTACAAGGACTGGTCGTTACACCGTTAGCCTAGCCCGACATGTGGCCCCAGCGGTTACACATGCTTGATACACAATTAATGAGGTTAATTACCCTTAATAGCCCGGTAGCGGGCCTTAACAGTGCCATTACCGGTATTAAGGGCCATCCGATCGTGTGTCATTAACATGGCATTAATGACACTTAATTAGGTCTTGAAGTCTTTGATTGCTCCTTGAAGGTCCGGAGCCGTTGGGGGTCTACCAGCTTGATTGTTGGAGGTCCGGCGGTTCGGCCACGTGGCAGCTCTGGAGCTTACCAGTGTGGACAGGTAGGTCCAGTGCTGTTGGACACATGTCGGCACCGGAGCTTCCCTCTGTCTGGGGTTAGGTCCGAGGATGCCATACTGGTATCTTGTCTGGAGCTTTACCATGTGTGGGCGATAGCTCCGGTCTTATGATACACGTGGCGGCCCTAGGACTAACCATGTCGGGGAAGCAGGTCCGGCTACATCTGACATGTGGGGCCTTCGGAGGTCTTCAAATCTGGTGGATGGAGTTTCCTTGTGATCTTTGCAATCCCAAGGGGTATCTGGTACGTAGGGTACCGACAGTGGCCCCCTGGGCCCACCTCCAGGAGAGACCTTTTGGATGAAGTCATTCTGCCGGAGGTGGGTCCATTCTTCGGTTTTTGAGTCATGTCTTCAAGGGTCTTCGGACGTGCTGTTGGCGATAGTTCACACTTAAACCATCGCCGCGTGGCATATCTTGGATGCGGCAGGTGAGATCTCAGTGTGCGGATCTCACGCAATTGAAGGTTGTCGGTTCCCGATACGAAAATCGTAGCGGTTCCGTGCGCCCTGTCAGGTTGCCGCCTTCGGGTTTCCCGCCTTTCATGATGACAACCGTTCGCCTGGGATAATAACCTCGACTTGATCGTCGGGGTGGCCTCGGGCCCCCTTGTCATTGGCAGGGTGAAGTTTTTTATTGGTATCGTCGGCTCCTCTACGGTTTCCATCCAAGCATTGCGGGGGCTTACTTAAGAAGGAAAGCATGCACCGTTTGGGGTTCTTTATGCCTTTCATTCGAACTTGCACTCAAACCTTCCAAACTTTCGCTTGTTTTTCCTCTCTTGCCTTGCTGTGCCACGATGAAGTTGGGTCTCCGCCAGAGCCGACTAAAGACCGATGGTGATTTGAAGAAGGTATGGGCCCTCATAGGGTGGTCCCCGGACTTCTTCAACCACTTGGTCTGTGCCGGCAAGCTTCCGTTCGAGAAGGAACACGCCGGCAATATGGTGTACTTCTTCGCGTACGCCATGGTGGGACTGATTTCACCTTTCTCCTCTTTCTTCTTGATGCTGCTAGACTTTTACGGTCTGCAATTGTACCATCTTGGCCCCCACTCCATTCTCCTGGTGTCGATCTTTGTCCACTTCTACGAGATGTGGGTGGGCATTCCCCCTGCATTGAGCCCTTCTGCAACTTCTTCACTGTCCACAATACCGACAGGAGTGACGAGTACCTTGGCTTCTACTATTTTGTGAAGCGCAAGAAGTGTCCGTACAAGTACTTGCGGTCGTTCCCTTCTGGTAAGCGGGACGACTGGAAGAAGGATTGGATTGTCATCAGGGTGGAGGAGCACGAGAAGTTGGAGCTGCCCGAAGGCCTCCCCAACATCGACACTGCGGTTTGGAGTGAAGCTCCGGTGTTGTCGGACACCTTCAACCCTGCTCTGACCAGGATCCGCCATTGCGTGGAAGGAGGGGTGACTACTCAGGTGGTGTTTTGCAACTTCTTGACCAACAGGTGGGCTCCGCTGAAGAAGAGGGAGAAGCTTGCTTGGGCCCTCAACAGTATGCTGGACGACGACCGGATTGAGACCGGTTTGAAGTCCAACAAGGAGGGTGCAACTTTGGAGTTCCACCTCAAGAAGTTCTAGCATGGCATCGATGTCAAAGTTGATGACTTGGCTCCGCCGGCAGCTTTCCTCCCTCTGAACATGGAGGCAGAGTTCAGTAGGGAACTCCGGCAGACGATGTCGGTGCTTGACGACCTTGGTGTCGTTGAGAGGCGTTCGACCACCGGGTTGGCGATCTCCGGAACTCCTGAGGGCGGCTCCGCTCCCGCCCCAAAGCCAAGAACCGAAGTCGTAGGCAAGGGCAAGGAGTTTGCCGAGCCCTCGAGTCGTAAGAGGAAGCTGAAGCATACCGATGGGAGGTCCGGCAGGCCTGCATCTTCCACGACGGCTCCTTCTCCCCGGAGGGGGAGGTCTTCAACGGCGGCATTTACTCCAGCAACGGCATCTTCCCGGGGTGCTAGCTCCGGCCAAGCGACTCCAGTACCAGGGCCAGTTGAGGGCTCTAGGTCCGGAGGTCCTTCCCGGTCGAGGGGAGCCTCGACCAAGGCAACGCCAATAGCAGCAGCAAGCTCCGGGGGACCTTCTGGGACTACCACCCCAGTGGCGACTGGGGCCAGTTCGGAGCGTCCGGAAAAGAGGTTTCGTGCTAACTGGTGCGGAAGCCTTCCGAGGTAATTTTTTGATTTTTTTACCTCAGCCAGTTGTTTTATTGTTATGTCTGTATTTTGAGTTTCTTCGTCCTTCATCCACAGCGTGCCTAAGAAAAGGGTTGAAGCTCCAGTCCCTGTAGCAGCAGTTGAGGCTGTGCAGGCTGAAGCTCCGCCTCCAATTCCAGTGCCGCCCCAAGAGGTGGCTGAGGTTGCGGCAGCCCCGGCGCTGGCTGTCGTGGTCTTGGACCTCGACTCATCCCCAGAAGCTCCCGTGGTAGCGCCAGACCACGGGAATGAAGATGTACCAGTGGCACTAGCCCCGGATGTTGAAGCTTCGGGCTTGGATGCTGAGATGTTGGACGCTCCGGCCACAGAGTCGGAGGTAGCTGCAATTCCGGCCCTAGAGCTGGATGTTGTTGAAGCCCCGGCAGTTGAGCCGGTGGTTGATGAGGTCCCGGCGGTAGAGACGGGTGTTGATGAAGTTCTGGCACTTGAGATGGTTGTTGAGGAAGCTCCAGCGGTAGAGCCGGTTGCTGCAGAAGTTCCGGCTGTAGATTCGGTCGTTGAAAAGGTTCTGGCATCCGAGCCAGTTGTTGCAGAGGTGTCGGTGCCTGAGCCTATGATGGTCGAAGCGCCAGCGCTTGAGCCCATGAAGGTCGAAGTGCCAATGGCGGAGGAGGCGCCTGCGCCGGAGCTAGAAGTAGCTCCTACTCCGACTGAACCTTCAACACCTGTTCCAAAAGTGGTGATCCTGGAGGCACCCGCTGCTGAGCCAGGGTTCCAAGATGAAGTTGTTGGCCCCCCTCCTGAGGGGCCAGTGGTTGATGACCTGGCGGCGGGACCTTCGGAGTCAATTTCGGAGGTCGGAACTTCTGTTGCAGGACCTTCCTCGGCTGCGGCCGAGGCTATCCCGAAGGACGGCCCTAGTGCCATGGAAGCTCAGGGGAACGCTCTTGTAGAGTGGGACCCAATTTTTGTCACTGAAGATCCGCTGGCGCCAGCAGAGAGGACCCCGGCAGGTCCGGACCCGATCCCCCTATCGTTGTCTATTGATAACGCCTGCTCCAGTCTTCGCCGGGTCCAGATGGCATTCTACCACGACAGGAAGGCCCTCGAGGAGGAGTGCCAAACCCTTAGGAGGTGGTGCAATCGACTCCATTTCGAGACCAAGCTAGCGCAGTCGAGGTTGGCTGACGACAAGGAGTGGGTGCAAAGGGAGAAGGTCCTCGTGGAGTACTGGGGTAAGCTGTTGGATGAGAGGGAAAGTATGACGCGATCCCTCGACAACCAGTCCCGAGCCATCTATGAGCAGGCCAAAGCTGTGAATAGTGCAGCGGATGATCGCCAGGAGAGGCTCGCCGCCATCCACGATAGTCTCGTCAAGCGCCAAGAGGCTCTTGAGGCGCGGGAGAGAAAGCTCGAAGATGAAGAGCAAAAACTCCTGGAGCTGCGGGACGACCTCGTGGAGAGGGAGGAAGAGCTTGTCTAAAAGACAGCTCTGGCTGACAAGAGCCTCGAAGAATGCACCAAGAAATTGGAGGAGTGTTGCGAGGAGGAGAAGAAGGCATGGGAGCGAGGGCAAGATCTCTACAAGCAGGAGAATGTCGTCGCCGCCAGGGAGAAGAAAGTGCAGAGCCAAGAAAAGGATTTGGTCAACCGCCAGAACGAGATCCACCTCCAGGAGGAAGAGCTCAGTAAAGTCGAAAGGCAGGTTGCTGAAAAGATTCAGCAGAATGCCAAAGAGGTGGAGTGTCTTGCTCGGGAGAACTCGGAGCTTGCGGCGGCCAAGAGATCCTTGGAGGAGATTCGAAGCACAAGGGTTGTGGAGTCCCAGCAAGTTTGGGACTTCCTGGACAAAGCCAATGACGCGCTAATGCCAATGGGCTTTAGTCCCGTGCGTTCGGATGATCCGAAGCTGGAGCTAGACCAGGCGTTGGAGGCGCTGAGTTCTACAGGCAACAAGCTCACCAAGATGGGCGATGTCATCGCGGACCAGCTGGAAACTGAGGGATAGTCCCTGGCGAAGAACGTTGCAGAGTTCGTGCTGACGTGCTACACCAGCCGGGACCCTCAATTCCCTCTGGACCCAGTGCTTGAAGGCCCCATTGAAGGAGAGGGTGAAGCCGCTCGAGCCAGCGTGTCGGAGGTTGCCCAGAAGGTTGCCAAGTTCTTCCATAGGGTCTAGGACCATCTCTCTGTAGCTCCCGCTTGTATTCTCTCTTCTTCTTCTCCAATTTTGTAATCTCTTGTCTCCAGAAGAATGAAATCCAAATTTTTTGTGAATTTCATTTTTTTGTCTTCAACACCTTTGTCTCACTTGGCCCTCTGGTAGATGTACACAATTTGATTGTGAACATGTACCAAGAGGATGTAACAATTGTTGAAGACTTGCGCGCTTCAAACTTGTAGAATGTAGGTCCGAAGTATTCGATAGTTTAGGCCCTCTGAGGTTGTCAGAGCTTAGTGGCTCCGGCATTGACCATCGTCGGAGCTTATTAGCTTCGGCAGTAGTCTCCGTCAATGCATAAAGCATCGACGGTTAGCCCTCTGGGGTGTCGAAGCTTGGTAGCTCCGGTAGTGACCTCTGTCACCACGTGGTGTATCGACAGCAGACTCCACTATGGAGTCTTTCCACCATCTTTTCTTCACGTTGACGGCTTGCCCCATAGCTTTATCGGAGCTGAGTAGCTCCAGCGATACTCGATATCAATGTTTGAACATCGACCACAAGCCGCCTAGAGGATGTCAGAGCTTTGGCAGCTCCGACTTCATTCACCATCATCATGAAATATTTATTTTTCCTGCACACTGAAGTCAAGAAAAACAGTAAAATCTGTTTCCTATCTATAACTTCATTGCGGCTTACTATTCCCGAGAAAGTTTTAGGTCGAAAACAATTCTAAATACAATCAAGAGCGCTGTCTTGTTTCCTTCAGGTCCGATCATTTCTGGACTCACCTTACTTTGGCCTGCCGGGGTGTAGGTAGAGTGGCGTACTTAGGGTGCATGACCAGGCTAAGTCGATAGCACACTCCGACCCTAGATTGGCTTGGTGGCATTCAGACGAGTAGACCATCAACAATGTTTGGACCCGGAAGAATAGCCAATGCAACTCGAATTGTACATGAACTGGTCGAGCTAAAGTTTCTTAAGAACTGCACAACTTCGTTATAGATAAGAAAGAGAAAAATAAAAAATATTAAGCCTGTACAAAGTAAATGCACGTGGAGTCTGTTTTCACAAAATGATGTCTTTCATTATAGGTCCGGGGTACAGGGGAAACAAGTACACTCTTAGGGTACGGAACCAGGCTAAGTGTGTTTCGTTTCTCGTTTGACCCAAGGTAGCTAGCTACACTTTTAGTTCTGAGACTGTGACAAGTGTTGCATGGGCGTTGCGGACCTAACGGGGTAGAATGACTCTATAACATACATCACATGTAATTACAGACTCACCTCCGTGATATTAAGCGTAGAACTTACGGAGGTGCTCAATGTTCCAAGGATTTGGGAGAGGTGTCCCATCCTCGGTTGCCAAGTGAACGCATCTGGGACGGGATACTTTGATCACTCGGAAGGGTCCCTCCGAGCTGGGGGAGAGTTTGTTTAACCCTTCTCTGGATTGTATTCTCCGAAGCACTAGATCGCCTTCCTCGAGCTGTCGTCTATGAACATGTCATTGGTGATAGCGCCGAAGAGCTTGGCGGTATCGGGCATTATGAACAGCTGCTCAGCACCTTCCCTATTCAAGGAGGTCAAGGTCTTCACGCCGGAGCTGGTCCTGCGTGGCTTCATCGAAGGTCCAGACCTAGAGTGACCCCAAGGTGATTTTCGGAGGAAGGACTGCTTCAGCTCCGTACACCAGGAAGAAGGGTGTCTCTCCAGTTGACCAGTTTGGAGTTGTCCTGTTGGCCCATAGAGTGGACGGAAGCTCTTCGATCCAATTGGATCCATGCTTTTTCAGGCACCCATATGTGCGCGTCTTGAGTCCTTTCAGGATTTCTGCATTTGCTCTCTCGGCTTGGCCATTGCTTGCCGGATGAGCTACGGAGGCGTAGCTGACTTGGATGCCGAGGTCTTCGCAGTATCCTTGGAAAGCAGAGCTTGTGAATTGGGTCCCATTATCTGTTATGATTTTGTTCGGGACTCCAAATCTGCATACGATGGACTGCAAGAAGTTGATAGTTGATTGTTTGTTTATTGTCACAACTGGAGTTGCATCCGGCCATTTGGTGAACTTGTCAATGGCAACATACAGGAACTTGTAACCTCCGATGGCTCTTGGGAAAGGTCCCAAGATATCCATCCCCCAAACAGCAAAAGGCCATGTAGGAGGTATCATTTGTAGAGGTTGAGATGGTGTGTGAATTTTCTTTGCATGGAATTGGCATGCTTCACATTTCTTCACTAGCTCAGTTGCATCCTGGAGCGCTGTAGGCCAGTAGAAGCCATGACGGAAGGCTTTACCGACCAGCGTGCGGGAAGATGCATGGTTCCCACACTCGCCTCCATGGATTTCTGCGAGGAGCTCGCAGCCTTCTTCCCTTGTGATGCACCGCATTAGGACGCCGTTGGCACCGCGCCAGTAGAGATCCCCTTCTAGCAACGTGTATCTTTTAGCCAATCTGACTATCTGGTCAGCGAATACATCATCGTCAGGAAGGATATTATCTTTCAAGTAGCTCCAGATCTCCGAGATCCATGCATTGGAGCTTGCTTGAGCATTTGAGTCTTGCGTGTTGGGTTGCTCGGAGCTTCCGGCAGCACCTATGACCCTTGATGGCTGCCATGGTAATAGGGCCATCGGGACCGCCAGCTTCGGGATGCTGGTCTCGCCCCCTTCGCTCAGTTCGGCGGGCTGAGCTGTGGGTTTTGACAACCTCCGGACGAAGGTTCCGTCAGGAGCCGGAGCTCCGGTTGCTTTCGTCGAGAGTTTGTCAGCTTCAGCATTATGGACACGCTGGATATGGTGGAGATCCAGGACTTCAAAGTCCTTCTGAAGCCTCTGGACTTCAAGGAGATAAGCAGCTAGTT
The DNA here is from genome assembly GCA_036927565.1 of Tuctoria greenei. Classification (NCBI taxonomy): domain Eukaryota; kingdom Viridiplantae; phylum Streptophyta; class Magnoliopsida; order Poales; family Poaceae; genus Tuctoria; species Tuctoria greenei. The sequence continues at coordinate 26,046,459 of JAYESD010000010.1, read as the reverse complement.
GAGGATTGTTACAGGAGCATTCACCCTTCACCTGTTTGATGATGAGCTGCGAATCTCCCTTGACCAACAGCTGCTTGACACCATATGATAGTGTCGCCTTTAGTCCGTAAATGAGTGATTCATACTCCGCCATGTTGTTGGTCGCCTTGAAGTCAAGGTGGACCATGTATTTTACCTTCTCCCCGGTTGGAGCGAGGAAAAGGACTCCAGCTCTGGCCCCCTTCTTTTGCATGGAGCCGTCGAAGTAGAGGGTCCAGTGAGGTTCGGTGAAGACCGGAGCCTTGAGTTTTGGCTTCTGCTCACTAGGGCCCCCAGGGTTTGATGGAGAGGGGGTCTGTTCTGCCATGAAGTCTGCCAATGCTTGACTCTTGATCGCTTGTCTTGGGACGAATTCAAGATCGAATTCAGCCAATTCCGCTGCCCACTTTGCAATGTTCCCAGTAGAGTTGGGATTATGCAAGATCGCACGTAGTGAATAAGAAGTCACCACTGAGATCTTGTGAGCTTGGAAGTAATGGCGAAGCTTCCTGGAGGCAATGAGAACTGCGTAGAGTAGCTTGTGCACCTCTAGGTATCAAGTCTTGGCATCATGTAGTACTTTGTTGATGAAGTACACTGGGCGCTGGACTATCCGGACCCTCCCGGAGGGGCCCAGAGCTTCCTCCACATCGACCTGGACCCTCCCGGAGGGGTCCAGACCTACTTCGAGGACCTCTGGGTCCTTGCTGGAGGAACCCGGAGCTTCTACTGGAGCGACCCGGACCCTCCCGGAGGGGTACGAATCTTCTGGAGTAACTCCTTGTAGATCCAAGTCTGGGGGCTGGGACCCAGACTCACCTTCAGGAACCTCCGGACCCTCCCGGAGGGGTCTGGATTCCTGAGCTTGGGATGGTTCTGTTCTCTCCGCAACCAGGACCATGCTGACAACCTCGTCGGTTGCCGAAATGTAGAGTAGTAAAGGCTCACGAGGGTTCGGAGCTACCAAGGTTGGTAGAGTGGTGAGGAGCTGCTTTAGCTCCTAGAACGCCTTTTCTGCTTCTTCAGACCATTGGAATGGTCCGGACTTCCTCAATAGCTTGAAGAAGGGTAGCGCCCGTTCTGCCAGTCTTGAGATGAACCGGCTGAGAGCGGCTAGACATCCAGTCAGTTTCTGGACGTCCTTGATGCGGGCTGGTGGCTGCGTATCCTCAATGGCTTTAATCTTCGCCGGATTTGCCTCTATGACCCGGTGGTTTACCAGGAAACCAAGAAGCTTTCCGGAGCTAACCCCGAAGACACACTTGTCTGGGTTCAGCTTTATGCGGGTGACCCGCAGCTTGTCGAAGACAGCTTGCAAGGTGTCAAGAAGTGACTCCTTGTCCTTGATTTTGACGACGATGTCATCAACATACACTCCACTACGTCTTTGATGAGCTCTCCAAAGGTTTTGTACATAGCTCGTACAAATGTTGAGGCTGCATTCTTGAGGCCAAATGGCATGGCAGTATAGCAATACAATCCATCTACTGTGATAAAAGAAGTATGTTCTTCATCTTCCCTAGACATTCTGATTTGATGGTGCCCAGAATATGCGTCTAGGAAACATAGTAATTCACACCCGGAGGTGGAATCCACTATCTGATCTATTCTAGGTAGTGGGAATGGATCTTTTGGGCATGCCTTATTCAGTGTTGTGTAGTAGATACACATCTGAAGCTTCCCACCGGCCTTGGGTACAACGACTGGGTTTTCCAGCCATTTTGGATGGAAGACTTCTCGGATGAATCCAGCTTCGAGCAACTTCTTCACTTCTTGTCGTATGAAGTTCTGTCGCTCTACTGATTGCTTCCGAGGCTTTTGGTTTACAGGCCGAGCATCAGGATAGATCTTCAGATTATGCTCGATCACTTCCCTAGGGATCCCAAGCATTTGTGACGGTTGCCAGGCAAACACGTCGACATTAGCCCGAAGGAAAGTGATGAGTGCGAGTTCCTATATGTCATTTAGACCTCCCGATATATGGGTGGTTTGAGCGGCATCGGAACCGATTTGGGCGACTTTGACGGGGATGTCGGTGTCACCGCTTGGTTGCACACGAGGTCCAGAGGTTGAGCCTTGTTGACGAATGCTCGGGGGTTTCGGAGCTTGTTTTTGCCTGGACTCTTCCTCCTGCGCTGTAGCAAGCGCATGAAGTTCTTCCAGAGCAGTCACTCTGGCAGTGCAGTATCCGCGGATTCGAAGAACACCAGCTGGTGTTGGCATCTTCAACACCAGGTAGCCATAATGAGCAGCAGCTATGAACTTGTACAAGGCAGGCCTGCCCAGGATGGCGTTGAAAGGTAAGTTGATCTGGGCGACATCAAAGATCTACTTCTCAGTGCCATAATTCTCCCGAGTCCCGAAGGTCATAGGGAGAGTAATGGCACCGAGTGGTGTTATGGCCCCCGGACCTAATCTGGAGAAAGGTCAGGAGGGACGAAGGTCTGAAGGTCGGTGCTGAAGCTTGATGAAAGCTTCAAAGCTTATGAGGTTCAGAACCGAACCTCCGTCCACCATTACATGGTGGAGTTGAATGTTATTGATGGTCGGAGATACCATCAAAGGTAGTTGGCCAGCTCCGATCATGTTCCAAGGGTAGTCCAAAGCATCAAAAGTGATGGTAGTGTCCATCCACTTTTGATGAGGCTTCACCCTGGCTGTAGGAGCTACTGAGGCCATGTCCCGCCGCATGGTCTTGAGGACACGGCGGGAGGTGAGGTCCAACGAACCACCAAATATGGTGTTCATGGGCTTCCGACGCTCATTGTCAGAGACATCGGAGTCGTCGTCGACGGAGGTGTAAACAGCCTTCAGGACCTTTTTAGGGTCCTAAAATCCTAACTCCTCTTCAGCCGGAGCTTCATCGACTTTCTGTTTTCCTTCCCTCTGACGGAAAGGAACTTTTTCCCAGCGCTTGTTGTAGCGCTCGGCAAGGTTTTGGACCTCCCGGCAGTCTTCCAAGCTGTGGATATTCGACTTGTGAATAGGAAACCACACTTTGGAGTTGCCATCGTCTTTAGAGGACGGCTGAGGTCGTTTCTCGGGGCGTGGCCGTCGGCCACCCGGAGCTGTAGCAGCTGCAGCAGTAGATGTGCCGACCGACGGCTTCTTCTTGTCGTTGGACTTTTTCTTCTTTTTGCCACTCCCGGAGGTAGCGGCTTTGCCTTTGGAGTATTTTTTACCATCCTCCGGAGGTGGTTTGGAGTGCATTTCATGGCCCTCCGCAGCATTGGCGCACTTGTCAGCCAAGCTAAAGAGTTCCGTGACGCTGGTGATCTCCTTGATCGCCAGCTTCTCCAGCATCTTCTTATCTCGTACGCCCTGTCTAAATGCCACAATAATAGAGGTGTTGGAGATAGAAGGAATAGTATTTCATACTTGAGAGAACCTCTGGATGAATGAGCGCAGGGATTCTCTTCCCTTCTGCACGACAGCAAAAAGGTCCAGTTCGGTGCCTGGTCGGGTGTATGAACTCCTGAAATTGGCGGTGAACTGTTGGCACAATTCCTCCCAACTATTGATGGAGTTGTGAGGAAGGCTCATGAATCAGGACCTGGAGGTCCCTGTCAAGGCCACTAGGAAGTAGTTGGCCATTACGGCCTCGTTACCTCCGACCGCAAGGATTGCAGTGGAGTAAATCTGGAGAAACTCAGCGGGATTAACAGTCTCGTTGAATTTCTTCGGCAGGTGAGGCCGGAACTTTTGTGGCCATATGACCATGTGTAGGTGCATGGCCAGGGCAGAACAGCCTCCTCCTACTCCCTCGGGAGCAGGATTGTCTAGAGCCTCTCGCCTTTCGCGAGCACGCTCGATATGGACACAGCCGTCCTGTTGACGGTAATAGCGATCAAGCTTCGCCCGGAGGTCATGTGTTGAAAGTCGGGTTACCGTATGAGTGCGTCGTGCCCCGGAAGGTAGCGACGTAACTTGCTGAGATGTAGCACGCCTCCTATTTTGGGAAGCGTGCGGACCAAGTCTGCCTGACATAGTCCGGCGCTGCGATGGGGCCCGCCCCAAAGGGGAAGGACCTTGGTTGCTGATGCAGTCGGCTGCTGCTGCAACTAGAAGTTCCACGTCAGCCCTCCACTACTCCATTGCACCCTGGGATGCACCTGGAGGTGGTGGACGTTGGAGGAGAGCACGCGCTGCATTGAGTGCGTATTCAGGGTTGTTGTTATTCACCGATGCGGTGACCGACGCTGATGCACCGTCACGCTGCCCAGCTTGATTTGTTGGTGCAGGTGGTGGCGGTGGAGGCATGACTCCTGCTGGAGCTGTGGCACCTGTTGGTTGCTGCATGTTGGAGGGATTGCCCCCAGCAGGTTGAACAGCAGGATTGCCGTTGGATGATCAAGTAGCTGAGTTCACCATCCTTGAAATCTCGGGCGCCCCTACCTGGCACGCCAACTTTCGGTGTTTGGATCCGGCAGATCTCCCGATACTATTGTTGGTAGATCGAGGAGTTGTAGTTCGGTAATGGGCGCGCAGAGATTCAATAAGGTGAATGACAAGTGGACACAGAGATTTGCGTGGTTCGGGCTGCCTGAGCGTAATACCCTACTCCACGGGGTGTGTTGGTGATGTATTAAGCGTGTGAGTCTAGAATAAGCTCCATAAGAAGAAGCTCGCCTAGATCAGGGATTCCAGAAGAGGTCTGGAGAGGTCCCTTGTGTATCGTTAACTAGTCCTTTTATAGTACAAGGACTGGTCGTTACACCGTTAGCCTGGCCCGACATGTGACCCCGGCGGTTACACATGCTTGATACACAATTAATGAGGTTAATTACCCTTAATAGCATGGTAACGGGCCTTAACAGTGTCGTTACCGGTGTTAAGGGCCATCCGATCGTGTGTCATTAATATGGCATTAATGACACTTAATCGGGTCTTGAAGTCTTTGATTGCTCCTTGAAGGTCTGGAGCCGTTGGGGGTCCACCAGCTTGATTGTTGGAGGTCCGGCGGTTTGGCCACGTGGCAGCTCCGGAGCTTACCGTTGTGGACGGGTAGGTCCGGTGCTGTTGGACACGTGTCGGCACCGGAGCTTCCCTCTGTCTGGGGTTAGGTCCGGTGATGCCATACTGGTATCTTGTCTGGAGCTTTCCCATGTGTGGGTGATAGCTCCGGTCTTATGATACACGTGGCGGCCCTGGGACTAACCATGTCAGAGAAGTTGGTCCAGTTACATCTGACATGTGGTGCCTTCGGAGATCTTCAAATCTAGTGGATAAAGTTTCTTTGTGATCTTTGCAATCCCAAGAGATATCCAGTACGTAAGGTACCGACAGGGAGGCTCGTCGTCGTCATCGTGGAGGCAGTTGTTCGTCACGCATGTCGTAGGATGCGCGCCTGCTCCGACGCACGGAACCGACAAACCGAGGGAGAGGTGCGACGGCGGGACGCGCGCCATGGTCGACTTTGCTGACGTCCAATTGCTCTGCGCGTACGGGTTCCGCCACGCCGCGCCGGGCAACGACAGAGTTTGGCCGCTGCCGTTCGACTACCCCGTCTTGCCGTAGCCACAGCAGAGGACCACGCCGCTGCGGATGGACCTCGCTCCTCACCTTCTCGACCGACGCACAGTATTGGGGAGTTGAGAAAGGGAACGCATACGTCATGTTCGACCAGCTCCCCTGTATGCGTCTTCGCTTGGGTACTCCGTTGGAGCCTCTTATTTCGCGCTACAGTACAGTTGGACTATGCAAATCACGTATGGATGACCATTTGCATAGTCCGTTGGAGTGAGCCTTATGCACGCACAAATGAGGACTTCTGTCGTGAGAATTGCGGTGTGAAAGACCGCATTACCTGCTACGGCCTCTACCTGCTACGAATAACTTGCAACTGCTTCCCTTCCTCTTCAAATGCATTTCTTTCAAAATGAACATTCTGTTTATGTTTACAATCTTCCAAGATTGGTAGTTTCTATACGTAACATAATTTTTGCGTGCACTCTTTATTTTAACTGCATCTATTAGTTTGACTAGCTTTTTAGTTTAAGTCCTGTAATATAATAACAGTCCAACCATTCTTCTCTTTGTTTTGATTTCAGGTTTCAAGGAAGTGGTATGATTGCAAAGAAAATGTGCAGTTCAAACTCCAAAAATCGAGAGTTTCTAATCAAAACGACTTAGCTTGAAAAATAAAAATAAAACAATTTAGCTTGAAAGTGAAATACCTCTTCTACTTATCTAGTATTATGGTAAAAGTTTACGAGAATATTCACCCATTTGGATTTACAAGAATGTTCAGCCATTCCTTTCTGCATTTCACATATTCAGAAGTGTTTTCAGTTTCAGATTTGTTACAATATAAACACATGTGTGATCACTTGTCAATAGTAACCGCCATCGACGGTTCCAACTGTCGCTGCGCCTGTCCACAGACGGACGCGTCCCTTGCCGCCATGCCTCCTCGCAATGTATAAATAGAAGATGAATGAATGAATCAAATATAGTTGAATCAATTCTTGTCTCTCTAAATTTCGCAATTTAACACGTCATCAGCACTTTGTTCTACAAACAAGAGAGAAGGAAGAACGAATCCACTGGTAAGATGCCTAACAATGGAGTTACCGATTTTGTAATCATTGTGTTCTTCGTCGGAGATGAAGACTCTGGCCCCATACGCCACTGTCGAACTCGCCACCGTGGTGTCGGTCATCGCCTCCGTCGTAGAGGCCATCGTCTTCGTCGAGCAGTCACACCATCACCGAATCCATGCTGACCTCATCGCCGCATTGAGGATCTGTCTCCGACCCCTTATCCCCGCCAACCCTCGGACCTAGATGCCCATCAATCGGGTCGTCGAGGGGGATCGGCCGCCGTCCTTGGTCAGGAAACCCCGGACCGGTTGCGCCGATCCAAGGTCTTTCGTCATTGAGTGGACAAGGGGAGGAAGGAGGAAGAGAAGGTGAACTTACCCGTGAGATCATGGTGGATATGGCCACCGAGATGCCGCCGGTGTTAAGGTCGGCCATACGGCGGACTACAAGGATTCGGGTTGGTCCAAGGGGACTTCCCCGAGGACAATTAGCCCCGAGGACAACATCCTCTTTGATAGATATGGCGACCCCAATCGAGGAAGAACCGACAACGGCACTGGCGACCCCTCAAGACGAAGCCGTTCCTTCGACCTTCGGTTCCCAATTGACGCTCACAAGCCCGACCGACAACCGGATCCTCCACCGGTTTGCTCACCTCGCCACCCTAACCTGACCATCCCGGAGGTCCAGATCTTGGGCCTCAACCACCGGTTCTAACTGAGCGGTGGCGGTGGGGTGGGGGGGAAGGAGGTTGAGGGGGAGCAGCGTCGGAGGACGAGGGAGCGGTGTCGGAGGTGGAAGAAGAAGGAGCGGCCATGGGCACTGGCACCGAAGCGGCAGGCGGCGAGCGGAGCAACTGAGGCGGCGAGCGGAACAACCGAGACGGCGAACGGAGGAACCGAAGCGAGGTGTGCGGCTAGGGTTAGACCTAGTCGGCCCCGATGTTTCTCGCCCCCCCCCCCTTTATTCACCACCGGCCGGTGCATGGGCCAGGCCGTGTTCCGCGCCGCCTGACCACGAGGTCGGCTGGGCCGTGCCCTCGGCTGGGTTGCACCGTCGGGCCGCGCGGTCGGCTGGGCCGCACGCCCATAGTTGGGCCATCTTCAAGCCCAGTTAAATTTACCTATTTTACTGTTTTTCAATTTATAGTTTAAATTTAAAATTCAAGAGTAGTTTAAATTCCAGCAAGTGTGTATGTGTAAATATATTGTAAATATTTGTGTAATGTAAATATTTATTATGACAATGTATGTATTGCATTTAAATATTATTTATTTGCAATAAATTTAATATTTGGCTAATTTTCAAATTTTGGCCATATTGATAAAATTATAACTTACATTGTCCAAATTCAAATTTTATGCCAATTTCAGAATTTGGCCTCAATATTGAATTTTGTTTATTACATTCACAAATTTCACAAATTTTCATCATTTAAAGCTAATTTTCAAATTTTGGCTTATGATGGAAATAACACTACACATAAAATATAAAGTAAATTGAATCATTTTGATTAAGCCATTTTTCTATAATTTGGCTTAATGCATTATGAATCATACCTTAATACAATAAAGTGTATAATTCATTTTAATTTGGCTATTTCTTTATTTGGCCATTTTCAACATGAAATATACATACATTAGTTCTTCTTGTCAAGACATTTTCCTATATTTGGCTAGATAAGAAAGAATAAATTTAATGTGTTTTTCATTATGATTAACACACATTACAACACCACCATGATGATTTTATTAATAAAATCTCTGGTTTCCTACATGTAGGAATCAATGTCTCGCGAGTTTGAAGAACTTGCACTTGATGGTCATAATTACCCGACATGGGCTCTTGACATCAAGATAAGTTTGGATTTCAGAGGACTCATGGCTGCTCTTACTCCTCCTAAAGTAAGACCTGCAGCATTTCTGAATACATTTAAGTACAAGGCACTATACATCATCCGTAATCATCTGCATCCTGACTTGAAATCGGAATATGTGATGGAAGAAGAACCACATACTCTTTGGATGGCATTAAAAAGCCGTTATGAACAGCAAAAGGCAATTCTATTGCCTGAGGCTAATCATGAATGGACTCAACTACGTCTTCAAGATTTTAAGTCTATAGAAGACTATAATCATGTTGTTCATAAGGTATGTGCTAAATTAAGGTTTTGTGAGAAAGAACCATCAGAAGAGGACAAAATTGAGAAGACTCTTCAAACTATGCTCCCTTCTGATAGGGTCTTACAACATCAATACCGGACTCGCAACTACCAACATTATGCTGACCTCATTAGAGATTTACTTCAGGCAGAGAAGCATGATGAACTTACTATTAAGAATCATCACCAACATTGTGTTGGGGCTGCTCCTCTACCTGAAATTCATCATAATGAGAAGAAAGCAAATACTTCTAAGAATTTATATTCTAAGAAAAATGGTAGATCTGCTAGACGCCGCCGTAATAGGCAAGAATAAGAAATTCTCAAACAAAATGAGAAAGGATGGTGTTCCCTTCAAAGGGAAAATAGTGCAGTGTAAGGCATGTGGCACTTATAAGCATACTGCTGATAAATGTCGCACGCTTAAACATCTTGTGGCTTTATACCAGAAATCACTGAGAAAGGATAAGAAAGCTCAAGGATCTGAAAATGAATATGAAACTCATTTGAGTATTCAAAAAAGGCAATATTTGAAGTCAAATGTTCAAGGAAGGATATTGAAGATCCTGGAAAGAACGATTCAACATTGAATGATGATGACCACATGGATTTGGACAATGCTATGGTGGAATACAATTCGAACAATGTATTCGATGATCTTTTATAGGTCTTCTACCATTGAAATTTACATATGTTCAAATTTATGTAAATACAAGTGTGTTGTAATATAAACATTAAGTAAATTGTATTAGGGTTATTCAACACTCTAATATTGTATATACATATTTGTATTTCAATGCAACTTATTATTATTCTTATTTATTAGATTTTACGGGAAATTTCCGATGGAAGAAGAAATGTGACTTGTGGATAGTTGCACCACAAACTCTATACTTAGGGATACAAAATATCTTTAGACCCTAACCAGAAGGTCAGGAAATGTTTTGACCATCGCAGGACGCGATGCAATAATAGTTGGCTCTGGACAAGCCACTATTACTCTCTCTAATGGGACACAAGTGATGATCGAGGATGCTTTATTATATCCTGATTCTACACGTACTCTCATAAGTTTTAGAGATATTCGTAAAAATGGGTTACATATACATACCCATGAAGAAAATAAAGAAGAATTTCTTCTTATTTCAAAATCTTCTGAATATGGCCAAGAAGTTCTAGAAAGAATTCCTTCTACTCCATCTGGACTGTACTTCACGTACATAAAACCCGTACCTCATGTTGCATACAAGGTGATTTTCCAGAATGTTGATACATTTAAGACATGGCATTCACGCCTAGGCCACCCCGGAATAGGGATGATGCGGAAAATTATTGGAAATTGCACCGGCCATAATCTAAAGAACACTAAATTTCCAAAATCTAATGATTTTATGTGTACTTCATGTGCTATGGGCAAGTTGATCTTGCGGCCTTCTCTGCTAAAGATCAATGCGGAACCATTAAAGTTCCTTGAAAGAATTCAAGGTGACATTTGTGGACCCATACAACCAATGTGTGGTCCATTTAGATACTTCATGGTTTTAATTGACGCATCTACTAGATGGTCACAAGTGTGTTTATTATCTACACGTAACCATGCTTTTGCCAAATTTATGATACAAGTCATAAGGTTGAAAGCAAATTATCCTGAATATAGGATTAAAAATATTCGTATGGACAATACTGCTGAATTCTCATCTCGAGCCTTTAATAATTATTGTATGGCTTAAGGAATTGAAGTACAGTATTCTGTTCCATATGTACACACACAAAATGGTTTGGCAGAATCTCTAATAAAGAGGGTTAAACTCATAGCTAGGCCATTATTACAAGGATGCAATTTACCAACATCTTGTTGGGGTCATGCAGTTTTACACGCTGCTGATCTTCTACAATTAAGACCAACTGCATATCATACCACCTCCCCTTTACAACTTGTATGTGGAGATCAACCCAATATCTCCCATCTGCGGAAATTTGGTTGTGTTGTATACACACCAATTTCACCACCTAAGCGAACTTCTATGGGCCCTCACAGGAAATTAGGAATATACGTGGGATATCAATCTCCGTCTATTATTAAATACCTGGAGCCTTTAACAGGAGATTTATTCATGGCCCGGTTCGCTGATTGTATTTTTAATGAGGATCATTTCCCAACTTTAGGGGGAGATAATAAATTTATCAATGACCGCCGAGAAATAAATTGGAATGACAAGTCCATCCTAAATGTTGATCCACGTACAAAGGAAACTGAACTTCAAGTTCAGAAAATTATAGAGTTACAGCAAATTGCTAGTAACCTGCTAGATGCATTTACTGACTATAATAATGTCACAAAGTCTTTGAATCCTGCTGTCAATGCACCTTGTCGAGTGGAGGTACTATTAAAAACCACTCAACCTCCGAAAAGGGAGAGAACAAGTAAGGAAATAGATGCTTCAAGCAAGCGTCCAAAGACTAAACCTTCCTCAAGGAAAGTAAATGCAAGTTAACAAAATGTTTGCATACATCAAAGGGATATTTTAAATCCTTTATCTAGCCCTCAAGTGCGCACTATAGAGTAGGCTGGACAATCGGAAAACCTTGATTCTTCTATGTTGGGAAGTCAAGAAGAATTACAGAGGATAAGAGAAATTTCCATCAATTATACTAGTTCTGGAGAATTATTTGACCGTAGTACAACGGACGTCAACTCATGCTTTTCAACCATGATTGCTGATCTTCTCCAAGATCCTGATCCTAAGACCATGGGAGAGTGTAAACAACGCTCGGACTGGATCAAATGGAAAGAAGCAATCAAGGCAGAACTTGACTCACTTAAAAAGAGAGAGGTATTCGGAAATGTAATACCTACTCCTTCTCGAACCTATCCTGTTGGGTTCAAATGGGTTTTCATTCGAAAGCAAAATGAAAACAATGAGGTTGTGAGATACAAGTCAAGGCTAGTTGCACAAGGGTTCATGCAGAGACCCGACATTGATTTTAATGAAACATATTCTCCTGTTATGAATGGAATAATGTTCCGATATTTGATATCTCTGGAAACACAAAAACATCTATCTTTGCAGTTGATGGATGTCGTGACTGCATACTTATATGGGTCACTAGATTCGGATATTTATATGAAAGTTCCTGATGGGATACCCATACCGAATGGAAAAGTAGATCGCAACATGTTTTGTGTTAAACTCAACAAGTCATTATATGGCTTGAAACAGTCTGGAGGATGTGGTATAACCGACTGAAGGAGTTCCTTTTAAATAAATACTACTCTACAAATGATGATTGCCCTTGTGTCTTCATTCGAAGATCCTCAACTGTTTTTTTTTGTATCATATCAGTATATGTTGATGATTTAAATATCATTGGCACTGAGAATGACATTAAAGAGACACAAAATCATCTTAAAAGGGAGTTCGAGATGAAGGATTTAGGTAAAACTAAATTTTGCTTGGGTTTACAACTAGAGCACTTTCCTACGGGCATTCTCGTACACCAATCTGCTTATGTTCATAAAGTTGTAGAGAAATTCAATATGAACAAAGCATATCCATCAAAAACTCATATGGTAGTAAGATGCTTGGAGAGGGATACAGATCTATTTCGGCCATGCCAAGAAGGAGAAGAAGTTTTAGGTTCTGAATACCCATACCTGAGCGCCATTAGTGCACTTATGTATCTTGCAAATAACACAAGACTCGATATTGCTTTTGCAGTAAATTTATTCGCAAGATATAGTAATGCTCCTACCATACGACATTGGAATGGAGTGAAAAATGTATTAAGATGCCTTCAAGGTACACAAGATCTTGGACTATTCTTTCCAAAGAAACAAGATCTAAATCTCATTGGCTATGCCGATGCAGGTTATTTAAATGATCTCCACAATAGTAGATCACAAACTGATTTTGTATTTTTACACGGACAAACAGCAATTTCTTGAAAGTCTTCTAAACAGACTCTAATTGCTACGTCTTCTAATCACTCTGAATCATAGCATTATATGAGGTCGCACGTGAATGTGCTTGGCTACGTAGAGTGATTAATCATATCCAAATCTCAAGTGGCATTGGACCCATTGAGTCATCAACCATTATCTATGAAGATAATGCAGCTTGCATTACTCAGATGCAGTCAGGTTATGTAAAGACTAATGTTACTAAACACATAAAACTATTTTACCCACATGAACTTCAGGTAAATGGAGAAATTGATCTCCAACAAACTAAGTCATGTGATAATTTAGCAGATTTATTTACTAAGTCCCTGCCATATTCCACATTTTCTAAATGTGTTGAAGGTATTGATATGCGTAGACTTAGAGATTTGCAAGGTTTAGGGGGAGTTTCATAGAAAATCACCTAACAATTCTGCATCAAATTGTACTCTTTTTCTTATGTGAGTTTTTATTTTTAAAGGTTTCTCACAATAAGTTTTAATGAGGCAATGACAATGCAAGATAATGTCAGTTTTCTTATTTTCCCCACATGGATTTTTATATGAAAACATATATGACATTTAAATGTTGTGTTTTTCTCCTGTTTTAATAATATTTTCAGGAGTTTTTACATAAGCATTCGATTATATATCTTTGATTTTTCCCACTGGGTTTTTCGAAGATTATAAATATTCAACGAGATGTACAAGTGCTCAAGGGGGAGTGTTACAATATAAACACATGTGTGATCACTTGTCAATAGTAACCGCCATCGACGGTTCCAACCGTCGCTGCGCCTGTCCACGGACGGACGCGTCCCTTGCCGCCATGTCTCCTCGCAATGTATAAATAGAAGATGAATGAATGAATCAAATAATGTTGAATCAATTCTCGTCTCTCTAAATTTCGCAATTTAACAAGATTAACAATATCTGTGGACAGGGTAGTGAAGCTTAAAAGTGCTATTTCCACCTCATTTTTTTAATATTCGGTGCTTTACAGGTGCCTGCTAAGCACATTGAGCTTCATCAGCATCGTGAAACAAAAGTATTTACAGTGGAGGACATCGTATTCTAAAAAGCATCACGTCACTATGATGAGCAAAAGCTCTTACAGGGTAAAGGAGTTCTAGGCATCCAGAACAGAGGTGGAGGACAACAGTTCATCACATTTTTGAGCCATACGCATTTTTTAGCCACTGTTTGAACTGTAACATAGCTTCTTTTTTCTACTACTTCCACCTGCTTTCCCCATTCTTATCACATGGCTGCAGCTTATCTTCCACGTCTCTACCCTTTTCTTGCTCCTGTCCTACACCTACGGATCTCCACGGCAATAGATACGTCCTACGTCCTCTGCATCTTGTTGACGCTCGAGCAAGCAACGGCTTGAAACTCTCTCGCACGTGTGACATCAGAAATGTCATTCCTTTGAAAATCCTTCCAATCATAATCGGGCCTTAATAAATTATCTTATACATATAAAATGTTCTGCAGCAACTCGACAACACGATGAACGGAAATATAGATGGAGACGTTCACTAATTTCTGACAGGATATGCATGCTCACTTGATCACCTAATTATTAATGCCTTAATAATCAATCCAGTATCATTCTGAAGCAGGATCAGTCTCATTTCTCAACGCAAATCAGGCAACCAAAATAAACTGAACACGCTTGTTCTTCAACGCAGATCAGAAAACCAACATAAAATGAAAATTAATTTTTATTTTATTTTTTCCAACTACCTAACAACATAAATAAATATGGATGGTTCCTAGGTCACAGCAAATAAAATTCTTACAATACATCAAATTATCTCCAGATCAAGGTCAAAGGCTCAGCCAAATTTTTTATGAGCATGAGCATATAGATAGCTTATATGACTAACCCGGCTTACATCGCAGAAGCTGACAGAACCTTTAGGCATTTATACCTAGCTAGCCTCTTAGAGGATTCCTCACGAGAAATGAATACCAGCTTTGTTGAAAAGTGACAGCAAGTACAAGAAATCTACTTGACTCAGCTTGGAACCTCTCTTTTCAGAAAAATCACCCTGCCGCAAAATCCCCATAATCTTTTCCTTGAAACTTGTGCCACTGTCCCCTCCCATGTCTGAGTCATCCATTTCCATATCGTCATCTTCCTTTTCATCACTAATTTCAATGCTAAGGTCATCAACCATATTAGCAAGCAATGCAACATCATCTGCAGACATCTTCTCCTCACTCATTTCAGCATCTTGTGTAAGTTGGAGAGACTGCATAGTCTTATAGTTCTTCTCTAGCAATTCAAGCACACGTTTCTGTTTAAATAGGGAGCCCAAGGTCTTATTCTTCCGATTGAAACAAATCCTCACAAGTCCATCCCACTCCTTGAAACTGACAGGGGGAAGGGGCTTCCTGGGCTCGATACGCACAACTGATGAATCAACCTTGGGTGGAGGCCTAAAGTTGTTCCTCCCAACCTTTAGGAGATGGGATACTCGTGACAAGAGCTGCACATTCACAGAGAGACGACAGTAGAAGCTGTCTCCAGGCTGTGCTACAAGTCTCATGGCAAATTCACGTTGAAACATGATCACAGCACACCTGAAGATTGGACGGTGTGATAGAAGTTTGAAAGTAAGTGGGGATGAAATCTGGTAGGGGATGTTTGCCACACATATATCAAAGTATGGAAGGTCACATTTCAGGACATCTCCTTGTATAACCTGCATAATGATTCACACGTTGTATCAGGAATCATCATTAACATTGATACCACTGTATAAGAGTTAGTGAAATAGATGAGAAATATACTCTAGTGGAGCAGGCATAAGCCTTACTAATTAATGCTTGGTTTTCTCTCCAAATCCAGTTGACGCTGTTAGATTAATCACACTACTACCCATTCTACCACATATTTTAACATGAAACTTATATACTGTATCAAGTAAATGAATTCCATGGCACTAAAATATCCTTATATCCTGTAACTGATCATTGACGAATGAACATATGATGCTCTCTTACTATATTGAGTTCACTGTGGGAATTCCAGACGCAAATGTGGGAAAAACTAAATTAATTTTGGAGGTGCTGTTTATTCCTGTGGAATACTTGGCTATTTATAGCCCAATACAGTGTTGGAATTCCGATGTCTAAACACCTCAGGTCAGATCAGTTCTGCAGAGAACAGATCTGTACAGGTGATCAGCACCCTTGGAGAAGGTTCCTAGTCGATGAACAGCTAGGGGAGATTCTGTTCCAAACTTGGGGCTTCCGTTCTGCTGTGTGCAGATCAGAACAGAGGGGAAGAGGAGACTTCCAGGATGCTGTAGCGTTCCCAACTCCCAACTGTTCCTGTTGAAGAACAGTAGTCTCAACAGTAGTTTTTATAGCTACAGAGGCAGCACAACCATGGTGCGCACAGCAGAACGGAGGGAGGGAGAAAAGTAGTCTGCGCAGGACTGACTTCAACTAGGCGATTTTGACAGAACATTGTGTGGTGGAATATTTCTATTCTAAATTCTGATGGGATGAGTACAGGGGTGTGGCAGGCTTTCTTTTATAGCCCTGGTCGTAACAGTTCTATATGTTTACAATAGACTAGTTGTAGATGAAACTAACTCTACTTTATCTAGCACTCTATCTATAAACAAACCTGGACTCTATTAGACTCCTAGTTGGTTATTCCTCCCATGTGCTGCGCAGCACCATTGAGTCCAATCCCGACTCTTCTATCGGGATGGTGCGCGCCCCTGCTAGAGTCCAACTCGGACTCAACAGGGCTGGCGGCACCAGCATCCCTGCGCAGCGCAGGATCACCAACATTCTCCTCCTGATCCTGACGTTAGCGCACGTCTAGTCCAGGATCCCAATCCTTCCCATCTCGACGAACATCCATCTTCCAAGCACCTTGGTCAGGATGTCCATCTCCATCTTGTTGATGGTCATCGCTCTTGGCCACCAACCGTTCCTTGTGTTTCATCACCTCATCACATCATGTCTCATTTTCATCATTGGACTTGATCTCCATAAATGACATAGGCTCCTCCGTGGTGATGAACTTGAGCTCACCCTCCAGACTTCGTGGAGCGTGCCCTGGAGAGATGACGGATGCATCCCCGTCGTGGTAGGCGTCGACGTAGCTGTTGATGTTCGTCGGCGGTTTGACCAACTGCATGGGTCCTGGAGAATGCTCAGATGTCTTGTGGAAGCTCCAGTCTTCAACCTCGTGCTCTCCCGTAGAGACAGCGGCACGTACAGGGCCTCCAGCGCCCTGTGCTGCCGCTATTGGGTGCTGTTCTGGGCTCCCAGTACCTTCGACGCTTCTCCTAGCTGCTGCAGCCCATCCTCCAGCAACTCTGGCACCCCGTACATGGCCTCCTGGCCCCTGCAGGTGCTTGGAACAGCAGTTCCAACACCTGCAACAGATGGTCCAACGGCTGCTAGACTCATAGAGTTGACGTGAACGTGTTGTAGTCTTCTCTTGCTGCTTCTTCGCCCCAATCCCACTTGGCCGCCTCATCGAACACCATGTCACGAGTGATGTGGACGCGCCGATCCACCGGATTGTACATCCGGTACGCCTCCGTACCTGCAGCATACCCAAGGAACACCATTGGCGTCTTCTTCATATACCCCACACACCGAAGGTTTTAAGGTAGTGGACGGTTGGTCGTTGCTCGTGCCAAGCTTCGTACGGCGTCTTTTCGTCGGGGCTATATGTTGGGGATCGATTTAAGATGTGAACAGCCGTCATGACTGCTTCACCCCAAAACACCCCGGGTAGCCCCTTAGCCTTCAACAAGCTTCGTGCCATATCGATCACCACATGGTAGCATCGCCCCACAACCCCACAATGTTGCAACGTGTAGGGGCTTGTGAGCTGATGCAATACGCCGTGATGAGTGCAGTACTCGCTAAACTCCTGTGAGGTGGACTCCTCCCCAATTCAGCAGTAGCTCAGAATACCTGAATCAAATCGGCCGCTTGTTCCTTGCTTGCGAGAAGATAGGGCCACATGTAGCGGCTCCTATCATCTACCAACAACAAGAACATCTTGTTTCCACCTGGAGTCGTCGGAGTAATTTGCCCACTGATGTCGCCGTGGACGAGGTTGAGCGCGCCCTCCATGCATCGCACAACATCACCGCGTTGCGTGGTCAGGCGGACCGGTCGCGTGATGTTGAGCCTGACGGAGTACAACTTGTTGTCGTCGCGTTGTACTCGTGTGAGGAGAATCACCTCGTCCTGTATCTACATCACTCCTCCATGTACTGTGATGTTGTAGCCGTCCTCATCCAGCCTGCTGACGCTGATGACGTTGGTGGTGAGGCGTGGGATGTAGTAGACACCGGTGAGCCTCCTGTGCTCACCCGTCTTGGCAGCGAAGATGATCGTACCCTTCCCCTAGATTCGCACGAACGAGTTGTCGCCAAACTTGATCGTCCCGGCGACGTTCTCATCATGTGGTCGCGCCCGTGTCGAGGTACCATGTGTCGTCGTCAGAGTCGTCGTCGTTGTCGCGATGCGCAAAGACACATCCTGCACAGCAGAACAGAGGGAGGGAGAAAAGTAGTCTGCGCAAGACAGGCTTCAACTAGGCGCTCTTGACAGAACATTGCGCGGTGGAATATTTCTATTCTGATTTTGATGGGATGAGTACAGGGGTGCGGCAGGCTTTCTTTTATAGCCCTGGTTGTAACAGTTCTATCTGTTTACAATAGACTAGTTGTAGATGAAACTAACTCTACTTTATCTAGTACTCTATCTATAAACAAACCTGGACTCTATTAGACTCCTAGTTGGTTATTCCTCCCAAGTGTTGCGCAACACCATTGAGTCCAATCCGGACTCTTCTATCGGGATGGTGCGTGGCCCTGCTAGAGTCCAACTCGAACTCAACAGGGCTGGCGGCACCAGCACCCCTGCGCAGCGCAGGATCACCAACATACATATCAAAACTCTCCTTACTTAAACTCCCTACAGATAGAATCATATCTCTACTACCAAGTCCTAACTCTATCTAAACCTACAAATTATGTTTTGAACTTCTAATCTGATCAGAACGCAATCCAACGAAAACAGATCAGTTTCCTAACTGAACCCTTAAACAGACTCCATCAGATCAGACACGATCTGATCTATTTCCTACATTGTGCACGCTAGGCCCATTTGGCTAGCCTAGAACGCAAGAGGAGAAATCACCCAACAATCTCCCCCTGATCCCGACACTTGCGCACATCTCTTTCCTTGTGTGTGTCCAACAAGTCCTTGCTACATGGAGTTGTCATGACCTCGTCGTTGCTCCACTGTATCCTGAGCCTTCTTCACACCGAGCTTCTGACGCGTTCGAGCCGCTGTATGAGAAGGCAGTCGGGTCCCGCCACGCTCTCCAGATCCTCCCAATCTGAGCAGATGCTCCGCCTTCATGAGCCGTCTTGAGAGTGTCCCAAATGTCTTTGGCCACCTCAAGTCCATCCACTCAGTTGAACTCATCTCTTGAGAGGGATGAGATGATCACTCCGGCCGCTTGAGCATTGCGGTGAAGAAGCACGGCTTGCTCCGGAGTGATATCTTCTTCATTTTTAGGGATATGCACCCCGGTCAACACAATTTGCCATAATGAGGGATTGAGTGACACAAGGTGGATCTTCATGTTGTGCTTCCACATCCCGTAGTCAGTTCCATCGAATTGGAGAGGTTTCCCCAATGGGATGGAAAGGTAGTGGTTGTTGACGGCAAGGCGTTCATAGTTAAACCCTTGTTGGTTGTAGTTGACTCCGCCGCCACCACTTGATGAGCTTGATGGTTCAACCGCAGCAATCTTCAGCTTCTCCTAGAGCTTCGCCTTGAGCTGGCGAGTCTCCTCATCATCGGTTGGCTTGTCTTGATAAGCCATTGTCTCCTCACGTGTCGGTTGGGAATCATTGGTCGACACCTCTTCAAACACCACTCCGGCCATCTCTCCGAGTTGTTAGACTCTTTGTGGAGAGTCCTGCTCTGATACCAATTGAAAGTTGCCTAGAGGGGGGGTGAATAGGCTAATCGACCTGCAAATGACTCAATAAAACGAGATTAAATTACAGGGGGCGGACTAGTCCGGTCTGGGGGCGGACTAGTCCGGTCAGCCTGCGAGAAGATCCCTAAAAGGTGTTTCTAGCAAGTTTTAAGGCGATTTTCTCGAAGCTACAAGTGAGGATATGGTTATGTTAAGTTTAGCAACTACCAACACACGTATATGACTTAGAGGAACAAGTTTATAGCAATATGAAGCACAAGACAAAACTAGCAACCCTAGAACGAAATATCCGAAGAACGAAATGCGAAGAACACAGAGACACAAGGGTTTTATCCCGAGGTTCGATCCCACACAAGGAATCTACGTCCCCGTTGAGGAGTCCACAAAGGACCGGGTTCAACAACCCTTCCCTCACCAAGTTTACCGCACGGGCCTAACTTGGTTCTCCACTATCACAAAGAATGAATACAAGATTCGTTGGGGCTTCTCACAATCTGAGGCTCCCACCACAATTACAATTGCAAATCACAAAGATTAACTCAATCCACAGATCGCAATGATTCACAAAGTGCAAGAGATCAAACCGGGAGCCTAAGCGCGATGTTCTTCCTCTTCTCCACCTCACTAAACCCTAATCCACTTAAGAATTAGTTTTAGAAGGGAAGTAGGCAAGAAAGAGGCTCAAGAATGCTCCAAGTTTTGCTGTGGCGGCGCTAGGGTTACTGGTTGCTCAAGAAGTTGTTCAAAAGAACCCAGGTCCCAAGCCCATACTGCTGACTTCAGCAGATGGGCGGACTAGTCCGGCCTACAGCCCGGACTAGTCCGGCCTAGGGGACCACTGACCCCTCTGACAACTGTCGCACTGCCCAGCAATCGTTACACTACCCGCCAAACTTCAAATTCAAACGGTAACTTCAACAACGGACTAGTCCGGCCCTCACCGGACTAGTCCGATCTCACACAGAACCTTTTGTTCCGTGTGAAAACGGACTAGTCTGAAGACCACGGACTAGTCCGGCCCCACGGGCGGACTAGTCCGACCTTCCCAGACTTAGTCGCAAAACCTCTCTGCACTTAGCAACACGGACTAGTCCGGCCCATGGACGGACTAGTCCGATCTCACTCAGAACCTTTTGGTCCGCCCCAAAACGGACAAGTCCGCTCTCCTGGACTTAGTCCCGAATCTTCACCCTAGGGGTACCATGTGATGGAATAAGTCTTGTAGTCCTTTGGTCTTTGGTCCCCTAGTCCCTTGTACCCTTGTCCTTAGTTTGTTGTACCTTAGTCCTTTGGTCTTTGGTCCTTGTTGTACTCATCTTAGACTAGAGGACAGCATCTTGACTGTTTTTAGGATAGCAGTTAGGACAGCAGCATCTTGACTGCTTTTAGGACGGTTGTTAGCATCTTTAGGACAGCACCTTGCATGGCATCTTGGACTAGCAAGAAGGCATATGCTTGGCTGGTTGGCTGCCCTTGGGCTGCTATAAATATGTAGCCTCAACCCCTTGGGTTGGCATGGCATTGTGTGAGGAATAGACAAGAAAATTGCCCCAACTCTCTAGTGTCATCCTCTCTTCAATGAGAGTAAAAATCCAGCTACTAACACTTGGTATCAGAGCCGTTCTATCCTGTAGCCTAAACATCTCTTGCTCATCTCCCTCCCGCGCCTCTCCCTGTCCGCAACCGGTAGCAGGAACACCGGCTGCCCCAGCTCATCCCTCTTCCTCACACACCAGCTCCCCACTAGTGCGCGATGTCCGACGGACAGTCTCAGCGTTCGGTCGCCTCGAGCGCGCGGCAGACGGAGGTCGCCGCGGCGGAGGAGCGCGAGCGAGCGGCGACAGAGGCTGCGGCGACGGCGGCACTAGCGGCAAAGTTGGCGGCGGCGGAACTGGCAGCAGCGAGGGCGGAAGTGGAAGCAGCGGCGGCGGCGGCTGTAGCGCGTGCAGCGGCAGCAGAGCTGGAGGCTCTGCGCGGCAGTAGCTCCAGCGGCTCTGTCGACGGCGGCGTCGACGATGAGCTCAAGTTGGCAAGGGAAGTGGCGCGAGCACAGGAGATGCATCGAGTAGCCGCGCGTCCCCATGGGCGCGATAGCCGCAGCCCAGGCCGGCGCGGACGTGCCGGTGGCGCTCCCGGCGGCGGCAGCGCAGTCGACGGAGAACGCGGCCGTTACAGGCAGCGCGGTTCTCCCTCCCCAGATCGGTACCATGGACACCATGGGGTCCAGGCCATTGTCAGGGATGTCGGTCCCGGCGGTGGGTGGCCTACCCTCACCAAGACCAACTACGTGGAGTGGGCCGCGGTGATGAGGGTGCGGCTCCAGGTGCGACACATGTGGGAAGCAGTTCGGTACGGCGACGTCGACTACTACGAGGATCGACGGGCGCTGGATGCCCTCATTGCTGCAGTCCCGCCCGAGATGCAGTTCTCGCTTTCCAAGAAGCGGACTGCTAAGGAGGCTTGGGACGCCATCGCTGCGGCACGCATCGGCAGCGACCGCGCCCGCAAGACCACGCTGCAGGCGCTTCGCAAGGAGTGGGAGAACCTGGCCTTTAAGCCAGGTGAGGACGTCGATGACTTTGCTCTCCGTCTCAACACTTTGTTGCAGAAGTTGGAGCAGTTCGGCGACGACACCTACGACGAGGAGAGAGCTGTCGAGAAGCTCTTCCGTTGCATCCCCGAGAAGTACAAGCAGATCGCTCGCTCGATCGAGTCTCTGCTGGACCTCTCCACGATGTCGATCGAAGAGGCGATAGGTCGCCTCAAGGTCGTCGACAGCGACGAACCACAGCCTCTCTCGGGGCCTATCACCATTGGCGGGAAGCTTCATCTCACTCGCGAGCAGTGGGAGGCTAGCCAGGGTGATCGGAAGAAGGGGGAGTCCTCTTTCTCGACAGGCGGCCGCAAGCGCGGCAAGCCGCGCAAGGGGCGCGGAGGCGCCCAGGCCGGGGCGCAAGGAAGTGCCCGCGGAGGTGCCCAGGGCGGTGCCGCCGGCAACCACAAGCCGGCACGAGACGACACCTGCCACAACTGTGGCAAGCTTGGTCATTGGGCCAGGGAGTGTCGACAGCCACGACGTGGTCAGGCCCACGTCGCACAAGTGGAGGAGGAGGCCCACGTCGCACAGGTGGAGGAGGAGCCAGCTTTGCTCATGGCACATGGAAGCATCAAGCCATCTCTAGCGGCATTGACCGCAACGGCTCTCTTTCATCTTGATGAGCCGAGAGCACACGCTCTCCTCGGCGACGGCTCCAGCAACGACAAAACTGACGGGTGGTGCCTCGGCACCGGCGCCACCCATCACATGACCGGTCGACGGGAGTTCTTCGCCGAGCTTGATCCCAATGTCCGAGGCTCTGTCAAGTTTGGTGACGCCTCCGGCGTGGAGATCAAGGGTGTTGGCTCCGTCCTCCTCAGCGCTAAGTCCGGTGAGCACAAGCTGCTCGTTGGAGTCTACTACATCCCCGCGTTGCGAAACTCCATCATCAGCTTGGGACAGCTGGATGAGAGTGGTTCGCGCGTGGAGATCAAGGACGGAGTCATGAGGATTTGGGATCGCCATTGTCGCCTTCTTGCCAAGGTAACTAGAGGCACCAATCGACTCTATGTCCTTCACGTGCAGGTAGCACAGCCTGTCTGTCTTGCCACTCGTCGGGAGGACGAGGCATGGCAGTGGCACGAGCGCTTTGGGCACCTTCACTTCGAGGCCCTGAAGCAGCTCAGTGCCAAGGAGATGGTGCGAGGCATGCCATGCCTTGAACACGTGGAGCAGCTCTGCGACGTCTGCGTGGTGACGAAGCAGAGGCGGCTTCCTTTTCCCCAGCAGTCGAGCTTTCGAGCCAAGGAGCGGCTCGAGCTCGTTCACGGGGACTTGTGTGGCCCGGTGACACCGGCTACACCAGGAGGACGACGCTACTTCCTGCTGCTCGTCGACGACCTCTCCCGCTACATGTGGGTGGTGGTCCTTGGCAGCAAGGGAGAGGCTGCGAACGCCATCAGGCGTGCGCAGGCCACTGCGGAGGCGGAGTGCGGCCGCAAGCTGCGCGTGCTGCGCACCGACAACGGCGGCGAATTCACGGCGGCTGAATTCGCGTCGTATTGCGCGGATGAGGGTGTTCAGCGCCACTACTCCGCGCCCTACAGCCCGCAGCAGAACGGCGTCGTCGAGCGGCGCAACCAGACGGTTGTGGGGATGACTCGGGCCCTCCTCAAGCAGAGGGGAATGCCGGCTGTCTTTTGGGGAGAGGCGGTGGTGACCGCCGTCTACATCCTCAACCGTTCGCCCACCAAGGCCCTCCACGGCAGGACGCCGTACGAGGCTTGGTATGGGCGCAAGCCGGCGGTCTCTCATCTACGGGTATTCGGCTGCCTTGCGTTCGCCAAGGAGCTTGGCCAGATCGGCAAGCTTGACGACAGGAGCACCCCCGGGGTGTTCATTGGCTACGCGGAGGGCTCGAAGGCCTACCGCATTCTCGACCCAGAGACACAGCGTGTGCGCACGACGCGCGACGTTGTGTTCAACGAAGGGCGAGGATGGGCATGGGACAAGGCGGTGGACGATAGTTCGACCTCGACGAACGACGACTTCATCGTCGACTACGTCTACTCCAAGGGAGCTGGGGGAGTAGGCAGCTCTTCTCCACCGAGCGTGTCTACCCCTGCCCCAGAGCGTCCACCTCCACCTCAGCCGGCGACCCCACGCACTCCAGCACCGACGGCCACCCCTCCGGCCACGTCCACTCCGTCACCAGCTTGTGTCGAGCACGACCCAGTGGAGTTTGTCACTCCGCTCTCCCACGACGAGGAGCGCCTCGACAGGTGCTACGACGGCGAGCAGCTGTGGTATCGCAAGATGGAGAACATTCTCGGCGACCAGCCAGTGCCGGGACTGGCCCCTCACGATCTGGATGATCAAGATTCGGAGGCACAGTTGCACCTTGAGTGCGACGACGGCGAGCCTCGGTCTTTCGCGGAGGCCGAGAAACACGCGGCATGGCGTGCCGCGATGCAATCGGAGATGGATGCGGTTGAGACGAACCGCACTTGGGAGCTTGCTGACCTCCCTCGCGGTCACCGTGCGATCACCCTTAAGTGGGTGTTCAAGCTGAAGAGGGATGAAGCCGGCGCCATCGTCAAGCACAAGGCTCGCTTGGTGGCACGCGGCTTCGTGCAGCAGGAGGGGATCGACTTCGACGATGCCTTTGCCCCCGTGGCACGGATGGAATCCGTGCGACTCCTTCTTGCGCTGGCTGCTCAAGAAGGCTGGCGTGTCCAGCACATGGACGTCAAGTCGGCATTCCTCAACGGCGACTTGAAGGAGGAGGTCTATGTACACCAGCCGCCAGGGTTTGCGCTCCCTGGCAAGGAGGGCAAGGTGTTGCGCTTGCGCAAGGCCCTCTATGGCTTGCGGCAGGCACCACGGGCGTGGAATGCCAAGTTGGATTCCACGCTCAAGAGGATGGGCTTCGGGCAGTGCCCACACGAGGCGGCCATCTACCGGCGGGGCAATGGAGGAAACACCCTACTGGTGGGTGTCTACGTCGACGACTTGGTGATCACCGGCACCAAGGAGGCGGAGGTGGCAGCGTTCAAGGAAGAGATGAAAGCCACTTTCCAGATGAGTGACCTGGGATCCCTCTCCTTCTACCTAGGAATTGAGGTGCACCAGGCCGACTCCGGGATCACACTTCGACAGACCGCCTACGCCAGGCGCATTGTTGAGCTAGCTGGGCTCACAAACTGCAACCCAGCCCTCACTCCGATGGAGGAAAGGCTGAAGCTGAGCCGCGACAGCACGGCGGAGGAGGTGGACGCTACACAGTACCGGC
The DNA here is from genome assembly GCA_036927565.1 of Tuctoria greenei. NCBI lineage: Eukaryota > Viridiplantae > Streptophyta > Magnoliopsida > Poales > Poaceae > Tuctoria > Tuctoria greenei. The sequence continues at coordinate 26,020,962 of JAYESD010000010.1, read as the reverse complement.
GTCTTGTGGGGAGCCTTCGCTACCTCGCCCACACACGGCCGGACTTGGCATTCTCCGTCGGCTACGTTAGTCGGTTCCTGCAGCGACCGACGACGGAGCACCAGCAGGCTGTGAAGAGGATCATCCGCTACGTTGCGGGGACTCTTGATCACGGCCTCCACTACTCGAGGTGTCCTGGAGAGGCACACCTTGTCGGGTACAGCGACAGCGACCACGCCGGCGACATCGACACCAGCAAAAGCACGAGCGGGATCCTCTTCTTCTTCGGCAAGTGCCTCGTTAGCTGGCAGTCGGTCAAGCAGCAGGTGGTGGCCAGGTCCAGCTGCGAGGCCGAGTACATAGCGGCCTCCACCGCTTCGACTCAGGCGCTCTGGCTTGTTCGACTGCTTGGTGATCTACTCGGCAGAGACACTGGAGCGGTGGAGCTCAGGGTGGACAACGTGTCTGCTCTGGCCCTGGCAAAGAACCCCGTTTTTCATGAACGGAGCAAGCACATCCGGGTGAGGTACCACTTCATCCGAGGCTGCTTGGAGGAAGGTAGCATCAAGGCGATCTACATCAACACCAAGGACCAGCTTGCGGATCTGCTCACCAAGCCCCTTGGGAGGCTCAAGTTCATTGAACTTTGCTCCAGGATCGGGATGGTCCAACCCTCCCAGAAGACGACGTACAAGACTTAGGGGGAGAATGATGGAATAAGTCTTGTAGTCCTTTGGTCTTTGGTCCCCTAGTCCCTTGTACCCTTGTCCTTAGTTTGTTGTACCTTAGTCCTTTGGTCTTTGGTCCTTGTTGTACTCATCTTAGACTAGAGGACAGCATCTTGACTGTTTTTAGGACAGCAGTTAGGACAGCAGCATCTTGACTGCTTTTAGGACGGTTGTTAGCATCTTTAGGACAGCACCTTGCATGGCATCTTGGACTAGCAAGAAGGCATATGCTTGGCTGGTTGGCTGCCCTTGGGCTGCTATAAATATGTAGCCTCAACCCCTTGGGTTGGCATGGCATTGTGTGAGGAATAGACAAGAAAATTGCCCCAACTCTCTAGTGTCATCCTCTCTTCAATGAGAGTAAAAATCCAGCTACTAACACCATGTTGGAATTCCAGTGCGACAGGACACCAAAATTGCTATTGTTCAGGATGCTGTACCAGAGCTGTAGCAGCAGAGCAACTTGCCTAGTTGCTGTTACTGTTCACGAACTGTAGCAAGTTCCTGTTCTGGCAGGAACAGAACTGTACAGATGTATTGCACCTTGGGGAAAGGTTCCTGGAGCTAGAACAGAGAGGAAAAATCGATCTGGAATATGTCCTTGAACAGGGTTGCGCAGGAGCAGAACAGGGGAGGGCAACTTTTTGTGGGGCTTTTATTCTGATCTGATGGGGCAAGTTGCGGTACAGGGTGGGGCTTTATTTATAGCCCTGGTACAATGGAGAGTCCTAGCTCTATTACAATCTGATTGTGTAACAGACTCAAACTCTATTTTATCTCAATCCAGCAACCGCACAGCAGCGTGCTGTTTATTCTAAACAGGACTCTACCTCTATCTATTATTTGATATGGACACCTCTGTTTTCTAGTGCTGTCCGCACCTGGGTTTGAGTCCCAGCCGGACTCCCATCCCTCTGTTGCTGCAACACTTGTTCCCAGTCCGGTCAGACACTGCATACCCCCTCCTGAGTGACCCAACTCGGACTCCTCCTGGAGTCCAGGTCGGCCTCCACCTTTTGGCTGCACCAGGGGATGGCGGAGGGATCATCCAACATTCTCCTCCTGATCCCGACGCCGGCGTACGTCCAGGATCCCAACCCTTATTGCCATCTCGACGGTTTTCTATCTTCCAACTTCCTTGGTCAAGATGTCCGTCTTCACCTTGTTGATAGCCATCCCTCTTGGCCACCAATTGCTCCTTATGCTTCATTATCTCACCGTGCCACGTCCTTTCCTCTTCACTGGACTTGATCTCCATGAAAGACATTGGCTCCTTCGTGATGATGAACTTGAGCTCCGCCTCCTCCAGGCTTCGTGAAGCGTGCTTTGGAGGGGTAACAGACATATCCCCATTGTGATAGGCGTCGACGTGGCTATCGATGTTCGTCGACGGTGTGACCAACTGGATGGGTCTTGGAGGATGCTCAGAAGTCTTGTGAGAGCCCCAGTCTTCAACCTCGTACTCCCCCGTAGGGACAACAGCACGGTCAGGGCCTCCAGGGCCTTCTGCTGCCCCAGTTGGGTGCTGTCCAGCACCCCTGGGGTACTGTTTAGGACTCCCAGTACCTTCAGCAATTCTCCCAGCTGCTGCAGCCTGTCCCCCAACAACTCTGGCGCCCTGTGCAAGGCCTTCTGGCCCCTGCAGGAATGTTCTAGTGCCTGGAACAACAGTTCCAACACCTAGAACAGATGGTCCATCAGCTGCTAGACCCGTGGAGTCGACGTAAAACGTGCTGAAGCCTTCTCTTGTTGCTTCTTTTGTTTGTGTGGTCAAGCAAACCGGGCGCATGATGTTGAGCTTGACGAAGTACAACTTGTTGTCGTCGCGTTGCACTTGTGTGAGAAGACGATTCTCCTCGTCCCATATCTGCATCACTCCTCCATATATTGTGATGCGGTAGCCATCCTCATCCAGTTGGCTGATGCTGATGACGTTGGTGGTGAGGCGCGGGATGTAGTAGACGCCGGTGAGCCTCCTGTGCTCACCTGTCTTGGCGGCGAAGTTGATCGTACCCTTCCCTTGGATCGGCACGATCGAGTTATCGCCGAACTTGATTGTCCCGACGACGTTCTCATCGAGCTCGGAGAAGACAACGCGCGAGCCCGTCATGTGGTTGGTCGCACCTGTGTCGAGGTACCATGTGTCGCCGTCGGAGTCGTCATCGTTGTCGCGATGCGCGAAGACACGTCCCTCCACTATCTCCAGTGGGCACATGGGACGCTCCTGTACAGGCTCCACCTGTACTGAGGCCGTCCTTGTCATGAACAAAACGCCCTCCTCTTCTGCCTCAGCCATGAGAGCCTGCTGTTGCGGCTCCTCCTGCTCGGACTTCGACCGACACTCCTTGGCCCAATGACCCTTCTTCCCGCACTTCCTGCATTGGTCCCGCGGAATTTCCTTCCTGGAACCTTTCTTGTTCTTCTTTGACGCGCCCTTCCGGCCGCCCTTCTTTGAAGACTCGGCAGCCCGCTCCTCCTCCACCTGCTTCTCCCACTCCTCCCGAGTGAGGTACAGCTGTCCATCATGAACTCCTCCGCTTCGTTGCGTCGTGTCGAAGGCGTTTTCGGCAGCCCTCAACCGTCCCGTCACATCCGACAATGTGAGGGTCGACACGTCCAACAAAGTCGTGATCGCCACCACGATCTGTTGGAAGCGTTCTGGAACGCTTCGCAGGAGCTTCTGCACGACCACCGACTCCTCCAGCGGCTCCCCAAGCGAGGCAAGGCGTGCCACCATGCCGCTCAGCCGGAGGGAGAAGTCCTCGATCCCCTCGCCATGCTTGAAGGTGGCGGCCTCGAACTCACGCCGGAGTTGCTGCGCCGTCGTCTTCTTCACGCGGTCAGCCCCGACCCGCATGAGGGCGATCGTGTCCCATGCCTCCTTCGCCGTCTTCTTCTCCCCGATCGTCGTGATCATCTCCGGCGGGACAGCACTGACGAGGATGTCCAGCGCCATCATGTCCTCCTGCTCGGTTGCATTGCCTTTCTCCACCGCCTCCCAAAGCAGTCGCGCTCGCAGCTTGATCTTCATCATGACAGCCCACTCCGCGTAGTTGGTCTTGGTGAGTATTGGGAACCCGGTTCCCGTGTTCACCTCACGAACCGCCGGATAGGTTGTCATAATGATCTTGCCGCCGGTGACGCTGCCGCTGCTTGGAGGGGTCTTCGGATCCGTCGACATGTTGCTGAATTCAACCCAAGATCAAATCCGGCTCTGATGCCACGATTGTTGGAATTCCAGTGCGACAGGACACCAAAATTGCTATTGTTCAGGTTGCTGTACCAGAGCTGTAGCAGCAGAGCAACTTGCCTAGTTGCTGTTACTGTTCACGAACTGTAGCAAGTTCCTGTTCTGGCAGGAACAGAACTGTACAGATGTATTGCACCTTGGAGAAAGGTTCCTGGAGCTAGAACAGAGAGGAAAAATCGATCTGGAATATGTCCTTGAACAGGGTTGCGCAGGAGCAGAACAGGGGAGGGCAACTTTTTGTGGGGCTTTTATTCTGATCTGATGGGGCAAGTTGCGGTACAGGGTGGGGCTTTATTTATAGCCCTGGTACAATGGAGAGTCCTAGCTCTATTACAATCTGATTGTGTAACAGACTCAAACTCTATTTTATCTCAATCCAGCAACCGCACAGCAGCGTGCTGTTTATTCTAAACAGGACTCTACCTCTATCTATTATTTGATATGGACACCTCTGTTTTCTAGTGCTGTCCGCACCTGGGTTTGAGTCCCAGCCGGACTCCCATCCCTCTGTTGCTGCAACACTTGTTCCCAGTCCGGTCAGACACTGCATACCCCCTCCTGAGTGACCCAACTCGGACTCCTCCTGGAGTCCAGGTCGGCCTCCACCTTTTGGCTGCACCAGGGGATGGCGGAGGGATCATCCAACATACCACGGACTAGTCCGTCCCACTACGGACTAGTCCGAAGTCACACAGGACCTTTTGGTCCGTGCCAAAACGGACTAGTCTGCCAAGGAGCGAACTAGTCTGGCCGTCAGGCGGACTAGTCCGGCCCCTCCTGCCAGACTACTCTAACTTCATCTCTCAAAGGGGTTTCTACCAAAAACACCACTCTTGGGCTCCTAACTTGATCTCTTTGCACTTTACGCACACACCCTCCTATTTCTACGGCTAGTCCAACTCAACACGCTAGAAACCCTAGTTTCTACGCTTCGAGTTGACTCCGTTTCCTTCCTTTTCCTTTTTGAGAGTTTGCGTCTCCGATCGAGTCCACACCTGTGCTAAAGATCACTTGAGCTTATTAGCGACTTAATTGTTGTCATCAATCATCCAAAACCCACGGGAAACCTAGTTACACTTTCAGTTGGGAACCCTGGTAAAACTCTTGTGTCCTAAGCAAAACACTAAGTTTGGGAATATCTGGACCTATCCCAACCTAGCCCATTGAACCCTAGCGCCTCCGAGTAACCCGACTGGTTCTGCGCGCAACTCCCGTGAGCGTCGCCTTCCTCACCTCGCAGCCCGACCGCCAACGTCGCACCCCGCAAACGTCTCAAAATGACATCGTACCCCGCCACAGTTGTTAGGATCCGCTTCGCCCTGCGTTGCGTTGCGTCGCCGAAACTCATCCTTGAATTGCCTGCCTCGAATCAGCCAAGGTGCAACCTTCAATCCGCCGCACGCGCCGACAATGCACGTTTTGGCCTGACGCTTACCAGATCAACGCTTCTCGGGACAGCCTCGAGGTTCGTCACGCACTGCCTACCCGTTGATTCCCTCTACCATCGACGGGTATGAGAGGTCCCTCGCGTTCGACCATCGCAGTTACCAGGTATGTACGCCCCTAGATCTACTAGCTCTGATTCTAATTATTGTAAATCCTATGTTTATTCCTTGGGAAACCCATATTTATATAGACCCGTTACAAATAAAATTCTACCCAAATCTGAATTTGACTCTTCTAACCTTATCTAACTCCTCTAATCCGAACTGGACACCTCTACAGACCTGGGTGTGCTTGATCTTCTAAAGAACATGATTAAGACTCAACAAAATCTCACTACAACCATGATGGGACTCAAACCCACAGTTGGTTGCACGTGCTATGGGACTTGAATCCACAATCTCATGCTTGTGTTGGAGTCGCACGTGGTGGTGTGAGATGTCTCCTTGAGCACGCTTCCGCACGGTGAGGCCCGAGACCATTGTGACGCTCCTCCCAACCAGATCTTCTGCCATTGATGTTGCAGATACCACTTATGCAAACAGAAGATTCAAAACAGTCCAACTTACCGAGCTCGTACTCCTGAGCTCAACTCGCCTGTGTTGTCTGCCTGGATCCTCATTCCTCCCCTGCAAGGCAGTCTGCACTACTCACTACATGTGCTCCCCTGGCACGACGCACGAGGGTACCCCTGCTTGCCACACACCACCGCTGCTGGCTTCCAGCAGCCACCAATCGTGCCATGAACAACACCACCACACTATACGACCATATACACCAGCGCGCTGAATCATCCATGCATTCGTGTGTATTAGTCAATGTTCATGCTCATCCATCTGAGGTCTGGGCTGACCGTACCTGTTCTCACCTTCCTCAAGCACCTCAGGATCGCACTATGAACTTCTCCCGTGCTGTTCGCGAACAGTATTCATTAGATCCGCACCTCCAAGCTCCACCGGATCGGTCGTCATCAGCTCATGTCGCCTCCCTTGATCCAGAGTCATCGGGGTCAGATCCGCCTCGAGTGTGCACATGACTCGCCACCCACCAGGAACCATGAGCTACGCAAGCCCATGCTTCCATGTCGAGCTCCGTCGGCAGTCACGGCGGTCCACCTTGAATTGCGACGAGGACCTGTGCCGCTCGTATCCACCTCGATTCGAGCCTGGAACACCTCCAACCGTGAACGACAGATAAGATCTCTAACCTAAAGCTCGGATACCAGTGTTGAAATTCCGCACGCACGACGTGGGAAAAACTAAATTAATTTGGGAGGTGTTGTTTATTCCTGTAGAATACTTGCTATTTATAGCCCAATACATATCAAAATTCTACTTATTTAAACTCCCTATAGATAGAAACACACCTCTACTAGAGTGAAACCAACTCCAACTTTATTTAAACCTACCAATTATGTTCTCATCTGATCAGAACACAATCCAACCAAATCGGATCAGTTTCATAACTGAATAGGTAACAGACTCAATCAGATCAGACATGATCTGATCTGTTCCCTACTTGGTGTGCGGTAGGCCCACCTGGCTGGCCTAGAATGCAAGAGGAGAGATCATCCAACATTCACTGTGTCGTGTATCATGCTGATATGCATCAACGCTAATTAACTAGCACAATCAGTAACTGCTAGAGTACGGCGCAATGCAGATTCCATCAATTGTGACCTACGAAAGAACGTGATTACCATCACAGAGCAGAGCAGACAACTTGAGACGTCAGGACATGGGTGCCCCTGGAACCCCAATCCAGTTGGCCAAGTAAGATCAATCGCACAACAGTCCACTGCCTCATTATTTAACCCTCATAACCATTAAAGTAATGGAATTGCTAGAGTATGGAATAAATTTCATAGTAATGAAATTTCCTTTATCCAGTACCTGAACATTCGTGAAATTAACACCGAATGCACCCTAATTACATCTATCTTGCTTATACGCAATGTACAGTGATGATACGCACAAACGACCATCACGATTATCAGCGACAGCTAGATTTAAAGCACCAAGATTACCCAAAAGCAGAACCACTAGAATACTAGAGGGAAACATCACGGAGCAACTACCTTGAGGCGTGACGACAACGGGTGCCCCTGGAACCTTCGGTTGAGCTCGAGCACCATGCGCGGGTCGAGCTCGACGGCGACGACGGCCTTCACTCCGGCCTCGAGGAGGCGCTTGGTGAGGTTGCCCGTGCCGGGCCCGATCTCCAGGACTGTGTCGGTGGGCTTGAGGCCGGCCTTGGCAACGATGGAGTCCACCAGCGCCGGGTTCCGCAGGATGTGCTGCCCCTTGGACTTCTCGAACGGGATGCCGCCCTGTAGCCGCGCCCCGCCGCCCGCTCCCGCGCCGTGGCGCTTCTTCTGGATCTTTCCGCCCGCCATGGTTATATGGGGCACAAGCTCGATGTGACGGCGGGGGTGGCGGAGGAACCAAGGAAGGAAGAGGCAGGAGCTGAGAACGAGGATGTGGCGGTGATCTGAAGACCAAGTGGTGTCGGTGTGGGTGCGTAGAGAGCGTCGTCTGTGGGTGGACCCACCCGGGCTGCGTCCCAAAGGGTATGTAAGGAGAACCCTGAGAACAGAAGGTGATAAGTGAAAAATTACCAAGCCATTCGGTTGCGCGGGTCGCGACTCGGGTTTCCTACCGCGCGCTGGCGATCCGCTCGTCGCCGGCCACCGCTGCGTTCGCTCACGTCGGAGGAGTCGCGGTCTTCCGGCCAAGGGCATCACAGCTGGTATCAGAGCCACTCTATCCTTGGGTCGTGATTTTTTTTTTTGCGGAGGCGGGTGTGTTGGAGTAGTAGATCGAAGCCGCCGATCGAAGTTGTTGTTGAATCACCCTCGCGGTTTGGTATCTCGTGGCAGCCACGGCACCTCCGACGAAGCCGTCGAAGCAGACCGCGTTGGTGTTGGAGAGGATGGAGGAGCGCATCCGATCTGATGAGGCACGCTGGGATCGGATGTTTGGTTGGATGGAGCAGCTTTCCAGTAGGATGGAGAGGATGGAGGGGGTGCAGCAGGAGTTGGTAGCGAAGCAGGATCTCACGGCTGCGCTGGTGGAGGAGGCCGGCAGGGAGAGGGACCAGCTTGGAAAACAAGTTAGGGAGGTAGGCAAGAGATTGGAGGAGGTACACCTCGAGCGCATGGGGCGCGATCTGAATCAATCTCTGGATGGGGGGTCTGAGATTGCAGTCAGGAGCCTACGGGCGGAGTGGCACAATCAGGAACCTATGAGGAGAATGAGAGAGACTCACCAGGGTGTGCGCCATGATCGGGGTAGAAGACATCAGGGTGACCTTCACATGATGGAGGGCGAGAGCAGGTACCTCCCTAAGCTGTCGTTTCCCAAGTTTTCTGGAGAACATCCAACTATATGGATTGACAAGTGCTTGGACTACTTCAACATTTACAACATTCCTGAAGCACTTTGGGTTCGCTCAGCTTCGCTTCACATGGAGGGCAATGCAGCTCGTTGGCTCCAGGTGTTCAAACTCACTGAAGGTCTGCATAACTGGGAGCAATTCGTGGCTGCGGTGAAACAAAAATTTGGTGAGTACGAATACTCTCAAGCTATGCATGATTGTTTGCATCTGAGACAGACTGGTACCTTGGAGGAATATATTACTGCTTTTGAGGAGTTGCGCTATTCCACTTCGATGCACAATCCGGAGTTGGACGAAGTATTCTTTGTCACCCAGTTTTTGAAAGGCCTGAAGGTAGAACTGCAAGGATCTGTCATGGCACAAATGCCAAAGTCAGTCAACAGGGCTGCCATGCTTGCGAAGGTGCAGCGGGAGATATTGGAGAAAGGGAGGAGGTGGCAGAAACCTGTTGGCGGGCCCCGTTCTTATATCCACCCACGTGAGGATGGAAAGCAACAGGCTCTACAGTCTGCTTTATCCAAGGAGCGACAAGTGCGTGATTACCGGCGCTTGAATGGCCTTTGTTATGGCTGTGGAGAGAAATACGAACCTGGTCATGCCTTGCGTTGTTCTCAAAGAGCCACTGGTCATTTGAATGTGTTGTCAGAGGAGGATCTGGCGATGGGGTTGTCAGATGAGGTGTTACAACAGTTGGAACAGGAAGATGGGGTTCAGTCCGACTGTTTTCACTTATCCGTTAATGCAGTGGCGGGAACTCAGGATGGTCAGTCTATGCGTTTGAGAGCCATTGTGGGGAAGCAAGTTTTTCTACTGCTGGTGGACTCTGGTAGTTCCAACAGTTTCATCAACAGGAGTTTTGTAGATCGTGCTGGGCTGGTGAGGCAGAAGTGTTCTCCAATGGCAGTGCAAGTTGCCAGTGGGGAACAACTGCTTAGTGATACGATGGTGGCTGGAGTCCAATGGTGGTGTGGAGGTAGCACTTTTGAGATGGACATGAGGGTATTGCCCTTAGGAGCTTATGATGGCATTCTAGGGTATGACTGGCTCGCCCAATTCAGTCCAATGGAGTGTGACTGGAATGCAAAATATCTTAAATTCTACCATAAACAGAAGCTGGTGACTCTGCAAGGGGATACTACTCCCCTACAGAAGGAACTACAAGCACTGTCGGCAGTACAGTTGGAGAAACTGTTAGTGGGTAATGACATCTGGGCTTTAGCTGTGGTGGAGGAGCAGAGAAGTAGTGTGTTGGAGTTAGAAGAAGAAAAGAAAAGAAGTAAGGAGCTGAGGGTAGAAGGGGAAGAGTTAGAGGAGTTAGTGCAGAAGTTGATACAGGAGTATGCAGATGTTTTCAGTGAGCCTAAGTCACTACCTCCTTCCAGGCAATTTGATCATGTGATATCCCTGGTACCTGGGGCCATTCCAGTGAACAGTCGTCCTTATCGATACTCTCCACTACATAAGGATGAGATCGAACGACAGATCACAGAGTTGTTTCAAGCAGGATTGATTGAAAACAGCGTGAGCCCCTTTGCATCACCAGTGCTATTGGTGCAAAAGAAGGATGGGTCCTGGAGATTTTGTGTGGACTACAGAAAATTGAATGATCTTACAATCAAGAATAGATTCCCTATGCCTATGGTGGATGAAATCTTGGATGAGTTGGCTGGGGCTACATTCTTTACTAGTCTGGATTTGAGAGCTGGCTATCATCAAATTCGAATGAAGGATGGGGAAGAGTTCAAAACTGCCTTCAAAACTCATTGTGGACACTACCAATTCAAGGTGATGCCCTTTGGACTCACTAATGCACCGGCTACATTTCAATGTGCTATGAATTCTATACTTTCTCCCTACTTAAGAAAGTTTGTGTTAGTTTTCATTGATGATATATTGATCTATAGCCCTTCTATTGATGTTCATCTAACACATTTGAGATTAGTACTGGATAAACTTCGGGAACATCAATTTTATCTTAAAACCTCTAAGTGCCAGTTTGCAAAGACAGAGTTGGAATATCTAGGGCATATTATCTCTGCAGGGGGTGTGCAAACTGACCCAAAAAAGACTCAAGCCATGGTGGATTGGCCAGTTCCCAACTCTTTTACAGAGTTAAGAGCCTTCTTGGGGCTCACTGGGTATTACAGAAAATTTGTGAAGCACTATGGAGTTATTGCTAAGCCTCTTACTTCAATTCTGAAAGGGAAGCAATTTCAATGGACTGCAACAGCCCAACAAGCCTTTGAGGCATTAAAAAAGGCTATGAGCTCTACTCCTGTCCTAGCTTTACCAGACTTTGAGGAGATATTTGTGGTGGAGACTGATGCTAGTGATGTGGGAATGGGAGCTGTACTGATGCAAAAGAATAGGCCTATTGCTTATTTGAGTAAAGCCCTAACAGAGCAGAACAAACAGCTCTCCATTTATGAGAAGGAATTTATGGCTCTAATTTTAGCAGTGGAAAAGTGGAGACCCTATTTACAAAGATCTGAATTCATTATCAGAACAGATCACAAGAGTCTTAGTTTTCTAGAGGGACAACACTTACAATCTGATCTTCAGAAGAAGGCTATGTCCAAGCTGATGGGGCTTCATTTTAGAATTGAGTACAGAAAAGGAAAGGAAAATGTTGCCGCAGATGCCCTTTCCAGGATGGGAAATCTATTCTCCCTATCTTCAGTAATGGAAGTTAGACCCTTGTGGGTCCAGGAGGTGCTTAATTCATATGAGACTGATGCTAAGGCTCAACAGCTGTTAGCTAAGCTCACTGCTGTTAGCCCAGACGAGGAAGGATTCTCATTGCACCAAGGATTAATCAGGAAAGGTGCTCAAGTGTGGATAGGAGACAACTCTGCACTGAGAACAAAAATCATATCAGACTGTCATGATAGTGCCCTGGGTGGTCACTCAGGAATTCAAGTCACCTATCAAAGGGTCAAAAGGTGGTTTTATTGGAAGGGCCTTAAACAGGATGTTGAGGAGTATGTGAAGCAATGCTTGGTATGTCAACAAGCTAAAGGTGAGAAAACACATCCTGCAGGTCTGCTTCAGCCACTACCTATTCCTGAGGGAATTTGGCAGGATATTACAATGGATTTTATTGAAGGGCTTCCAAAATCTGAAGGGTGTGACACTATATTGGTGGTGGTCGACAGATTCTCTAAAAGTGCTCACTTTATGGCTCTTAAGCATCCATTTACAGCTGCTCAGGTGGCCTCAATTCTGTGGGACAATGTAATTAAGCTTCATGGCCCTCCTAAGTCTATGTTATCTGATAGAGATAAAATATTCACCAGTACTCTGTGGAAAAAAGTGTTCTCTGCCCTTAACATAAAGCTATTGTTGAGTACTGCTTACCACCCCCAAACTGATGGTCAATCAGAGAGGGTCAACCAGTGCTTGGAGTCCTATTTGAGATGTGCTGTGCAGGCCACACCTAAAGATTGGAAGAAGTGGCTTCCTATGGCTGAGTATTGGTACAATACATGCACCCATGCATCTCTGGGCTGTTCTCCATTCAAAGCCCTGTATGGCTACGACCCTAACCCTTTGGCTATACCGAACATTCAAGGCGACTCTGATATGTCTCTACAGGAGTTCATGGAAGGGAGGGCACACTATTGTGACCTGTTGAAGAGGCAACTAGAGGTGGCCCAGAATCGTATGAAACAGAAGGCGGATAAGAAAAGAACAGATCGAGAGTTTCAAATTGGGGAATGGGTCCTTTTAAAGCTTCAACCTTACGCACAGACTTCAGTGGTCAATCGACCCTACCCTAAGCTAGCATACAAGTATTTCGGCCCTTACAAGATATTGGAGCGTGTGGGAAAGGCGGCATACAAACTGGACTTACCGGCTACTGCGCAGATCCATCCGGTCTTCCACATCTCGCAGTTGAAGCCCTACTTGCCTTGTTATTCGCCGGTGTTCTTGGATCTGCCAAAGATTGCAACTTTGAGTAAGGGGGACTTGAAACCTTACCGCATCTTGGACCGCCGCCTGGTGAAGAAGGGGAATCGCGCAATCTCTCAGGTCTTGGTGGCGTGGTCGCCGACATCCCCGGAGGAGACGACTTGGGAGGACTGGAACGTACTATTGAAGACCTTCCCGGAGGTGGCGTCGTGGGGTCACGCCGCTTCCGGCGCCGGGGGAGATGTGACGGCGGGGGTGGCGGAGGAACCAAGGAAGGAAGAGGCAGGAGCTGAGAACGAGGATGTGGCGGTGATCTGAAGACCAAGTGGTGTCGGTGTGGGTGCGTAGAGAGCGTCGTCTGTGGGTGGACCCACCCGGGCTGCGTCCCAAAGGGTATGTAAGGAGAACCCTGAGAACAGAAGGTGATAAGTGAAAAATTACCAAGCCATTCGGTTGCGCGGGTCGCGACTCGGGTTTCCTACCGCGCGCTGGCGATCCGCTCGTCGCCGGCCACCGCTGCGTTCGCTCACGTCGGAGGAGTCGCGGTCTTCCGGCCAAGGGCATCACACTCGACAACCGCGCGGCCAACGGAGGAGGAGCAGGTGGTGGCGGTGGGGAAGAGGCGGTGGCGCCGTGGCGGGCGCGGGGAACCAGCGCTAGAAAGAGGCGGCTAGGGTTCTCGAGGCATTCAGGCCCGTTTGGCAGCTACGGCTTCTTTATAAAAATAAGTTAAAATAAGCTGAGATTATACAAACAGGAAGTTTTTGTTTCAAAATGAATTAAAAGCAGGACATAAGCAGAAGCTGCTTTCCATCTGCTTTTCAAACAAACTGTTTTTGTAACAAGTTTCAGCTGTGCCTGGTCACATATCCAAAATGTTTTCACGCATCCCTGGTGACATATCCAAAATGTTTTCTTTATTTTTCTTTCTCTTGGATCACAATTGTTCATCCATATCTCACGACTAAAATCAGATTTTCAATAATACACCGATAAACCAAACGCACCATCAACAACAGAGGAATGAGTATACGCTCAATCCGCATTTCAATGGGAAAAAAGCCCACCCCAACATCTTGGTTAATTCTTGCTTAGCTTGTGAGCCCTTTAATAAGGAGGCCCAAAAAACAACTACAATCTCGATTTCCAGAAACGCGAGGCCGGACCAGGGACTTAGGTCCTGTTTGGCACAGCTTTTGCTACAGCTTTTTCATAAAAATAAGTTGGGGATATGCCAAACAGGAAGCTTTTATAACACCTTATTAGTTCAGTTACTTCTCAGAATAAACTAAAAGCAGGATAATAAGCAGAAACTGCTTTTCACTAGCTTTTCAAACAAATTACTTTTATAACAAGTTTCAGGTGTGTCAAACAAGGCCTAAGATTAAGCGAAACTTTTTCCCCTCCATACCCTTCCAGATCGGTATAGGTGGTCAACGGATCGTGTCAGGCCGGCTCGGGGAAAAATCAGGCCGTGCTGGACTGGCCCGTGCGCCGGAGGTCCAGACCCGAACTCAATTTAAGCGTGTCGGACCGTGTCGGGCCGTCAATGGGTCGGGCCGTGCTGGGGCAGCCCGTGTCCCGTTTCAGTTAAAAAGACACTAAAACACCAAAAAAACCATTATTAGGGCCTAAACGGGCCATGCCAGCCTGCCGTGCCAGTCGTACCGGTTCTAAACGGGTTGTGCTTGCAATCCCGACGGGCCGAATGACCAGGCCCAAGCACGGCTCGCACCGGACTTCGGGCCGGTTCGGGCCATTTTTTTCGGGTCGTGCCGGGTTCGGACGATGCTTTTTTCTGAGCTTTCGTGCGGACCCATCTGATCCGTCCCATTTGGCCACCTATACACATCGGTCGACTCCTGACTCTCCCACACCGCCGCACCTCCGGCCCCAGGCGTTGCCGCCTCTTCGGCCAAAGGTGTCGCCGCTCCTCCGGCCCCAAGGGCCGCCACTCCTCCGGCCCTAGGCGTCGCCGCCCCACCAGTCCCAAGCGTTGCCGCCCCTCCGGCCCCGCCACTTGCATCCTGCACCGTCACGGCTCTCCTCCTGGAGTGCTCCTTCTCTTCGTTGGCTCCTCCACTGGCGTGGACACGCTCTGCCCGTGTCGCCGTCAGCCGCACGTCCAAGGGTCGTGCGTCCGCGCACCTGTCCTCCATGTGATGTTCGATGATTGATGATTATTGGGGATGATTGAATACAGCGTGTTGTTTGCATGGTTGAATATTGTGGTGATTGATACTGCAGATGAAAAGTCATTTTTTGTCTATGTTTAGCAATCGATAGTTCTAGTATTCATATGCATATGATATTTCTTGAAACAACAGCATTTACTAAAATATAGCCAACGATTTCGGTTGATTAGATGACTAACCAAAGCACGATCGATGTATTTTGGTTCAAGAATTCGGCGTGCTAACCGCGATTGTAAAAACAAACAGGAAAAAATAAAAAACGAGTAATAATCATCTCTAGGGCATATATGTCATTTTACATACAAATCAAAGATAAACCATTGAAAATAATCAGATTTGTCAAACCCTCCAACATCTTCCACTAGTTGTTTTCCCAGATCACGAGCTCACTAGGTAATCATGCTCAGCAGATAATCGAGTTAGAGAAAAGCGAAACCAAACAGAGCCATAACCATACAAGGGCACACCACGTCAGTCGGATGGGTACAAAACATAGAGACATAATGTTGACAATATAACCAAATCTGGCAATTAAAAAGTGATGAGATCGGTTTGTTAGATATTGTCCAATGATGAATTGGACACTAAAAATATGAAAAGTTTTTGACACGGTCAAAATGCATATTTGAACTTCAGAAGCAGAAGTTATGATATTTGGATGTTGTACCATATGAAAGCAATTGGACCTAATAAAATAGGTCGGACGTGTTTTGGTAGGTCAATTCTAATAAGTAAGACCTCTCACCTTATAGATATAAAGTGTCACGACTTATTTAAACATCACAATCCATAAAACACATATTCTTTTATCTTTCTACTTTTTATTTTTGCGCCTTTTCCAATCCTATGTGTTTTTTTTTCTATGGTTGCCATGGTGTAGGTGTCATAGCGAGCTAATAGGGTAACCCGACAATCGAAAACGTCACGCTCGATTTGTCAAAATCGGGTTGGTTGGTTTCAGGTGGTACGGTCTGACACGAAAAAAATTAGATTGCACCGGTACAATACAGGTTCGTGGACCATACCATTCTTGGGGCCTAGGCATGACAAATGACAAGGCATATCACAACACAATTCAAGTGATCAATCGTGCTTGAACTGGCACAGCACGAAATGGCCCATCGACACTTATGCTACCTCTTAGCGGATGAATCTTAGGCTTCCTTTGGCATAGCTCTACAAAGCTGATTCTCAAACATAATCAAGGAAGTTGTGCCAAACGTTGTTTTATAGGAGAAGGGATTCTTGGCTGATTTTGTGAAGTGAATATCTGAAATAGACTAAGAGGATGGAGGCTAAAAATGTAGCTTCTCTTAAAGCGATTCTCCGTCCGGATACTAAGGTTTTATTCAAGAGAATCACATAGAACTACTTTCAACCACAGAATCACTTCACCGGATAATCAAAAGTGAATCTAGAGAATCAGCTATGTGGAGCTCTGCCAAAGATATAGCATCAAGACCTTCATACTGTTAATAATGGTGAAGCGCCTTGAATCCACAAGAGACTGCAAGTTTTATTTATAGCCTGGGATCAATAATACAAACCCTGGATACATGATCGGATACGGTTCAGTGATCGTGCTGTGCTCTATCTCAATGTACCAAACTCTATCTGGATACAAAGGAAACAAATACTATTCTATCTCTAGTATTATGTCTAACAGCCCCCCTTAGTCATAACTTGGACAAGTTAAGATTGCGCTAAAACTTTTCTAGTAATTTTGACGTCAGAGGCTTGGTAAAACTGTCTGCCACCTGATCTTTTATCAAAATATGTTTCACCTCTATTTGCTTACTTGCCACTTTCTCTCTTACAAAATGATAATCAATCCCCACATGTTTTACTCTTCCATGAAATACCGGATTTCCTGACAAGTATGTAGCTCCCAAATTATTGCACTAGAGACACGGCATTCCACTTTCTTTAATGCCAAGTTCCTTAAGAACAAACTGCAACCAAATCATCTCTGATGTAGCATTAGCCATAGCTTTGTATTCTGCTTCAGTTGAGGATGTACACACAGAGGGTTGTTTCTTTGCGCCCAATGAGACTAAATTTGAGCCAAAAAAAGATAGAAAAACCACCGGCGGAGCAACGATCATCCACACAACCAGCCCAATCCGCATCGGAAAATGCGTGTAACCAATTTGACTTGATTTTGTGAATGAGAGTCCAGGCTTAATTGTCCCTCGTACAAACCGTATAATCCTCTTTATTGCTGACCAATGAACTGAGGTTGGACCATGAAGAAACAGCGAAACCTTATTGACTGCAAAGGCTATATCAGGTCGGGTGATAGTTAGGTATTGCAAGGCTCCAACCACACTTCTGTAACGTGTACAATCTTCAGCATCAAGCGGAACTCCACTCTATGCCAACATCTTTTCTAAGATCGTCAGTGGAGTAGAAACCGACTTGCACTTGTACATATTCACACGTCTAAGAATATCATGAGCATATTTCTCTATTTCTATTCCTAGAAAATAATGCAAATTGCCAAGATCTTTTAATGCAAAGGTACCTTTTAGTTCTTGACCCTAGATACCAGGTACCCCCTGTTACCACACTTAAAACCAAGGAGTTTCCATGTCCAAGTAGAAGACTTCCGAAGGCAAGACACGTCTGACAGCACTGGGTCCCGCTTCCCTCGTTTGGGTAGCTCCGGTGCTACCACGTATCCTGCGGGACTGGACCTACCTCCCTTCACGGGGAAGCTCTGGTCCCGCCACGTGTCTAGCAACCTCAGACCTAACCCCAAGTAAAGGGAAGCTCTGGTGCCGCCACGTGTCAAGAGGCTCCGGATCTGCCTCTCCACAGAGGGAAGCTCCAGAGCAGCCATGTGTTAGACATCTGAACCTAAGCCTGCAACGGCTACATGATCTCCAACGAAACAAACATTCAAGAGGCTATTAAACAACCGTTACAAGACCTGAATAACGTGTCATTAATTCAGCATTAATGACACACGATCAGAGGATCATCAAGATAGGTAACGCTGCCATTAAGGCACATTATCACACCGTTAATCACAATTATGCTTGTAGATCGTGTATAGGTGTATTGTTACAGCCGGGGCCACCTGTCGGGCCAGACATATATTGTAAGGGACAATCCTTAACATATGAAAGGGTTGCATCGCACGGTAGAAGGGAACTAAGCTCACACGCATGCAAGTAACCACTGACACTGGCGACCTTCAATTGCGTGAGATCCGCACGCCAGGATCCACACGCCATGTCAAAAAGGGCCACGTGGCGGAGGCATAACTCTTTGTCGTCGTCTCAACCGCCCGGAACAAGACTTTGAAGTCGCAGAGCGATAATCGAGGATGGCCCCACATCTGGTAGTATAACTTCAGAGGATTTCTCCCAGAGGTGGGCCCGGGGGCCACTATCGGTGTTACCGCTCTTAAAACCAAGGAGTTCCTATGTCCAAGTTGAAGACTTCCGAAGGCAACACACGTCTGACTGCACTGGGCCTGCATCCCTCGTTTGGGTAGCTCCGGTACTACCACGTGTCCTGCGAGGGAAGCTCCGGTGCCGCCACGTGTAAAGAGGCTTCAGACCTGCCTCTCCACAGAGGGAAGCTCCAGAGCTGCCACGTGTTAGACCTCCGAACCTAAGCCTGCAACGACTACATGATCTCCAATGGCACGAACATTTAAGAGGCTATTAAAAATTCGTTACAAGGCCTCATTAATGTGTCATTAATTTAGCATTAATGACACACAGTCAGAGGACCATCAAGATAGGTAAACCCTAGCCCTATCCTTATGTTTGAACTTTTCTAGGGGTTAGGTCAAATCTTTCTTGCGCTAGGACTTCCTTATCACTCAACATACTCTACTTTATCATTTCCATGTGCATTAGTCTTAGTCCCCAAATATTTTTATGATTTTTTATTAGTTAGGGTTCATGCTGATGAACACCGGACTAGTCTGGTCTTCATGCGGACAAGTCCGATGCAACGGACTAGTCCGCATAAACCACAAATAAGTCATGTTGTTGACAACATTGATCCTACAATGTCAATTTCATTAAGCTCTTTGGATTAATCCTTGTTATCTATTCTCATTCTCTCCTATCATGTCAGACATCATGTCAAGCTCACACGAAAGCATGTTTAGCGAGCCTGAGCTTGAGACGGCACGCCCTACCTCAAAACCTCAATTGGAGATCGAGCAACAACAAAGGATGAAGTTTCGACATGTCAGGGATGTCGGAGCCTCAGGTACCTCTTCCCGAAGGAAGGTACCAGCCAAGAAGTCAAATGAAAAGGGCAAAGGTTAGTCAAACCTCCAAGGCAAGAAAAGGCAAATACAAAGGCAAAGGTTTCGCGAGGTCCTCGGACCCGATTGGGCCACTCAAAATGGCCGCCCCAACGCACGATCGTAACTACCATCCCAATGACGATGCTTTCACCAGGAAAGGAACTGACAAAGTCTAGAAGCTAATGGAGGTTGATGTATACAATCACAAGAAGATGGTAGCAGATCTACAATTTTGGAGCAATTTTCACTGTGATTATTACCAAATCGTGTACCCCCGCATGAAAACTCTGGTGGCTAACAACAGGCTCAAAGTTCACAATGTCAAGGCGCTAGACAAGGATGAGCTGGACTTCCTCTATGACATTGCCTATCCGTTCAAGGCTCCCTCCACCAACTATCTGAAGCCGTTTTTTGCTGTTTTGAACTGGGTGCTAAGGAAGACTATTGCACCCAAACATGGTGATGCAGGAAGCATTTAGGACTTCCTCCGCAACTTGATGCAGATAATAAGTGGAGATGAAGAATTCGATGTGTTTGATTATATCTACAATGATATATTCAACATTGCTCACACTCCAAATGGTCCTGTGGATATGCCCCCTATATTATGTTCATGATTGAGAAAGTCACAAGATTGTATTTTGTCAAGGATGTCCCTCACACCAAGCTCTGACCTTAGGTTCCTATAGCTCCTCCACTGTCCTCATCTACAAGACAATGGTCTACTAATGCCACTATAGCAGGTGCGTCATCTACCGCAGTCCACTCATCCTTAGAAGGCTCTAATAGTGCCATTTGAAGATGCTATGTGCCATATTCACTTCTTGTTGCAAAGTGGAGGTGAAGCAACATAATGAGAGGCAAGCAAGGAAGAGACACTCTCGATACATGAAGGACAATGTGACTACCATGTTAGAAGCTTGAAATCTCACCTATTGGCTCTCCAAAAGTTTCAAAAGACTCAGATGAAGATTTCACTGAGATGCCAACACTTATAGATAATGAGCTAGCATTCTTTGGTATTGTTCCCTCCATTTGATCTACTGCTCCTCAAGCAAGTGACAATGATCATAATGATGATGAGGAGCAAGACAGTGAGAAGACACAAAGTAAGGGCAATGTGAACTGGGAAGATGAAGACGACGAGTAGCCTTTCTTAGTTTTTTTCCTTTTTGGTGTCTTGATGCCAAAGGGGGGGGGGGAGATTTAGGGGGAGTAGGTCGTCATAGTCATTATCCTTAGCTATGCTTGGTCATGGAGGACTATTTTTTTAAAAAAAAACTTGTAATGTTTTATGTTTGAGACCTATTATGCGTTGTGTAAGACTTTGCATTTTCTATGCACCATGTTATCTCATTGTTATGTTAATGTTTATGCTTAACTACCATAATGTGATATTCTTATACTTATGCACCTATACACTTTGTCATCTTAATATTAATTCCTATTTTTCTTTAATGTTAACATGTGTGATGCTTATTACCTTATCTCAATGTTGATTGCTTGTTTATGTTCTTCACATTGTTATTCATGCTTATCACGATTTTTGTTCACACACACATGGATAGGCACCCCACTATAAAGAGTGCATATATGTGAGATCTGACTCATGTTTATAATTTTTATTCTCATATATGTACACTTTATGAAAATCAAGTTTTTACTCTTATTTGTGTAATCTCAAAATGGTTGTCATCAATCACCAAAAAGGGGGAGATCCAAAGTGCATCTAGGCACACCCTTGTGGGTTTTGGATTATTGATGACAAACAAGTGAGATCCTAATAAAAATTCGTTGACATGAGAGTAGGTTTCGAAAAATGGAACTAAAGGTGCAAAAAGGTGAAAAATGAGATCAAGAAGGGGAAGAGCACAAGTGAAGAAAAGGTGCAAAAAGGTGAAAAAATGAGAATCAAGAAAGGGAAGAGCACAAGTGAAAAAAATATGCAAAAATTAGTCCTAAATGTATAGGGTGTGTGTGAGAGACAGACCCCCAAGAGCTCAAGTCATTGCGGAGAGATTAAGGGCTAAAACATAATTCATGACACAGGAAAAAAGGACTAGTCCAGTCCTTGAGAGGACTAGTCCGTTTTCTCTCTGCACAAGAAAAGAGGACTAGTTCGGTTATTGAGAGGACTAGTCCGTTTTGTAACTGGTCCAAATAAGGACTAGTCCAATTTTTGAGATGACTAGTCCGATTTCTTGTCTAAACCAAAACAGACTAGTCCAGTCCTATGTGAACTAGTCCAGTCCACTCACAATAAATTAAGGTTTCATAGTGTGCTGCACTTCTCCACACATAAATCACTCAGCACACCGGACTAGTTCAGTGTTCCATAGCGGACTAGTCTGGTCGTCGGGATCCATATGGTAACTTCTCTAAATGTTTATAAATAGGTGATCCACGACCCCATAACCACTAAACAAGAACCCTAGCGCCGCCACTACATCCAAGAGCACAAAAACACTCCTCTCCACACATTCTAAGGCCCTAAGAGTCAAACCTTTGGAAGTTAGCAATTGGGAAAGGGAGAGTGAAGATCTCATTGACATTGAGCTTTTGGGTTGGATTTCTCACACACTCTTGTTGATTATTGTGTAACTATTTGAGTGTGTTGATCTCTCTTTTTGTTTGTAATCTTGTGGGAGCCCTCAACCTGTGAGAAAGCCCCAAAACTCGGTGATTACTCTTTGTGATAGTGAGAACCAAGTTGGCCTTCGTGGTGACTTGGTGAGGGAAGGGTTGGTGAAGACCCGGCTCTATATGAGCTCCTAAACGAGGACGTAGATACCTTGTGTGGGATTGAACCTCGGTAAAAATCGCTTCTTTCGTGTGTTCTTGATTCATACTTTTCATCATCATCATCACTATCTAGGGCATAGACTTGATCATATTTGCAACTTGTGTTAATCTTGTATTCCACGTGCAAATTACTCATCCTAAATACTTGCTAATGTTGTTAGGATAATTTACTACATTTTGCTGCTTAACTATTCGAAGAAAATATAAAAAAGAGTTAGATTTTTGTAGGTGTGGTGACAACACGGGACTAGTCCGCACCTAACACTGGACTAGTCCGATCTTTCTGTTTTTTAACAGTTTTGCTAAGTGTTTCGAGAAAAATTTCAAAGGCCTATTCACCCCCCTCTTGGCCACATTCAAGTCCTCATGCTGTGATGGAAGGAAACTTATAGCGGCCCAATTATCAGATAGGGCCGATCCGATGCACAAACATGAAGTGCCCATCCGTGTCTCCATCTCACATGTGCTATGACTTTTTACGCATTCACAAGTCCACACCCCACTTGTAGGCTCGGGGGTAGACCTCGAACTAGGCCCTAATCCTCTCATACCTCATGCCATATTGTGTTGGGTAGCGGTAACCCATATTGGCCATCATGCGATGCCATGCTGATATGTATGTCAATTATCAGGCCAATGCACGGTCCGTGGCTCATCGTGTCATGTCGATCCAAGCATGACCCAACTGCTATTTGTAGTTATAGCCAGAAGGTAACATGTCATTGTAATTTATAAGGAGCTATGAGATGTTACTTTATTGTTGATCCCTTGAGGAGCATTATGATTTAGTGATCAAATCAGTTGGTTTAAATCTACGAGTCCCTAAACTTTAAGGCTTGACAATAGACTCAATTAAGATCCAATGTTTAAAGAATTTTAATTATGTTTGTAAGATAAAAAAATAGAGAAAATTGATGTATTACATGAATGTTTATTTCTTTAAGGTAATATGTTGAACTATAGCAAGTTGTGGTGAATCTACCCGGCAAACGAATATATTGTAGTGACATGTAAATCTAGAAGTAAAAGATATATGACTGCAATCACCTATATAAGGGAAAAGGATAAAGAGGGAGGAGTCACCAGATGAAGTCTTAACTAGAGTTGTATGTGTTAAAGATCATACTAGAGATATAATAGAGTTTGGTACATTGAGATAGAGTCCGGCACGGTCAATGAACAGTATCCGATCATGTATCCAGGGTCTGTACAATTGATCTCAGGCTATCAATAAAACCCGCAGGCTCCTATGGGGTCAAGGCGCTTCACCATTGTTAACATGGTAACCAGAGCCAATCTCTTCTAAATACATCCAACAATATGGCGGCGAGTTCGTCTTCCCTATGGCGTTGCAAGCTTTAGGTCCTCCGGTTATAGAAAAGCTCACAAGGGAAAATTTCCTATTATGAAAAGCACAATTCCTCGCGGTTCTAAGGGGCGCTCAGCTTATGCGCTACCTTGATGTTGATGCGAAGCCACCACCAGAGAAGATCTCAGTTGCTAAAGAAGACAAGGAAGTCGAGATCATCCCCAAACCATAATATGCGACTTGGATCGCACACGACCAGCAGGTGATGGCGTATCTTCTAAATTCCCTCTCAAAAGAGGTCCTAGCACATGTGGCGACCTAAGAAACTGCAGCCGAAGCTTGGAACGCTTTGCAGGAGTCTTTTGCGTCACAATCTCAGGCTAAGGTGGCAAATCTAAGATTCCCTTTGATGAATACAAAAAAGGTACAATGTCTATGTCGCAGTACTTTTCCCAGATTAAAAGACTGGCTGACGAATTGGCATCAACTGGGAAAATACTTGATGATGAAGAAGTGGTTTCCTATATACTCAATGGCCTAGACTCTGACTACACGCCTCTGGTATCCTCGGTAATGGCCAGAGTAGATCAAATATCAGTTAATGAATTATATTCACAAGCGTTGGGGTATGAACATTGGCAAAACATGCTTCAAGGAGAAGAACAATATTCTGCACTTGTTAACTTTGCTATGCGAGATCGTGGCCGAGGCAGAGGAAATAATGGAGGCCGAGGCGGTTATGGTCAAGGACAAAATAGAGGAGGAAGAGTAGGCCTCTCTGGTCGGGGACCAAATCAAACATCTCAAGGACAGAAGGTCATCTGTCAAATATGTGGAAAACCAAATCATGTTGCAAGTGATTGCTGGTATCGCTATGATCAAGATTACAGCAAAGAAGAAAAGTTTGCTGGTGCTGGACTCCACAAGGAAATATTGTTTTTACCAGCAAATATTTACAATAACGATGTGGGAAATAATACAGGTAGTACTGATCTGACTAATGCCACTGATCTTTTTCGTGAAAGTGCGAGTTTCAGGAACTTGAAGAAAGAAGAAGAGAATTTGTTGACACGCTGACAGAATCTGCTGTCAATATTCCAAATGTAAGGGGCTTTCCAGCAAACTCCAGCATGATTTGGTACAACAGACAAACATCTTTCTGGGGATCTGATGATTCCTCGAAGAGCTAATCAAGCCCCCAGTCTGCCACAACAGACAAACATCAAAACTGAGGAAGATTATCCCGCTCGAAACAGCCCCGCGACAGGCGATGCATTAAATGAACAGCATGCGGGCAGTGCTGGCGCACACAACATCACACGGTGGGGGTGGGGGGACTCCCTGTTGTGGCCTTGCAACCCGTGTTAGCACATGATGAAGGATCCTTTGAGGGAGCTGGTTTGGTAGCTCAGCCTGTGGCTAGAATGCAAACCAGACAGCAGTCTGGTATCTCCGAACCAAAAGTGTACACCCACAGTACTAGAGATACACATATTTTACTTCAACTGGAGAGCCACAACATCTGCAGGAAGCACTCGGATGTGAAAATTGGAAAAATGCAATGATGTAGAGTTCAAGGCTCTACAGGATAACCAAACATGAGATTTGGTACCCTTCAAGCAAGGTAACAATATTATTGACTGCAAATGGGTGTACAAAGTAAAAAAGAAAATCTGATAGCTCAATTGATCGATATAAAGCAGGATCAGTGGCTAAGGGGTTCAAACAAAGATACAAGATTGACTATGAGGATAAGTTCAGCCCCGTGGTTAAGGTAGCCACCATTTGACTGTTACTGTCCATTGCAATTTCTAATATTTGGTGCCTCAGGCAGCTGGATGTTCATAATGCGTTTCTTCATGGCATTCTAGAAGAGAAAGTATACATGAGACAACCTGTTGAGTATGAAGATAAAAAGTTCCCCTCTCATATATGCAAGTTAAAGAAGGCAATATACGGTGTAAAACAGGCCCCTAGAGCTTGGTATTTGTTGACGGCAGTTATATACCAATTTCACACGTCAATATAACTCAATTATGTGAAGGAAATATCATTTCTTGCAAACATCACCTTTCTATTTAACCTATTTCCACTTGTACTTGGAGAAATTGATGCATGCAGGTATTTTATACAACATTGAAGTGAAACAAGAGGATGGATCCTATAAAATATCACCCCAACCAATCAAACGCCAACATGTGGTGCCACAAGGATCAAATGGCCCACAAACAGAAGTATCCGAGGCCATCCAACGGTGTAGCACCCATATCAAGGTATGGGACCCACCTAGAAGTCACCCAAAGAAAGCACAAACCGTTTGGAGGACTTACCAGGTCGGCCGACCCGACCTGGTCTTTCCTCCAAACTTGGTCAGCTTCCACATGTTAGCTCCTCTCGGATTGAAGAAGTCAGTGGTGACTGTTTCGCGCGCTTTTGGTGGCAGGAACCGACCCTTCTCCAAGCTATAAATAGGACCCCTCGCCCCTCACTTCAACACACATCACTTGAGCATCACTCTATTGTATACACTAGTTCTCTTAGTCCTTAGTGGAGTTAGACTATAGGGAGGAGAGCCTCTAGTCCCAAGTCCAAATTGGAAAAGGTACGTCTCATGTATCTTCACTTGCATTTGTGACTTTGTGCTTTATAATAATATCATTATTAGTCTTTATTTACTTATATACTTGGGCAAAGTGTTCCTTGTTTGGTTGTGGAGTCCATGTATGTGCTAGGTGTAGATGTTGTTATGATCTATACAAAATTCCATTACCATGTTATCATAAACATCATACACCACCACTATAGTCTAGTTAGGTAATAACATGATAATGTTAATGTGAATATGTTAGTGCTTAGTCTCAACATTGATTCAATGATGATTTAGTTCATTGCCTTAGGATGGTTTGTGCCGCGGCTCTTAAGGTATTTACTTAATATGCTAGCATGGTGCTAGGATAGTTAGGTAGCATTGGATGTCTCGTAGACCCACGAATTGAAGAGGTAGGCAGTAGGTGGTGACAACCCTATCGGTCCTTTGTAATCCTCCACGTTCGGCTATGCCACAGACTCTTGGTGGGAGTTGCCTAGTATTGCTAGGGTTAAACCCGTGCCCGATATGTTGGACCACTAAGCCCTAGTATTCACCATTAGCATAATCATGTGTACTTTATTAGGCTATGTATATGAGTAATTAGAGCATAGTAGGAGTATCTCCATCTCGTAGTCTAACCCTTGCCAGGACAATCTTACCCTTAGAGTAGATTGCTTAGGTGTGTGTCACACTACCCATATATTAATAACTTACCCCTGTCTTGATAATTGGTTAGTATCCCATAGCTTGATCATAAGAGTAGTGTTTACTTTACTCCATTGCCTTCCTTTGGGATAAATACGATACCCTTGGGAATACTCTTGGGTGAAATGCTACACAACAGTTTCCGTGCGCTTGCGGACCTCATCTCTTTCAAGAGATGATCTGTGACGTAAGAAACGTCAACAAGCATTTCTAGCGCCATTGCCGGGGAGGCAAAGGAAGTGAAGGATAGCTATCACTTGTGATTAAGCTATAGGTACTAGTAGTTATTAGACAGGATTACCCTTGTTTGTTTTCTCCTTTTTGTTGTGAAAACAGGGTAGTGTTAGCTAACCCATTTCATGGGATGGCCGACAAGGACGCTAGTGCTAACCTGCAAGATGATTGAAGGCGTACCTCAACAAATGTCCGCTAGGCAACACCATTGCCTTTCGTAGAAGAATTTCAGCTTCCAGTAGGAGTCAAAGTCATCCATCCCCAAGCTTGTGGGAGGCTGCAAGAGTTCTTCTTGGTTTGCCTCCACCATAGGGTGGATAGTTGACTCCTCATCCAACATTCATGTCATGGGTTGGTCCACCAATCCATGACCACCTTTGTGCTGGAGCTGAAGGAGTCCTATTCTCATTCATCATGGATGAGAATATGGTCTCTACTCAAGGGGTGGATTGAAGAGTGCTCTAGTTCCTTTAGCTGGGCATGCACACCACTTAACAAGGTGGACATTGAAGTATCATAAAGATCAAGCCAATGGAGAAGTGTTTGGAATTATCCACACCATGGATATTCACATGATTTGTGAAAATCCATGTAAAACATGGGTCACTTGGGGATCATTTCCCTAAAACCCATGAGGATTCTTCTTTTCAAACACAACTCCAATGGCTACTACCAACAAGGAGGTCAAGGGTGGAATCAAAATCACCCTTGCAATCAAGGAGGCTATGCAAATTTCAAGGGATTTAAGTTCAACTAGCCTACCTCGAAGTATCTTGTCCATGACCAAGCAATAAATCATGACAACATCCACATGAAGCCTTTGGCCAAGGACAAGAAAATTAAAGAGCATTAAAGATCCAAGATATCCCATAATCACTTGTTGGGATTCCTACCCTTCGACCAAGCCCATGCAACCTAGGGCAAGTGACATCGTGGATGAAGCATTTCTTGTTTGATTGTGGAGTCCACATGTCATCGTGCTCAAGGAAGCCTTTGATCCATTATCAAAGTATGGGTGGACCTTAAGGAACATCAAGAAGGTTGAAGTGACACCCCAATAGAAGGACAAGCCTCACCATGCTCATGAAAGAATATCTTCAAGAGGGAGAAACCGTCACCACATCAACAAGTCTTCATCAATATGACGGAGAGGCTAGGGCCATCGTGTGGCCCACATGTCCGAATGACAGCCAAAGTAATTTTGGCATGTCAATTAAAAGAAGTTGTCCACATCTTCAACTCCGGGATTGGACAACGAATCATCACACTAAAATGGATGGAGGTAAGTCCCACTCATCAGACTTCAAAAAAATTCGTGAGTCCTTGCTAATAGGTTAATTGATAGTTATCTCATATTTAATTCCCCAATTGCATATTTGAATTTCCATAAAATCTTGCATTTTCATGTTTGAATTTCCACACTTGCATGTTGGAAAGTAAAATTTCCAACCATCATAAAACTAAAAATTTTGAATTAGGAAATAAATTTAATTGGATATGGACCTTTGGTGTGACCACTTGAGTTCTTCTTCCTAATTCAAACCAAAAACATTTCCCTTAGATATTCATTGCATTTGCAAGTTGTTTCAAGTTAGGCAAATCAATTTGACAAAAGGGTGCAACATGCTTTTTAGCTAACATAACCTATTTTCGAGTTGTTTTGTTTGTTCTTGATTTTAGTGCAGCCAGGACAAAATTTGTAAAGAGGTTGGAAGGCCCCATCAAGCGCATATCCCTCCATCAATCTCATTTTGAGTTCATGATGGAGGAATGCTCAAGATGGTGGTCTAATGGAGGAACAAGATGAAAGCTTATTCAACTCCAACCTCAACTTGGCAGAAGACATTGAACATGAAGGCTACACCAAAATATATGGTCATGAGTTACTCACACAACTACCTTCAACCCGAACTGCTCTTTAATTGAGGTACAAGTTTAAAATTTTCTGTCGTTTGAATTGCATTAGGATTGAATGATTTTTGCTTACATTGGTAAGGAAAGTTCACACCTTCTCGTCATTCAATTCTTATGCATCTTCACGGGAGTAAGTGTTGACATTACTCATTTTAATTCTTTAAAAAGGAATGTCACCTTACTTGGGAATAAATTTAAACAAGTACCTAGAATTTCATAAGCATTGCTAAAATTGACTTAGACATTTCCTGCCTAGGTAATGCTTATGGAATGACTTAACGGTTGAATTGGTATGTAGCAACCTAGGAATAGTGATGTCCATAATTTTTATTTGAAACTCATCCATGCATGGATCACTAAATTTTAGATTCCTAGGCAAGAAATTAAAAATGTTCAGGAGGATAAAATTGAGAATATTGTTTGCCATAATCCAAATGACAATATTTGCTCTTGTGTAAAACAATGATGGTTAGAAATTTTACAAGATGAAGGGATCCATATAGTGTATTTATATCACTTGCATTGCTATGAGTAGGATATTTAGAAAATGTGCAAATTGATTTATCCATAAAGCCACACTCCTAGCAATGATTCATACATTGTTCATGGATACACTTGAAATTGGACCAAATGCATCTTTGAATTTGTTCCTCCTCATACATACAAATGAAGATTCGGTTACCTAACCCGAAAATTCATTTGCACAAGTATCGGGAGCTAACCATCCCTCTCTATCATAGAGGGGAAATTTACAGGAGTAATATTATTATGTAGGTATTCGAAGATCCGATTGTTGGAATCCATAGAGGATTCCATTTCAACATCTCTTGGCCAAGGAGTAAACTAGTATGGTTGCTACCTATCAAAAATTAAGCCTGAAGGTCAACCATAACTATACGAGGCCGGAGATTTGACATGGAAGCCCTCCATGAGCGACCAATGGGCTGCTACGAATATGTGAGAGCATTATGCTCTCAACTATTCTAAGCACCCATTCAAGCTCAAGGGAATTGCCACCATCATTGGGTGTAAGTTATTCCTTTGTGGCTAAAAGGTATGATGTACCTTAACCAAGGAATTACAAGATCACATCCAATGTATATTGGGTGCAAGTTGTTCCTATGTGGCCAGAAGGTATTTTATACCTTAGCCATGGAACAACGGATCACATTAAACCCATGTTGAGTGCACGTCATCCCTTTGTGGTTATAGATATGTTGTACCTTAGCCAAGGAACAACAGATCATACTCAACACATGTTGGGTACATGTCAGTCCTACATGGCTAAAGGGTATCATTACCTTAAGCCAAGGAGTGACAGATCACACCCAATGCATGAGAGGTACAAGTTATTCCCATATGGCAAGAAGGTATGATACACCTTAGCCAAAGAATGACGGAACACACTCAACCATGTTGAGTGCACGTCATTCATTTATAGCTAAGTGTTATCATTACCTTAGCTATGGAATAACCAAGTACATCCAACCTATGGAAACCCTGAGGTGTGGATGAGCGACATCGACAACACTCTCCATGACCGCACTCATGAAATCCATGGAAGGCAACCTAACATCGACACTCAACCCTCCAATTCGAAAGCCATGCTGCAACAAGGTTAGGCCAACCTCACAGCCTACATCCGTCGTTAGGGTTTCAACCCTTATCGCGGACCTTGAACAAAAACAAGTTGGGGGAGGACCCCCACTTGAGGTAACTTGTATCACACCCCTTGCATATTTATTTTCCATTCACCCATCATCCACATTGCATATAAAAAACTTAAAAATAAAAAATAAAAAGTAGAGTAGATTTGCTTTCAAAATAAAATAAAAGATGTGCGGTAAGAATGATTTGGAATTCACATAGATGAAATGCTGAATAATTGCTCTATTTTAATTTTCATAAGACCCTAGTTTATAACTTACTTCTATCCAAAATATTGCTTTCATTGGCTAGAAATTACTTTTGCCTTGATTTAGAAATTGTGGGTAGCAAAAGCTAATCCAATTCTAAGTTGTTGTGAGATATGATATAGTGATTGGGCTGCTATTCCTAGTTTGAAAGTGAAACTTAGATTTCCAGAGAAATTCTAAAAAGATTTAAGTTATCCTCATTTGATTGGAAATACCTACCAAAGCTATATGATACATTATATTGATAGACCTTATTCATATGCTATTTTCTTTCACATTGAGCTTTGTAAAACTAGTATAGACCAATGTGAGATTTCATTAATTACTTTTTGAATTCAAGACTTCACTTGCACAAGCTATACTTCTACACTAGAAGTAAGCAAAATTCCATCATACTACCATTCCACAATAAAAAAGAGAAACTCCATATCATTCATGCTTAGTACTCTCTCCAAAATTCATTGCATAAAAAGTGAGTAGAAGACATGGATACAAGAAAAAGAAAATACATGCTCACATCATAAGCATGAAAAAAAGGTAGTCATGTTTCATCCTTGCAAAATAAGAGAGTCCACTCAAAAAGGAGTCATCTCAAATATCCACAACCACTCCACTCCTTCACACATGCACAAGTTTTGAATCAAATAGTTTTGACTTGATTTCTCCTAAGGCTTGCTTTTTTGACTTAGCAATATTATGTGCTGCAAATATGCCTACTATATTCCCTACCAAGATCCACATACAAGCCTTATGTAGAGGTAGGATGAATTTAGGCAAAATGCCTTGGTGAGGATATATTTCCACTACACACAAAGGAGAGACTTGAGAGAATCAAATTGAGATACTTAAATCTGAATTGAACTCTCCAGAATTTGAGTGGAACTTGATTTCTAGGGTATGTGTGCTCCATTTGTTGTTCTATCTTTCAACCACCCATGAATAGGAGATGGCATAAGCCCCATAATGACTTAAGATGGGTGAAGTACCATGCCAATTTTTGCAATACTAGGTAGAGTATTTTGTTGTGCACATGGTACTTTTGAAAAATAAAACATAGTAGCAACTCTTGATCATCAACCTAAAGTCTTGACTTTGCTCGGACGAGCAAAGGATAAGCTTGGGGGAGTATGTTGATGGCTGTTATATACCAATTTCACCTGTCCATATAACTCAATTATGTGAAGGAAATATCATTTTTTGCACACATCACCTTTCTATTTAACCTATTTCCACTTGTACTTGGAGAAATTGGTGCATGCAGGTATTTTATACAACATTGAAGTGAAACAAGGGGATAGATCTTATAAAATATCATCCCAACCAATCAAGCACCGACATGTGGCACCACAAGGATCAAATGGCCCACAAACAAAAGTACCCGAGGCCATCCAACGGTGTAGCACCCATATCAAGGGATGGGACCCACCTAGAAGTCACCCAGAGAAAGCACAAACCGTTTGGAGGACTTACTAGGTCGGCTAACCCCCCTAGTCAACTGACCTGGTCTTTCCTACAAACCCGGTCAACTTCCACGCGTTGGCTCCTCCCGGCTTGAAGAAGTCATTGGTGACTGATTTGCACGCTTTTGGTGGTGGGAACCGACCCTTCTCCAAGCTATAAATAGGACCCCTCACCCCTCAATTCAACACACACCACTTGAGCATCACTCTATTGTATACACTAGTTCTCTTAGTCCTTAGTGGAGTTAGGCTATAGGGAGGAGAGCCTCTAGTCCCAAGTCCAAATTGGGAAAGGTATGGCTCATGTATCTTCTCTTGTATTTGTGACTTTGTGCTTTATAGTAGTATCATTATTACTCTTTATTTACTTATATACTTGGGCAAAGCGTTCCTTGTTTGGTTGTGGAGTCCATGTATGTGCTAGGTGTAGATGTTATTATGATCTATATATAATTTCATTATCATGTTATCATAAACATCATACACCACCAATACACTTTAATTAGGTAATAATATAATAATGTTAATGTGAATATGTTAGTGATTGGTCCCAACATTGGTTTAATGATGATTTAGTTCATTGCCTTAGGATGGCTTGTGCCGCGGCTCTTAAGGTATTTACTTAATATGCTAGCATGGTGCTAGGATAGTTAGGTAGCGTTGGATGTCTCGTAGACCCACAAATTGAAGAGGTAGGTAGTAGGTGGTGACAGTCCTGTCTGTCCTTTGTAATCCTCCATGTTCGGCTATGCCACAAGCTCTTGGCGAGAGTCGCCTAATATTGCTAGGGGTAAACCCGTGCCCGATATGTTGACCACTAAGCCCTAGTCTTCACCATTAGCATAATCATGTGTACTTTATTAGGCTATGTATATGAGTAATTAGAGCATAGTAGGAGTATCTCCATCTCGTAGTCTAACCCTCGCCAGGACAACCTTACCCTTAGAGTAGATATCTTAGGTGTGTGTCACACTACCCATATATTATCAACTTATCACTGTCTTGATAATTGATTAGTATCCCATAGCTTGATCATAAGAGTAGTGTTTAGTTTACTCCATTGCCTTACTTTGGGATAAATATGATACACTTGGGAATACTCTTGGGTGAAATGTTACACGACAGTTTCCGTGCGCTTATGGACCTCATCTCTTTCGAGAGATGATCTGTGACATAAGAAACGTCAATAGTATTCATGATTGAGCTCAAAATTACAACAAGTGGGATCTATTCCTTTAAGATCAGACCACTCATTGTTTATCTACAAAAGAGAAGGAACACCAATTTTCATGCTGATTTATGTAGATGACATCATAGTGGCGAGCTCCTCAACTAAGGCCATGGATGATTGTCGAAGTGTGTAAACGACACTTCCCCCAGTACTACTAAAGCGTAGTCCGCGGAGGTTCATATTCGGATGGGACGCGTAAGATCAAGAACAAGATGATGACACAATGATTTTTATGTGGTTCAGGCCACCTGAGCATAATACCCTACTCCAGGAAGTGGTTGTTGATTGAGTATGTGTGTCTGTGGCGAGTGTCAGTGGTTGCTTGTATGCGTGTGGGCTTAGTTCCCTTCTACCGTGCGATGCAACCCTTTTATATGCTAAGGACTGACCGTTACAGTATATGTCTGGCCTATCAGGTGGCCCCAATCATAATAATTCACCTATACACGATCTACATGCATAATTGTGATTAATAGTGTGATAATGTGCCTTAATGGCAATGTTACCTATCTTGATGGTCCTCTAGCCGTGTGTCATTAATGTTGAATTAATGACACGTTAATCAGACCTTGTAACGGCTGTTTTATAGCATCTTGAATGTCCATGCCATTGGAGATTATGTAGTCATTGCAGGCTTAGGTTCAGAGGTCTAACACGTGGCAGCTCCGGAGCTTCCCTCTATGGAGAGGCAGGTCTAGAGCCTCTTTACACGTGGCGGCACCGGAGCTTCCCTCTACTAGGGGTTAGGTCACGGGTTGCTGGACACGTGGCGGGACTAGAGCTTCACTATGAAGGGAGGTAGGTCCGGTCCCGCAGGACACGTGGTAGCACCGAGGCTACCCAAACGAGGGATGCGGGCCCAGTGCTGTCAGACGTGTGTTGCCTTCGGAAGTCTTCAACTTGGATATAGGAACTCCTTGGTTTTAAGTGCGGTAACAGGGGGTGCCGATAGTGGCCCCCGGGCCCACTCTGGGAGAAATCCTCTGGGTGAAGTTATACTACTAGAGGTGAGCTCGCTGAACATGCTTTCGTCTGAGCTTGACATGATGCCTGACATGATATATAGGAGAGAATGAGAATAGATAACAATGATTAATCCAAAGAGTTTAATGAAATTGACATTGTAGGGTCAATGTTGTCAACGACAGGACTTGTCCATGGTTTATGCGGACTAGTCTGTTGCATCGGACTTGTCCGGTGTTCATCAACATGAACCCTAACTAATGAAAAATCATCAATATCTTTGGGTAAAATTGATGCTCATTGAAATGATAAAGTAGAGTATGTTGAGTGATAAGGAAGTCCTAGCGCAAGAAAGATTTGACCTAAACCCTAGAAAAGTTCAAACATAAGGATAGGGATAGGGTTTACCAATAGGTGATCAATGCTTGGAGTAGAACGGATCCCGAGTGCGGAGAAGTCCTGGGTGGACCTCTCAAAGTGCTAACAAGCCTTCTCCTTGAAAGGATCTAAGTTTTTGGTGGAGAGGACAAAAATTTGCCTTGAGAGCTCGAGCGAGGAGAGAGAATCGAGTTTGGAGTGAAGAAGATGAAGAGAGACTCAGAGTGAATCCAACAGTTAAGTCACGGGAACACCGAACTAGTCTGGTGTACCCCAGACTTGTTTGGAGTAGCAGACCATGGACGGACTAGTCAAGATACTGGACTTGTCTGGTGTGACCCACAGACTAGTCCAGATCAAACAGAGAGTTGAGGTAAGATTAACAGGGTGAATTTGAGGTTTGACTTTTGGATGATGATTAGTACATGATTGTAGAGGATACCCTTGAAGGATATGATCAACAAAAACTTAATCATCAAACTACGACCAAATTGCTCAAGATTGACTAGACATCGGACTAGTCCAGTACAAAGTTGGGCTTGTCAGGTCAAACAGAGAATGTAGGTAAGAATTTCGAAGTGGATTTGAGAGGAGGCCTAATATTGGTCATAAGGACATAGTTTTAGCAAATATTCTTGATGAATATGGTCAATAAGAAAACAACAATCATACTATGACCATAATTCACCAAGAACTAATATTTGAAATAGTTTTAGAGTGAAAATGAGGTGTGGAGATTTTTTTTCAAAATCATGTAGGTATTTTGAATTTATCCACTACTAGCAATCAAATATGCAATGTCCCAAGCCACATGTCGAAGCAACTTGAAGCCTTGCATACAAAACATATACTTGACATGATATGAGGCCTATATGTACAGGAATACAATAAACTACCGAACAAAGGGTGATATACCAGTTTAATATGGCCTAGATGCACCAAGATACATTAGAGCCAAAAATAGATGGTATACCTCTTTGGACCATATTTGGATTAGCTTCATCGAGGTGGGGATGTTAGTTGGTTCTCATTGGAGCTTCAATGGGCTTGACCTTGTCCACACTAAGCTTTTGACAAAGTTCTAGATGTACTCTTGGGTGATGCATTTATTTTGATCATCTTAATCTTGTTGAGGTTGACTTTGTACATAATGAGTTTTATCTTGTGTAGAAGCTCTCCCTTGATCATTGCTCTCCGGTTGTGATAAAATTTGAGTACTTGAGTATGTGATGGTGACTCGGGTGAAGATGAAGTTGCTTCACCTGGATTATACTCACATCACATCACAAAGTTACAAAACAAAAAAGAGGTCTACTACCTTCGGAGCTGTAGACGTTGTCTCCACGTGTCACTCTAGGCGCTGGTAGCGACAGTGACGGAGTTTTAGCCTCCTCGCCAATCCCTGCAATACACGTGAGTAGTTAGATATGTTTATAAGTTTGAAACTTCATTATTGACTAGAATTGCTTAAATAAGCTGGAATCGATCATATTTAGGTTAATTTAGCTAAGTCGAGGTTAGATTTTGTTATGTTAGATGAAGTAAGACTAGAATTTGGAATTTTTGTTATCTGAACCGACGGAGAAGGCGTGTCTGGTGTGGGCTGCACCGGCGGTGGCTGCCACTGCATTATGTGGATATGCTGCCCATGCTGTTGAGCTAGGCGTGTGATTGCAAACATTAGATGTTACATATTAATAAAATGGGATGAATTAAAATTACATTTGTTTCTATCTCTTAACTCCATTGCCTCCCGCATCTGCACCATTTAAGTGGTCTGATACTCCATCGCGATCCTGTGGACCTCCTCTTGCCGCGAAAGCTTCTCCTCAAAGCTTTGTCGGAGGGCCTGCACCTCTATGTCTCTATGGGAGACACATCGACTCGACATGCCGACCGACGAAGTCTGCGTGGAGCTGCCTCTCGAAGGTTGTGCCATCCTCGAGTTGATAACTCCGTGGAATATGGCAAACCTACAAAAATAAGAATCAGTAATATTAAATTGCATTAACTTGAATTTAAAACAATAAATGAAAGACCAGCTCACCTTCCGTGGGCTTGCCCGCCTCTGCTTGCATACACGGCCTGAGGGTCGATTGGCTCATGTTCCCAATCAAAATCTTTGCCATGTATCTTCATGACTGCCTGCCCATACCTAGCCTGGAAAACAAGGAAACCGTGTAAGTTAAACAATCAAGATAGTTACAACTAATTTGAATGATTTTGAAACTTACCAGTCACTCAGCTGCGATCTGACTGCACTGCTTAGGTTGAGAAGGGTCACTTCCCTTGTGACCTCTCTTCCAGACCTGAGTAGGGGTCCGTTCCACCCCCATCCCGCACTCCTATCAATACGCGTTAGTGCAAACAGTATATTATGAAGATATAAAATTAAGTAAGACACACTTACCTTGCGTTTAGCCAAACGCAAGTGGCCACCTTGGCTGTAGTTGTGTTTCTCGTCGACCCCTCTGCACCCTCGAGCCCTATTGGACTTAGCGATGAACTCATCGCTAGCCCAGTACCACTACGTAAGAAAGGCTCATACGAGACGTGCCCGAATGAAGAAGGGAGACGAACAAACTGTGTGTCTCCATCGTCGCGTCTCACATCATGTTGTCATTAGAGACAGGCGGCAAGGAGCATCTCCGATCAGACTAGGTGTGAGATATGCTCAAAGGTAGCACGTCTCCTTTCACTGAGTCCTAACAGACGAGCTTTATGAGGTCATTGGAGACAGGCGGAGCGCACGTCGCCCATCATTGGGAATTAGAGACACGCTCTGATGCAGCGCGTCCTAGATATTTTGAATGATCTGATACGTTCTTTATGACAATCCATTGCACATTCATTGGCTTATATGAGACATGCTATAAGGAAGTCTGTCTCCTTATTTAGATAATCCAAGACATCCTCTGTTACAGCGCGTCGCGGATTCTTTATAGGCAAGTTCAGTGCGGCGCTAATAGGAGACGCTCTCTGCTAGACGCATGTCTCCTATTAGGTACCCCCACCCCTGATTATCTTGGTTCCCGACTGCATCCTGGAACTAGCCAGGATTTGGCTGCCGCATTGCCCGTGTCAGCAACATACACATATAGAAACATATGTAGCCAAATGTCTCCTGTTCATGCATCTTAACATGTAACTAATCAAATATTAACAAAGTGTACACACATTGACCAATCAAATATTAACAAGTGTAAATCGTGGTTACCAAGTAACTATTTACACAGAATTCCCCTGTTTATCCAGCTTAACATGTAACTAATTTACACAAAGTGTCACCTAATCCTCTATCGGGTAATGAAATTCTCCGTTTGAATTAATGATTTCAGAAAAGATAAACCTGCATAGGATGTCTCTAACTTGCTCAAGGCTACGATGTTCAACATTCCTTAAGATGGGTCTGTAGTCCTTCCACACGATAAAATGAGATATAGCAAAAGATTAGTAATAAAGTAAATAAATGCACTTACACATACATTGAATTATGTTGCTCTCCAAATAAATCCATGTGTATGCAGATGTGGAAGCTGCATGTGTTGCCCGAAGCTTGTTGTGGGACGTTGAATGCAGTATGATGTGTAAGCTGTCAGCGTTTTCCTTTTACTTGTCCAAAAGCCCTAAAAAAACATTCACAGTTAATGTAAAATTATCGTGCAAGGAAACTAAAGTGAAGAAGGAACTTACTCGTCAATAACAGAAGAGATATCATTCAATGACCGAGTCTTTCACTCGCCAATTTTTTCATCTGTCGGCCTTGAGGAGTCACAATACCAGACCTGGTCGTACAGTGTAGATATTGCTATAGTTACCCAATGGTTACCCATGTTGAACGGTAGGACTAGGAGGTCCTTATCACTATATTGTTTCATTTCCCTCACAAAATATTGAATAACTTCTTTTCTGCCCTTTGTCGTTTGCAGAAGAGGTTTTGCTGCGGCTTGCGGGTCAAGATATTCAGCAGATGCTTTTCGCGTGTTATGACGAGCATGTTGTTGCTGGTACCTACACGCAAAATGCCAAATTTGTCACATATATTCTTTGTATTGAGTATGTATTGAAGAACCTAGTTTTTGAGGAGACTTACAATGCGAAGCAGCGTATTAGGGAGATATCCAATGCGTCGAGGTTGAAAAGGTCATAGAGATCGGACCATGAGATGACAAAAGAGCCATCACTCGAGAGAAAGTGTTTATCCTTCGATGACACTAGTATGGTATCACACTTTTTGTAATTTTCCATGTAGTATTGATGAAGCTGAACACAAGGTTTAGGAACTTGTTTGAGTGTGGCCGCAGTTAGCATCGGCTTTCCCAGTTCATACTTCGGGTTTGCATGCGTCATAGCTTTCGGCGCCCTCGGGTTAGGTTCTGACTCTTTCATTGCACACTCTTTTGGCACGTACATTTTCGCCGGCTTTGTTAGCAGCTGATCAGGTGTAGAGTGCAGGGCACTTCGAGTACAAGGTGGAGACTGACACAACTGCTCTTCAAGTGGAGAGTTCTACAGCAGCTCTACAGTTGGAGACAAATGCGGCTTCTCTATGACTAGAGGAAACTGCTCTCCAATTGGAGACTTCTGCTGCTTCTCTATAACTGGAGGAAACAATATCTCTGGAATCGGAGACAGATCCATCTGTTCTAGATTTGGATGCAGAAGCAGATGTGCCTCAGGAGACATTGAAGCGGTTGACGCAAAAGCTGCTGCTACTGCTACTACTGCTGCTGGGTCAACAACAATAAGGCTCTGTCTCCACTGAACCCTTCTAGTAACTGCATCCTGCATAGTCAGCATTGTATCATGCGGTGGCACTTCGAGCTCCAAGTTTTTTGTATTTTCATGCACCATGTCCACCTTGACCACAATATAGGATCTTGTGTCCATCTGAATGTTGTTAAGCACGGTTTGATCGGGATACACTAGCCCTCTCCCAACCTCCATTTGAACGATTCCTCCGACCATTTGCAGAAGGTTGCATGTTGTTGGCTGAGCCAAGTTATCTATCATGTCTGGCTCAATTGAAGGTCCAGACGCTGGTGCCTGAAGATCCTCCTGTGGTTGTCCACCCCCAGTTGCTGTAGAAGCAAAGCTGCTCCTACGCTCATCGTCGTTGAAAAATGCGTCAGTGATTGGTATACCTTCCCCCTCTAGCATTTGCTTCACATCTCTTAGGAGCTCCCATCTCAACTGTGTTTTTAGCTCCTCGACGTCAACCTGTGATGTCGAGGCCGTTTTTTGCTTTCGATAAGTAGTTTTGTGTTCCGGAAAACCCTCTCTCCAGGTCAACTTACTGGAAACACCACAAACATGGCCTCGTTGCTCTGGTCTTTGCAGGGCCTTGGTGAGGGTATCATTTTCCCTCTAACCATTTGACTCTTCGCTGCTCAGGTTCCAAGCTCTTTGAGTGACGTTTGCAATGCTCGGGCTGTAGAAGGTGATACCGCCTGACTTAGACATCTTTGAACGAGCACGCATAAATGGTTTCAACCGTCCGCTGAATCCTGTTCTTCCCAAATCCTTTTTTACCAGCATAAACGGTGTTGCCAAGGTGGTCGTCAAGCCCGTTCTGCGATCGGATCCACTTCATATGTTCACTGCTCTTGGCAAATTCTCGTGATTCACACTTTTCTACAAATCTCATCGAGTCCTCTTCTGACACATGTGGATACTTATGGAAGGGGGTTTCATGATTCTTCGCAAACTCGCGAAGCTTAGTTTTGTAGATCCTCCATGCATGAGAGATCATCTTCATAGCTAGCTTCTTCCCCTTCTGTTGCTTATGTTCTGGATATTGAACATATGGTTGGATAGAGCTTTCGAAGAGTTTATCCTTTCCATTTTCGCTCAAGTGATCGGATCTCTCCAGGTTTAGCGGCACCCCTTCCTGAGCAACTAGAACACAAATTCTGGACAGTCTTGTATTCACATTATGGTCCAGAGGTACGCCTTCATCATTGGACTCATCAACAGTCATAACGTCCTTCGGCCACATCGTCCGCGACCTTTTCTTTCTTGTGTTACCAGAGGCAGATGCATCCTCTTCATGTGTCTGCTGCTCAGGCGCATCTGGCATCACTTTCGTATCTTTTTAGGCAGAGTCTAAATCGGAGACAATCTTTTGGGAAATGCGTCTCACATTATCTTTTCTGAGAGACGCGCCTTTGTGAAGCGCGCCTCGCATCACTTTAGTATCTTTTTAGGCAGAGTCTAAGTCAGACGTTCTTTTTGAAAACGCGTCTCACATTATCTTGCCTGAGAGACACGCCATTGTGAGGATCGTCTTGCATCGCTTTCCCAATTTTGAGGGGTAACCAAGTGCTACATTCAGTAGTGCTTCCTTAAGAAACAGAACACAAGGCATCAATACTTCTCCATAAGAAACAGAGCACATATGACCAATGAAAGTAAAATTTTCACTCAAATGGCAATATTTTCACACATTTGAGCATATATCACACAAATATCCAAATGGAAGTCATTTTTTCACTCAATTGACCATATTTTCACATATTTGAACATTTTTACACACAATCAATTTGGTATTTTACGTTGCGGTCTTGGTTTTTTGAAATTCTTGACTTTTTTACGGTGACCGTTCTGCAAGTAAGGAAGTTCGTTGGCTGATGGTATTCTTAGCTTGATCATCGAGGTGGCAAACGGAGGAATCTCATCAAATTGGTGAAACTCTTCCTCATTGACAGCATTCTCGACTCTGATGATTCGTCATTTTCCATGTATAACCACCTTAAGTCTTTTATTTGTTGTGTCTCAAACATAGAACACTTGAGAAATGTGTTCTGCTAACACGAAAGGCTCCCACATATATCCTTGACGGTTAAGATCAACGCTAGTGAAACCGTACTTGTCTTGTACAACACCTTTGATTCCATCAACCCAGTTGCAACTGAATAGAGGAATCTTGAATCCTTGAAAGTCAATCTCACATATCTCTTGTATAATACATGTCTTTGTCTTGGCATGCAGCGTTATAAGCATCAACACAGACACCACTATTTTGATACGTGCTTTTCTTATCTTGTTCTACAGTGTAGACCATGTATCCATTTATGTCGTACCCTTGATATGTAATAACTGTGAATATAGGACCACGAGCCAACTTTTTTAGGTGCTCACTTAATTGAGTATCCGATGAGTGAGAAATGCGACACCGGAGCCAACCAATGAATTTTCTCCTGTGTTCATTTGCTAACCGTGATTCATTGTGGCCAGGATTGTCTCTAAGCACCACCTCCTTGTGCTCATCGAGGTACTCCAACACAATGGACATGTGTTGCAACACGTGGAAATAAGCGTAGAAGAATAAATGTGAATCTGGAGTTATAGCCTTCTTCCCAATGGTCCCTTTTCCTGTGAGCCTCCCCTCATGACGAGACTTTGGAACACTAATCGGGTTACCCAGGTCAGTGTAGTTAGAGCCCACTCCATAGCTTCCTCTGTAGAGTATCCTTGTACCATGCTGCCCTAAGGGTAAGCTCGATTTCTAATGAAGGACTTCAGTATACCGTTGAATCTCTCATAAGCATACATCTGGTGAAGGAACACAGGGCCAATTAGCTTTATCTCCTTAATAAGATGAGTTGTGAAATGGACGCTGATGTCGAAAAAGGCAGGTGGAAAATACATCTCAAGGAAGCATAAAGTTTCATAGTGCCTTTTTTCCAATGACTCGAGATCTTCTTCACATAGTACTTTTTGACCAATTGCATTGAAGAAAAAGCAAAAGTTCATTATAGCCTCCCGAGCATTGACCGGTAGGATATTCTGAATTCCAACATCAATCATCTGCGTAAGCAATACATGGTAATCATGAGACTTCAC
The DNA here is from genome assembly GCA_036927565.1 of Tuctoria greenei. NCBI lineage: Eukaryota > Viridiplantae > Streptophyta > Magnoliopsida > Poales > Poaceae > Tuctoria > Tuctoria greenei. The sequence continues at coordinate 25,978,439 of JAYESD010000010.1, read as the reverse complement.
ACCGGGAGCTACTTTTAGATCTGGAAATGAAATAAGCCTTGAGATTTTTGTCGAGTAGCCGAATGGTACTTTCAAAATTTTCAAGAACCCACAAAACTCTTTTTTTTTGCATTTTTTGAAAGGGTGATGCATGATGTGGGTAGTTCCATTCCTTTTACCGAGTCATCGATCCACAACTCAGGCCTAATTCCCATTTTCTTTAGATCTGCCCGTGCATGTCCATGGTCCCGAGTTTTCCCATCCTTGTTAAGCAATGATCCGAGTAGTCTCTCACACACATTCTTCTCAACATGCATCACATCAATCGAATAACGGACGCCTAAGTCTTTCCAATACGGTAGCTCCCAAAAAATTGATTGCTTCTTCCACATGTCATCTTCGCTAGTATTTTTGTTAGTCCTTTTCCGCTTACCAAGGACGACATGGATATCCTTGACCATTTCATAGACTTCATGACCCGTGATGTGTGGTGGAGGATGCCTCCTCTCATTGTCACCATTGAAATTATCCTTCATACTCCGAAATGGGTGCTTCATTGGAATGTAGCATCGATGTCCCATGTACACTATTTTTTATGACTCGCTCAAGTACTGTGAGTCTGTTTCTCTCAAACAATGTGGACATCCGCAACCTACTTTCTTACTCTGTCCGGACAAGTTACGTGCTGCTGGAGAATCACTAACAGTCACAGATAAAATGGCTTTGAGGCAAAAGTACTCATTCTTGTGGTCATCCCAGGCCCGCACCCCGTCGTTGTACCACAACTGCTTTAGATCTTCAACCAGAGGCTTGAAATAGGTGTCGATGTCGTTCCGATGTTGTTGTGTCCTCGGTATCAGTCCTGACATCATAATATATTTCCGTTTGTTGCACAACCAAGGAGGAAGGTTCAGAATTGTAAGCACAATTGGTCATGTGCTATGTATTCTACTGTTCAAAAAAGGATTCATGCCATCGGTGCTCATTGCAATCCTAATATTCCTCGGATCAATGGCAAATTCAGAATTTCATGAATCAATGTTTCGCCACTGTGTGACATCAGCAGGTTGTCTTATCATTCCAGCATCCTGCTTATGCTTATCTTTGTGCCATCACAACAATTCTGACTCCTTCTTGTTTGCAAACCAACGCTTCAAACGAGGAATGATAGGAAAGTACCGAAACACCTTTTTAGGCCCTCTTTTTTCTTCTATTGCAGTTCTCGTCATCACCATCATCTTTCCTACGATTGAATCTGTCCACTCCACAAATAGGGTATTTTTCGAGGTCTTCGTACTCAGGACCATGATATAAAATACAATCATTCTTGCACGTGTGGATTTTCTCCACCTCCAAACACAGTGGACAAATTATCTATTTTGCCTCACAAATTGTCGTAGGGACCGTGTTGCCTTGGGGTAACATGTCCTTAAGGAGCATCAACAATTCCTTAAAACAACAATCACTCCATCTGTTGCTTGCCTTCAACTAGAAAAGTTTTACCATCACAAACAGTCTAGTGTACTTAGTCGCACAACCATGATACAATGGATTCTTCGAGTCTTCGATCATCTTCTTGTAATTTGCAAGTTCACCATTACTCTATCGATCATCATCGCCATTTATCTCGACATTGCGTACCATCTCCTCTATGTTATGCACATGAAACTCAATGTTGTCATCGGTGAATCCTGATATATCTGGCTCGTTCACATCCTCGTCGTGATCTTCTTGGACACTGGTAGGGACCTCCTTCTCTAGATATGAATATCTCATCTCTGCTTCATTAAGCCCCTCCTCCCCATGTTTGTTCCAACATCGATGATCCACCATGAATCCATGCGTGATCAAATGTGACCTCAATACTTCATCTATGCGATATCTCTTCTCATTCTTGTAGTGTTTGCAAGGACAACAAATAGTCCCTCTAATATTGTCCAACATGTCTTTCTTCGCGAAAGCGATAAATGCATCTACCCCTTGGATATATTCATTGCAAAGGTGCGGCCCATAAATCCAACTTCGATCCGACGACATCTACGTACAGAAAAGAAGAGCTAAATCAAAGAAATTCAAAGCCACTGATAATCACCGCAAGCCAACTTCAATAAAAGAAGATCTAAAGGTAAAAAATAGTAAGGAACATGAGAGGAGGAGAGGACTAACCCTTTTGTTTTAAGATCCACTGATAATCACCGCAAGACTTTTAGAATGAAAGAGGGAAAGAACAGAGCAAGAATAGGGCAGATCTGGTAGCCACTTGTTCTGCCACAGCTGGGAGGTCATAGAAGGGCAACAGAAAATTGAGACAAACAAATATAAAGCTCATAGGGAATGGGAGACGAGCCCGCTTCCATAACAAAAGGAGACACGCCTGACCGGTGAGTATGGGAGACGAACCGGATTTGATTATGAAAGAAGACGAACGGCAAGGGAAGTCCGTCTCAGTTACAAAAAAATATAAGTTGTGCTCAATGAAAGCGTGTCTCCAGTTTGTTAGAGAGGCGGGCACGTCTTGGATACCTACGTAATTGAGACGGGCTTTATTGTAACGCGTCTCCTTGTACGTTCAACCGATCCATGTCAGATTCTCGCTGAGGCGGGCGTGTCTCTCTTATGGTTATCAAAGACGCACTCCTTTTAGCGCATCACCCATCTTTGTCTCCAATTTGGGTTTCTGACGTAGTGTACTTACAAAGGGCCCAGTATGCATCGGGTTGGCCCTACAACCAGCTCACATTGCCCTGCACATATTTGTAGGTCATTAAAATACCGTTAACAAAATTATATAAAGAAAGATTTAACACATCAAACTTACCTCTGCGTACTCCTCCTTCGTCAAGTGTATGTCGCTCTCCTGTCGGAACGCTCGCACGCCGTGCTAGTGTTGCCTCAAATAGTCGTTGATAGATTGAGTGTGAGCATTCGACAATGCCTGGGCAATAACCTTCCGAGTGTTCCTATTGAACACACCCCTCGTGTGCTAAACCTAGCTCGATTCCTCCTGGTTTTCTAAACGATACCTTTCCCATAAGAAAAAGGATATTCAAGATATATACATTAATAATTTATAAGAGTTTAAGAATTAAAACTTAGAAATTTTATTTAACGTACTTACCATCAAATCAGCCCATACGGCCTCCTGAACAGTGACATGCTCCTGGTGCGAGGCACGAGCGTAGTCATCCCACAACGTAGCAGGCACTTCGTCGATGACATCGGGATAGTCCATACGCACTAAGGACCTGATGACACTGTTCACTTGTTTGTGGTGTGTAGCATTGGTGAAAGACGAGTAGTATCAAGAGCTGCAATATATTTCTTTAATCATTATGTAACCAACAGTAAAATTCAACACTACAATTTTCTTACCTGTCTCCAATAGGGCGAATCACAATCTTCTCTCTAGGAACCGGAGGTAAACTGACAAAGTGAGTCCTCCTCGTCCGCCACCTCTGCTGTGGCACCACGTCTGGTGACCCAAAAGGCTGGTTAATAGTCAAGCCAGAAGGCTGGCTACCTGAGGGCTGGCCAACTGAAGGATGCTCAGGCTCAAGTGGCGCTCTAGCCTGTGATTCAAACTGCAAAATTAAAATGATTCAAAAGTAAGTTTAATTGGAAAGTGAAATTTCAGAATTTGTCAATGACTAGTGAAATTCACCTATGTACGCTATGAAGCCACACCGCCGCTCGCCAACTCCTGCAAGTGACTCATCAACTGAGAGTGTTTGCTCCCGACTAAAGAGGCACCCTAGAACACGTCCACTACCTTTTGTGAGGAACCCCCTCACCCCCCTCGCCTTCTTCGCCTTCCCTTTGTTCGACGACATGTGTAAGCGGTAATTGGTAAATATTCAAAGAAGATATACAAAATTCATGTTCCTTTCATGAATAAAATGTTACTTGCAATTAGTTTCAAAATTCATCAACATCATGATCATGTGCCCGACTCCTTAAACCAGACCAATGATCTCCTGTTGTGACCTCTTCCCCTTTCTGTTTTTGCATATCAGATGTCTCTACATCTTGAAGGTCTGCATCTATGTGATCGAGTCCTGCACCAGGCTCGACGATAAAAGAGTCTGACAACTCTTCTTCTTGGAAAAACTTCTTCAATCACTCCACTATCAAGGTAACCGTCATCTCCAGAAGTACATAACCTGTCTTGAGGATTCACCTTATATAGCACCCACCAAGCACTAAGATTTTCGCATGGGTAAGATAGATAATACACCTGTTCCACTTGGTGTGCAAGAACAAATGTATCATAACCTCGTAGCCATTTGTTGTGTTTGACTTCCACCATGCCAACTTGGTTTTTTTGAGTTCCATGATTGTTATCAAACCAATCACAGTCAAAGGAGACAAGTCAAAGTTCCTTATTTTTTGGTAAAAGTAAATTCAAGGATTTTGTTAATGATCCCATAGTAATTGGTCTCATACCCTTGAGAGCCGATTGTCCTTGTCAGAACTGAAGAATTTGATGTTGCCGCAAGAGGACAAAGAGCTTCAAATTGAGTTTTGCAGAATCATAAGCCATTTACGTCATATTGATCATATCTTCTAACTTTTACCAATCCATAAGATAGTTGTCTCAAATCTTGACAGACGTCGGTATTCACACACTATGAAAAATGGTAAGTTATAAGAATACTTCTTAAGTAATCGTAAGTTAAAATATATACAAGACAAGAGAGTATTACATAAGGTCAAAACTAGGATAGGAAATTAGGCCTTCCATTTATTCCACCCCCTCGCATCGCTTCTACTTGTTTGCTCGTAGGTTGATGCCTATGTGTCCAATTTTGCTTGTAGAACTTGTACGAAAAAACACTTATTAGAATACATGTGTTGCAAAATTCGCTGATTACCATAAATGTAGGGCTAACACTTACTCGAAATATTTGTCCATGCCATCTGTATTAGAGTACATGTAGAGTAAAGCAACCATCGTTTCTCCTTCTGTACAGTTGTAGGTCGTGCTGCCACCAACAGTAGTGCCCATGTTGCAAAATGGAGAGATCACTACAAGATGGTTGTTCATCTACATTTACCGCATCACCAAAGTATTGACAATTTGTTCCCTTATGAAGTAAACACTTAAAAAGTATCCTATTTCCTTAAGAGTAAATGCTTCGGCGGTGTACCCTTCCACCCTTGCCCTATTGTCAACCATTGGTTTCATATATCTTAGCACTCTTTCAGTGTGATACATCCGTCTATATTGCGCAGGACTGCCAACTTTAGCTTCGAATGAAAGATTGATAAGGAGAGGTTGCATTGGATTGAAGAACCCGAAGGAAAAAAACTCCATCTTACATAATATTACTGGTATCTCTACCCCTAACTTATCCATCATCCCTATCGTGATTTCTTTAGCACATAGCTCCCTATAGAAGTAGATAAGCTCGGCCTAAACCTTCCACACCGCATCATCCTGATAGCCCCAAAACATAACAGGTAGGAGTCTTTCCATGATTATGTGATAATCATGACTCTTCAACTTGGTGAGCTTTCCGGTCTTCACGTTCATGGCTCATTTCAGGATAGCTGCATAACCATTTGATAATTTCAAAGTTTTCAACCATTTCATGCCCTTTTTCTTTTCTTTAGGTCAAAGACAAAAAGAAGCACGTGGCTTACCACCACTTTCAGAGATCTCAAGAGTTGGACGATTACAAATCTGTGTCAAATCTTTTCTAGCCTTTATATTGTCTTTTGTTTTGCCTCTTATATCCATGTATGTTCTTATAATACATTTGACCATGTTACGCTCCTAATGCATGACATCAATGTTGCACATTAGTATCAGCGACTTCACTTATGGTAGCTCCCATAGTCCACATATATGAGTCCAATTGTGATCTCTCCGTAACAAAGAAAATATCCAGGATGACCTTCACTTGGCACCAGTTTGTCCAACATATCAAATATTTCTAAACTGTTTAGATGTTTTGGTGGTCCATTAGTGATGACGATGTCCTTTCTGAAACATTCCTCTGCTTTTGAAACATGTGATTCGGAGGCAGCCAACGTCTGTGACAATCAAAGTATCATATATTGCCGCCATGAGTAAGTCGAAAACAACTCTTGTCAGAAGAGCATATCGTACATGTCAAACGACTATCAGTGCTCCATCCATAAAACATGCCATACACCAAGAAATTATGGATGGACCCCAAGTAAGCAACTTGAAGATTGAATTCATGCTGCTTGTAACAGTCGTACGCTTCAACTCCTGTCCACAAAATTTTCAATTCTTCAATCTGCGGTTTCAACATCGCATTGAGACATGTCCTAGGATGATTCGGCCAAGGTACAATGAGGCTAAGGAACATGAACTCATAATTCATACAAAGAGACAGCGGTTGGTTGTATGGAACGACAAAGTCGGGCTAACAGGAGTCTGGTGTGGCGTTTGTACTAAACAGTGAGAATCCATCTGTCGCTAACCCGATACGAACATTTCTCGCATCACTTGCAAAATCTGGATCCAAACGATCCACGCCTTCCATGCATCACCGTCGAACGGGTGCGTCAAGACTTCTTTGTTCTCACGTACACCTTCTTTGTGCCATCTCATTAGGCTTGAAGTTCTTTTTGAAAGAAACAACCGCTGCAACTGAGATGTCACTGGCAAGTAACAAAGATTCTTATGTGCGACTTATGTCATCACATTATTGCCGCCGTCATTAACAACTTCGACATACCTCGATTTATTACATTTTTAGCACTTTTTCTCTTTGTCATGCTCTTTCTAGAAAAGCATGCTGTTGTCTAGACACACTTCAATTTTCTCATATTTCATACCGAGACCAGATACCAATTTCTTCAACTGATACATATCTTTAGGCACTTGATAAGGTTATGGAAGGATATCGCTGGTCAATTTAATGAGATTGTTGTAGCAGTTATTGGAGAAGAAGTACTTATATTTAATTGTCATAAGTCTGGTCATGAAAGTAAGGAGGGTCACTTTCGTTTGTTCATGTAACGGTTGTTCTGAAGCATTGAGAGGCTTGAAGAACTTTTCTGCCTCCATTGTAGGAGGATCCTCCCTTTGTTTAGCTTCTAGCATATCATCTATCCTATAAACCCTCGTGTTATCATCATCCTCATCCACTTCTTCTACGGCTTGAGAAGTTGTCCTGTTGTGAATCTCCACACCTCATAGTGTGGCATGTAACCATTTTAACACAAGTGTATCAAACTGTCATTTTGTACAGAAACTTTGTATTCCGGCAATTCATACATGGGCACTACACCTTATAGATCATTGACAACAAAATGATCGATCGATAAAATCATCTGTCTTGGAAAACCACTCATCTAAATGATAACCTTTCTTGTTCCAACCAGTATACATCCAACTGCGATCTTCACCCATGTTTTAACTCTGTAGTTTAAAGCCAAAGAAATAATTGTTACTTTATACATTGTTTAATGTCACAACACTACATCTATTAGAAAGGATAGGTCTAAACCCACCCAAAAGTGATCGAGAGGAATGTGCTTATGAAGAGACGCGGGACCTGGATCCAAATGAAATTTCGGCAGCATAACCACGCTGTTCTCCAACTACATGCACAAAAATGGTGCAGCAGAAAATATTAGGATTACACCGTCGAATTCGCGTCTGGATCCAGAACTCGCGTCTCTTCATAAGCATGCCCCCTCAGTCACTCCCAAGATTTCCGAAAAGGGACAATTTCGAACCTACACGCATCACTTGCGTAATGCATGTGAGACGGGCCGGTTTGAAACGGGTGACGCATATTGTATAGATTACGTTAATCTTTCATTTTTTGTCATTTACGAGAGAGAGAGGACATGATGAGAGAGAGAGAGAGGAGGAAAGAACGAGAGAGAGTACGTTATGCCCCGTTGGGGCCTGCCATTAACTTACGATGGCTTTAGGGTTAGTCGTCGTACGTTATGCCCTGTCAGGACCCGCCATTAACTAACGAAGGCTTTAGAGTTAGCCATCGTAAGTGGATCAGAGATGAAACCACTCCGTCAGGGCCCGCCATCTACGTGCGAGTGCTTGCCGTTCTCACCATTGTTGTTCACCTCCGTTCCCGTCTAGACGCATACGATACCACTAAATGGGTCGTGTCGAGCCATAAATGGCCTGTGTCGAGCCAAGCCGGCCGGAAGCCCGTTTATGTACATATAGTAATTAAACACTCAAGCAATCAAAATAATAATTGAACAATAATCAATTAAACTACTAAATTAAACTCATATGCATTAATCATATCAGCAATTAACAATTCATGTAAACAAGTATAGTTACCATAATTAACAAGCGTATCAATTCTAAGCAATTTAAAAAAGGTACACCTAGGCAATTCAAAAAACCTAGGCAAGATTTAAACCTAAGCATATCAATTCATCTAAATCTAAGCATAACAAGGATATCAATTAAACCTAAGCATAACAAGCATATCAATTAAACCTAAGCAATTCAAAAAAATGACCATAATTCAAAAAACCTAAGCAATTCAATTAAACCTAAACATAACAATTCTAAGCAGAATAATTCATCAGATCATCAATTGATCAATTCTAAGCATAAATTGACCGTAACTCTAAGCATAACAATTCATCAATTGTCAAAATTATACGAAAAAAGTCTAACCTAGCTACGACCGATGGTGAGTCGACGCCGTTGATGGAGGAGGGTGGCGCCGGGCGTGGAGGAGGGAGGCGCCAAGCATGGAGGAGGGCGGCACCGACCTTGGGGAGGGCGGCATCGGTGCAACGAGCACGGGGGCAGCGTGGGAAATCGGCCATGGGGGAGGCGTGATGGGGGCGCTGAGCTCGGCTGCAAAGGGAGGGCGGCGACGGGGGCAGCCGACCGTCGGGGTGCCGCGGCATCGGGGGCAGCAGGCGTGGCGTCGGATGGCGAGGGTGGCGGCATCGGGAGAGAAGAGAGGTGGCAGTGGCGTTGTGTGAGGGAGAGAATAGAGGCGGGTCGGGCCGGGATATATCCCTTTATTTACGACGAGATTAGGGTTAGGCCGTCGTAAGTCAACCCTTATTTATGATGGAAAGCTTTACGACAGTGTAGGTTACGGTCGTCGTAAGTTAACTCCTAATTTACGACGGCTGATTAATTTAGGATGGCTATGGCCCCACAACCATCGTGAACAACCTAATTTACGACGGCTAGTGCGGGCCGTCGTAAGTTACATTATTAATGACGGTCGACCGTCATAAATTATCTTAGTCGTCGTAAATGAACGAGTTTCCTGTAGTGATACCAATTTAGAAACTAAAATCAGTAGGATTTTAAATTAGCCATATATCATAATCGGGTTAATATTGAGCAAACAAACAATCAAGTGTTAATGACTAATCAGCAAACAATCAAGTTTGTGTTTGCTACGGCCATGAGCCTGAGTGGTGACAGCGATGCAGAGAGACTTGTTCTCCTTACTTTACCTTTGTACTTGATCTGTGTTCACATACAAACAATAAGCCATATTGCTATCGATGCTATTACAAATACATGAATGTTTTAGGAAGATCGCTTGTGAAGTCTGTGATTGCAAGGAGCATGTCAAGGCTCGGTGTCCCACCTATAGGGCTGTAAAGCAAAATGCTTTTATATGTGGGTATGCTGTTGATGGTTTGGGTTTCTTCAGCATACCACATATGTACTCTCAGGCGAAAAGTGAGGCATGGGCAATAGTGATTCGGGTGACAGAAGGAAAGCTTATTATTCCAGAGGTGATTTCAGAGCTTGAGCAGCTGATTCCGGCAAGATGGACCTGGAATGTGGAGGATTTGGGCAATATACCTTTGAATCATTCTTTCCTTCAAGCACGAGCTCCAAAGGATGGTGGAATGAGGTGTTGTGCAAAGGAAAGTGAAGAATGCTAAACTCGGAATTGAAGAGAATGGAGGGGGAGCAGAGGAGAAGGCTGAGCTGCCAAAAGTTTACGTACAGTGCACTGGTCTACCACATGAGTTGAGGGAATTTCTAATCATTTGGGTTGTTGGATCCTTGCTTGGAGTAAGGAAAGATATGGATTTTTTCTCTGTAGAGTAACCGCATTTATTATTATAAAATTCAACTTGAAATTTTCCCCCACACGGATACAAACTCAGAACATGAGTAGTGCCACTCAAAGTACTTAACCACTAGGCTAAACTCGTTTCACTTGAGTACTTAACCACTATGGATATTATATTTACTAGGAAACATGATATATGCAGATTTCAGGTTCTCGTACTAGACCCTAATTTGATTCCATACTCTGTACATGTGGTCATTGGGAATTTTCTATATGAAAGTGGAACACAAAGTGGATGGTGACGACCCTGAACCTATGGATATGGATCATATGGATTTTGATGGTGATGATGACCAGCAGGAGGATGATGCGGCTGGAAAGAAAAATAGTAAGGCGCAGGACATCAGATGATCTCGCTAATGGCGTTGATAGTGTTGGGGGCACTTCAAACTCAATAGATGGCAAGTCAAATAATTGTCAGCACCGCCACACTTATCATATTGTTCTTCCTGTTTCCTTACGGTGGGTGACCAAGAGGAGGCACTTGATTATATTGCTTTCGATAAGGGTAAAAAATGTAAAAGAATAAAGAGAAAGAAAACTACATCTTCGTGTGATACAACTGACACGACTTTAAAGAAATAATCGATTTTTTCAAGTATCTTCGATATTGGAAGAACCTGAAATTTCACTATAGTATTAATTTGATGTACGTTACAAAGAATGTATTTAACAGCATCATTGGGACCTTGCTGGACATGCCAAGGAAAACAAAGGACAGACTAAAATCATGTATGTACCTAGTAAATCTTGATATGAGACCAGAGCTTCACCTAGTAGAAAAGGCGAACGTGAAGCATTACCTTCCCCCAGCTAGTTACAACTTGACACTACAGGAGAAAAAGGCAATTTGCGAATGCTTGCGCAGGATCAGAGTGCCCACGAGTTTCTCATCCAATATCCGCAAACTAGTCTCGATAAAAAACTTATCTTTATTCGGCTACTCACGACTGTCACATGATGATGATAGTGTTCCTTGCCATTGTAGTAAGGGTCATCAAACCTGAGCATGTAAAAGTTGTCATCACACGTTTGTGTTACTTCTTCAATGCAGTATCGTAAAAGGTAATAGCATGTGAAGACTTACACTATTTGAAAATGTACATCGTCGAGACTATGTGCAAGCTTGAGATGTGTTTCCCACCATCCTTTTTTGATATGCAAGTACACCTAATCATACATTTTGTTAATCAGATAAAAGCATTGAGGCCACTATATTTACATCATATGTTTTAGTTGGAGAGATATTTAGGAGCATTAAAAGGTTATGTGCAGAACCGTGCTCACCCAGAGGGTTCAATTATGGAAGGATACACCACTGAAGAAGTGATTATGGGTTGCGCTGATTACATCAAAGATAGAAAACAGATAGGTGTGCCTATACCAATACATGAAGGTCGACTACGTGGGAGAGGCAAAGTATGTAAGACAACTTTATCGTTCACGATTACAAATTAGTACACCGTGCATATTTTTGTGTACTACAACAACTCACAATAGCTGAGTCATACATTGAGGAACACCAAGTTGAGCTTCGCAGAAAAACCAAAGGCCGCAGGGAGGACTAGATCATGAAAGAACACAGAAGACGTTTCACTAAATGGTTATTGGACAAAAATATACCATACAAAAACTCTATAGAAGAGGCAACAATGAAGAAGTTGGCTTTTGGCCCATCTGCTTTGGTGATATCATGGCAAGCATATTGTTGACAGCTGGTATATACCAATTTCACCAGTCAATATAACTCAATTATGTGAAGGAAATATCATTTCTTGCACACATCGCCTTTATATTTAACCTATTTCCACTTGTCCTTAGAGAAAGTAGTGCATGCAGGGATTCTATGTAGAATTGAAGTAAAACAAGGGGATGGATCCTATAAAATATCATTTCAGCCAATCAGGCGACGCCACGTGGCCCCACATGGATCAAATGGCCCACAAAAAGAAGTATCCGAGGTCATCTAATGGTGTAGCACCAATATCAGTGAATGGGACCCAACTGGCAGAGAGCTGGAGGAAGCACACAATAAAAGGGGCCAATACCAGGTCGGTCGACCCCCCTAGTCGGCCGACTAGGTCCTGGCGCCTTTCACGGTCAAACACCATGTGTTGGCTCCTCCCGGCTTAAATAGGTCATGGGTGACTGATTCACACGCTTTTAGTTGCGGGAACTGACCCTTCTTCAAGCTACAAATAGGACCCCTCACCCCTCACTTCAACACAGACCACTTGAGTATTCATCCATTGTATCCACTACTCTCCATAGGTTTAGAGGAGTATAGGCTGTAGAGAGGAGAGTCTCTAGTCCATAGTCTAAGTAGGAGAGGAGTAGAAGGGGTCTCTTCCCAATTTCCAATTGGGAAAGGTATGTCTCCCATATTCCTATTTGTATTTGTGACTTTATTCATAATAAAGATGATACCTTTAATCTTCTTTTGTTTATATACTTGGATGAAGCATTTCTTGTTTGATTGTGGATTCCATGTACGTGGTAGGAGTAATATTTATGATTGTGCTATACCATTCTTATTACATCATCATAAACACTATAAACCTCCACTATAGTCTGGTTAGCTATGACATGATTATGTTAACAAGAATCACTTATTCTAGGAATTAACACTGGTTCAACGATGATTTAGTTCATTGCCTTTGGATGGCTTGTGCCTAGCCTCTTAAGGTAATTCCTTAGTATGCTAGCATGGTGCTAGGATAGAGACTAGCGTTGAATGTCTCGTATGCCCATAGATTTTAGAGGTAGGCAGTAGGTGGTGACAGTCCTATCTGTCCTTTGTAATCCTCCATGTTCAGCTATTCCACTGGCTCTTGGCGGGAGTCGCCTAGTGTTGCTAGGGGTGAACCCGTGCCCGATGTGTTAATCCACTTAGCATGTGAATTCATAATTAATATAATCATTAGTAACTGACTTAGGCTATGTATATGTACATTAGAAGCATAGTAGGAGTATCTACCTAACTCTTAGCCTAGTCCATCTATTACCTCTTTTATCCCCATAGGATAGAATGCTCTTGTGTGTGTCACACTACACGTTCGGCTATGCCACTTAGCATAGGAATTCATAATTGACACGATCATTAGTAACTAATCTAGGCTATGTATATGTACATTAGAAGCATTGTAGAAGTCTCTACATAGTTCTTAGCCCAGTCCCTCTTTACCCTATATTATCCCCTTAGGATAGAATGCTCTTGTGTGTGTCACACTACCTTAATTACCCTTTATCCATCCTTGCTAGAACCTTGCCTAGGCCAACCTAGCATTTCCACTTGCTGATTGTTTTACTTCCATCTAGCCTTCCTTTGGGAGAATATAAATGACACCATTTGGGAATACTCTTAGAGGGTAAATGCTACATTGATAGTTTTCGTGCGCTTGCGGATTTACATGTACAATATAAAATCTATTAACAAGCATTTCTGGCAGCACTGCTAGAGATGAATTATTAGTTGTGTGTAGGAAATATCAACAAGCATTTCTTGCGCTGTTGCCGGGGAAGGCAGCCGAAGTATTACATGACTGAGTGAGTAGAATAGGACCCTGACAGGTTATAGTAGGATGGCCCTTCTTTGTTTTTGAATTTTATGTGAAAACAGGGTAGTGTACGTCTGGTTTCCGCTTGTCGAAAAACTTTGTTGAAGATCCTGAATCCATTTTGAGAGATCGACCTCGTGTTGTTACTCCTCAAAAGATTTGAGCAGCAAAGCAAGCCAGCACAACTGCACCAACAACCGAAACACCAATGGCCTAGAAGACCCTTCATGAGTTTTCAGCTGCCTCTGGTAACAATGTGCCTATTGAGCCCACTGTTAACATGGGAGACATAAATTTTGAAATCAAGACGGGCCTTATCACTATGATGCAAGCCAACCCATTTTGTGAGAAGGCTAATGAGGATGCAAGTGCTCACCTTCAACAGTTCCTTGAGATCTACAACACTTTTAAGATAAAGGACGTGTCTCTTGATGCTGTCCGTCTTAGGCTGTTTCTCCGTTCTCTCTGCTCGGGAGAGCGAAACATTGGTTCTACGCGATCCGAAGTGCTGTAGATACTTCTGAGAAGTGTTGTATGGTATTCCTCACCAAGTTTTTCCCGTTTGGCAAGACAAATGCCCTACGTTGAAGAATTTACAGCTTCCAGCAAGATGCCAAGGAATCTATGCCCAAGGCTTGGGAAAGGCTTCAAGAGTTCATCCCAGCCTATCCCCACCATGGGATGGATGACTGGCTCATCATCCAAAACTTCTACAATGGGCTGACCTGCTCCGCGTGTGACCATGTTTATGCTGCTGCTGGAGGTGCCTTCTTCTCTTTGACGGTGCCCAAATCCAAATATTTGATTGAGAAGATGGTGTCAAACATGGGTTGGAGCGACGGGCGTCTCCATACCCAGCGAGGCATGCACACCTTGAAGGAGGTGGACTTGATCGCTGCCAAATTCGACCTCCTTATAATGAAGATTTGTGGACAAGGCAATGGTGAGGTATTTGGCAATGCATATGCCTTAGACTCTCACATCACTTGTGAAGTATGTGGCAACACAGGCCATTTGGCAATGACTGCCCAGAAACCCATGAGGATGCCTTATACATAGCCAACAATGGAATCAACAATGGCTATCGTCCAGGAGGTCAAGGGTGGGGCCAACCACGCCCATTCTTTCAAGGAGGGTACAACAACAATGGCAATAATGGGAATCAACCCAACTCGAGAGAACAAGCCATTGGCCAGCTGAAGACCAATGAGGCTATATCCAAGAAGCTGTAGGCCAATGACAAGACCCTAGAGAGTATAAATGCCAAGATTGAAGGACTATCCTCAGCCTTCAAGAATCAATTGAGTTTCAACAAGATGTTGGAAACTCAATTGGCTCAACTAGTTGCAGTTGTTCCTCCAATGGTGAAAGTGAGTGCGGTAGTTATGAAAGGTGGCAAGTCCACTCATGACCCACTGTATCCCACACAAGAGAAGAGGAGAACTACAAAGGAGAAGGAGGATGTCCCAGTTGGCATAAGTGAACCACTTAGTGAGAGAATGGCCAAGCACTTTGAGGACACCAACTTATTGCCATTCCCTCATAGACAAAGGAAGCCAACATTGGATGAGCAATTCAACCGCTTTGTTGAGATCATCCAGAAAATGCACATCAATGTGCCCTTGATTGATGCGATGCAAGTACTCACTTATGCTCGCTATCTCAAGAACATATTGAATAACAAGTGGCCATTGCCCACCACTGAGGTTGTCAAGCTTACGGAAGACTGCAGCGCAACCATCCTCAATAGGCTTCCTGAAAAGAAGAAGGACCTTGGATGTCCTACAATCTCATGCTCAATTGCGGCACACCACTTTGAAAAGGCCTTTTGTGACCTTGGAGCAAGTGTGAGTGTGATGCCCAAGGTGGTTTTTGACCTGCTGAACTTCACGGAACTTACTCCAACACCAATGCAGCTCCAACTGGCTAATTCCTCAATCCGTTATTCGGCAAGTATCACTGAAGATGTCTCAGTGAAAATCCAGAACTACTTCATACCCATGGATTTCGTGGTGCTCGACATGGAGGTCGAGAAGGATATGCACTCATTCTTGGGTGCCCATTCCTAAGCACCGCGAAGGCTCGCATAGATGTGGGAGCTGGAGAAATCCACTTCCATATCAATGGCAAGGAGGAGAAGTTTAACTTCCGCCCTAAGTTGGAGCAATGCTCAATGATCCACATTGGGACGAATGTCAAACACATTCAAGAGGTCGAAATCACACCTCCAAAGGTGGACCCGCTCATTGCATTCATGAGGAATTTGATCTATGCGGAAAATCTATCTTATCGTCCACGCCGACACCCCAAGAAGATAGAAAAGCCCGAGCGTCCCCAAAGGCCCAAGTCCACCAAGACGCCAAGAAAGGTATGGCAGATGAAGCAAGACAAGCAGTCTGAGCCCATCCCTTTGGGTCCGGATGTCAAGAAATGAAGGAGGAATGGCCATCTCATCGGACGGTGGTGAGACCTAGCCAATAGGTTAAATTGGTAGTTATCCTTTTCTTTGTTTTTCTTTTCTCTTTATTTGGTTTTCCCCATTTAATTTGATTTTCCACACTGCATATTTGTTTTTCTTAGTAAGTTGAGAATCTTATATTCTCAACTATCGTTTTTATTTCTTTATTTTTCACAAAAATAAAATTGTTGGGTTTTAAAAAAGGAGTTTTTATTTGGAAAATAATTTTTTGAGTTGCAAAAGTGGTATTTCACCAACGTGCTAATTACATAGCCGTTGGGGAGCCACCTGCCAAAAGGGGGAACAGGGAGGCCCACCTGTCAGGTCGGCTGACCCCCGTGTTCGGCCGACTAGGGGAAAGAGCCATTTTGGCTCTCTCTCCTCCAACGACTACATTTGGTTCCCTAGTGACCGTTGGGGATTGCACACTATAAATGGTGGCCGTGAGGAGCTCTTCTTCTCACACTTCACCTCATTTCATACCTCCCCAAAGTCACTCTTGCTCACATTGTTTTCTTGCTCTTCAGTGAAGCACTTTTGATGAAATTTTTCCAACTCAAAAAGATTTTCTTTTGTTTGCATTTGCAATACGCTCTCAAGTTCTTCAAGGGAAAATTCGTCGGGGTTTTTCTTTCACTAACATCAACTCTTTCGAGTTTTTACCTTGTATTGTTCTTGTTTGTTGTGGCCATGAAAGGGGAAGAGGTTGTTTGGAAAGAGGAAGGAGACTGTAAGCTCAAGCCATGGTCGAGACTGAAGTGCACGCCCCTCTTCCATTGCTACACCAAGTTCACGGAGGAGGAGTGTAGGAGAGGACACTCCCATGGGTGAGAGAAGCATCCCACACCAACTTCTTCACGACGACGACGACCTCGACATACAAAGTGAAATTGAAGATCAAGCACGAAAGCTCCTCCAAGATCGTGAGTTTTCTCATACGAAAGCTTATGATCCGCATTTGATCTCCAAAATAGGTATAGATTCCGAATTCTTTTCCATTTGGCATGCACTAGGATGGGAAAACTTTGCTCACATAGAGGAGAAAGGTTCACGCCTTCTCTCCATACAATTCCTTTGCACACTCAAAATAGGATTTGATGGTATTACTTTTAGATTATTTCAAAAAGAATACAACATCCTATGGAAAGAATTAAGTGAAATCCTAGGCTTCCATAAATGTTGTTTGTTAGATTTAGACACTTTGCCTAAGTTTAACAAACAAAGTTTTTGGCAAGATTTAACTGGTGAGGTCCGATGTAGTGCACCCAGGAATACCCACTTGCACAACCCTACTTTACGCTTCATGCATAGATGGGTGGCTATGACTATATTCCCTAGACAAGATGTAAGGATAATATGTGATGATGAGCTGAAAATTTTATTTGCCATGATTAGAAAGATAAATGTTGCTCCAGTTATTGCCATGATGACACAATGGTTAGATTACATTCCAAGGGTAGGGCCAATTGAATGTACTTCATTGATTACCCATATTGCTACTAGGGTAGGAACACTTGAATATTCTTGATTTGAGTATATTAGAAATGAAAGAGAATTAATTGATGAAGGACATTTACTGCAAAGACATACCCTTAAGCATGATCAAGATGGCTCTTTGATATTTTATTATCCCGACTTTGTCAATGAAATTCGGTTACCTAACCCAGATTATCATTTGTACAAATGTTGAAGACTAACCATTGACCTTCTTCCCATCGAGGAAGCCGGATAAAGTAATGTCTCTGGCAGGGTAACTAGAAGCCGTACAAGGAGAGCCACTATGCTTTTGACAACCTACACAATCCATGAGTACGAGGAGGAAGAGAACCAAACGGGTGATGCACCCGGATGGACTCAACCTCAATCGTATGAGACCGAAGGTCCGTCTGGCATGGATGGCCAGGTGCCACATGGGAGCCACCCCTAGCCACTTCAAGCTCTAGCAGCTTGCCTCCATCGTCCATGAGAAGATGCCATTCCTCTTTGGCTATAAGTAATCACGACTATAGCCAAGGAATTACGAATCTCAATAGACGTATGGATGAGCTTGAAGCGAGATCGAGTGACATCTACAACACTCTCCAAGGGCATGTCCAAGGTACCCAAGACTGGCAACAACACATGGACGCTCAATTCATCAACCTCAATTCAACGCTACAAAAACAACAAGCCGATCTCGCGGCATACTTCCATCATCAAGGGTTGAACCCTCAACACGGAGGTGAGTGAAGAACAAGCTTGGGGGAGGACCCCCACTTCAGGTAAATTTTATCAACCCATTTGCATATTTATTTTCCATTAGACCATCATTCACCTTGCATATATAAAAAATATACAATAATAATAATAAATTTTAGGATAGATTTGTTTTTTTTTCAATAAAATAAATGATGTGCGGTAAGAATGGTTTGGAATTCACATAGATGAAATGATGAATAGTTGCTCTGTTTTAATTTTCCTAAGTCCCTAGTTTACAACTTACTATTCTCCAACATATTGCTCTCATTGAAATTTTTTTTGCCTTAATTTGGAAATTGTGTGTAGCAAAAGCTTAATCCATTCTAAGTTGTTGTGAGATATGATATGGTGATAGGACTGCAATTCCTAGTTTGAAAGTGAAACTTAGATTTCTGGAGAAATTCAATAAAGATTTAAGTCACTCTCATTTGATTGGAAATACCTACAAAAGCCATATGATACCTTGATAGACCTTATGCATATGCTATTTGTATTCACATTGAGCTTTGTCAAGTTAGTATAGACCTATGTGAGATTTCATTCATTACCTTTTGAATTCAGGACTTCACTTGCACATGCTATACTTCTACACTAGAAGTAAGCAAATTCCCATCATACCACCATTCCACAATAAAAAGAGAAACTCCATATCATTCATGCTTAGTACTCTCTCCAAAATTCGTTGCATAAAAAGGGAGTAGACAACATGGCTACAAGAAAAAGAAAAATAAAATGCATGCTTACATCATAAGCATGAGAAAAAAATAGAAGTAGCCATGTTTCATCCTTGCAAAATAAGAGAGTCCACTAAAAAAGGAGTCATCTCAAGATCCACATCCACTCCATTCCATCACACATGCACAAGTCTTGAATTAAGTTGTTTTGAATTGATTTCTCCTAAGGCTTACTCTTTTGACATGGTAATATTATGTGTTGCAAATATGCCTATTATATCCTACCAAGCTCCACATACAAGCCTTATGTAGAGGTAGGATGAATTTAGGCAAAATGCCTTGGTGAGGATATATTTACAATAAACACAAAGGAGAGACTTGAGAGAATCAAATTGAGATACTTAAAATTGAATTGAACTCTTCAGAATTTGAGTGGAACTTTATTTCTATGGTATGTGTGCTCCATTTGCTGTTCTATCTTTCAACCCACCGATGAATAAGAGACGGCATAAGCCCCATAATGACGTAAGATGGGTGAAGTACCATGCCAATTTTTGCAGTACTAGGTAGAGTATTTTGTTGTGCACATGATACTTTTGAAAAATAGAACATAGTAGCAACTCCTGATCATCAACCTAAAGTGTTGACTTTGCTCGGGACGAGTAAAGAATAAGCTTGGGGGAGTTTGTTGATGGCTGTTATATACCAGTTTCACCCATCAATATAACTCAATTATGTGAAGGAAATATCATTTCTTGCACACACCACCTTTCTATTTAACGTATTTCCACTTGTCCTTGGAGAAAGTAGTGCATGCAGGGATTCTATGCAGAATTGAAGTGAAACAAGGGGATGGATCCGATAAAATATCATTCCAGCCAATTAGGCGACACCACGTGGCACCACATGGATCAAATGGCCCACAAAAAGAAGTATCCGAGGCCATCCAACGGTGTAGCACCAATATCAGTCAATGGGACCCACCTATCAGAGACCTGGAGGAAGCAAACCGCAAAAGGGGCCAAGACCAGGTCGGCCGACTAGCATCCTAGCGCCTTTCATGGTCAAACACCACGTGTTGGCTCCTCCCGGCTTGAATAGGTCATGGGTGACTGATTCGCATGCTTTTGGCGGCGGGAATCGACCCTTCTCCAAGCTATAAATAGGACTCCTCACCCCTCACTTCAACATGGACCACTTGAGTATTCATCCATTGTATCCACTACTCTCCAGAGGTTTAGAGGAGTATAGGCTATAGAGAGGAGAGTCTCTAGTCCATAGTCTAAGTAGGAGAGGAGCAGAAGGAGTCTCTTGCCAATTTTCAATTGGTAAAGATATGTCTCCCATATTCCTATTTGTATTTGTGACTTTATTCTTAATAAAGATGTTATCTTTAGTCTTCCATTGTTTATATACTTGGATGAAGCGTTTCTTGTTTGATTGTGGATTCCATGTGTGTGGTAGTAGTAGTATTTATGATTATGCTATACCATTATTATTATATCATCATAAACACTATAAACCTCCACTATAGTCTAATTAGCTATAATATGATTATGTTAACATGAATCACTTATGCTATGAATTAACATTGGTTCAATGATGATTTAGTTCATTGCCTTAGGATGGCTTGTGCCTAGGCTCTTAAGGTAATTACTTAATATGCTAGCATGGTGCTAGGATAGATAGTAGCGTTGAATGTCTCGTATGCCCGCGAATTGAAGAGGTAGGCAGTCGGTGGTGACATCCCTATCTATCCTTTGTAATCCTCCACGTTCGGCTATGCCATAGGCTCTTGGCGGGAGTCATCCTAGTATTGCTAGGGGTAAACCCGTGCGATGTGTTAATCCACTTAGCATGATAATTCATAATTGACATGATCATTAGTAACTAACCTAGGCTACGTATATGTACATTAGAAGCATTGTAAGAGTCTCTACCTAGTTCTTAGCCTAGTCCCTCTTTACTCCATATTATCCCCTTAGGATAGAATGCTCTTGTGTGTGTCACACTACGTCAATTACTCTTTATCCATCCTTGCTAGAACCTTACCTAGGCCAACCTAGCCTTTCCACTTGATGATTGTTTTACTTCCATCTAGCCTTCCTTTTGGAGAATATAAATGACACCCTTTGGGAATACTCTTAGAGGGGAAATGCTACATCGATAGTTTCCGTGCACTTGCAGATTTACATGTACAATCTAATATATATTAACAAGCATTTCTGGCACCACTGCTAGAGATGAATTGTTAGTAGTTCAATGTAATATATCGAAAGTCTTCAACATTTTGATATGATATATATTATATATATTTGTAATATTGTATTGAAGCTTTAATATTTTTATTTGACATTTTTTATATGTAGGTATATGTATGTCATGTATATGCATATATTATTATATATACATATAAATGATATATATATAGTATAATATATACATATATCTAATATATCACTATAAAAGGCTCTGGAAAATATTATTAGATATTTTTCTTTTAGTCTCCTTCACAGTCGGCCAGTAAGTAAAATCTATTTGTAAAAACACAGGGAGCATCACAGGCGGTCCGTATAAAAGACCGAATGCACCACTACAGGCTGTTCTTTATTAATAGCCGCATGTGAAAACATTGTCTTTATCCAGGCGGTTGTTTATTAAAACCCGTCTTTGATGTCTGAAGCAGTACAAACGCTTCTTTATTAATAATAGCCTGTGAAGATCATGTATTTACCGAGACGGTGGTTCATGAAAAACCGCCTCTAATGTTTGAGCATTCGACATCCTCTACAAGAAACAGGCAATAAAATATCGGCTCTGTAGCTGTCGGTAAGGTACTGTAACAGACAGCTATACTCTAAGATTGTCGGCCTACTAACGGCCATAGCCGTCGACTCTTACTCAATGTTCTTAAGGCTTTAGAGTCGTCGGTCTGACGACATTAGGCACTTAAGGCCGTCGGGCACAAGAACCCGACGACTGTAATTTGAAAACCAACTATGACTGTTGGCCCGTGAACCCGACAGCCATAAAGCCATAAAGGCATCGTCCGCCTTTCCCGACGTCTTTAATGAGTTTATACACGTCGGCCCCTGATGGCCATCGGTATGACACGTGTGCGCTTTAGAGCCATATAGCCATCGGTCTGACAACAAAACCGACGGCCATATAGCAGTTTTGACCGTCGCCTAGGTAGACACCGACGGCCTTACTAGCGTTTTTTTTAACCGCAGCTGCTTTCCCTCCTTCCCAGGTGGGAAGCCTCCAAACATATAATCCACACAGCCACAACAACAACAACAGCATATAAAATGATCCACACAGCAGTCATACAACAACACTAACATATAATCCACACAGCAGCATATAACCAGAAAATAAGACGACGATGCAAACACATTGCATACAGGCCATAGGCATAAGCAAAACACAATAAAATGACGAATTAACATAGTCATACAACAACTGTCTTCAATATAACAACGAGTTCGCATATCCAAATTACTCCAAGGGACCATTGTGAAGATTAATCTGTTTCCATGTTATTGTTAGAAGCTCTCGCACCTCCAACATTCAAATTGGGGAAATCATCACAACCTTGAGGCGTTGCATGACTGGAACCCTACGAGAAACAAATAAAAGTTAACTTTGCATTGATACTTACAATTCATATGCCTCAATCTTTCTAAAATTCACAAATGCACAACTCACGTGTGTAATTGACTCAAAGGTATTACCAACTATGTAATTAAGTCAAGTCACTAAGTATTGTTCAAATTAAGCTACATTTTCATTAGAGCTAATGATTTAGCAATCATACTGCTGCAGCCGGAGGTGTTGATGGTTGACTATGCCCCGAAGCAAAGGGCAATGATGGGACAACACCGAGATAAGGTTGCAATCCAGGGGCCGACATCGACATGAATCCATGAGATTGTGGAGGATAGGCTTGAACACTCTGGGAACCTTGTGACAAATATGATTACTATTTTGTACTATAAGTCGAGTTAATAAGAAATTCAGTTATACCTGTGAAGAAGAGCCAACATTTTGTCTGGGCTGCATCGGACGAGGCATACCGAACTGCGATCCAAAGCCACATTGAGGGAAGAACTGCATAAATAAAGATATTTAGTTAATGAATTTAATACGGCATCTGCTGATGCATCCGCATCTGCTGCTGCATCTGCATCCTGTTGTTGTTGCATCTGCAGTTGTTGCTATTCCACCTTCTCCTCGTAGCGTCTCAATTTTTCTTTCAATTCCTTCACCTCTGCAGCATGGGATCGACTCGAACAGGAAGTAGAAGACCTCGTCCCACATAAGCCTCACGCTCCACATAACGGTTGCCCAACCCAAGTCTACAAAAAACACAAATGTGATTAATCAACGATAATTAACCTATAAACAATTATTATCTTTACATGTACCTCTTGTGTGGTACGCCTCTGCTGGCTTCGTACACTGCACCCACATCCAACAACGCTCTTAGATAATCTACGTCATCTCCATGCCCTTTCTTAAGAAACTGAACATATTTTGTCTGCAAGAATAAATTAAGTTCATGAGTGGACGTAATAGATGATAGATTCAGTTCATAGATAGATATGTAATAAGCACTCAACACACTTACCACTTTTTGTGTTGCTGCCTCATCACACAACTGCTCCGGGCGTGCCGGATTTGTGCGTCTATGCCCCCTGAGGTAAACCTCGATAAAAGGAGGAGTGACACCGGTTTCAGCTTCCTCCAACATCAAAATACAACATCAGTTCAATCAATGCAATTTTTTAAAGCAATTTACATGTGATTGTAATAGTTCATACCATTTGTTGTGCCATCCACACATGTCCCTCTGCCCCATAATGCTGTAGTCCAGACTTGCTCTTCTGGTTGCTTCAGTTTCTCTTTGAAGTATTTTTGAATTCCTTCGACGCCCAGTATTCGCATAGCCATTCCCAAGCTGACATATCTACACAGATCCAATTCACACTACTCTCCATGTAGCTGCTCGCTTGTTTGTCATGGGATGATGCGACCTGGTCTTGTAATACACGATGACAACCTAGATCCATGCATCAGAGAAGGAGTTTGTCGAAGTCTAGCAATGACACTTCCCCCGATACTACTAAAGCATAGTCCACGAAGGTTCGTATTTAGGTGGGGCGCGCATAAGATCAAGAGCAAGAGGTAAACACTGAGGGTTTTTATGTGGTTTAGGCTGCCTGAGCATAATACCCTACTCCACGGGGTGGTTGTTGATTGTATGAATTTGTATGCCTAGCGAGTGGCCGAGATTGCCTGTATGCCCCCCTTCTACCGTATGGTGCAACTCTTTTATATGCTAAGGACTGGCCGTTTCAGTGTATGCCTGGCCCGACAAGTGGCCCTGGCTATCATAAACACACTATACACGATCTACTGGTATTATGTGTGATTAACAGTGTGATAATGTGACTTAATGGCGGTGTTATCAGTCTTGATAGCCCTCTGATCGTGCGTCATTAATACATCATTAATGACATGTTAACCAAGTCTTGTAACGACTATTTAATAGCCTCTTGAATGTCCGTGCCATTGGAGATCCAGCTATCTTCCTGTTGCAGGCTTATTTCTAGAGGTTTGACATGTGGCAGCTCTAGAGCTTCCCTTTGCAGGGAGGCAGGTTCAGAGCTACTTGATACGTGGTAGCACTGGAGCTTCCCTGTGAAGGGAGGTAGGTCCGGCCCTGCAGGACACGTGGTAACTCCAGAGCTACCCAAACGAGAGAAGTGGGCCTAGTGCTGCGGGACACGTGTTTCCTTTGAAAGTCTCCAACATTGGAGGGTGGAACTACATGAATTTATCCACAATATCAGGGGGTACCTTGTATCTAGGGTACCCACAGTGGCCCTCGGACACACCTCTAGGAGAGGTCTCATTAATAGAGGTGGGGCTATCATCGACTCCCGCATTGCTGCTTCAAAGGTCTTTTCCTGGGCATTTGGGACTGCGACACGCAGTTATGCTGTCGCCGCGAGGCCCTTATTGATATGGTGGGTTGGATCTTGGCATGCCAATCTCACGCAATTGAAGGTCACCGGTTCCCAATACAGAATTCGTTTGGGTTCCTAACGTAATCTTTGTTGCCCTGTCAGACTACCGCCCTCGGCCTTCCAACTTCCCATCATGACAACGGTTTGCCTGGTGCGACTTTTTTAACAAAGTGAACCTGGGCCCCCTTGTCATTGACGAGGTCATTTTAGATTCGAGTCTGGAGGTAGTCTCTATGCAAGTGTTGCGGAGGCTTACTAAAGGGAGAAAGTCCGCACAGAGAGAGAACTCTTTACGCCTTCATCTGATCTTGTGCTTAGAGCTCTCCGCCCTTGCAACCTTTCTTCCACTTCTGCTCCACTTTGCGGCAATGAAGTTGGGTCTTCCTCGCAGTCGGATCAAGAAAGATGAAGTTTCGTCGAGGGTCCGAACCTACATGGGGTGGTCAGACGACTCCTTCAACAACTTGATTCGCCTCAGCAAGTTCCCCTTCAAGAAGGAGAATCCCGACGAGATCATGTACTTCACGACATTTGTCTTGGTGGGGCTCACCCCGCCATTCTCCAGCTTTCTGCTGATGCTACTGGACTTCTACGGCCTGCAACTCCACCACCTCGACCCACACTCCTTTTTGCTAGCGGCAATATTTGTCCACTTTTGCGAGATGTGGGTGGGTGTGCTGCCCTGCATCGAGCTTTTCCGGACCTTCTTCACGGTCCACACAACCGAGAAGAGCAATGTGTTTCTTGGCTTCTACTACTTCATGAAGCGAAAGAACTCTCCCTTCAAGTACTTGAAGACATCCCTCTCCGAGAAGTGGGACGACTGGAAGAAGGACTGGGTGGTCATCACGATGGATCGCCATGACATGCTGGAGCTGCCTGACAGCCTTCCGGCCGTTGACACCGATGCCTGGGAGGTGTTTCTGACGCTATCAGAGGAGTACAACCTGATCTTGACAAGGATCCGAGAGTGCATTTGTCAAAGTGTAGCAACAACACTTCCCCCGATACTACTAAAGCATAGTCCGTGGAGGTTTGTATTTGGTTGGGGCGTGCGTAAGATCACAAATAAGATGATGACCCAGGAGTTTTTACGTGGTTCGGGCCACCTGAGCGTAATACCCTACTCCACGCGGTGGTTGTTGATTGAGTATGTGGCGAGTGTCTTCAGTTGCTTGTATGCGTGTGTGCTTAGTTATCTTCTACCGTGAGGCGCATCCCTTTTATATGTTAAGGACTGATCGTTACACAGCATGCCTGGTCCGACAGGTGGCCCCAGCTATATTAATCACCCTATACTTGATCTACTGGTATTATGAGTGATTAACAGTGTGATAACATGCCTTAATGGCGGCGTTACCAGTATTGACAGTCCTCTGATCATGCATCATTAATACGACATTAATGACGCGTTAACCAGGTCATGTAATGGCCGTTTAATAGCCTCTTGAATGTACGTGCCGTTGGAGATCTAGTTACCTTCCTATCGCAAGCTTAGTTCAGGAAGTCTGACATGTGGCAGTTTTGGAGCTTCCCTCCACTAGGGGTTAGGTCTGGAGCTAATGGACACGTGGGGACACCATAGTTTCCCTGTGAAGGGAGGTAGTTCCGGCCGTGCAAGACACATGGTAAGAAGTCTCCACTAGCAAGAAGGAGTGGGGGCCGAGGAGATGAAGCTCCAGACTGTAGAAGTCCAGCAACATCAGCAGAAAGCTGGAGAAGGGTGGGATGAGCCCCACCATGGCGAATTCCAAAAAGTATACGATCTCGCCAACGCGCTCCTTCTTGAAGGGGAGCTCGCCGACATGGATTGAGTTGTTGAAGGAGTCTCTTGACCACCCCATGTAGGTGCGGACCTTTGACAAATCTTCATCTTTCTTGATCCCGCTGCGAGAAAGACCCAGCTCCATTGCGGCAAAGTGAAGCAGAAGTGGAGGAAGCAATGTAAAGGCGTAGAGCTCTAAGCGCATGATCGAACAAAACTGTAAAGAGTCTTCTCCCTATGCAAATTTTCCCCCTTTAGTAAGCCTCCGCAACTCTTGGATGAGAACTGCATTGAGATCAAAATCGCATTCTAGAAAGTTACACCGTTGATGACAACAGGGCCCGAGACCACTTTGGTAGAAAGTCGTACCAGGTGAGCCGTTGTCATGATGGGAAGTTGCAACCCTGAGGGCGGTGGCCTGAAAGGGCTACAAAGATCACGCTGGGAACCGATACAAATTTTGTATTGGGAACCAGCAATCTTCAATTGCATGAGACTGCATGCCAGGATCCCACTCACCATATCAAGAAGGGCCACACGGCGATGGCATAACTGCGTGCCGCCGTCCCAACTACCCAGGTGTCAGTGTTTGGATCCGGCAGATCTCCCGACACTACCTTTGGTAGATCGAGGAGTTGTAGTTCGGTGATGGGCGCGCAGAGATTCAAGAAGGTGAAGAATAAGTGGACACAGAGATTTACGTGGTTCGGGCCGCCTGAGCGTAATACCCTACTCCACGGGGTGTGTTGGTGTTGTATTAAGCGTGTGAGTCTAGAAGAAGCTCCAGAAGAAGAAGCTTGTCTAGATCAGGGAGTTCAGTAGTGGTCTGGAACCGTCCCTTGTGTATCATCGACCAGTCCTTTTATAGTACAAGGACTGGTCATTACACCGTTAGCCTGCCCCGACATGTGGCCCCGGCAGTTACATGCTTGATACACAATTAATGAGGTTAATTATCCTTAATATCCTGGTAACGGGCCTTAACAATGCTGTTACTAGTATTAAGGGCCATTCGATCGTGTGTCATTAATATGGTATTAATGACACTTAATCGGGTCTTGAAGTTTTTGATTGCTCCTTCAAGGTCTGGAGTCGTTGGGGGGTCCACCAACCTGATTGTTGAAGTTGAAGGTCCGGCTGTCGCCACGTGGCAGCTCCGGAGCTTACCTTCGTGGACGGGTAGGTCCGATGCTGTTGGACATGTGTCAGTACTGGAGCTTCCCTTTGTCTGGGGTTAGGTTCGGGGATGCCATACCGGTATCTAGTCCGGAGCTTTCCCATGTGTGGGCGATAGCTCTGGTCTTACGATACACATGGCGACCCTGGGACTAACCATGTTGGGGAAGCAGGTCCGGTTACGCCTGACATGTGGGGCCTTCGGAGGTCTTCAAATATGGTAGATGGAGTTTCCTTGTGATCTTTGCAATCCCAAGGGGTATCCGGTACGTAGGGTACCGACAGTGGCCCCCTGGGCCCACCTCCGGGAGAGATCTTTTGGATGAAGTCATTCCACCGGAGGTGGGTCCATTTTTCGGTTTTTGAGCCGTGTCTTCAAGGGTCTTCGGACGTGCCGTTGGCGATAGTTCGCAGCTAAACCTCAGCCGCGTGGCATATCCAGGAGGCCGCATGTGAGATCTCAGTGTGCGGATCTCACGCAATTGAAGGTCGTCGGTTCCCGATACAAAAAACGTATCGGTCCCGCGCACCCTATCAGGCCGCCGCCTTTGGGTTTCCCACCTTTCATGATGACAACCGTTCGCCTGGGGTAAGAACCTCGACTTGATCGTCGGGGTGGCCCCGTGCCCCCTTGTCATTGGCATGGTGAAGTTTTTGAATGATATCGTCGGCTCCTCTGCGGTTTCCATCCAAGCGTTGCGGGGGCTTACTTAAGAAGGAAAGCATGCACCATTTGGGGTTCTTTACGCCTTTCATTCGATCTTGCGCTCAAACCTTCCAAACTTTCGCTTGCTTTTCCTCTGTTTCCTTGCTGTGCCGCGATGGAGTTGGGTCTCCGCTAGAGCCGACTGAACATCAATGATGATTTGAAGAAGGTCCGGGCCCTCATGGGTTGGTCCCCTGACTTCTTCAACCACTTGGTTCGTGCCGGCAAGCTTCCGTTCCAGAAGGAACACACCGGCGACATGGTGTACTTCTCCGCGTACGCCATGGTGGGGCTGATCCCACCTTTCTCCTCTTTCTTCTTGATGCTGCTAGACTTCTATGGTCTGCAGCTGTACCACCTTGGCCCCCACTCCATTCTGCTAGTGTCAATCTTTGTCCACTTCTGCGAGATGTGGGTGGGCATTCCCCCTGCATTGAGCTCTTCTGCGCCTTCTTCACCGTCCAAACTATGGGCTGGAGTGACGAGTACCTTGGCTTCTACTATTTTGTGAAGCACAAGAAGTGCCCGTACAAGTACTTGCGGTCGTTCCCCTCTGGGAAGTGGGATGACTGGAAGAAGGATTGGATTGTCATTAGGGTGGAGGAGCACGAGAAGCTAGAGTTGCCGGAAGGCCTCCCCAACATCGACACTGCAGTTTGGAGTGAAGCTCCGTTGTTGTCGGACGCCTTCAACCCTGCTCTGACTAGGATCCTCCTGTGCGTGGAAGGAGGGGTGACTCCTCAGGCGGTGTTTTGCAACATCCTAACCAATAGGTGGGCTCCGCTGAAGAGGAGGGAGAAGCTTGCTTGGGCCCTCAACAGTATGCTGGACGACGACAGGATCGAGACCGGTTTGAAGTCCAACATGGAGGGTGCAACTTTGGAGTTCCACCTCAAGAAGTTCCAGCACGGCATCAATGTCGAGGGTGACAACTTGGCTCCGTCGGCAGCTTTCCTCCCTCTGAACATGGAGGCTAAGTTCAGTAGGGAGCTCCGGCGGATGATGCCAGTGCTTGACGACCTTGGTGTCGTTGAGAGGCGTTAGACCACCGAGTTGGCGA
This sequence comes from Tuctoria greenei, assembly GCA_036927565.1. Classification (NCBI taxonomy): domain Eukaryota; kingdom Viridiplantae; phylum Streptophyta; class Magnoliopsida; order Poales; family Poaceae; genus Tuctoria; species Tuctoria greenei. The sequence continues at coordinate 25,948,709 of JAYESD010000010.1, read as the reverse complement.
TCTCCAAAGCTCCTGAAGGCGGATCCGTTCCCGCCCCTAAGCCAAGAACCGAAGTCGTCGGCAAGGGCAAGGAATTGGCCGAGCCCTCGAGCCGTAAGAGGAAGCATGCCGATAGAAGGTCTGTCAGGCCTACTTCTTCCGTGGCGGCTCCTTCTCCCCGGAGGAGGAGGTATACAACGGCGGCATCTACTCCAGCAGCGGCATTTTCCCGGGGTGCTGGCTCCGGCCATGTGACTCTAGTACCAGGGCCAGGTGAGGGCTCTAGGTCCGGAGGTCCTTCCCGGTCGAGGGGGGCCTCGACCAGGGCAACGCCGATAGCAGCAACAAACTCCGGGGACCCTCCGGGACTACCACGCCAGTGGCGGCTGGGGCCAGTCTGGAGCGTCTGGAGAAGAGGTTCCGTGCTAACAGGTGTGGAAGTCTTCCAAGGTAATTTTTGAATTTTTACCTGAGTCAGTTGTTTTATTGTTAACTGTATTTTGAATTTCTTTGTCCTTCATCCACAGCGTGCCTACTAAGAGGGCTGAAGCTCCGGTCCCTCCAGCAGCGGTTGAGGCTGTGCAGGCTGAAGCTCCAGCTCTAATTCCAGCGCCACCCAAGAGGTGGCTGAGGCTGCGGCAGCCCCGGCGCTGGCTGTCGTGGTTTTGGACCTCGACTCATCTTCAGAAGCTCCCGTGGTAGCGCTGGACCACGGGAATGAAGATGTACCAGCGGCCAGCCCTGGAGATTGAAGCTCCGGGCTTAGATGCTGAGATGTTGGACGCCCCGGCCATAGAGCCGGAGGTAGCTGCAATTCTGGCCCTAGAGCCGGATGTTGTTGAAGCCCTAGCGGTTGAGCCGGTGGTTGGTGAGGTCCCGACAGTTGAGCCAGGTGTTGACGAAGCTACGGCACTTGAGCCCGTTGTCAAGGAAGCTCTGGCGGTAGTGCCGGTTGTTGCAGAAGTTCCGGCTATGGAGTCGGCCGTTGAAGAGGTTTTGGCGTCCGAGCCAGTTGCTGTGGAGGTGTCGGCACCTGAGCCTGTGGTGGTCGAAGTGCCAGCGCCCGAGCCCATGATGGTTGACGTGCCAGCACCTGAGCCAACGGCGAATGAGGCGCCTGCGCTGGAGCCAGAAGTAGCTTCTGCTCCGACCGAACCTTCAACACCCGCTCCGGAAGCGATGATCTTAGAGGTGCCCGCTGCTGAGCCAGGGTGCCAATATGAAGCTGCTGGCCCCCCGCCTGAGGGGCCAGTTGTTGATGACCTGGCGGCTGGGCCTTCGGAGTCAATTCTGGAGGTCGGAACTTCTGCTGCAAGTACCTCCTCGGCAGTGGCCGAGGCTATCCCATAGGACGACCCTAGTGTCATGGAAGCTCAGGGGACTGCTCTTGTAGAGTGGGACCCAATTTTTGTCACTGAAGATCCGCTGGAGCCAACAGAGAGGACCCCGGCAGGTCCGGACCCGATCCCCCTATCGTTGTCTATTGACAACGCCTGCTCCAGTCTTCACCAAGTCCAGCTAGCTTTCTACCACGACAGCAAGGCCCTCGAGGAGGAGCGCCAAACCCTTAGGAGGTGGTGCAACCGACTCCATTTTGAGACCAAGCTGGCGCAGTCGAGGCTAGCTGACGAAAAGGAGTGGGTGCAGAGGGAAAAGGTCCGCCTGGAGTACTGGGGTAAGCTGTTGGATGAGAGGGAAAGCATGACGCGATCCCTCGACAACCAGTCCCGAGCCATCTACGAGCAGGCCAAGGCTGCAAATAGCACAGCGGATGATTGCCAGGAAAGGCTCGCTGCCATCCACGATAGTCTCATCAAGCGCCGGGAGGCTCTTGAAGCACGGGAGAGACAGTTCAAAGATGAAGAGCAGAAATTCCTAGAGCTTCGGGACAACCTCGTGAAGAGGGAGGAAGAGCTTGTCCGAAAGACAGCTCTGGCTGACAAGAGCCTTGAAGAACGCACTAAGAAATTGGAGGAGCGTTGCGAGGAGGAGGAGAAGAAGGCCTGGGAGTGAGGGCAAGATCTCTACAAGCAGGAGAATGCCATCCCCGCTAGGGAGAAGAAAGTGCGGGGCTGAGAGAAAGATCTGGTCAACCGCCGGAATGAGATCCACCTCCGGGAGGAAGAGCTCAGCAAACTCGAAAGGCAGGTTGCTGAAAAGATTCAGCAGAATTCCAAAGAGGTGGAGCGTCTTGCTCGGGAGAGCTCGGAGCTTGCGGCGGCCAAAAGATCCTTGGCAGAGATGCGTGGCACAAGGGTTGCGGAGTCCCAACAAGTTTGGGACTTCCTGGGCAAGGCCAACGACGCGCTGACACCAATGGGCTTCAGTCTCGTGCGTCCAGATGATCCGGAACCGGAGCTGGACCAGGCGTTGGAGGCGCTGGGTTCAGTAGGCAACAAGCTCACCAAGATGGGCGATGTCATCGCGGACCAGTTGGAAACTGAGGGACAGTCCCTGGCAAAGAACGTCGTAGAGTTTGTGCTGATGTGCTACACCAGCCGGGACCCTCGATTCCCTCTGGACCCGGTGCTTGAAGGCCCATCGAAGGAGAAGGTGAAGCCGCCCAACCCAGCGTGTCGGAGGTGGCCCAGAAGGTCGCCCAGTTCTTCCATAGGGTCTAGGACCATCTCTGTGTAGTTCCCGCTTGTATTCTCTCTTCTTCTTCTCCAATTTTGTAATCTCTTGTCTCCAGATGAATGAAATCCAAATTTTTGTGAATTCGAATTTCATTGTTTGTCTTCAACACCACCTTTGTCTCACTTGGCCCCCTGGTAGATGTACACAATTTGATTGTGAACATGTACCAAGAGGATGTAACAGTTGTTGAAGACTTGCGTGCTTCGAACTCGTAGAATGTAGGTCCGAAGTCTTCGATAGTGTAGGCCCCCTGAGGTTGTCGGAGCTTAGTGGCTCCGACATTGACCATCGTCAGAGCTTAGTAGCTCCGGCAGTAGTCTCCATCAACGCGTAAAGCATCGATGGTTAGCCCTCTGGGGTGTCAGAGCTTGGTAGCTCCGGCAGTGACCTCTGTCAACACATGGTGTGTCAACGGCAGACTCCACTTTAGAGTCTTTCCACCATCTTCACGTTGACGGTATGCCCCCTAGCTTTACCGGAGCTGAGTAGCTCTAGTGATGCTCGATGTGAATGTTTGAACATCAACCACAAGCCGCCTAGAGGATGTCAGAGCTTTGGTAGCTCCGGCTTCATTCATCATCATCATGAAATATTTATTTTTCCTGCACACTGAAGTCAAGAAAAATAGTAAAATCTGTTTCCTATCTATAACTTCATTGCGGCTTAATATTCCCAAGAAAGTTTTAGGTTGAACACAATTCTAAATACAATCAAGAGCACCGTCTTGTTTCCTTCAGGTCCGATCGTTTCTGGGATCGCCTTACTTCGGCCTGCCGGGGTGTAGGTAGAGTCGCGTACTTAGGGTGCATGACCAGGCTAAGTTGATAGCACACTCCGGCTCTAGATTGGCTTGGCGGCGTTCAGACCAGTAGACCATCAAAAATGTTTGAACCCGGAAGGATAGACAATGCAACTGGAATTGTACATGAACTCGTCGAGCCAAAGTTTCTTAAGAACTGCAGAACTTAAGTATAGAAAAGAAAGAGAAAAATAAAAAATATTGAGCCTGTACAAAGTAAATGCACGTGGAGTTTGTTTTCACATGATGATGTCTTTCATTATAGGTCCGGGGTACATGGGAAACAAGTACACTCTTAGGGTACGGAACCAGGCTAAGTGTGTTTCGTTTCTCATTTGACCCAAGGTAGCTAGCTACACTTTTAGTTCTGAGACTGTGACAAGTGTTGCGTGGACATTGCGGACCTAACGGGGTAGGTCCGGCTGCCCTCCCGGAGGAGCTACCCGACTCTGTACAATGACTCTATAACATACATCACATGTAATTACAAACTCACCTCCGTGATATTAAGCGTAGAACTTACAGAGGTGCTCAATGTTCCAAGGATTTGGGAGAGGTGTCCCATCCTCGATTGCCAAGCGAATGCATCTGGGACGGGATACTTTGATCACTCGGAAGTGTCCCTCCCAGCTGGGGGAGAGTTTGTTTAACCCTTCTCTGGATTGTATTCTCTGTAGCACCAGATCGCCTTCCTCGAGCTATCGGCTGTGAACATGCCTTTGGTGATAGCGCCGAAGAGCTTGGCAGTATCGGTCATTCCGAATAGCTGCTCGGCACCTTCCCTCTTCAAGGAGGTCAAGGTCTTCACACCGGAGCTGGTCCTGCGTGGCTTCATTGAAGGTCCGGACCCAGAGCGACCCCAAGGTGATTTCCGAAGGAAGGATTGCTTCAGCCCCGTACACCAGGAAGAAGGGTGTCTCTCTAGTTGACCGGTTTGGAGTTGTCCTGTTGGTCCATAGAGTGGGCGGAAGCTCCTCAATCCAGTTGGCTCCATGTTTGTTCAGGCGCTCATATGTGCGCGTCCTGAGTCATTTCAGGATTTCTGCATTTGCTCTCTCGGCTTGGCCATTGCTTGCCGGGTGAGCTACAGAGGCGTAGCTGACTTGGATGCCGAGATCTTCGCAGTATCCTTGGAAAGCAGAGCTTGTGAATTGGGTCCCATTATCTGTTATGATTTTGTTCAGAACTCCAAATCTGCATATGATGGACTACAAGAAGTTGATAGCTGATTGCTTTTTTATTGTCAGAACTAGAGTTGCTTCCGACCATTTGGTGAACTTGTCAATGGCAACATACAGGAACTTGTAACCTCCGACGGCTCTTGGGAAAGGTCCCAAGATGTCCATCCCCACACAGCGAAAGGCCATGTAGGAGGTATCATTTGTAGAGGCTGAGCCGGTGTGTGAATTTTCTTTGCATGGAACTGGCATGCTTCACATTTCTTCACCAGCTCAGTTGCATCCTGGAGTGCTGTAGGCCAGTAAAAGCCATGCCAGAAGGCTTTATCGACCAGCGTGCGGGAAGACGTGTGGTTCCCACACTCGCCTCCATGGATTTCTGCGAGGAGCTCGCAGCCTTCTTCCCTTGTGATACACCGCATTAGGACACCGTTGGCACCGTGCCGGTAGAGATCCCCTTCTACCAGCGTGTATCTTTTAGCCAATCTGACTATCTGGTCAGCGGATACATCTTCGTCAGGAAGGATATTGTCTTTCAAGTAGCTCCGGATCTCCGAGATCCATGCATCGGAGCTTGCTTGAGCATTTTAGTCTTGCGTGCTGGGTTGCTCGGAGCTTCCGACAGCACCTACGACCCTTGATGGCTGCCATGGTAACAGGGCCATCAGGATCACTAGCTTCGGGATGCTGGTCTCGCCCCCTTCGCTCAGTTCGGCAGGCTGAGCTGTGGGTTTTGACAACCTCTGGACGAAGGTTCCATCAGGAGCCAGAGCTCCAGTTGATGCTTTCGTCGAGAGTTCGTCAGCTTCAGCGTTATGGACAAGCTGGACATGGTGGAGATCCAGGACTTTGAAGTCGTTCTGAAGCCTCTGGACTTCAAGGATATAAGCAGCTAGTTGAGGATTGTTACAGGAGCATTCACCCTTCACCTGTTTAATGATGAGCTATGAATCTCCCTTGACCAACAGCTGCTTGACACCATATCATAGTGCCACCTTTAGTCCGTAAATGAGTGCTTCATACTCTGCCATGTTATTGGTCGCCTTGAAGTCAAGGTGGACCATGTATTTTATCTTCTCCCCGGTTGGAGCGAGGAGAAGGACTCCAGCTCCGGCCCCCTGCTTTTGCATGGAGCCATCGAAGTAGAGGGTCCAGTGAGGTTCGGTGAAGACCGGAGCCTTGAGCTCCGACTTCTGCTCACTAGGGCCCCCAGGGTTTGATGGAGAGGGGGTCCATTCCGCCATGAAGTCTGCCAATGCTTGACTCTTGATCGCTTGTCTTGGGACGAATTCAAGATCGAATTCGGCCAATTCCGCTGCCCACTTTGCAATGTTCCCAGTAGAGTTGGGATTATGCAAGATCGCACGCAGTGGATAAGAGGTCACCACTAAGATCTTGTGAGCTTGGAAGTAATGGCAAAGCTTCCTGGAGGCGATGAGAACTGCGTAGAGCAGCTTGTGTACCTCTAGGTATCGAGTCTTGGCATCATGTAGTACTTCGTTGATGAAGTACACTGGGAGCTGCACTGTTCAGACCCTCCCGGAGGGGCCCGGAGCTTCCTCCACATCGACCCGGACCCTCCCGGAGGGGTCCGGACTTGCTCCAGGGACCTCCGGGTCCTTGCTAGAGGAACCCGGAGCTTCTACTGGTGCGACCCTGACCCTCCCAGAGGGTTCCAGACCTTCTGGAATAACTCCATGTAGATCCAAGTCTGGGGGCTGGGACCCAGACTCACCTTTAGGAACCTCCGGACCCTCCCGGAGGGGTCTAGATTCCTAAGCTTGGGATGGTTCTGGTCTCTCCGCAACCAAGACCATGCTGACAACCTCGTCGGTTGCTGAAATATAAAGCAGTAAGGGCTCACCAGGATTTGGAGCTACCAAGGTTGGTAGAGTTGTGAGGAGCTGATTTAGCTCCTGGAACGCCTTTTCAGCTTCTTCAGACCATTGGAATGGTCCAGACTTCCTCAATAGCTTGAAGAAGGGTAGCGCCCGTTCCGCCAATCTTGAGATGAACTGGCCGAGGGCGGCTAGACATCCAGTCAGTTTCTGGATGTCCTTGATGCGGGCTGGTGGTCGCATCTCCTCAATGACTTTAATCTTCGCCGGATTTGCCTCTATGCCCCGGTGGTTTACCAGGAAACCAAGAAGCTTTCCGGAGCTAACCCGAAGACGCACTTGTCTGGGTTCAGCTTCGTGCGGATGACCCGCAGCTTGTCGAAGACAGCTTGCAAGGTGTCAAGGAGTGACTCCTTGTCCTTGATCTTGATGACGATGTCATCAACATACACTTCCACTACGTCTCTGATGAGATCTCCAAAGGTTTTGTACATAGCTCGTACAAATGTTGAAGCTGCATTCTGGAGACCAAATAGCATGGCAGTTTAGTAGTACAATCCATCTACTGTGATAATAGAAGTATGTTCTTCATCTTCCCTAGACATTCTGATTTGATGGTACCCAGAATATGCGTCTAGGAAACACAATAATTCACACCCGAAGGTGGAATCCACTATCTAATCTATTCTAGGCAGTGGGAATGGATCTTTTGGGCATGCCTTATTCAGTGTTGTGTAGTCGATACACATCCGAAGCTTCCCGCCGGCCTTGGGTACAACGAATGGGTTTGCCAGACATTTTGGATGGAAAACTTCTCGGATGAATCCAACTTTGAGCAACTTGTTCACTTCTTGTCGTATGAAGTTCTGTCTCTCTATGGATTGCTTCCGAGGATTCTGATGTATGGGCCGAGCGTCAGAATAGATCTTCAGATTATGCTCGATCACTTCCCTAGGGATCCCAGGCATTTGTGACGGTTGCCAGGCAAACACATCAACATTAGCCCGGAGGAAAGTGATGAGCACGAGTTCCTATTTGTCATTTAGACTTCCCGATATACGGGTGGTATGAGTGGCATCGGAACCAATTTGGATGACTTTGACGGGGATGTCGGTGTCGCCGCTTGGTTGCACACAAGGTGCGGAGGTTAAGCCTCGTTGACGAATGCTCGGGGGTTTTGGAGCTTGTTCCTGCCTGGATTCTTCCTCATGCGCTGTAGCAAGCACATGAAGTTCTTCCAGTGCAGTCACTCTAGCAGTACGGTCTCCGTGGATCTGGAGAATGCCAGCTGGTGTTGGCATCTTCAACACCAGGTAGCCATAATGAGCAGCAGCCATGAACTTGTACAAGGCGGGCCTGCCTAGAATGATGTTGAAAGGCAAGTTGATCTCAGCGACATCAAAGATCAACTTCTCAGTGCGATAATTCTCCAGAGTCCCGAAGGTCACGGGGAGAGTAATGGCACCAAGTGGTGTTATGACCCCCGGACCTACTCCGGAGAAAGGTCGGGAGGGGCGAAGGTCCGAAGGTCGGAGCTAAAGCTTAACAAAAGCTTCGAAGCTTATGAGGTTCAGCCCCGAACCTCCGTCCACCATTACATGGTGGAGTTGAATGTTATTGATGGTCGGAGATACCATCAATGGTAGTTGACCAGCTCCGATCATGTTCCGAGGGCAGTCTGAAGCATCAAAAGCTATGGTGGTGTCCATTCACTTTCGATGAGGCTCCGCCCTGGCTGTAGGAGCTACTGAGGCCATGTCTCGTCGCATGGTCTTGAGGACACGGTGGGAGGTGATGTCCCACGAACCACCAAAGATGGTGTTCATGGTCTTCCGACGCTCATTGTCAGAGATGTTAGAGTCGTCGTTGACGGAGGTGTAAACAGCCTTCAGGACCTTTTTAGGGTCCTGGAAGCCTAACTCATCTTCAGCCGGAGCTTCATCGACCTTCTGTTTTCCTTCCCTATGACGGAAGGGGTTTTGGACCTGCCAGGCAGTCCTCCAAGCTGTGGCTGTTTGACTTGTGGATGGGACACCACACTTTGGATTTGCCACCATCTTCAGAGGACGGCCGAGGTCATTTCTCGGGGCGTGGCCCCCGGCCACCCGGAGCTACTGCAGCTGTAGCAGTAGATGTGCCGGCCGACGACTTCTTCTTGCCATTGGACTTTTTCTTCTTTTTGCCACTCCCGGAGGTAGTGGCTTCGCCTTTGGAGGATTTTTTTCCATCCTTCGGAGGTGGTTTGGAGTGCATTTCATGGCCCTCTGCAGCTTTGGCACACTTGTCTGCCAAGCTGAAGAGCTCCGTGACGCTGGTGATCTCCTTGATCGCCAGCTTCTACGACATCTTCTTATCTCGTACACCCTGTCTAAATGCCACAATAACAGAGGCGCTAGAGATAGAAGGAATGGTGTTTCGTACCTGGGAGAACCTCTGGATGAATGAGTGCAGGGATTCTCCCCCCTTCTGCACGACTGCAAAAAGGTCCAGTTCGGTGCCTGGTCGGGTGTATGAACTCCCGAAATTGGCGGTGAACTGTTGGCACAATTCCTCTCAACTTTTGATGGAGTTGTGAGGAAGGCTCATGAACTAGGTCCTAGCGGTCCTAGTCAAGGCCACTGGGAAGTAGTTGGCCATTACGGCCTCATTACCTCCGGCCGCAAGGATTGCGGTGGAATAAATCTGGAGAAACTCAGCGGGATTAACAGTCCCGTCGAATTTCTCCGGCAGATGAGGCCGGAACTTTTGTGGCCATCTGACCATGCTTAGGGGCATGGCTAGAGCCGAACAGCCTCCTCCTACTCCCTCGGGAGCAGGACTATCTTGAGCCTCTCGCCTTTCGCGAGCACACTTGATATGGATGCGGCTGTCCTGTTGACGGTAATGGCGATCAAGCTCCGCCTGGAGGTCATGAGTTGAAAGCCTGGTTACCGTATGAGTACGTCGCGCCCCAGAAGGTAACGACGTAACTTGCTGTGACGCAACACGCCTCCTATTTTGGGAAGCATGCGGACTAAGTCTGTCAGACACGGTCCGGCGCTGCGATGGGGCCCGCCCCAAAGGAGGAGGACCTTAGTTGCTGATGCGGTCGGCTGCTGCTGCAACCAGATGTTCCACATCATCCCTCCACTGCTCCATTGCACCCTGGGATGCACCTGGAGGTGGTGGACATTGGAGAAGGGCACGCGCTGCATAAAGCGCATGTTCAGGGTTGTTGTTATTCGCCGATGCGGTGACTGACACCGATGCACCGTCATGCTGCTCAGCTTGACGTGCTGGTGCTGGAGGTGGCGGTGGAGGCATGACTCTTGCTGGAGACCCGACACCTACTGGTTGCTGCATGTTGGAGGGATTGCCCCCAGTGGGTTGAACGGAAGAGTTGCCATTGGATGATCCAGCAGCTGAGTTCACCATACTTGAAATCTTGGGCGCCCCTACCTGGAACACCAACTGTCGGTGTTTGGATCTGGCAGATCTCCCGACACTACCTTTGGTAGATCGAGGAGTTGTAGTTCGGTGATGGGCGCGCAGAGATTCAAGAAGGTGAAGAACAAGCGGACACAGAGATCTACGTGGTTCGGGCCGCCTGAGCGTAATACCCTACTCCACGGGGTGTGTTGGTGTTGTATTAAGCGCATGAGTCTAGAAGAAGCTCCAGAAGAAGAAGCTCGTCTAGCTCAGGGGGTTAAGTAGTGGTCTGGAACCGTCCCTTGTGTATCGTCGAACAATCCTTTTATAGTACAAGGACTGGTCGTTACACCGTTAGCCTGGCCCGACATATGGCCCCGGCAGTTACACATGCTTGATACACAATTAATGAGGTTAATTATCCTTAATAGCCTGGTAACAGGCCTTAACAGTGCCATTACCAGTATTAAGGGCCATCCGATCGTGTGTCATTAATATGGTATTAATGACACTTAATCGGGTCTTGAAGTTTTTGATTGCTCCTTGAAGGTCCGAAGTCATTGGGGGGTCCACCAGCCTGATTGTTGAAGTTGAAGGTCCAACAGTCGCCACGTGGCAGCTCTGGAGCTTACCATCGTGGACGGGTAGGTCCAGTGTTGTTCGACACGTGTCAGTATTGGAGCTTCCCTCTGTATGGGGTTAGGTCCGGGGATGCCATACCAGTACCTAGTCTGGAGCTTTCCCATGTGTGGGCGATAGCTCTGGTCTTATGATACACGTGGCGACCCTGGGACTAACCATGTTGGGGAAGCAGGTCTGGTTACGCCTGACATGTGGGGCCTTCGAAGGTCTTCAAATCTAGTAGATGTAGTTTCCTTGTGATCTATGCAATCCCAAGTGGTATCTGGTACGTCGGGTACCGACACGAGGGAAAGACCTTTGAAGCAGCAACACGGGAATCAAGGATGGCCCCACCTATAGTAGTATAACCTCACCCAGAGGGTCTATCCCAGAGGTGGTCTCGGGGGCCACTGTCGGTACCCTGTTTACTGGGTACCCCCTGATACCGCACTCAAAACAAAGGAGTTCCTATGTTCGAGATGAAGACTTCCGAAGGCAACACATGTCCCGCAGCACTGGGCCCGCCTCCCTCGTTTGGGTAGCTCTAGAGTTACCATGTGTCTTGCAGGGCCGGACCTACCTCCCTTCACAGGGAAGCTCCAAAACTGCCACATGTAAAACTTTTGGAAGAAATCCTGCAACAGGAAGGTAACCAGATCTCCAATGGCACATACATTCAAGAGGCTATTAAACAGCCGTTACAAGACCTGGTTAATGCATCATTAATGTCGTATTAATGATGCACAATCAGAGGACTGTCAATACTAGTAGCGCCGCCATTAAGGCATGTTATCACACTGTTAATCACTCATTTTACTAGTAGATCATGTATAGGGTGATTAATATAGCCGGGGCCACCTGTCGGGCCAGGCATGCTGTGTAACGGCCAGTTCTTAACATATAAAAGGGTTGCACCTCATGGTAGAAGACAACTAAGGACACACGCATACAAGCAACCAGAGACACTCGCCACATACTCAATCAACCACCACCCCGTGGAGTAGGGTATTACGCTCAGGCGGCCCGAACCACGTAAAAACTCCTGTGTCATCATCTTTTCGTGATCTTACGTGCGCCCCATTCGAATACAAACTTCCATGGACTATGCTTTAGTAGTACCGGGGGAAGTGTCGTTGCTACACTTCGGCATTTGGCGCGGCAGTTAGGGGCCAAATCTTGTGCGATCTTGTGTTCGGTCTTGTGCGTTACGTTTATGTTCGATCTTGTGCTTAGAGCTCTCCGCCTTTGCATCACTCCCTCCACTTCTGCTCCACTTTGCTGTAATGGAGCTGGGCTTCCTCGCAGTCGGATCAAGAAAGATGAAGATTTGTCGAAGGGCTGCACCTAAATGGGGTGGCCAAGCGACTCCTTCAACAAATCGATCCGCTCCGGCAAGATCCCCTTCAAGAAGAAACGCGCCGGCGAGATCGTCTACTTCACGTTGTTCGCGATGGTGGGTATCATCCCACCCTTCTCCAGCTTTTTGCTAATGCTACTAGACTTCTACAGTCTACAGCTTCATCACCTCGGCCCCCACTCCTTCTTGCTAGTGGCAACTTTCATCCACTTTTGCGAGATGTGGGTGGGTGTGCCGCTCTGCATCGAGCTCTTCTAAACCTTCTTCACGATCCACTCCACTCGGAAGTCAAAAGAGTTACTTGGTTTCTACTACTTTGTGAAGCGCAAAAATTGTCCCTTAAAGTAATTGAGGACATTCCCTTCCAGGAAGTGGGACGGCTGGAAGGACTAAGGGATTGTCAGCGTGGATCACCATGACATGCTGGAGCTACCCAAAAGCCTCCCCAACATTGACACCGACACCTGGGAAGTAGTCTCGAAGCTATCCGAGGCGTACTACCACATTTTGACAAGGATCCAGCAATGTGTGGAAGGAGGAGTGACTCCACATATGGTGATCGCCAACTTCCTGACAAATTGGTGGGCTTTGCTGAAGAAGAGAGATGTCCCACATGGGCTTTCAATGGAGTGATGGACACCAACCGCATTGAAACTGATCTCCGGTCTAATTTGGATGAAAATTCTTTGAAGCTACATCTTTAAAAGCTACATCACAGAGCCATCCATCCAGATGACCTGACCCCACAGCGGAATTCCTCCCTCTAAACACGGTTTTGGAGATCAGGAGGGAGCTGCGGAGGGGGCTATTGAAGCTTGATGATGTGGGCTTGGTGGATAAGTGAGGAAATACAGGGATCTCTATTCCGGAGCTTTGGAGAGAAGAACCCCTGCTGCTATGAGCGAGAAGTAAGTTGATATAGGCATGGGCAAGGGCAAGGAGTCCGCTGAACCTTCCAGCCGGAAGAGGAAGCTGAGACATGCTGATGGGAGCTCCATCAAATCAACTCCAACACCAGCAGTGCCCCTAGTTTGGACAAGTCCAGCTTCAGTGGAGAAATAATCTTTAGGCCTAGTGTTCGCAAAGGGCGCTGGCTCTACCGAGTTGACCCCGGCCGTAGCACCGACTGCGAGCTTTAGGTCTGGGGGTCCTTCCCAGCCAAGGGAGGTCCCAGCTGAGGTGACAGTGATGGTGAAGGAGAGCTCCGGGATGAAATCCAGAGCTTTCACCACACCAACTATGGTGGGCTCCAGTTCCGGTTGCCAGAAGAAAAAGTTCTGTGCCGATTGGAGTGGCAATGTCCCAAGGTAAGGGCCGTTGACTTAACTTGTGTTGTAGTATTTAATCTTTGCTTTCTTTTTTGAATTCCCTACTTTCTGCTTCCAGGACATCAAGAGCAAGTACGGTAGCTTCAGTGCTTACTGCAGCTCTGGAGCCTGCCTCAGCTAAAGCTCCCACCTCAGCTCCTGCCTCTCCCCCATTGGTGGTGGCGGACGACACGACAACTCCAGCGTTGGCTGTTGCGGAGACAGGTCCAGTGTCGATGACAGGAGATCTTGCGGTAGCACCGGACCACATGGAGGAAGTACGTGAGGAAGCTCTGACGGTTCCGGAGTCAGCTGAGGAAGCTCTAGCGTTAGTGCCGAAAGTGGTCGAGAAGCTTCCGTGCCGACCCTAGAAGTGGCAGCTCCAGAGGTGACTACATCTGAGCCGGCGCAACCAGAGGATCTGGTCGCGGGTCCTCCACCTTCTGGGCAAACAGTTGAAGATCCACCTGAGGGACCCTCCTCGTCAGCTCTAGAGGTAGAAGTTCCCACTACGGGACCTTCCTCAGTTGCAATGGATATTGATGAGCTCCCCAAGATCTGCCCAGGTGATGTGGAGCTGTTGGAGAACACGCTCGCGCTGTGGGTTTCGATAGTGATTGTGGAAGACCCCTTGGAGCCTGCAGACGCTCCTCAGGCAAGCCCGAAGCCGATTCCCCTGGCGTTGTCTGTTGACAAAGCCCGCTCAAGTCTCTGAAAGGTCCATCTTGCCTTCAACTACGAACGCAAGACTCTCAAAGAAAAGTGCAACACCCTGCGGCGCTAGCGCAATAGGCTGTTCTTCGAGACCAAGCTGATGCAGTCTCAGCTAGCAGACCAGAAGGAGTGGGTGGCCAAGGAGAAATCTTGGCTGATGTGGTTAGACCGCGCGCTCAATGAGAGAGAGACAATGATCAAGGCCCTCGATGAGAAGACCAGGGAGGTCTATGAGCATGCTAAGGAGGCCAGTGAAGCGGCCGACAGCCACTCGGGCAGCATCAATGAATTGAATGAGCAACTTCTCAAGCGCCAAAAAGCTCTCGATCAAAATGAGGATAAGCTCCTAGGGAAAGAGGAAGACCTCATGAAGAGGGAGGAGGAGCTAGACAAAAATCTGTCTCTGAGGGAGCAAAGCTTGGCTGATCTTGCCGAACAGTTCAATCTATGGTGTGAGCAAGAGAAGGATCGGATATGGCAGTTGGGGAGAAGCTTCTCCAAGAGAGAGACTGACATCTCCACCAGGGAGGAGAAGGTGAAGGCCAAGGAGAGAGACTTGGCAGATTGGTGGAACCGCATTCACCTCCGAGATAGGGAGCTCAGCGACCAAGAGAAGCAGGTGGTTGAGATGATCCAACAACATGCTAAGCAAGTTGAGCGCTTCTCCAAGGAGGGTTCTGCGAGGATAAAAGATGTAATAGAGGGACTAGGCTGAGACTTAGGTAGATACTCCTACTATGCTTCTAATGTACATATACATAGCCTAAGTTAGTTACTAATGATTATATTAATTATGAATTCTCATGCTATGTGGATTAACACATTGGGCACGGGTTTACCCCTAGCAACACTAGGCGACTCCCGCCAAGAGCCTGTGGCATAGCCGAACGCGGAGGATTACAAAGGGCAGATAGGGATATCACCACCTACTGCCTACCTCTTCAATCCGTGGGAATACGAGACATTCAACACTACTCTCTATCCTAGCACCATGGTAGCATATTAAGTAATTACCTTAAGAGCCTAGGCACAAGCCATCCTAAGGCAATGAACTAAATCATTGTTGAACCAATGTTAATTCATAGAATAAGTGATTCATATTAACATAATCATGTCATATCTAATTAGACTATAGTGGACGTTTATAGTGTTTATGATGATGTAATAAGAATGGTATAGCACCATCATAAATACTACTCCTACCACATACATGGAATCCACAATCAAACAAGAAACGTTTCATTCAAGTATATGAACAAAAGAAGACTAAAGATATCATCTTTATTATGAATAAAGTCACAAATGCAAATAGGAATATGGGAGACATACCTTTCCCAATTGGAAATTGAGAAGATACTCCTTCTACCCCTCTCCTACTTGGACTATGGAC
Organism: Tuctoria greenei; assembly: GCA_036927565.1. NCBI lineage: Eukaryota > Viridiplantae > Streptophyta > Magnoliopsida > Poales > Poaceae > Tuctoria > Tuctoria greenei. The sequence continues at coordinate 25,933,481 of JAYESD010000010.1, read as the reverse complement.
TAGAGACTCTCCTCTCTATAGCCTATACTCCTCTAAACCTATGGAGAGTAGTGGGTACAATGGATGAATACTCAAGTGGTGTGTGTTGAAGTGAGGGGTGAGGGGTCCTATTTATAGCTCGGAGAAGGGTTGGTTCCCGCCACAAAAACCGCGCGAATCAGTCAGCCCTGACCTCTTGAAGCTGGGAGGAGCCAACACGTGGTGTTTGATAGTGTTTGGCGGGAAGACCTAGTCAGCCGACTAGGGGGGTCGGCCGGCCTGGTCTTGGCCCCGTTGGGGTTGTGCTTCCTCCAGGTCTCTGCCAGGTGGGTCCCATTCATTTATATGGGTGCAACACTGTTAGTTGGCCTCGAATACCTCTGTTTGTGGGCCATTTGATCCATGTGGTGCCAAGTGTCATCGCTTGATTGGCCGAAATGATATTTTGTAGGATCCATCCGCTTATTTCACTTCATTCCTGCATAAAACTCCTGCATGTACCATTTTCTCCAAGGACAAGTGGAAATAGGTTAAATAGAAAGGTGATGTGTGCAAGAAATGACAAATTCGTCACATAATTGAGTTATATTGACAGGTGAATTGGTATATAACACTTGTCAACAAACTCCCCCAAGCTTATCCTTTGCTCGTCCCGAGCAAAGTCAAGACTTTAGGTTGATGACCAGGAGTTGCTACTATGTCCTAATTTTCAAAAGTACCATGTGCACAACAAAATACTGTACCTAGTATTGCAAAAATTGGCATGATACTTCACCCATCTTAAGTCATTATGGGGCTTATGCCATCTGCTATTCATGGTTGGTTGAAAGATAAAACAGTAAATGGAGCACACATACCCTAGAAATCAAGTTCCACTCAAATTCCGGAGAGTTCAATTTAGATTTTAAGTGCCTCAATTTGATTCTCTCAAGTCTCTCGTTTTTGTGTACTGTGAAATAAATCCTCACCAAGGCATTTTGTCTAAATTCATTCTACCTCAACATAAGGCTTGTATGTGGAGCTTGGTAGGGAATATAGTAGGCATATTTGCAACACATAATATTGCTAAGTCAAAAGAGTAAGCCTTAGGAGAAATCAATTCAAAACAATTTGATTCAAGACTAATGCATGTGTGATGGAATGGAGTGGATGTGGATATTGAGATGACTCCTTTTTTGAGTGGACTCTCTTATTTTGCAGGGTTGAAACATGGCTTCTCTTTTTTTTTCTCATGCTTATGATGTAAGCATGCATTTTCTTTTTCTTTTTCTTGTAGCCATGTCTTCTACTCCCTTTTTATGCAATGGATTTTGGACAAAGCACTAAGCATGAGGGATATGGAGTTTCTCTTTTTATTGTGGAATGGTGGTATGATGTAAATTTTGCTTACTTCTAGTGTAGAAGTATACATGTGCAAGTGAAGTCTTGAATTCACAAAGTAATGAATGAAATATCACATAGGTCTATACTAGTTTGACAAAGCTCAATGTGAAGACAAATAGCATATGCATAAGCTCTATCAATATAATGTATCATATGGCTTTGGTGGGTAATTCCAATCAAATGAGGATAACTTAAATCTTTTTATAATTTCTCCGAAAATCTAAGTTTCACTTTCAAACTAGGAATAACAGCCCTATCACTATATCATATCTCACAACAACTTAGAATGGAGTAAGCTTTTGCTACCCACAATTTCCATATCAAGGCAAAAAAAATTTTAGCCAATGAGAGCAATATGTTGGAGAGTAGTAAGTTGTAAACTAGGGACTTAGGAAAATTAAAGTAGAGTAACTATTCATTATTTCATCCATGTGAATTCCAAGTCAGTATTACCACACATCATTTATTTTATTGAAAGCAATTCTATCCTATATTATTTTTAAATGCAAGGTGGATGATGGCTAAGTGGAAAATAAATATGCAAGGGGTTGATACAATTTACCTCAAGTTGGGGTCCTCCCCCAAGCTTGTTCTTCACTCACCTCCGTGAAGAGGGTTGAACCCTTGTTGAAGGAAGTATGCCATGAGATCGGCTTGTTGTTGTTGTAGCATGGAGTTGAAGTTGGTGAATTGAGCGTCCATGTGTTGTTGCCAGTCTTTGGTACCTTGGACATGCCCTTGGAGAGTGTTGTAGATGTCACCCGTCCTTACTTCAAGCTCCTCCATACGTCTAGAGAGGTCCATCATTCCTTAGCTATTGTCACGATGACTTCTAGCCGAAGTGGAATGACATCTTCTCATAGATGTTGAAGGCAAGCTGCTAGAGCTTGAAGTGGATAGGGGTGTTTCCCATGTAGCACCTGGCCATCCATTCCAAGATGGACCTTCGGTCTCATACGAAGGAGGTTGAGTCCATACGGGTGCATCACCCGTTGGGTTCTCTTCCTCTTCGTACTCATGAACCGTGGAGGTTGTCAGGGGCATGGCCGCTCTCCTTGTCTGGCTTCTAGTTACCTTGCCAGAGACATTACTTCTTAAGGGTAACCGAATTTCATTGACAAAGCCAAGATAATATAATATCAAAGAGCCATCTTGATCATTCTTAAGGGTATGTCCTTGCACTAAATAATCTTCATAATTTTTTTTTCATTTCCAATATACTCAAATGAAGAATATTCTAGTGCTTCTACCCTAATAGCAATACAAGTAATCAATGAAGTACATTCAATTGGTCCTACCCTTGGAATGTAATCTAACCATTGTTTTATCATGGCAATAACTGGAGCAACTTTTATCTTTTTAATCGTGGCAAATAAAATTTTCAACTCATCATCATGCACTATCCTTACATCTCCTCTAGGGAAAATAGTCATAGCCACCCATCTATGCATGACTCGTAAAGTAGGGTTGTGCAAGTGGCTATTCTTAGGTGCACTACATCTGACCTCTCCAGTTAAATCTTGCTAAAACTTTGTTTGTTAAACTTAGGCAAAGCGTCTAAACCTAGGAAACAACGTTTATGGAAGCCTAGGACTTCAATTAATTCTTTCCATAGGATGTTGTATTCTTTTCAAAATAATCTTAAAGTAATACCATCAAATCCTATTTTGAGTGTGCAAAGGAATTGTATGGAGATAAGGCGTGAACCTTTGTCCTCTGTGTGAGCAAAATTTTCCCATCCTAATGCACGCCAAATGGAAAGGAATTTGGAATCCATACCTATTTTGGAGATCAAATCCGGATCATATGCTTTCGTATGAGAAAACTCACGATCTTGGAGGAACTTGCATGCTTGATCTTTCACTTCACATTGGATGTCGAGGTCGTTGTCATGAAGAAGTTGATGAGGGTTGCTCCTCTCACCCATGGGAGTGTCCTCTTCTACACTCCTCCTCATGAACTTGGTGTAGCAACAGAAGAGGGGCGTGCACTTGAGTCTCCACCATGGCTTGAGCTTGCAGCCTCCTTCCTCTTTCCAAACAACCTCTTCATTCCTTTCATGGCCACAATAAACAAGAACACAACAAGGCAAAAACTCGAAAGAGGTGATGTTAGTGAAAACAAAACCCCGTCAAATTTTCCCTTGAAGAACTTGAGAGCAAATTGCAGATGCAAAGAAAAGCAAATCTTTTATAGCTGGGAATTGATCAAGAGCACTTCAATGAAGAGCAAGAAAAACAATGTGAGCAAGAGTGACATTGGGGATGTAAGAAATGAGGTGAAGTGTGAGGAGAAAAGCTCCTCACGACCACCTTTTATAGTGTGCAATCCCCAACGGTCACTAGGGAACCAAATGTAGTCGTTGGAGGAGAGAGAGCCAAAATGGCTCTTCCCCTAATCGGCTGAACAGAGGGGTCGACCGACCTGATAGGTGGGCCCCCTGTTCTCCCTTTTGGCAGGTGGCTCCCCAACGGCTATGGGATTAGCACTTTGGTGAATTACCACTTTTGCAGCTCATAGAATTTTTTTTCTGAATAAAAACTCCTTTTTCAAAACCCGACAATTTTCTTTTTTTGAAAATAAAGAAATAAAAATGATAGTTGAGAATATAAGATTCTCAACTTACTAGGAAAACCAAATATGTAGTGGGGAAAAATCAAACTAAATGGGGGAAAACCAAATAAAGAGAAAAGAAAAACAAAGAAAAGGATAACTACCAATTTAACCTATTGGCTAGGTCTCACCACCGCCGATGAGACGGACATTTCTCCTTCTTCATTTCTTGACATCCGGACCCAGAGGGATGGGCTCGGACGGCTTGTCTTGCATCTTCCACCATACCTTCTTTGGCGGCCTAGTGGACTTGGGCCTTTGGGGAGGCCCGGCCTTCTCCGTCTTCTTGGGTTGTCGACGTGGACGATAAGACGAGTTTTCCGCATATATCAATTTCCTCATGAATGCAATGAGCGGGTCCATCTTTGGAAGTGTGATTCGACCTCTTGAATGTGCTGAAAATTCGGTTTATACTTGATACGGATCATGGAGCATTGCTCCAACTTTGGGTGAAAGTTAAACTTCTCCTCCTTGCCATTGATATGAAAGTGGATTTCTCGAGCTCTCACGTCTATGCAAGCCTTTGTAGTGCTTAGGAATGGGTGTCCAAGAATGAGTGGTGTATCCTTCTCGACCATGTTGAGCACCACGAAATCCACGGGTATGAAGCAGTTCTGGATTTTCACCAGGAAATCTTCAGCAATACCCACCGGATAACGGACTGAGGAATCAACCAGTTGGAGCTGCATTGATGTTGGAGTGAGTTCTGTGAAGTTCAGCTGGTCGAAAACCACCTTGGGCATCACACTCACACTTGTTCCAAAGTCATAAAGGGCCTTGTCAAAGTGGTGTGTCCCAATTGAGCATGATATTGTAGGACATCTAGGGTCCTTCAGCCAATTGCCTCCTTGTAGAGAAATCATGTTGACATTTTCCACAGAGGGTTTGGGCTGTCCTGGCATCTTGCCATTCTCCACTTGAGGAACAGTAGCTGCCAGTTGAGCAAACTGAGTTTCCAACATCTTGTTGAAACTCAATTGATTCTTGAAGGCTGAGGATAGTCCTTCAATCTTAGCATTTATGCTCTCTAGGGTCTTGTCATTGGCTGACAACTTCTTAGATATAGCCTCATTGATCTTCAACTGGCCAATGGCAAGTTCCCTCAGGTTGGGTTGATTTCTATTATTGCCATTGTTGTTGTACCCTCCTTGAAAGAATGGGCGTGGTTGGCCCCACCCTTGACCTCCTGGACGATAGCCATTGTTGGCTGCGTATAGGGCATCCTCACGGGTTTCTGGGTAGTCATTACCCAAATGGTCCGTGTTGCCACAGACATCACAAGTGATGTGAGAGTCTAAGGCATAGGCATTGCCACATACCTCACCATTGCCTTGTCCATCAATCTTCTTCATTAGGAGGTCCAATTTGGCAGCGATCATGTCCACCTCCTTCAAGGTGTGCATGCCTCGCTGGTGGGTATGGAGACGCTCGTCGCTCCAGCCCATGTTTGACACCATCTTCTCAATCAAATCTTTGGTTTTGGGCACCGTCATTGAGAAGAAGGCACCTCCATCAGCAGCATAATTATGGTCACGAGCGGAAGGGATCAGCCCGTTGTAAAAGTTTTGGATGATGATCCAGTCATCCATCCCGTGGTGGGGACCGACTAGGATATGTACTCCTGAAGCCTTTCCCAAGCTTCAGGAATAGATTCCTTGGCATCTTGCTTGAAGCTAGAAATTCTTCCACGTAGGACATTGGTCTTGCCCAATGGGAAAAACTTGGCGAGGAATGCCACAAAACATTTCTCCCAAGTATCTACAACACTTAAATTAAATAAAATCATGCCCTAAAGTGAGGATTTCAAAATTCAAAGTTAGCTACTGTTTAAACTTAGTCAAATTATGAAATTGAGTTGCCCAATAAATTCGTCATAATTCAAAAAGTACCTCTGTCAAGTTTTGTTATTTTTGAAGCCCATTGGCTATTTAAATCAATTGGTGCAATGAAATCCATTTGAATTCAAATTCAGATTTGAATTCAAATGAAAGTTGATCAAATGTGGGTTTAAATCTCAAAATAAACCCCACATGTTTGAATTAGTGGTACAACAAATATCTAGAATTTTGGATTAAGATGGGTAGAAAAATAGATTGAGCAGAGATAAGAAGAAATGTTTGCCTTGGTGGGACCCACATGGCAGCCTCCCAAACAGAGAACCGACTCTGTTCTTTTCACTACAGAGTGCCACCACACGGTTTCATGTCCAACGCATGGTCTGCACCGTCGAGGAGAAAACCAACATTTCTCTCTTCTCCTTATCACTCCATCACTGTCTACCTTGGATATTCTCTTCGTTCTCTGGTTGGAGCAAACCCAAGTGCTCTATTCTTCCCGTGCCGGCGCAGCAAAAAGGTGACCGACGGCACCCTCCTTCCGTGTTGAGTTCCAGCTTTGGTGCAGGCCACGGAGCAAAGTGCACGGCCGTCCCTCTCCTCCCCGGCTTGTGCGTGGTGGACTTTGACGGGAGCCCAAGGGGACACAATGAGATTTTCACCCGCCTCTGCTCAATGTGGCCGGCGCCCTCCTCTCCTCTCTATCGCGCAAGCAGTTCTTCCATTCCCGTGCCCAACGAACACCACCCAAAGGTCCGCTACACCTTCTTCTTCCCTCCCCAAGTCCAGTTCACCGTTTACTAGCTCGTGCCCTCAGAGTTGTAGCAGTTCTTTCGGCCATAGCATGTAACACCGCAGTTTGGACGTTGCAATTCATCGCTCATAGACCACCTCACCTCAATCCCAATAGATAATGTGTACTAGAACTGCTGGAGATCCATCACAACCAAAAACATTGAAAAAAGACCAAGTAAACAGAGATAACACCTAGTTTTCATGGCCGCCACCATTTTTGACCTAGGTCAGAGGTGGAAGCTATATTGCAGCCATTTGCAACCCATTTAAGGTTCATTTTAATACTCTTCAGACTTCAGGGAATCTTTAAGATCAATTTTGGGGTTGAATTGTGTCTCTGTTGTGAGAGGACACCTTGCCGGACTTGGCCGAACCGCCTCCACTGTGAACCTAGGGTTCCAGACACCCTCATCGCGCGCCGACCCCTCCGACGAGTTTCCCTGGTCGCTTGGTTGGCACTGCACCGAAAACGTGGAGGTTTAGCCGCCGTTTTCCTCTCTCTGGCGAGAGGCGCCGCTGCGCCGGTGAGGAAGGGCGCCGTCGGGCTGGAGGTTGAAGAAACCCCTAGTGCGCGTGATTGTATGTGGCTATAAGATCGTTTGTGGCAATGTAAGAAAATTCCATAGCCCGGTGTGGCTGTAATGCCATTGGTCAATTCAAAATCCCTGCCCCATTGTCAGGTTTAAAAACGGGGACCCCATCTGTCAGACGTACAACTCATTTTTACATTGGAAAATAATACCAGAAAGTGAGTGAACTTAGAAAAATCATTCCTCCCTGTATAATAGTCCAAAAATTCTCAAATAAATTTTGCTGAACTCCTCATGGCAAACACTTTGCAGTGGTACAATTGAATTTCTATGGAAATCCCTGAATTTTGCTCAATAATTCCTCAATTTTAAATATTTGATAATTTATTCCAGGTGATTCCTTTAAAGTAAAATTCTCAAATTTGGCTATAATATACAATCAAATATCCTTGATCATCAGTAAAAAATTTGAAGGTCATTCAACATGGTTTGATTGTTCAAATTGTGGTCCAATATCCTATGTTCACGAAAAATGCCAAAATGAACAAAAACATTTTCAGAAATTCTTATAAATTTGTAAAATTAATATATCCCTCTAGGAAGCTTAGAAAAATGTGAAATCAATTTCGTTGGACTCTTGGTGAGCAGCAATTTCTGGAAAACCAAATTTGAGACATGACAAAGCTACAATTGTTCCAGGAAAATTCCGTGAAGCATAAATCTTTATGGATTTTGTAGACCACACTTACTTTTGCTTTAGCTGAAACTTTGCTAGAGCCAGTCTTATGAGGTCAGTGAACTACTACAAAAATCCCAGCTTCATTGGATTGGATCTTCATCAGAGTCAGTCATTAGTACCTTTGTTCTACATGTATATCATATTGAGGTTCCTAAGTCCACCTCTTTTCAAAGCAATTTTGCTAAATTCATTCCTTGCCACTAGAATTAGAATACAGTAGAGACCTTGCTATAGTTTCTGTGCAGCATGTGACTTTCTTCTTGAGCTACACATAGCTTGTTCTTTTGTTAAATCATAATCCTTATATTGCATCTCATTTCGATAGTGATCGTGATGATGAAGGACTTTAACATGGGATTTATTTTGGAAGGACCAGCAGCAGATCATATTGGCTTCATCTGACTTTATTGACCTTTGGATTAGCTGAAACCTAAGGCAAGCCCCGGTTTGCATATAAGAGCCTTTATAGAGTTTTATTTTGTATACACTATACATATGAGGTATGTATTGTGCATTAGGTCAGGATTTGTTGAAAATGGTTCACATGGATTTAGTTTGAGAATGGTTTATGAATCTCAATATGAGACCGGGCAGTGGAGTAGGAAGCAGAAGGACGTGGTCCTGGGTGTGTAGCCCTGCCTATGTTGATTAATGACCGATCCATATGCGTCCCTGCTGAGCAACTTTGAACTGTACCTGTTGCATACTGGCTATATGGGCCCCACGAAACCGATGTAACTCAGGCACCATCGCATCGAAACTTATACCGTGGTCCCTTGGGGGAAAGACGACAGAAGGTGGAAATCTACTAGCGGGCAACTTCGACGTGTCCGTGTAGTGGACCTTCTGTGAGGATCATAGAACTGGTTCGACGTTGGGATGATGAGTGAAAGGTGGACACTTATGACGTGATGAGAAGAGCATTGACGTGTCTTCCACGCGGGTGTATGTGTCGTGCATACCTGGTGTCTGCCGATTGCAATCACCGCCCTCGCGGTTATTTGAGTACCACTTGTTCACTGTGCCGTTACGAAGTAAGTAAGAGTAGTTGGAATCATTTGAGAAATTGCTATATTGATTAATCATTGTATTCCAACTTGTATGAATTATATATAGAGCTCATTAAGTTTATGTTTTGATGAACCATTAAATTGATGCTAAAACCTGAAAAACTAAGGACCAACTTTAGGCGAGTTCTTTAATGCAAATTCAGCTTCCTATCTTACTATTATCCTTGCATGTAGAGTACCATGCTCTAGGTGAGACGGTTAAGTCTTGCTGAGCCTTTGTGCTCACAGTTGCTATATCTGTGGTTTTGCAGGTTATCTTCTATTGTTGCTTTTAAGGGTTGTCCGTGGGACCACGAGCTGTCGAGATGTATCTCTCACGTGAAACCTCCCCGCTGCTATTTCTTTTCGTGATGCTAGTGAGAAGCGTCCATGGGCATGAACGACTTCTCTTTTGCTTAGTTAGGTTTGAGAGAGTGAGTATGTATATTCCGCTGCGTCTGTACTCTTTGTACACTTGATTATGTTATAAAATGAAAACTTTGAGGTATTTTGAGTATTATTTTCTTGTGTGCTGTTGGGTGCCACATTGCACGGCACCACCCAATGCGATCATGAAAGTCGGGACCCTGGTTCTCACAGCCTGGTATCAGAGTCGCATTGGAAATAGCACGCTCAAAAAGAGCCTATTTTGAAAACATAGAAGTAGTCGAGTGAGGATTAGTTACTATGCCCACATAAGGTCTATTATAGTATTAGTTACTTAAGGTGGCAATCTAACTTATGTGTTATTATATTCTGTAATGATGCTCCGAAGTCAGGTAAGAGGTAAGGTACGCCGCCACAAGCGGATCAATTGCGGTAAGCTCACCATGCGAGAGGTAGCATGTGAATTTTTCCGTGGCTTGGCACGGAATGTCAATATGAGCCTCTAAAACTCTCCATGTTCCTGAGAACATATGACACGCGGTGCCCTAGCGTACTTCAAAATTAGTGGGAGCCCTCGTCGGGTGGGACATAACCCGATGCGCCTCCTACTGGTGCAGCATTATGCAAAGACGTGGGATCCCGTTGAGTGGTAGAAAACCCGGTCATGTACCTCGAGATGTGGCTTAGCTCGGGGCAGCCCGTATGGAATGATACGGGACTAATGTTTTTACTTTTATATATATTATTGTGACTGCCTGAAATGATCGCCCGTGCGGGTTGTGCCGTACGGCACCATATGATTGATCAGTAATTTGTGTGTAGTTTCAGGTACACTAACCAAATTATCCGTAGCTGAAGTAGAAAACGTTTGCGAGTGAACGTCATTATTGCCACCATTGAGACATATGCCGGAATACTGGCTTAGGATTTTCTTTGGTGAGGACATAGTACCGACATGTATCCCATCGATGCATTAAGAAGATCACTATAAAATGGACTAAAGAAGATGTAATAATACATGTATTTGTTATCGATCTCTGATTTTGAACTAAGATTCAAAGTTGGAGTAGGCTTAAGCTCCAGTGATTAAAAAACCAGAATCTCTGTTTTCGGTCAGGAATTTGACCTGACTTTGAAAATTCATAACTATCAGCAGAAAACTCCAATGAATGTGTATCTTACATGAATAGAAGGGTTATGAATATGTCTACATCTTTTATGTTGAACCTCAGAACATAATCTCCCTCTAACCTATTCCAAATTTCCAAGTTCCAAAGTCTGCCAAATCTGGACAGAAACTGGAACCATTTCTGTAATTGTTACTATTTTGATCATATCTCCTGGTAGAAAATTCGAATGGCTTCATATGATACAGTTATGGAATACTTGTGATGTATATTACAATGTTGTAACTTAAAGTTTTGGCAAATGTAGATATTATCTATTTGTAAAACTGTGGCCAAATCCACAATATACAAATGAGGTGCTGTCAAAATTTCCCTGGAATTCTGGGAACTTTGTCAACCTTTAAAAATTCATATCTCTTTACCCAGAACTGATATGAGGGCATATGAATACTTGTTGGAAATATATCGAAGATAAATTTAACTTTGGTGTGCAACTTGAGAAATGAACCTGCCATTTTCATATTCAAATTCTGGTTTGAATCCAAACTGTCAATTCTGGACAGAAAGTGACATGTTCGAAGTCAGTTTGGAAACTGTTATGAACATGATCATTTGTTTACTCCCTACGTTCCGCAACATGTTAGTTAGTCATCTATCATCACCCTAGCTGTTAAGTGTGAGGGTTTGATGAGTTTTTATCAAGTTTTGAATTTGGTTCAAAAGTTCAAATCTTTGTTTACACCTTCACACGTTGCATTGTTTAAGTGATGCGTATTACGGTTAATGTTTTTGAGTTCAAGTTGACATTGCAACTTTGGATTTTAACCGTATTTCTCACTCTTGCAGCATGGATCACACTCATTCTGAGCGTGAATTAGGTGGTTCCATTTGTGGCGGAAATGATTCGACACTGCAACAGTCTCCGCCACCACCCTCTTCGTCCCCGACTACACTTGTTGAAGTCATGGCAAGTGTGGTCGAGTCTAATTGCGAGAACCGTATGTTACTTCGAGAATTTGTGCAACAGGGCAGATCCTCAGAAGCTCGACTGCATAATTCAACTCGGGGTGCTTATGTGGAGTTTCTTTCAACTAGCCCGCCAGTTTTCACGGAGGTGAATGATCCGGTGGAGGTCGATCAATGGCTCCAGGTTATAAAAGGCAAATTTGGGCTATTTCAGTATGATGAGTACCAGAATACGTTGTTGGCTGCTCAACAACTTCATGGGTCCGCTGCAGCCTGGTGGTCAGAATATCTCACCACTCTGTCAGTGGGACATCGTGTCATGTGGAGTGAATTTCGTGATGCATTTCATGCTCGTCACGTCCTTGCTGGGATTATAAGCACAAATTATGAAGAATTTTTGGAGTTGAAGTAAGGAGATATGAGGGTACTTGAATACTTTAAAGAGTTCAACCACTTGGTGCAGTACGGAACTCATTTTGTGGACAATGAGAATCTAAAATGTGAATACTTTTTCCGAGGACTGAATGCTAGACTCAAGGCTGCAGTGGCATTATTTAATGATGGCAATTACCATGATTTGGTGAATGCCGCTATTCGGTGAGAAGATGCTGATCTCCGTCTTCAAGCGGAGAAGAAAAGAAACATATCATTAGATAGCAATAGTGATCTTCCTCAGAAATATTGGGTGGTGCATTACTTACCATTCAGTCGAGAAAGTCAGCCGGTGGTGCGACAACCACAGTTTCAATGTCGCACCTATTCTTTGGAGGATGTTCAACCACTGCTGGCACAACACCAACTATCTACTTGTGCACCTCTACTTCAGCATAGTGCACCAGTCTATCTTTTGTCTCCATCTACCGGAGAGCCTGATCTTGCACCACAGGATAATAGTTGTGAGGAGGATCTTTTAGCACTGACATGTCACATGACCAAACGGGGCAGCAACCTAGCCTCTCCTCAAGTTGCAAAGAAACCCCATGGTCAGCATAAGAAGAACTTACTGAAAGTGGGAAAACTCAACTACGTGGCAGTTGAGAATGTTCCCGTGGGAGAGCCCATGTTTGCGGGTATGTTTAGCCTGCATGATCAACCCACACTTGTGCTATTTGATTCAGGCACCACTCATGGTTTCATCAGTAAGGCTTTTGTGATGAAGCATCAATTGTCATCGACTCCTTTATCATCATCTTATATGATCAATTCACCGGGAGGTAGTATGACCGCCAACCAGATTGTAGCCTGAGCACCTCTATGCTTGGATGGGCAGATTTATCCTACTACTCTTATTATGTTGGACGGTCAGAAGATTGATATCATTTTGGGAATGTCTTGGTTGACACATCATGGTGCTATCTTTGATATTAGCTCTTGTACAGTGCAGCTGAATTCCATGAAGCATGGCCAACATACTTTGGTTCTGGAAAATATCACGCCTTTACCTGCAGCTGTACATAACACTGAAGCCACTAAATTAGAGGACATTCCAGTTGTCCATGATTTCCCCGACGTGTTTCCCAATGATCTACTGGGCATGCCGCCCGAACGTGATGTTGAGTTCAAGATTGAACTTGCACCGGGAACCACGCCTATTTCTCGGAGGCCTTATAGAATGGCGCCCAATTAACTTGCTGAATTGAAAGGGCATTTGAATGACCTTTTGTCTAAAGGTTTTATTCGCCCAAGTTCATCACCTTGGGGCTGCTCCGCGCTATTTGTCAAGAAGAAGGATGAAACTTTGAGGATATGCGTGGACTATCGTCCTTTAAATGCCGTGACTATCAAAAACAAGTATCCACTACCACACATTGATATTCTTTTTGATCAACTAGTGGGTGCTAGGGTATTCTCGAAGATGGATCTTTGGTCTGGATATCATCAGACTAAGATCCGACTGGAAGATATACCAAAGATGGCATTCTCGACGAGATACGGATTGTATGAATATCTCGTCATGTATTTTGGTCTTACCAATGCCCCGGCTCACTTTATGTACCTCATGAATTCAGGTTTTATGTCAGAGTTGGACAAGTTCGTTGTGGTTTTCATCGACGACATTTTGGTGTATTCTAAATCAGAGGAAGAACATGCTGAACACTTGCGCATAGTGCTGCAACGATTGCGGGATCACAGGCTATATGCTAAATTCAGCAAATGTGAGTTCTGGATCAGCCAAGTGCCATTTCTCGGACACATTATTTTAGCGGAGGGCATCACTGTTGATCCAAGTAAAATAGTGCAAGTGCTGAAATGGAAGTCTCCCAAGTCAGTACACGAAGTCCACAATTTTCTAGGTTTAGCTACTGGAGGTTCATCCCAAGCCTTTCAAAAATTGCTAAACCTATGACGGAGCTTCTGAAGAAGGGCACTAAATACATTTGGAGTGAAGCTTGTGAGGATGCTTTCAAATTATTGGTGAAACATCTCACAACAGCGCCAGTTTTTGCTCAGCCAGATACAACCAAATCTTTTGATGTTTATTGCGATGCATCAGGCATCGGTCTTGGCTGCGTGCTTATGCAAGAAGGATGCGTAATCACATATGGATCACAACAACCCCGGAACCATGAACAGCACTATCCAACTCATGATCTTGAGCTCGCTGCCGTGGTACTTGCATTGAAGATGTGGAGACATTATTTACTGAGCAATCTCATTCATCTCTACACTGATCATAAAATCCTAAAATACATATTCACGCAAAAGGAATTGAATATGAGACAGCGAAGATGGTTAGAGCTAAAAGGTTATGAGATTGAGATTCATTACCATCCCGGCAAGGCTAATGTTGTTGCCGATGCACTTAGTCGCAAATCCCATGTTCACCATTTGACGCTCACTCCGATAGAAGAGGAAGAACCTTGCTCTCATACCCACGAACCGAGAGGAGATTATGGTAGCTCAGAGGAAAGATAAGGGTACGTCTCAGATCCGTAGAAGATTGAATAACAAGGAAATGAAATGTTTTTGGAAGGACGATCAAGGAACGTTATGGTTCAATGATCGAATAGTAGTTCCTCGTGATATGAGACTATGAAAGAAGATTTTGGATGAAGCTCACTTGTCCAAATATTCCATTCATCCGGGCAGCAATAAAATGTATCAAGACTTGAAAACCAAGTTTTGGTGGACACGAATGAAACGTGAGATTGCAAAGTACGTATGTGAATGTGATACATGTCTGCGAGTTAAAGCCGACCACATGAGAAGAACCGGACAGCTGCAACTGTGAACATTCTGGCATGGAAATGGGAGGATATTAGTATGGATTTCATCGTCGGGCTACCTCTCACCTTCCACAAGCATGATTCGATTTGGGCGATAGTCGATAGGCTAACTAAATCGGCTCACTTTGTTCCTGTCCATACGAAGTATGTTGCCAAGAAATATGCGGAGTTGTATATTGCAAGAATCATGTGCTTGCACGGTGTTCCCCGCACAATTATTTAAGATCGCGGTGCGCTGTTCGTTGCTCGATTTTAGGAGCAGTTGCACGCGTCATTGGGGACCAAGCTGATCCGAAGCTCCGCATATCATCCGCAGACTAATGGTCAAACTGAGCAGGTGAATCCAGTTCTTGAAGATGTGCTACGTGCGTGTGCCATCCATCACGGAAAGAATTGGGATGATCATCTACTGTTGGCGGAATTTTCATATAACAACGGTTATCAATCTAGCATCAAGATGGCACCGTATGAAGCTCTCTTTGGGGAGATGCCGCACACCACTCAATTGGTGTGAATCCGGCGAAAGAGTGATTTATGGGATCGATCTCGTTAATGAGGCCGAGGAACGAGTTTGAGTTATTCAAGCCAACCTTAGGGCTGCTCAATCTCGGCAAAAGAGCTACGCGGACAAACGACATCGTCCTCTGCACTTCGAAAATGGAGATCATGTTTATCTCCGTGTATCTCTGATGAAAGGGATTCATCGTTTCGGAGTGAAGGGAAAGCTTGCTTCACGATTTATTGGGTCGTTCACTATCACAGAAAAATGCGGACCTGTGGCCTATCAACTGGAGTTACCGGCGTCATTGGCGGGTATTCATGATATTTTTCACGTGTCACAGCTGCGGAAATGTCTTAAATCTTCAGCTGAAATCCGCATGGATGATCTCGAAGGATTGCAACTGGATCTCACTTATACCGAACGACCGCTCCGGATTATAGATGAAAAGACTCGTGCAACAAGAAACCAGACCTTATGGTTTTACAAAGTCTTGTGGAGCAACCATACCGCTGATGAAGCGACATGGGAAAGTGAGGACTATCTTCGATCAAACTATCCAGATTTGCTATCTTCATACATCCGGTAACCTCTCTACCTTCATCTCTTTATTTGTAATCTCGGGACAAGATTCTTTTAAGGGGGGAGGAATGTAGAAGCCCTAGTTTTTTTAAACATTGAATTCAGCTTTGAGATGTAGAAATTAGAAGGAGAAAAAGAAATCAATGTGAAAAGAGAAAAAAATTAAATCAAATCATGCCCTAAAGTGAGGATTTCAAAATTCAAAGTTAGATACTGTTTAAACTTAGTCAAATTATGAAATGAGTTGTCCAATAAATTCCCCATAATTCAAAAAGTACCTCTGTCAAGTTTTGTCATTTTTGAAGCCCATTGGCTATTTAATTCAATTGGTGCAATGAAATCCATTTGAATTCAAATTCAGATTTGAATTCAAATGAAACTTGATCAAATGTGGGTTTAAATCTCAAAATCAAATCCTACATGTTTGAATTAGTGGTACAACAAATATCTAGATTTTTGGATGAAGATGGGTAGGAAAATTGATTGGGCAGAGATAAGAATAAATGTTTGCCTTGGTGGGACCCACATGGCAGCCTCCTAAACAGAGAAACGACTCTGTTCTTTTCACTACAGAGCGCCACCGCACGGTTGCATGTCCAGCACATGGTCTGCACCGTCGAGGAGAAAACCAACATTTCTCTCTCCTCCTTATCACTCTATCACTGTCTACCTTGGAAATTCTCTTTGTTCTCTGGTTGGAGCAAACCCAAGTGCTCTGTTCTTCCCGTGCCGGCGCAGCAAAAAGGTGACCAACGACGCCCTCCTTCCGTGTTGAGTTCTAGCCTTGGTGCAGGCCACAGAGCAAAGTGCACGGCCGTCGTTCTCCTCCCCGGCATGTGCGTGGTGGACTTTGACGGGAGCCCAAGGGGACACGATGAGTTTTTCACCCGCCTCTGCTCAACGTGGCCGGCGCCCTCCTCTGCTCTCTGTCGCCCAAGCAGTTCTTCCATTCCCGCGCCCAACGAACACCACCCAAAGGTCCGCTACACCTTATTCTTCCCTCTCCAAGTCCAGTTCACCGTTTACTAGTTCGTGCACTCGGAGTTGTAGCAGTTCTTTTGGCCATAGCATGTAACACCGCAGTTTGTACGTTGCAATTCATCGCTCATAGACCACCTCGCCTCAATCCCATTAGATAATGTGTACTAGACCTGCTAGAGATCCCTCACAACCGAAAACAATGAAAAAAGACCAAGTAAACAGAGATAACACCTAGTTTTCATGGCCGCCACCATTTTTGACCTAGGTTAGAGGTGGAAGCTATATTGCAGCCGTTTGCAACCCATTTAAGGTTCATTTTAATACTCCTCAGACTTCAGGGAACCTTTAAGATCAATTTTGGGGTTGAACTAGGCCTCCGTTGAGAGGGGACACCTCGCCGGACTTGGTCAAACCACCGCCGCCGTGAACCTAGGGTTCCATCCACCCTCGTCGAGCGTCGACCCCTCCGACGAGTTTCCCTGGTCGATTGGTTGGTGCTGCACCAAAAACATGGATGTTTAGCCGCTGTTTTCCTTTCTCCGGCAAGGAGCGCCGCTGGGCTGGTGAGGAAGGGCGCCGTCGGGCTGGAGATTGAAGAAACCCATGGTGTGCATGATTGTCAGTGGCTATAAGATCTTTTGTGGCCATGCAAGAAAATTCCATAGCCCGGTGCGGCTGTAATGCCATTGGTCCAGTCAAAAGCCCGGCCCCATTGTCAGGTTTAAAAACGTGGACACCATCTGTCAAACGTACAACTCATTTTTATATTGGAAAATAATACCAGAAAGTGAGTGAACTTAGAAAAATCATTCCTCCCTGTATAATAGTCCAAAATTCTCAAATAAATTTTGTTGAACTCCTCATGGCAAACACTCTGCAGTGGTGCAATTTAATTGCTATGGAAATCCCTGAATTTTGCTCAATAATTCCTCAAATTTAAATATTTGAGAATTTATTCCAGGTGATTCCTTTAAACTAAAATTCTCAAATTTGGTATAATATACAATCAAATACCCTTGACCATCAGTAAAAATTAGAAGGTCATTCAACTTAGTTTGCTTGATCAAATTGTGGTCCAATATCCTATGTTCATGAAAAATGCCAAAATGAACAAAAACGTTTTCAGAAATTCTTAGAAATTTGTAAAATTGATATACCCCCCCTAGGAAGCTTAGAAAAATGTGAAATCAATTTCGTTGGACTCTTGGTGAGCAGTAATTTCTGGAAAACCAACTTTTAGACATGAAAAAGCTACAGTTGTTCCAGGAAAATTCAGTGAAGCATAAATCTTTATTGAATTTTGTAGACCACACCTTACCTTTGCTTTAGCTGAAACTTTGCTAGAGCCTGTCTTATGAGGTCTGTGAACTACTACAAAAATCACAGCTTCATTGGATTGGATCTTCATCAGAGTCTGTCATTAGTACCTTTGTTCTACATGTATATCATATTGAGGTTCCTAAGTCCACCTCTTTTCAAAGCAACTTTGCTAAATTCATTCCTTGCCACTAGAATTAGAATACAGTAGAGACCTTGTTATAGTTTCTGTACAGCATGTCACATTCTTCTTGAGCTACACATAGCTTGTTCTTTTGTGAAATCATAATCCTTGTATTGCATCTCATTTCGACAGTGATCGTGATGACGAAGGACTTTAACGTGGGATTTCTTTTGGAAGGACCAACAGCTGATCATATTGGCTTCATCTGACTTTATTGACCTTTGGATTAGCTGAAACCTAAGGCAAACCCTGGTTTGCATATAAGAGCCTTCATAAAGTTTTTTTTTGTATACACTATACGTATGAGGTATGTATTGTGCATTAGGTCAGGTTTTGTTGAAAATCCACATGCATGACCAAATAATCCTTTTAGTGGCTGGGTAAAACATAACTCCATTGTATTATATTGCTATGCTAATGTTTTAGTGGAGTCGGTAAAAGTCGAGTGGTTGGAATCCATTCGCGAGACAAAGAATAGGGTTCACATGGATTAAGTTTAAGAATGATTTATGAATCTGAATATGAGACCGGGTAGTGGAGTAGGAAGCAGCAAGAGGTGGTCCTAGGTGCGTAGCCCTGCCTGTGTTGATTGAGGACTGATCTGTGTGAGGCCCTGCTGAGCAAGTTTGAACTGTACAAGTTGCATACTGGCTATATGGGCCCCAAGAAACCAAAGTAACTTGGGCACCCTCACGTCGAAACTTATACTGTGTTCCCTTGGGGGAAAGACGACAGAAGGTGGAAATCTGCTAGCGGACAACTTCGACGTGTCCGTGTAGTGGACCTTCTGTGAGGATCATAGAACTGGTTCGACGTTGGGATGACGGGTGGAAGGTTGCCTCTTATGACGTGATGAGAAGAGCATCGATGTGTCTTCCATGCGGGTGTATGTGTCGTGCATACCGCGTGTCTACTGATTGCAATCACCTTCCCTCACGGTTATTTGAGTACCGCTTGTTCACTGTGTCGTGACGTAGCAAGTAAGAGTAATTGGAATCATTTGAAAAATTGCTATATTGATTAATCATTGTATTGCAACTTGTTTGCATTATATATAGAGCTCATTAAGTTTATGTTTTGATGAACCATTAAATTGATGCTAAAACCTAAAGAACTAAGGACCAACTTTAGGCGAGTTCTTTACTGCAAATTCAGCTTCCTATCTTACTATTATCCTTGCATGAGAGTTCCATGCTCTAGGTGAGAAGGTTAAGTCTTGCCGAGCCTTTGGGCTCACGACTGCTATATCTGTGGTTTTGCAGGTTATCTTGTATCGATGCTGTTAAGGGTTGTCCATGAGACCTCGAGCTGTCGAGATGTATCTCTCACGTGAAACCTCGCCGCCGCTATTTCTTTTCGTGATGCTAGTGAGAAGCATACACGACCATGAACAACTTCTCTTTTTCTTATTTAGGTTTGAGAGAGCCAGTATGTATATTCCGCTGCGTCTGTACTCTTTGTGCACTATTTTGTACACTTGATTATGTTATAAAATGAAAACTTTGAGGTATTTTGAGTAATCTTTTCTTGTGCGTTGTTGGGTACCGCATCGCACGACAGAACCCAATGCGATTCCTGGAAGTCGGGACCCCGGTCCTCACAGCGGTTCACGTAGAACCATTGTTTCGCTCTCCCAAAAAGGGAGAATGGAAACAGCCTAAGACAGACATCATCGGGAGATACACCCTTTATTTTAAAGGTGCTGCAGATCTCAAGGAACTGTTGCAGGTCAGCACTTGCATCCTCGTTAGCCTTCCCACAAAATGGGTTGGCTTGCACCATAGTGATTAGGCCAGTCTTGATTTCAAAGTTTACGACTCTCGTGTTAATAGTGGGCCCAATAGGCACATTGTTAGCGGAGGGAGCCAAAAACTCACGAAGGGTCTTCCGGGCCGTTGGTGTTTCGATTGTTGGTGTGGTTGTGCTTGCTTGCTTTGCCGCTCGAAGCTTCTGAGGAGTAACGACACGAGGTTGATCTCTCAGAAGGTATTCGGGATCTTCAACAAAGTTTCCCAGCAAGCGGAAACCAGACATACACTACCCTGTTTTCACATAAAATGTGAAAAAAAAGAAGAGTCATCCTACTAAAACCTACAAGATCCTATACTATTCACTCAATCATGCAATACTTTGGTTGCCTTCCCCGCAACGGCGCCAGAAGTGCTTGTTGATATTTCCAAAGAAAAACTAACATGTCATCCCTAACAACGGCATCAGAAATACTTGTTGATATTTCCTACGCACTACTAACAATTCATCCCTAGCAGGGGTGCCAGGAATGTTTTTGGTAGGTTTTAATTCTCAGATGAACGTCCGCAAGCGCACAGAAACTATCGATGTAGCATTTCCTCTTTAAAGAGTATTCCCAAAGGGTGTCATTTATAATTTCCCAAAGGAAGGCTAGGTGGAAGCAAAGCAATCATCAAATGGAGAGGCTAGGTTGATATAGGTAGGGTTCTAGCAAGGATGGGTTAATTGATAAGTGGAGGAAGTGTGACACACACAAGAGCATTCTATCCTAAGGGCATAAAAGAGGTAATAAATGGACTAGGCTAAGAGTTAGGTAGATACTCCTACTATGCTTCTAACGTACATATACATAGCCTAAGTTAGTTACTACTGATTATATTAATACGAATTCTCATGCTAAGTGGATTAACACATCGGGCACGGGTTTACCCTAGCAACACTAGGTGACTTTTGGCAAGAGCCTGTGACATAGCCGAACGTGGAGGATTACAAAGGATAGACAGGGATGTCACCACCTATTGCCTACCTCTTCAATCCGTGGGCATACGAGACATTCAATGCTACTCTCTATCCTAGCACCGTGCTAGCATATTAAGTAATTACCTTAAGAGCCTAGGCACAAGCCATCCTAAGGCAATGAACTAAATCATCGTTGAACCAATGTTAATTCATAGCATAAGTGATTCATGTTAACATAATCATGTCATAGCTAATTAGACTATAGTGGAGGTTTATAGTGTTTATGATGATGTAATAAGAATGGTATAGCACAATCATAAATACTACTCCTACCACATACATGGAATCCACAATCAAACAAGAAACGCTTCATCCAAGTATATGAACAAAAGAAGACTAAAGATATTATCTTTATTATGAATAAAGTCACAAATACAAATAGGAATATGGGAGACATACCATTCCCAATTGGAAATTGGGAAGAGACTCCTTCTACTCCTCTCCTACTTGGACTATGGACTAGAGACTCTCCTCTCTACAACCTATACTCCTCTAAACCTATGGAGAGTAGTGGATTAAATGGACGAATACTCAAATGGTGTGTGTTGAAGTGAGAGGTGAGGGGTCCTATTTATAGCTTGGAGAAGGGTTGGTTCTTGCCACCAAAAGAGCGTGAATCAGTCACCCCTGACCTCTTCAAGCCGGGAGGAGCCAACACGTGGCGTTTGATCGCGTTTTGCGGCAAGACCTAGTCGGCCAACTAGGGGGGTCGACCAACCTGGTGTTGGCCCTGTTGGGGTTGTGCTTCCTCCAGGTCTCTGCCAGGTGGGTCCCATTCCTTTATATGGGTGCTACACCATTTGATGACCTAAGATACTTTTATTTGTGGGCCATTTGATCCATGTGGTGCCACTGTCGTCGCTTGATTGGCCAGAATGATATTTTATAGGATCCATCCCCTTGTTTCACTTCATTTCTGCATAAAACACTTGCATGTACCATTCTCTCCAAGGACAAGTAGAAATAGGTTAAATAGAAAGGTGATGTGTGCAAGAAATGACAAATACTTCACATAATTGAGTTATATTGACAGATGCAATTGTATATAACAGCCGTCAACAACGACACCCACTGTCAACGCATAGAACGTCGACGGCGGCCCCTTGAGAGTTGTTGGAGCTTGGTGGCTTGGACGGCACCCACTGTTAATGCATAGAACATCGACGACAAGCCCCCTGGGGGTTGTCGGAGCTTGGTAGCTTTGACGGCACCCACTGTCAATGTATAGAACATCAACGGCGGGCCCCCAGGGAGTTGTCGGAGCTTGGTAGCTTTGACGGCACCCGCTATCAACACTTAGAACGTCAACGGCAGATCCCTGGGAGTTGTTAGAGCTTAGTGTCTTCAACGACACCCACTATCAATGCATCGGACGTCGATGACGGGCCCTCTAGGGGTTGTCGGAGCTTGGTAGCTTTGACGGCACCAACTGTCAACGTATAAAACGTCGAGGATGAGCCCTCTCGGGGTTCTCAGAGCTTGGTAGCTTTGATGACGCCCACTATCAAAGCACAAAACATTGACAACGGGCCCCCTGGGGGTTGTCGGAGCTTGGTAGCTTCAATGACGCCCACTATCAACGCATAGAACATCGATGGCGAGACCCTTGGTAGTTGCCGGAGCTTGGTAGCTTCAACGGCGCCAACTGTCAACGCATAGAACATTGACGGTGGGCCCTCTGGGGGTTGTTGGAGCTAGTGCTTTGACAACATCCACCATCACCGAGAAAATTGCCATCGAGTGTTCATTTTTCCTACAGATAAGAAACAATAAAAAAAGTAAAATTTGTCCTCTTGTCTTTAACTTATTCGCGGCTTATTATCCTTCTTTGAATTTTAGATCCTAAGGAATTTAACATGACGACGTAAGTGTATTGATGAAGTCTCTTTAGGTCCGAGACCTGCCCCATTGGGACCTGCCAGGATATATGTATAGTGGCGTACTTAGGGTGCCTGACCAGTCTAAATCGATAGCATACTCTAGACCTGTCATTGGCTTTGGTTTTCGGGCGAGTAGACCATGCAGCAATGCAAAGACCCAAAAGAAGATTAAAACTTATATATCACATGAATACCTTGGACTAAATTTCAAAGAGATTGCACAACATTGTTATAGACAAGAAGGTAAAAAAGTAATGAGCTTGTACAAATGAAATGCACGTAGAGTCTGTCCATATAAAATGTTTCTCATTAAGGTTTGAATTACAGGGAAGATAAGAACACACTCAAAGTACAATTCTTGTTGACATTTCCTACATCATAGATAATAATCCGCAAGCGCACGAAAACCGTCGTGTAGCACATCCCCTTAAGAGTGTATTTCCAAGGGTATCGAACCCAAGGAACGTGTGTGTAATGTTACGAACTAATCCACCCAAGGACACAAATTTGTTTAGTAGGTAAGGAAGATAGATGAATTCAAAGTATTGATCCTAATTCAAAGGAATTTGAAGTAGCTGCTTGCTTCGGGCACGAGTTTACCCCTAGCAACACTATGCAACTCCCGCCAAGAGCCTATGGCATAGCCGAATGTGGAGGATTACAAAGGACAGACAGGGCTATAACAACCTACTGCCTACCTCTTCAATCCGTGGGTCTACGAGATATTCAATGGTGATTTCTAACCTAAGCACCACGCTTACTTTCTAAATCACAACGAGCCTCTAATAAATTAAAGCAATGAACCCACAAGTAACTACTTGTGCAAACTACTATGAATTGAGAATCAAACTTGAATTGAATTCACAAAGGCTTACTTGATTTGAGTACACCTTTGTAGGGGTACAATTGAAGAAGAGGGACTTGACAAGCCCAAACCTCCTTCTCCTAAACTCTTCACCACACTCTTCTTCTACTTGGCAACCTCTAGGACTACTCTAAACCTTTGGAGTGGTCTTCTATTCTGAACTTTTGGTGTGTGTGTGAAGTGAGGTGTGGGGTTCTATTTATAGGGGGAGAAGGGTCAGTTCCTGCCACAAAATGCGTGGGAACCAGTCACCCATGACCTCTTAAGGCCGGGAGGAGCCAACACGTGGTGTTTGACCGCAATTGACGCCATGACCTATTCGGCCGACTAGGGAGGTCGTCTGACCTGGTCTCAGCCCCGTTGGGGCTGTTCTTCCTCCAGGTCCCTGCCAGGTGGGTCCCATCCCCTTATATGGGTGCTACACCATTGGATCGACTCAGATACTTTTGTTT
Organism: Tuctoria greenei; assembly: GCA_036927565.1. Taxonomy (NCBI): domain Eukaryota; kingdom Viridiplantae; phylum Streptophyta; class Magnoliopsida; order Poales; family Poaceae; genus Tuctoria; species Tuctoria greenei. The sequence goes on along the minus strand of JAYESD010000010.1, from coordinate 25,909,322 downwards.
GTGGGTCATTTGATCTATATAATGACACGTGGCATCGCCTGATTTGTCGAAATCCAATTTTATGGATTACTCCCTGCATATCTTGGTATTTTGGGTCTAAATTCACCTGCATATAAATAAACACCAACACTTGTGTAATTGGTTAGCTTTTAACCCTACCACTATGTTGTGTTTCTCTTTTGTGCACATTATGAGGTGAATTGACGGTCTAAATGTGGCACTTAAGGACCGTCAGCAAACTCCCCCACTCTTAGTAATTTACTCGTCCTCGAGTGAAGGCAAGAAAAAAGAACTAAGGTGCTATCATAAATTTGCTTATAAGTTATAAAAAGGGAATACTAGATATTTCAACTCATACATAGATTCATGAATTTCCTTTGTGGAGTGTGGCTACCACATCAACCTTGGGTGTTTGATGAGTGGAAAGGTTGGGATGTAGTTCTCTTGTATCTTCCCCTGCCGAAATGATTTGTTGATTTGCTACATTCAGAAAGTCAAAGGAACAATTGCCCTTATCTCTCATTTGGAATCTCTCAAGTCTCTCAAAGTGTTTTTATCCTCACCTTGGCATAGTGTGCCAATTTGTCCCTATACTTAATATGGCTGTATCTGGAGCTTGGTAGGGATAAATGTGGCATGCATTGCAGTTCATGTATTACTAAGCAAAAACTTGATCCTATGAGAGACTTATGCAACAAAAAAATTGACAAAGGAAATCCTTGTGCACATGAATGGAATGGATACATATGGACTCCATGATTTTCTCTCTTTAAGGATGAAACATGGCTACTTCTTTTTCCTTTTTCTCCTTTTTTTTCTGAATTCCGTAGCCATGTCTTCTATTCCCATTTATTTTTCTAGAGAGATTTTTATGATCAAAATGTATGGAGTTTCTTTATTGGATGAATGAATGGTCGATGCAAATTCCCAATGTGAGAAATTTTGCATGAATAGGGTGCACAAGAATTTCTAAGTCAAAAGTTCATGCATGTCACTCAGTTGGGTCACTAGTTTGACAAAGTTCAATGAAAGGCAATAGTGGCATATGCATGTGGTTTTCAAGACATTGTAACATATGGCCGTGGTGGGTATGTAAATTTCCAATGAGAGAGTTAGGCAAAGTTCAAGACTCCAAATTGTGCAAACATCAAAAATGAATTCAAGCAAGGAGATATCTCCTCAAGTAACTCATTTACCATATCACACTAGTCAAATATTTAGATGACATGTTTCCCTGTTATGCTAGTGGGAATCATAAACAAGGCAATAAATCAAAATATAAAGTATTCAAATTTTTAGCTTAAGCAAATTTTGACTACCAAGTTTTAAATGTTAATTGTTGAGTTGAATTTCCTTTAAATATTCAGTATTAAATATCAAATCAACTCAAACAGAAACATATCATGCATATCTAGGGGTAGGAGATCCAAACCGAATTTGTGAAGTGAAACGAAGCTGTGTGGGGCCCACACTAGGTCGGCCGACCCCCTTCTGGCCTCTCTGTTGCTCTGTTTCGACGTGTTGAGTCGTATAATCGGTTGCGAGGTGTTTTGAGATGCAATGATTTTTTTTGCACGTCGGGATTTCGCGAATTTGGGGCACCTCCCCCACACTTGTTTCCTGAATTCTTTATTCACACAGAATAAACTAAAGATGGTACTTTACCGAGTTAGATGAACTGGTAAGTTCCTTTTATTGAACTCAAATATGGGGAGGCTTACATCATTCAACCTAAACTTAATGAAATAAAAATTTTGGAATAAAACTAAATGAAACTAACGAGCATTGTAGATGTCGGGCTTCCCGATGGCATTGCAATGCGCCGCAGCTTAGCGCTCTTGCCACGACGAACACTATCAATCTCCTCCTTGAGGATTATGAGCTCATCCTTTAGTTCTGCCCTCTCGATGTGCCCTTCAGCCACTATGTATGATAGCTCCTTGTTCTCCAAACGCAGAGAAGCTAACTCCTTATAAAGCTGTGCCACTTTAGGGGGCACGAGGAAATTTCTCGTCGCTGTCCTCAAATTGGCCAGGTGGCCCTCTGATAGCACGCGGTGAGAGGTGACGCCTAATCTTGGAGGGTGATGAGCCTGTCGATTCCTCCATCGCCAAATTATCCATTTGCTTGAAAAAGCCTTTTGCATAGCCTCCTTCAGGCTTGTGCACCCCGTGGATAATGAGGCGGTCTCCCACACGCTTAGGCGAGGTACGCGTTGGTGACTTGTAGTGGTGGCTCACTACGTCACCATCCTTTGTCTTCAGAGTGTACATGAACTCCTCGCAAAGCTGTAGCGTTGGGAAAGACTCCTCTTTTTCAGGAAAAAGATGAATCTTGACTGACTTAAGGCCAGTCGGAGTCTCACAACGTGCAGGTGTTGTCGACTTCATGGGCGTCCTCCGAGGGGAGAGCGACTGCGCAGCACCACGAGGTGTGGTGCTACGCCCACGCGTAGTCTTCGTCGGTGGTGGGATAATGGCGATGGGCACAACATCCAATGCCATGATAGACTCCAAAGCAAGGGGGGACTTGTCATTGGACGGCGTGATGTCTCCACTTAGGTTGAAGGTTTAGCTAGAGTGGGGATGAGGCACACTTTTTTTGTTGGCCATGACTTGGAACAAGAGATGGATTTTTCTATATGATGCAAGGTTCCCCTCTATGTTCCCGTCAATAAATAAGTGGGGGAAGGAAGATAGCACAAAGAATCTTGTTGAGATATGTCGGGAGGGTGCGCACGTGAAAACAGATGGCTGACAGCGCAAGGGGGAGGTCAGACGATCCTAGGGTTCAGCTGACCCCTTCCTGGCTCCATACAGGCCAAGTTTTTGTGGGTTGGCTTAATGGGCCCATAGATGAATAATTGGATGGGCCCATTTATTGGACGCGGAGAATTTAGACAGAATTTAATGAAACGACGTGAAAATCAATAAGATTTATCACGTCAATTTTCTTTTCCGCCTCCTCCTCTTAGGATTCAAGAAATAATTTGAGTCAGTGCCCATTCACTTTAAATAGATGATCATCATAACCTTGGAGTGTGACTGCTCCATGGGATGAGGTTTCTACTATAGTGAATGGTCCTTCCCATTTACTTCTGAGCTTCCCATGTCAAAAGAGTTTAACCCTGTAGTTGAAGAGTAGGACTTTGTCTCTAGGTTTGAACTCTTTAGGCGTAATCCTCTTATCGTGCCATATTTTAGTTCTTTCCTTGTAGATTTTGGCTCTATCGTACGCCTTATCTCTCCACTCTTCCAACTTGGAGAGTTCCTTCAATCGGTGCTTTCCTGCTTCATGAAGGTCCATGTTCCACTGCTTGATGGCTCAATAGGCTCTATGTTCCAACTCTACAGGAAGATGACAAGTCTTCCCATAGACAAATTGGAAAGAAGACATGCCAATGGGAGTTTTGTAGACAATACGATATGCCCACAATGCGTCGGGTAGCTTATGCTTCCATCCCGTTCCCATTTCCAAAACGGTATTTTGCAGAATATTCTTAATTTACTTATTAGATGTTTCTGCCTAACCACTTGTTTTTGGGTGGTATGGGGTAGCAATGTTATGCTGGACACCAAGCTCCCTCAAAAAATTCCGGAAGGTCTTATCTATGAAATGAGACCCTCTGTCACTTGTGATCATACGGGGAGTGCAAAAGCGCGGGAAAATGATCTCATGGAACATTTTCCTAGCTTGCTTGGAATCAACATTTTTGCATGGCAAAGCTTCTACCTATTTTGACACATAGTCTACAACCACCAAAATGTACTCGCAATCATAGGACCTAGGGAAAGGTCCCTTTAAATCAATACCCTACACATCAAATAATTCCATTTGTAGATTTTATGGTAGGGGGATCGCATTGCGAGCTGAGATTCCTCCATGCTTTTGGCATTACCAACATCCGCGAATGAATTCTTTTGTATCTTCATACATAGAAGGCCAATAGAATCCACTTTGTCAAATCTTTGCCTGGGGACAGTAAACACCATAATGGCCACCATAGGGGCTAGCATGGCATTCATTTCTCAATAATCTTGGTGCCTTCAATTTATGGAACATACCTTCTAAGAAGGCCATCGTCAAAAACTCGATAGAGGTATGGGTCATCCCAATGGTGTCTATGACTCTCATAGATGAGTTTCTTTTTGTTTTCCCCTTGTGGTACGTATCCCGTGACCATGAAGTTCATGATATCCGCATACCAAGGGTGAGAGTCAGTCACCATGAGAAGCATATCATCTCGTAGGAAGTCATTGATAGGAATGTCCATGGTTTGGGTCACTTCCATACGTGAGAGATGATTTGCCACAGAATTCTCTACTCCCTTCTTATCCTTGATTTCTAAGTCAAACTCTTGGACTAGAAGAATCCAACGGATTAACCTTAGTTTAGCATCCTTTTTGGTGAGCAAATACTTCAAGGCAGCATGGTCTGTATAGACTATGACCTTGGCTCCAACCAAATAGGACCTAAACTTATCGATAGCAACAACTACCGCCGAGAGCTCTTTTTTAGTTGTGGCATAATTGAGTTAGCCCCTGTTAGAGTTTTGCTAGCGTAGGCTATTGCATGATGCTTTTTATCTTTGGTTTGGCCTAGAACCGCACCAACATCACAATCATTAGAATCACACATGATTTCGAATGGCAGCGTCCAATCGGGAGGTTGATTAATTGGAGCTGAGATGAGTGCCTTTTTGAGTGTTTGAAATGATATAAGGCATTTATCGTCAAAATCAAAGGGAGCTTCCTTAGCTAGTAGGTTAGTGAGAGGTCTAGTGACTTTTGAGAAGTCTTTGATGACTCGCCGATAGAACCCTGCATGACCTAAAATGCTGTGGATATCCTTAACATTGATAGGAGGTGGAAGTTTTTCAATGACTTCAATCTTTGCTTTGTCCACCTCTATCCCTCTCCCGGACACTAAGTGTCCAAGAACGATGCCTTCATGAACCATGAAATGTCACTTTTCCCGATTAAGTATGAGGTCCTTCTCTTGGCATCTTTGTAAGACCTTGTCTAAATTTTCCAGACAATGATCAAAAGTTTTCCCATAGACGGAGAAATCATCCATGAAAACATCCATGATTTCCTCAATCATGTCGAAAAAGATAGACATCATGCATCTTTGAAAAGAGGTAGGATCATTGCACAGTCCAAAGGACATACGCCGGTAGGCATACATCCATAGGGACATCTGAATGTGGTCTTACTTTGATCGTCAGGGTGGATTGGAATTTGATGATAACTTGAATAACCATAAAGGAAACAAAAGTAGGAGTGTTTTGCCAACCGCTCTAACATCTCATCGATGAAGGGCAGTGGCAAATGATCCTTCCTTGTAGCATTGTTAAGTTTTCGGTAATCTAAGCATATCCTCCAACCCGTGATGGTTCATTGAGGAATTAATTCATTCTTCTCATTTTGAACGACTGCCATACCTCCCTTCTTGGGCACTACTTCAACTGGGCTTACCCATTCACTATGAGGGACAGGGTAGATAATCCTAGCATGCAGAAGTTTCAAGACTTCCTTCTTCACAACTTCCTGCATCGCATTATTCAATCGTCTTTGAGGTTCCCTTGAGGGAACACTCTCGAGGTCAATGGGAATGCGATGGGTGCATAGCGTAGGGCTAATCCCCTTAAGATCCTCCAGTGAATAGCCAAAAATAGCTCTATGCTTTTCTAACATGGCAATGAGTTTGAGTGTCTCATCATCCGAAAAGGTTGTCGCTTATGGTGACAGGGGCTTCCAAATCGCCATTTAGAAAGGCTTAACGTAGGCCTGGAGGTAGAATTTTTAACTCAACAGGAGGTTTTGGGAAGAACTCTTCTTTTGGCAATTCAACTGCCTCCTAAAATTCATCCTCCTATTGGATGAAACCTTCTTCTTCTTCTATTTCAGGAGGAGCTCAGAATTGAAGAGTTCTAACCTACTCTAATGGTTCATCTTGGATGGGAGATTCTGCGGATGTGTTCTTGGAATGCAGGACAGGGATAGAAAACTTTCTCCTTCCAAGGATGACATTGAGGTTTCCTTCCAAAGGAATTTCCATGAGAAATTTCTCAATGGGAATCCCAATCATAATGTTGAAATCTTGGATTTTGAACACATGGAAATATAGGATTGCCTCAATATCATTGTGTCTTACAGACACCTGTTGCAAAACCCCGCATCCTTCAAGTATGTTTCCGAAAGAGTCTCTGAAGGATTTACATGTTGGTTCTAATGGCATATCGCCAATAATAGCGAGAGCACAAGAATCGGAAATGAGATTTGGTCCAACATTTTGGTTGTATAGGACCTTCATTTTTGTTCCTCTAATAAAGCATGGAATAGTTGCCAAATGTGAGGTCATCCGAAGAATTTTGGGTGACAGCTCAACTTCTACAATCCATTCCCTACTTAAAAAAAAAGGTTAACTCCTTGACCAATAGTTGGACGAGCACTCCATCAGGTGGGTCAGGTGGAGTTAAAGGCAATGATGGTTTCCTATGGCAACAATACTTCTAGGTATATACAAATCTTCAAATATCCCTTCCTCGAAGTAGAAGGGAAACTAAGAAGGTTGAATTTCTTCTTCCTTCGTAGTTTCGGGTTCGGGAGAGGATTTCTCCGACAAGGTGTGGGATACGCAAGAGATGGGTTCTTCCTTGTCCATGGATTCATCCTCGGATCTTGACACTGTTTCCTATTGAGGGGGCTCATTTAGACCCATAATGAAGGAAGAATTTTCTAGAATTCGGTCTAGAAGATCCTTGCCTTCTTTCGACGTCTTATGGAGGAAAGATCCTTCAGCCGTAATGTCAAGATGCAGGGCAAACTCTTTGTTCAACCCCATGTAGAAGTTTTGCAAATGCAACGGATTAGGGATGGACAAATCAGGGCCGAAATTTCTCAAAAGAGAAAATCTATCCCAGGCTGCACTTATGGATTCCTTCTCCATCCGCTGGAAGCATAGTACTTCCTTCCCTAAGGACACAATTTGGGCAATTGGAAATAAAGCAAGACAAAATTTTTCTTGTAATTCTCTCCAAATTCCATTTGTCTTCACAACATTGTGGTCATACCATTGTTTGGCTTTTTCCATGAGGGAAAAGGAAACAACTTCCATTTGATAGTTTCTTGTGTCATACCCTTGATTAGAAGGCATGAACACAATTGTTTGAACTCTCGTAGATGGTGGTAAGGGTTTTCACAATCCGTTCCTAAGAAGGATTGCTCCCAAACCATGGCTTCAAATCCAGGGCAAAGTTCATAGCTAGTAGAACAAATGGGTTCTGCCGAAGGCGGTGGCTCACAGAACTTGCCCTTTGGGGCAGAATAAGAAAGAATGGTGGGCTGCTCCATATGTGTGGTGGTGATAAGAAAAAGTAAGATAAGATAAGAAGATAGATACGAGGGTGAACAAGGTTCGAAGATTAACAACAACCGTTCCCTGGCAACGGTGCCAGAAATGCTTGTTGATGTTTCTTACATCACAGATAATAATCTGCAAGCGCACGGAATTTTCGTGTAGCACTTCCCCTTAATAGTGTATTCCCAAGGGTATCAAATCCAAGGAATGTGTGTGTAATCTTACGAACTAATCCACCCAAGGACACAAAGTTGTTTGGTAGGTAAGGAAGATAGAGGAATTCAAAGTATTGATTCTAATTCAAAGGAATTTGCAGTAGCTGCTTGCTTCGGGCACGGGTTTACCCCTAGCAACACTAGGAAACTCCGACCAAGAGCCTATGGCATAGCCGAATGTTGAGGATTACAAAGGATAGATAGGGCTGTCACCACCTACTGCCTACCTCTTCAATTTGTGGGTCTACGAGATATTCACTGGTGATTCTAACCTAAGCACCACGCTTACGTTCTAAATCACAACACTAGTTGTTTCAAACACAATGCTACAACTAGAGCCTCTAACAAATTAAAGCAATGATCCCACAAGTAAGTACTTGTGTAAACTATTATGAATTGATAATCAAACTTGAATTAGATCCACAAAGGCTTACTTGATTTGAGTACACCTTTGTAGGGGTACAAGTGTAGAAGAGGGACTCTACAAGCCCAAACCTCCTTATCCTAAACTCTTCACCACACTCTTATTCTACTTGGCAGCCTCTAGGACTACTATAAACATTTGGAGTGGTTTTCTATTCTCAACTTTTGGTGTGTGTGTGAAGTGAGGTGTGGGGTCCTATTTATAGGGGGGAGAAGGGTCGGTTTCTGCGAAAAAATGTGCGTGAATCAGTCACCCATGACCTCTTCAAGTCGGGAGGAGCCAACACATGGCGTTTGATCGCAATCGGCACCATGACCTAATCGGCCGACTAGGGAGGTCGGCCGACCTGGTCTCGGCCCCGTTGGGGTTGTGCTTCCTCCAGGTCCCTGCCAAGTGGGTACCATCCCCTTATATTGGTGCTACACCATTGGATGGCCTCAAATACTTCTATTTATGGGCCATTTGATCCATATGATGACACGTGGCATCGCCTGATTCAACGAAATCCAATTTTATAGATTACTCACTGCATGTCTTAGTATTTTAGGTCTAAATTCACCTGCATATAAATAAATGCAAACACTTGTGGAATTGGTTAGCATTTAACCCTACCACTACGTTGTGTTTCTGTTTTGTGCACATTATGAGGTGAATTGATGGTCTAAATATGGCACTTAAGGACCGTCAATAATGACCAAGTTAAGTGTGCTATTCGTCTTGATCTAACCCAGTGAGGGTAAAGACACACCTAAAGTACAGGACCAAGATGAGTGCGCTAGAACCTTTCCCGACTCTGTCTGTAGACTATAAGAGATAAAATTTATACAAACAGACTCACCTTTGAGTATTTAAGCATAAAACTTAAGGAGGTGCTCGATGTTCCATGGATTGGGAAGCGGAGTCCCATCCTCTGTCGCCAAGCAAACGCATCTGGGGCAGGAAACTTTGATAACCCGAAAGGGACCTTCCCAGTCTGGGGAGAGTTTGTTCATCCATTCTCGAGTCAGTATCCTCAGCAGCACCAAATTGCCTTCTTCTAGCTTCCGGTTTAACACGAACCTTTGATGATAGCGCTGGAGCGCCTGGCGGTATCGTGCGTTCTGACAGCTGCTTGGCACCTTGCCTCGTCAACAAGGTCTAGGTCTTCACGCCAGAGCTTGTCTTGCGTGGCTTCGTCGAAGGTCCGGACTCGGAGAGACCCTATGGTGATCTCTAGAGGAAGGACTGCTTCAGCTCTGTACACCAAGAAGAAAGGTGTCTTTTCAGCTGCCATGCTAGGTGTTGTCCTGCTTGCCCATAATGCAGATGGAAGCTCTTCTATCCAGTTGGAACCATGTTTCTTCAGGCACTCATATATGCGTGTCTTGAGTCCCTTGAGTATTTCTGCATTAGCCCTCTCAGGTTGGCCATTTCTTGCTAGATGAGCTACTGATGCATAGTTGACTTGTATGCGAGATCTCCGCAGTACTCTTGGAATGTTGCACTTGTGAATTGGGTTCTGTTGTCGGTAATGAATCTATTCGGAACTCCAAATTTGCAGACTAATGACTTCAAGAACTTGATAGCTGATTGCTGTTTGATTGTCACAATTGGGGTAGCTTCCGGCCACTTTGTGAACTTGTCTATGGCGACGTACATGATCCTGTATCCTCCGACGGCTTGTGGGAAAGGTCCCAAAATGTCCATCCCCCACACAACGAATGGCCACGTGGGAGGTATCATTTGCAGTGACTGAGCCGGTGTGTGAATCTTCTTCACATGGAACTGACACGCTTCGCATTTCTTAACCAACTCCACTACATCCTGGAGTGTTGTAGGCCAATAAAAACCATGTCAAAAGGCCTTACCGACCAGCGTGCGGGCGCGTGGTTCCTGCACTCGCCTCCATGAATCTCCGCGAGTAGCTCGCGACCTTCTTCCTGGGTAATGCACTGCATTAGAACGCCATTGGGACCACGTTGGTAGAGATCCCCTTCTACCAACATGTATATTTTAGCCAATCTGACATTTCAATCAGTGGAAGCACCATCTTCAGGAAGGATATTATCCTTCAAGTAGCTCCGAATCTCCGAGATCCATGCGTATGCAGACGTGGAAGCCAATTAGGTTTCTCTCCAAATAAAGTCATGTGTATGCAGATGTGGAAGCCGCACATGTTGCCCGGAGCTTGTTGTGGGACATCGAATGCAGTATGATGTGTAAGCTGTCGACATTTTTCTTTTACTTGTCCGAAAGTTCTAAACATAAACATTCACAGTTAATGTAAAACTATGGTGCAAGGAAACTGAAGTGAAGAAGGAACTTACTCGCCAATAACGGAAGAGATATCATTCCATGATCGGGTCTTTTGCTCGCTAGTTTTATCATCTGTCGGCCTCTAGGAGTCACAGTACTAGAACTGGTCGTACCGTGTAGATATTGCTATGGTTACCCAATGGTTACCCGAGTTGAACAGTACGACTAGGAGGTCCTTATCACTTTACTATTTCATTGCCCTCACAAAATATTGAATAACATCTTTTCTTCCCTTCACCATTTGCATAAGAGGTTTTGCTGGTACTTGCGGGTCAAGATATGCAGCAGACGCGTTTCACGTGTTATGACAAGAATGTTGTTGCTGGTGCCTACACGCAAAATGCCAAATTTTTTCGCATATATAACACTTGTATTGAGTATGTATTGAAGAACCTAGTTCTTGAGGAGACTTACAATGCGAAGCAACGTATTAGGGAGACTTCCAATGCGTCTAGGTTGAAAAGGTCATAGAGATTGGACCATGAGATGATAAAAGCGCCATGACCCAAGAAAAAGTGTTTATTTTTCAATGACACTAGTTGGTATCACACTTTTTGCAATTTCCCATGTAGTATTGATGAAGCTGAACACAAGGTTTAGGAACTTGTTTGAGTGCGGCCACAGTTAACATCGACTCTCCCTGTTCATACTTTGGGTTTGCATGCGTCATAGCTTTTGACGCCCTCAGGTTAGGTTCTGACTGTTTCATTGGTTTCTTCCAACCTTCCTTCGTCCATAATCACCACTGCGGCATACCCATTTTCTTGGCACGCTTTGCCGGCGGCTAATCAGGTGTAGGGTGCAGGGCACTTTGAGTGCGAGGTGGAGACCGACTTAGCTGCTCTTCAAGTGGAGAGTTCTGCAGCAGCTCTACAGTTGGAGACAAATGCCGCTTCTCTGTAACTAGAGACAACTGCTCTCCAATTGGAGACTTCTGCTGCTTCTCTATAACTGGAGGCAACTATAGCTCTGGCATTGGAGACAGATCCATCTGTTCTGGATTTGGATCCAAAAGCAGATGTGCCTCATGAGACATTGAAGCGGTCGACGCGGAAGTTGCTGCTGTTGCTGGGTCAACAACAATAAATCTACGTCTCCACTGAACCCTTCTAGTAACTGCATCCCGCATAGTAAGCGTTGTATCGTCCGGTGGCACTTTGAGCTCCAGGTTTTTTTTATTTTCATGCAACATGTCCACATTGACCACAACATAGGATGTTGTGTCCACCTGAATGTTGTCAAGCATGGTCTGATCGGGATACACGAGCCTTCTCCTGACCTTCATTTGAGCGATTCCTCTGACCATTAGCAGAAGACTGCATGTTGTTGGATGAGCCAAGTTATCTATCGTGTCCGGCTCAATTGAAGGTCCAGACACTGGTGCCTAAAGATCCTCCTGTGGTTGTCCACCCCCAGCTGCTGTAGAAGCAAAGCTGCTCCTACGCTCGTCGTCGTTGAAAAACGCGTTAGGGATTGGTATACCTTCTCTTTCCAACATTTGCTTCACGTCTCCTAGGAGCTTCCTTCTCAGTTGTGTTTTTAGCTCCTCGATGTCAACCTGTGATGTCGAGGCCTTTTTCCGCTTCCGATAAGTAGTTTTGTGTTCCGGAAAACCCTCCCTCCAGGTCAACTTACTGGAAACACCACGAACACGACCTCGTTGCTCTGGTCTTTGCAGGTCCTTGGTGAGGGCATCATTTTCCCTCTCACCATTTGACTCTTCGCTGCTTAGGTTCGAGGCTCTTTGAGCGATGTTTGCAGTGCTTGGGCTACAGAAGTTGATATCGCCTGACTCAGACAGCTGTGAACGAGCACACATAAATGGTTTCAGACGTCCACTAAATCTGTCGTATGGATTCTGAACACCTAGCTCGGCCAATGCTGAATCCTGTTCTTCCCAAATCCTTTTTTACCGGCACAATCGGTGTTACCAAGGTGGTGGTCAAGCTTGTTATATGATTGGAGCCACTTAATATGTTTACTGCTCTTGGCAAATTCTTGTGATTCACACTTTTCAACAAATCTCGTCCAGTCCTCTTCTAACACATGTGGATACTTATGGAAGGGGGTTTCATGATTCTTCGCAAACTCGCAAAGTATAGTTTTGTAGGTCCTCCATGCATGAGAGATCATCTTCATAGCTAGCTTATTCCCCTTCCTTTTCTTATGTTCCATATGTTGAACATATGGTTGGATAGAGCTTTCGAAGAGTTCATCCTTCCCATTTTTAGTCAAGTGATCGAATCTCTCCAGGTTTAGCAGCACCCTTTTCCCGAGAAGCTAGACCACAAATTCTGGACAGTTTTGTATTCACATTATGGTCCAGAGGTACGTTCATCATTGGACTAATCAACCGTCAAAATGTCTATCGGCCACGTCATCCGCGACCTTTTCTTTCTTTTGTTACCAGAGGCAGATGCATCCTCTTCACGTGTCTGCTGTTGAGTCTGCTGCTGACCCTCCTCTTCAATATGTTGCTGATGCTCCGACTGAGATATCTTCAAATTCACAAAAAAACACTGAAATCCTGTAAAACATTATCAAATTTCAGTCACATTCACACAAATGATCACATAAGGGAGCAAATTCTCTCATGGCATTTGTACCTTTATAAGAAAAAGATCTATCTACCAAGCGTAATACTCTAAGTGTAGTACTCCGAAAATATAATAAAAGTTGACCAGTGAACCACCAAAGCGCGGACCATTTCGACTCAAACCAAAGCGCGAACAAACCTTATTAGGGCAGTGCCGAGTTGGTCGATGGGGAGTCAAGGGTCGAAGACAACAGCGCGACAATAATCAAGAAGGCAGTGTCAAGGCGGCGATGAGCTCCAGGGAAGCGGATTGACGTGGCGGTGTGCTCCAGGGAAGGGGACGATGCGGCGGCTGTTTCTAGGGCGAAAAGTGATCAGCGCGTGCGAAAAATGAAAAGTTGTGCTAAGTGTTGCAAAGAGAGCATGTGAAAGAGCTAAAAGTACCTTAGGACAGTGTCAAGGTGGCGACAACCTCCGAGGAAGTGGACCGACGAGGCAACACGCTCTGGGGAAGGGGATGACGCGTTGGCGGTTTCTAGGGCGAGAAGTGATCAGCGCGCGCGAAAACTGAAAAGTTGTGCTAAGTGTTGGGAAGTGAGCATGCGAGAGAGCTAAAAGTACCTTAGTGCAACTATTGCAGACACGCCTCAGAAGAGCCACAGCTAAGCACGTCTCACTTATGCAAAGTGCGTCTCTTTTCTTTTGAATTAATGTGCGTCTGTTCCTATAATGCCATTCGGGCACATATTTCGAAGCGCTCCGACCTCATTGTCTATGACACGTGGGACCGTGCCAAAACTAAATAACAAAAGCCAAGTTCCGTGTGAAGCAACATGATTAATTTGACATCACGAAGGTCAACATGAAACTTGTTGCCAACGTTGCAACACCACGCCTTATATGCTCGTTGCAACGCGCTTAGAGTTCCGAGGTGGGACAGAGAGCTAATAGTACTAGGAGATTGAAGCGTCTAAATCAGAGACGCGCTTTTTGAAAATGCGTCTCACATTATTGTGCCTGCCGCTTCTCGCATCATGTTTGTATCTTTTTTAGGCAGAGCAAGTGCCTAAATCGGAGACGCGCTTTTTGAAAACGTGTCTGACATTATCTTGCCTGAGAGACACGTCATTGTGAGGCGCTTCTCGCGTCACTTTTGTATCCCATTTTTCAGGGCAGAGAAAGTGCTATATTCAGTAGTTTTTCCTTAAAAAACAAAACACAAGGCATCAATACTTCTCCATAAGAAACAGAGCACATATGACCAATGAAAGTCAAATTTTCACTCAAATGGCAATATTTGCACACATTTGAGCATATATCACACAAATATCCAAATGGAAGTCAATTTTTCACTCAATTGACCATATTTTCACATATTTGAACATTTTTACACATTGGTACTTTACTGTAAAAGCCCGCTTTTTGGAAGAAAAAAAACGCAAAAATGCGAACTTAAAAATTTTAAAAGTGGACTTGGAAATTCAAACTCACATGAACCATATGAGTTAACCAATGTTCGCTAAAAATAGGAACTTGTTAAAATTTTACATATAGAACATGGTTGCTAATGTATATTGGAACTTAAGCTGTAAAATCCTTAATTTCCAAGTATTCACATTTTCAGTGAACAATTAAAGGAGAAATGAAAACAAAATAGAGAGAAAGAAAAAGGAGTTATTCCAACCCTAAAATGAGACATTCAAAAAATTCCAATCTACGGCTGTAAATTTTTCCATGACCTTCTAATATTCCAAATTGACTCTCGGTAAAGTTTCAATAATTTTTGAAGCACATTTTCCATTTATTGGACACGTACTGAGAGTTTAATCAAAATCGACTTCAAATTTAAACTTTGTACTTAACCTTGTCCAAATCAACTCCAATTTTTTCCTGAGGTACCTTATGGTTCAAAAGATTAACTTCAAAGTTTCAGGATTTTTGAACCTAATCTACTATTTATTTCATTGAGTCAAGTATCACCACTTGAATTCAAATTCAAACCTGAGTAAAAATTCAACTTGCTCAGTTCTGAAATCTGATTGCACCATAAAATTCTTCACATTTTATTTAGTCATTGGGCCAAGGTTGAATATTTTTTAGGCATGTTTGCTAGACTTATTTGTAATTGGAAAGAAGAATGAGGGAGGTGGGTCCCACAAGTGGGTCCCATATGTCAGGTCGGCATGCTCTCTCTTTCCTCCCCTGCCTCCACGCAGACGCACTGCATGTGCCACCGCGATGAAAACTTTGGTCCTTATCCACGGCGCCCGACTCCCTCTCCGCCGTGCCGCTCTACTCCGCCTCCCTCTGCGCCTGTGCCCTGCGCGCGCCCCCTCACTGGCCGTGCACGCTCCTCCCTCCTCGCCTCCTCATCGGCTGCCGCTCGCCCTGACCGCTCCCGACGAGCGCCGCTCGTCGCCTTCCATTCGCGCGCGCCTTCCCCGTCGTCCGCCTACCTCCTGTCCACCGCCGCGCTCCACCGACCCCTCCGGTGCCCAACCCCGGCCGCTGGCCCACGCGCCCCTCAGCGCCCGTCCGTTCGTCGCCACGCTAGCGCAGGCCGCTGCCCACACACCGTTCCGCCTTCTCTGGCGCCGTGCCTCCGTGCCGCTCGACCTGGCCGCGCGCGTGATGCCGTGCGAGCCTCCTCCCCGCGGCGACCCAGCTACCCGACGCGCGCGTCACGCACTGCACGCTCCAGGCGTAGAACACCCTGCCGCTCCTCCGCCCGCTTGTTCTGTCTCGGGCCGCCAACTGCACCGGTCGTGGCTCCACCTTAACGGCGAGATTGCCAGCCGCCTGTCGTTCCAGGTGCGTAACTTCGCCTCCCCGCTTCTCCATCTGCCTCTCTCTGCTCCGGGCGCGTTGTCACCGATGATAGCCTTTGCTTTCTAGCTCCTGCCCGTGGTGGTGCTCCTTCGCTCAGGCGAACACAACGTTGCCGCCGTTCCTGTCACGCGCGCCCAAGCCCCATTCGGTCGCCAGATCCTCTGCCGCTTCATTTCACCTGCCTGATGTACCTAGCCACTGCCATTGGAGCATCTTGCTGTGCGCGCACCCTTGCCGCCTGCCTCTGTTCCGTACCTCGCCCGTACTGTCCGCGGTGATCACGTCTCTGTTCATTCCATGGTCGTTTGTGGCCGACAACCCATTGTCAACAGTCTCTACCGCGCTCGCCTCACCTATCAGCCACAGTAACACATCACCGTGTCGTGGGCTCCTCACGAGTGCAGATCCCGCACCATGGGTGCCTTGCTACTGGTTGCGTGGTAACCTCGACCTTGGTCATTGTGTCATGTGTGCGTTCCTACGCAGCCATGTCCGTGGTGACCACCACCTGCAGCGTATGCCTGCGTGCCCTCACGGTGTAGGCAAACCACTTGTTTATCACTACAGTGACATGTCGTGTTCAAACTACTACTGCTCTTGTTCCTCTAGTAGCTCCCATAATGCTTACCACCATCAACAACAGTTTCGTCGATGGCTATTCGCGGTGGGCGTAGTATTGACTTGAGCGACGTCGAGCCGTACGTCCGCACTCTACCTTGAGGTCTAGCTAGAAGCAACCCCACGTTGACCTTTCTTGCCTTTGTGTTGTGTTGGCATGTCCATACATGCTTGTGTTGCTTCACATTGAGCCGTGTCGACGTCATTGGCCACATGACATCGTCGTGACGTTCCGAGCTATCATCGTGTCCTGGCATCGAGATGAAGGATGCTTGTAATGTACATGATGCTGGAAAACAACCACGACACAACGGTCGACGGTCGTTTAGCCAAATTAGGGTTTAGTCGAGGCGAGACTCATCGAGTCCTGGGTGTAGCCAAGGTGCTCGATGAAATGCCTTCTAGGTCAAACCAGGTGTGTCGGTGATCACTGATGACCTGGGGTAGAGGTATGCAAGAATGTTGCGACCAACAAGGAGAACTAGACCAAGGGGATCCTTGGATAAGAGTTCCTTGGTTGTGTCGAGGATGTTCCCTAACCGATCACAGGATTGGTTAACTTGGTGTACCACTTCATCGACGACTGGTTCATCGAGTCGCTTTTCAACAACCGAGTCGACATCACTAGCCTTAAGACTCACAAGGTGGTGTTCGGGATTCCGCTCACCCATTGACGAGTCCAGGTTGATGTGGACGTCGCGAAGACGATCTTCTCATGATGGCAAAGCATGCCTTCACGGCAAGGTCTCACATCATGTTTATGTCCCAAGATCTTACCGAGCTCTTCTGGACAAGCTTGTGGGAGACACTACATTAGTGTCGTCGTGTAAGCACCTGAACAATGCTTGCGACATTAGTCGTAGCAACTGGTTTACCTAAAAGCGATTTGAACATTGTCTTGGTACTCATGCTAGGTTAACAGTGCTTGTAATGACTTCTTAAGTCCAAGCCATGTTGATCTCAATTCAGTCCCCAGTGTTGTTAGGTTCCATCATGGTTCATCCTAAGTCAGGACCCTACAACAACACTGCTCACTTAACTAGTTTTACTCCTTTATGAGTTAAGTCAAGTTCATTGGTTGACAGCTAAATCGCGACCTTCGTCTTGTACACTCCATTCATACTCAAGCTTTCGATGTCCCACCTTGATTTTTGGGTCATCCTTACACTTCTCCGCCCAACACTTCTTCACCATTCAGAATTGTCAATCTCGCGTGGCATAGCTTGAAGTTTGGTATGCTAAGTTGCAATGTAGCTTTATGTTGTACCTTTCAGTTCATACCGACACTACTATGTCCACCTTGACTCATCCTCTAGTTACCCACACAACAGAGGCATATCTGTCCTGCCTAGTCAAACTCCTCGTTCTTAAAGTTTACACAACCCCGTGGAGTCTATTATTAAATTACTAAATTACTTAATTACTTATATGCATATCATGTTGATAGGAACGTGCTGATAGGTGATCGACAAGAAACTTTGCTTGGAGGAGAAGGCCAAGGTGTTTCCACTTGAAGTTCCTTGGCAGACTCTTTGGAGGAAAGCACAAGACTTAACGACTGACATTGACTTAGCGCAAACTAAGGCAAGCCCCAGTTTGCATTTAAAAGCTTTACAGAGTTTTGCAGTATTTCCCACATTACATCATAAGTTTCATATGTGCATTACGTATTGGGTGATTGATACTCCACTTGCATGACCACAAATCCCAAGGGTTGGTTGGAACGGGTTACAGTTTGACCTGTAGTAACTGCTTTGCCAATGTATAGGAAATCCGGTTGAAGTCGAGTAGTTGGAATCTACTCGCGAGTGATGTAGGACTTTTCACACAGGGATGATATAGCAAACACTCGAGATATGAACCTGAATTTGAGACCGGACAGGGGTGGATAGGAAGCGACGAGATGTGATCTCGGTCGCATAGCCCTGCCTGTGTCGATTAAGGACCGAGCCGTGTGTGGCTTTGCTTGGGCAAGTTTGAACTGTACCGGTTGCATAATGGGTTAATGGAGCCCAATAAACTGATGTAACTTGACAACTGTGGTGTCGAAGCTTGCCTGCCATCATTGAATGGAGATGCAAAGGCAAAATGTGGAGTCTCTTCTAGCGGGCAACTTCGACGTGTCCGTGTAGAAGGCCATTTTGCTCGGGATGAAGGTTTGTTTCAACGTGGGGGTCTCTTGTGAAAGGTGGCCATATACGACAAGTTCTGAAGTGTTAGGTAGGTACTGCTGTAAGTACTTGCTGGCACTTCCGAAAGTGCATATGTGTCGTGCAGTCCGGGTGTGTCATGATTGCAATCACCGTTGCTCGCGGAAGGGAGCATACTGGTTCACTGTGCCGTGACGTAGTAATCCACAGTAGTTATCATATTATAAATTTGCTGCAATAATTACAATACTGTTTTGCAACCATGTATGGCTTAGAGATAGCATAATTACAGTTTATAGTTTCCAAACACTTAAACTGAATAGCAGTTGTGCTTTGGGCATGTCATATCATCGGTGAAGCGTTTCTTGTTTGATTGTGGAGTCTATGATACGCCGTGCCCAAAGAACGTCAGTTGCTACTTAAAACTTGACTCTAAGGATCCACTTATAGGCGAGTCTACTTATGCTATTCCCTACCTATGTTTAGACTTTCCCTTGCATATGTCTAGTGAGACGGGTTAGTCTTGCTGAGCCTTATGCTCATGTTTGCGCTTTAACAATTTTTGCAGGTATTAGGTTTATTTCTACTGTTCAGGTTGTACATGAGATCTCGAGTTATCGAGATAAATCTCATGTGAACCACGCCGCTGTTGAATGTTCTTCATGTTGCTAGTGAGAAGCGTCCTAGGGCATGGATGACTTCTCTCCTGCTTAGCTAGGGGAGATTATGAGTAAGTATTTTTCGCTGCGTGTATACTTCTGTTGTACACTCTTTTGTAAACTCTTCTTAATATGAAATGAAAACTTTATATGTTTTGGTATCCTTTTTGTGTGTGCTGTTAGGTGCCGCATCGCACGACACCACCCAATGAGATCCTCGGATGTGTGGACTCCGGTCCCCACAGACATGGTATTAGAACTTCATTGGGAATAGCACACTCGAAAAGAGCCTATTTCTGAAAACTCCGAAGTAGCCGAGTGAGGATTAGCTATATGACCATTAAGGACTATTACTAGTATAAGTTATGAAGGTGGTGAACTAACTTGTTATATTATTCTGTAACGACGCTCCGTCTTCAAGGTAAGAGGTAAGATATGCCACCGAGAGCGGATCAATATCGGTAAGCTCTGCATACGAGATGTGGTATGTGATATTTCCGTGGCTTTGCACGGAAAGTCAATATGAGTCTCTGAAACTTTTCCATGTTTCTGATAACATATGACACACGGTACCCAACATGACACAAAATTAGTGGGAGCCCCTGTTGGGTGGTGTATAACCCGATAGTATGCATCTCTAGAACCATTCATGTTCTATGGGAGCATGCGAAACACGTATGCCCGAGCGTGTATAAGCCGGTTCGTGCAGGAGTCTTTACTGTACAGACGTAGTACAACCATGTACCTCGAGACATGACTTCGCTCGAGGGCGACTCACACCAGAGTCGTATGCAATTACTTTTGATTATATCTTATTGTGACTGCCTTTTGTGGTTCCCCACGCCGCCCTTGAGGTGTGAAGGTGTGAAAGGGGATTGTTTGTCTTCTGCAGGTACACTAACTCCGGTAGCGACCCGTGTAGCAAACGTTTGTGAGTGACTGATATTAAGACCACCTATAGACGTATCCGGATATACCGGGTTAGACTTTTCTTTGGTAAGGAACGTAGTACTGTCAGTATCACAGTTGATACTTTGACCATCCCCCATGAAAGAATGGCTTCATCATCATCTTGTAAGATCTAACTACCAGTTGCTGGTAAGTTTTGGGTCAAAGTTTCGACATGGATAGTGCAATGCGAAGAAGGATGAAGATTAAGGCTTTTGTGTACTCTTGACGGAATCTAGCTCGATTTTGTCAAGAGGTGCTTCTAGTTAAACTTCATAGAACCTAATAGTATGCCATATGAATGGAGAAGGTTTTCAAGTCCACTACGACTGTTCCTTGAACAGTTTGGGCATGAAAGCCTTTTGAATCGATTCCCATCACCAAAAATCAACACTAATCCCATTTCTTTGAAACATTGGACCAACTTTAGTGTTTTGCCCTATCTCTTCGTAGAAAGCTCTTCCATGCCTTTGTGATACATTTTCGGAAAGGTGAGGAGCTAGACTACAACTTTGTAATTCAATATTGCCCCAAATTCAGATAAGAAGTATTTAAACACTTGAGTTAAAAACTGGAACAAGACTATATGTACTACCTGAACCAACTTGGAAAATTGTTGAACTTTGAACAGCCATAACTTTTAAATTAGAACAGCAACATAGGCATATATATACATGCCTGGAAAGCTTAAGGAATCCTCTAATAAGTTTCTATTCGACTCTGAGTCTAAAACTCACATTAACAAGGTCTAAATTGAAGTGTCATTTAAGAGGTTCTGGCAGCCCGGAAGAGGGGACAGAATGTGAACTCTTCACCAATTGAATCATAATTTTTTTTTGCAGACTTCACCTCTGCAGGCCTACTTTATGTGGTTGGAAAGTGTAGAGAGTCCTCTACAACGTTTCTATAGAACTCCAGAGCAGAATCCATCTCTAACATACTCAAAATTTCAAATTTCTAAACTTGATCAAATCTGGACAGCGAGTGGACAGTCCTGTATACAGTTACTGTTTCTCGCATAACTCGCTGTAGAATTGTCGAATGATTTCATGTGATGCATTTCTGGAATCCTGAGAATGTATGAAACCAGTTTGCTATGTGCTATTTTGGAAATGTTGATATTTGTATATCTGAAAATTGTGGACAAAATCAGCCTTAAACAAAGGAGGTGCTGTCCAAATTTTCAGATAAACTGTCAACTTGCAAATGCCATATCTTCTCAACCAGAAGTGCTACAAGGGCAAGTAAGTACTCCTTAGAAAGTTTTGGAAGTACTTTACAAGTTCTATATTCAGCTCAAGACCAAAATCCTTTTCTAAGTGGGTGAAATTTGGATAATCGCAGAGACTGTCCAGGCACACCCAAACTGGACAGCAATCTGTACACCTCTGAATTTAATCCATAACTCGCAGAACCTTGATCCAATGGTGTCGCGCGAGTAACTGTTGGAAAGGTTAGAGAGTCAGCTACAATTTTTTCAATTGGCTCCAGACCTGAATCGGTCATGTACCTATTCTAAATCGAGTTTGAATGCAGAGTGGTCAATGTGAACTGAATTCAAATTCTGAATGCTGAAATTTTACCCAACTTCAAAAATTCATATCTTTTAAACCAGAACTGATATGAAGACAAATAAATGCATTATGGAAATATTATTACATTGGATACAACTTTGTTAATAAGAATATTTCCATATTTCTAACGGAACAGTCTGCAAACTGTAGATCAAAACTGCTACTTTTTAAGCAGGTTCTGCTGAAAGTGCAGAAAATTCTGCTGACTTTAAAATAGCATAACCTGCAAACCAGAGATGATCTAGAGGAAAACCAATAATTTTTGGAAAGTTCTTGAAGTTTACTTTAACTTTGTTGTTCACCTCAAGATCTGATTTTGCCATTAACTGGATCAAAATCGAGTTTGAGTACAGACTGGTCATTTGTCACCATAGCCTGGCCAGTTTGAACCTTTTGGTTTTTGTTAGGCATTCGGTTCTCGATTTACCAAGTTTAATGGTGTGTTAAACTCATTGAAGATTTTTTCCCTTGGATAGGCATACTAGTGTCTGATTTATCTGACTTGCCACATCACATCTTGTGATGTTGAACGCAGGTCGCAATTACTCAAGTTGCATCTCATCTTCCCATGAGGATTGTTTGAAGTACGCTTCGACATCCTGGTTTGAAACTTTAAGGGGGAAGGTGAACACTTAAGTAATAGTGGTGTTTAACCATCAACCTTGGTTATAACGAGTCGTGTCAACAAGAAGACGATCAATTAAGATTACATCTTCAAGAGGATCCAACCTCCGCCACCAGATTGAGTTACTCTAAGAAGAAGTGTGACTTCAACTCCACTAAAGTGATCGAGAAGGATATCCGTTCCTCCGGACTGATTGAAGCAAAGGTTAAGTGAAGTATCACTAGAGATATGTCTAGTGATCTTGACCAGGTATCTAGGAATAACCTTCGACATATAGTTAGTTGTTTTTCTTCTTCTGATGATACTCCTCAAGTCAACTAGTAACTCTAAGACCTAGTTGAAGATACAATCAAGTGGAGTAGTACATGAACAAGTTTTCAAAAGGTCTAGGTAACGTGGTATATTTTCCACATTCCTTATCAGTCGTTCTGTTATGAATTCTTTAACCGTGGTCGAGTCATGAAAGGAACGCTACTCATTGAGTGTCTTTCACGACCACGGTATCCAATCCTTGCAAATCATCAGACAATACTTGAGTTTTGTGGGTGTGGATCATTTAGTCTTGCTCAAACTATAAAAGCTACTGCACCATGTATGTGCACCATTTGCACCATACATATGCATCATTTGCACCATACATATGCACCATTTGCACCATACCATGTGCATATTCATTGCACCATACAACATATGACGCATCATGAAGCATCATTACCAATGAAACACAAATGATAGAATGTATGGTAATACTAAAATTTAGAGCAAGATTGTGTACCCCATTCAAACTATTCTAATGGTGTCTAATGACTACGATCATTTCACCATATTCATTTGACTTCTTACATTGTTGATCTTCTTTCTATTGAGTGATACCCGGGCAACCGATCACTCAACCTCCCTGGCAACTAAACAGACACTTGAACTTCCGTCTTTGACTTGTTTAGGTTCAAGTACCTTGATTGTTGCAACTATACTGTTCGTCATCGAGTGGTCATCAGTTTGATGATCAACCTTGTAAAATCCATGAAATCTCCTTACTCGCGAGGATACCGTTCGATTCTCAACCTCGTGAAACTCTTTGGGTCCATCTAAGATCTTGTGTTGTTATATGGTAACCTTGCTACACTAATTACCTTGTAGTTACCATATGATTGAGTTCTTTGCTTTGTTGGGAACATATGAGGATGCCGAATCCTTAAATCCTCGTGTGCCACCGTAAAGGGTCTTCATCTTCTATTTCTATTATTTGAAGATGTTGGTATACCCAAAAACCTTGTAGTTGCCATATTTTCAGTATTCCTGCTTTTTTGATTACATAAGAGTGTTGAATTCTTTGCTACTCTTATGCTACAGCTAAGGGATCATATGGTTGACTAAACATCAAACGAGGTTAATGATTGTTGTTTAACCTCATAAACCATCTTAACTCATGTCAAGGGGAAATACCACATTAAGTTGTAAGGACCTATGAAAAACCAAACAAGCAACCAAGAATCAATGCAAGGATAGTTTCAAACTATCGAGGTGACCCAGAGAAGCAAAGAACAAGTCCTGATTCTTCCAGTCAAGACTAGGACAGGACAAGATGTCATGTCAGTGTAAGAGTACAGTAATAAAGGGTCAGTAATAGATGTGAAAGTTTTACGATGTGATATTGTCATGTCGAGCATCCTGTCAAGGTTATCAACCTAAAGACTGGAATCACTTGAAGCAAACTTTAGAATTTCTTAAGATGCCTGAAGATAATCATTATTTCGTAGAACCCAAGTCTTTAAGGGCGTTGCCATTTTCCTTAGTCAATGACCCTCTTTTACGGATCGTTCCCTCATCGTTTCTGTTATTCTACTTGTTAGAATCTCGGGACGAGATCCCTTTAAGGGGGAAGGATTGTAAAAGCCCGCTTTTCGGAAGAAAAAAACACAAAAATGCGAACTTAAAAATTTTGAAAGTGGACATGGAAATCCAAACTCACATGAACCATATGAGTTAACCAATGTTCGCTAAAAATAGGAACTCGTTAAAATTTTACATATAGAACATGGTTGCTAATGTATATTGGAACTTAAGCTGTAAAATCATTAATTTCCAAGTATTCACATTTTCAATGAAAAATTAAAGGAGAAAAGAAAACAAAATAGAGAGAAAGAAAAAGGAATTATTCCAACCCTAAAATGGGACATTCAAAAAATTCCAATCTACGGCTGTAAATTTTTCCATGACCTTCTAATATTCCAAATTGACTCTCGGTAAAGTTTCAAAAATTTTCGAAGCACGTTTTCCATTTATTGGACACGTACTGAGAGTTTAATCAAATCGACTTCATATTTAAACTTTGTACTTAACCTTGTCCAAATCAACTCCAATTTTTCCTAAGGTACCTTATGGTTCAAAAAGATTAACTTCAAAGTTTCAGGATTTTTGAATCTAATCTACTATTTATTTCATTGAGTCAAGTATCACCACTTGAATTCAAATTCAAACCTGAGTAAAAATTCAACTTGCTCAGTTCTGAAATCTGATTGCACCAAAATTTTTTTCACATTTTATTTAGTCATTGGGCCAAGGCTGAATATTTTTGAAGCATGTTTGCTAGCCCTATTTGAAATTGGAAAGAAGAATGAGGTAGGTGGGTCCCACAAGTGGGTCCCATATGTCAGGTCGGCATGCTCTCTCTTTCCTCCCCTGCTTCCACGCAGACGCGCTGCATGTGCCACCGTGATGAAAACATCGGTCCTTATCCACAGCGCCCGACTCCCTCTCTGTCGTGCTGCTATGCTCCGCCTCCCTGTGCGCCCGTGACCTGCGCGCGCCCCCTCACTGGCCGTGCACGCTCCTCCCTCCTCCCCTCCTCACCGGCCGCCGCTCGCCCCGACCACTCTAAACGAGCACCACTCGTCGCCTTCCATTCGCGCGCGCCTTCCCCGTCGTTCGCCTGCCTCCTGTCCACTGTCGCGCTCCACCGACCCCTCCAGTGCCCAACCCCAGCCGCCGGCCCACGCGCCCCTCAGCGTCCGTCCGTTCGTCGCCACGCCGGCGCAGGCCGCTGCCCACGCGCTGTTCCACCTTCTCCGGCATCGTGCCTCCGCGCTGCTCGACCTGGCCGCGCGCGTGACACCGCGCACGCCTCCTCCCTGCGGCGACCCAGCTGCCCGACGCGCGCATCATGCGTTGCGCGCTCCCGGCGGAGAACACCCGTGCTGCTCCTCCGCCCGCTTGTTCTCTCTCGGGCCGCCAACCGCACCGGTCGTGGCTCCACCTTCCCGGCGAGCTCGCCGGCCGCCTATCATTCCAGGTGCGTAACTTCACCTCCCCGCTTCTCCCTCTGCCTCCCTCTATTCTGGGTGCGTTGTCGCCGGCGATAGCCTTTGCTTTCCAGCTCCTGCCCGTGGTGGTGCTCCTTCGCTCAGGCGAACACAATGTTGTCGCCGTTCCTGTCACGCGCGCCCAAGCCCCATCCGGTCGCCAGATCCTCCGCCGCTTCATTTCCCCGCCTGAAGTACCTAGCCACTACCATTGGAGCATCGTGCTGCATGCACAACCTTGCCGACTGCCTCTGTTCCTTACCTCGCCCATACTGTCCGCGGAGATCACGCCTCTGTTCGTGCCATGGTAGTCTGTGGCCGACATCCCGTTGTCAGCAGTCTCTACCGCGCCCAGACCCTTCTCTAGTTGTCTTGTTTGTCATGGCTGCACCTGCTCCGTGAATCAGCCACCTTCTTTTGCTCTTCCCTCTATTCATTGTCGCACTCACCACCTGTTCGACGAAATACTGACACACACTGTTCACTTGGTTCCTCGCGCTCGCCTCACCTATCAGCCACAGTAACACATCACCGTGTCGTGGGCTCCTCCCGAGTGCAGATCCCGCACCATGGGTGCCTTGCTACTGGTTGCGTGGTAACCCCGACCTTGGTCATTGTGTCATTTGTGCGTTCCTACGAAGCCGTGTCCGTGGTGACCACCACCTACAGCGTATGCCTGCATGCCCTCACGGTGTAGGCAAACCACTTGTTTATCACTATAGTGACATGTCGTGTTCAAACTACTACTGCTCTTGTTCCTCTAGTAGCACCCATAATGCTTGCCACCATCGACAACAGTTTCGTCGATGGCTGTTCACGGTGGGCATTGTATTGACTTGAGCGACGTCGAGCCCTACGTCTGCGTTCTACCTTGAGGTCTAGCCAAAAGCAACCCCTCGTTGACCTTTCTCGCCTTTGTGTTGTGTTGGCATGTCCATACATGCTTGTGTTGCTTCACATTGAGCCGTGTCGACTTCGTTGACCACATGATGTCGTCGTGACGTTCCGAGCCATCATCGTGTCCTGGCATCGAGATGAAGGATGCCTGTAACGTACATGATGCTGGAACACAACCACGACACAACGGTCGATGGTCGTTTAGCCAAATTAGGGTTTAGTCGAGGCGAGACTCGTCGAGTCCTAGGTGTAGCCAAGGTGCTCGATGAAATGCCTTCTAGGTCAAACCAGGTGTGTCGGTGATCACCGATGACCTAGGGTAGAGGTATGCAAGAACGCTGCGACCAACAAGGAGAACTAGACCAAGGGGAACCTTGGATAAGAGTTACTTGGTTGTGTCGAGGATGTTCCCTAACCAATCACATGATTGGTTAACTTGGTGTACCACTTCATCGACTACAGGTTCGTCGAGTCGCTTATCAACAACCGAGTCGACATCACTAGCCTTAAGACTCACAAGGTGGTGTTCGGGATTCCGCTCACCCATTGACAAGTTCGGGTTGATGTGGACGTTGCTAAGACGATCTTCTTGAGATGGCAAAGCATGCCTTCACGGCAAGGTATTGCATCATGTTTAAGTCCCAAGAGCTTACCGAGCTCACCTGGACAAGCTTGCGGGAGACACTACATTAGTGTCATCGTGTAAGCACCTGAACAATGCTTGCGACGGTAGTCGTAGCAATTGGTTTACCTAAAAGCGATTTGAACGTTGTCTTGGTACTCATGCTAGGTTAACCGTGCTTGTAATGACTTCTTAAGTCCAAGCCATGTTCATCTCAATTCAGTCCCAAGTGTCGTTAGGTTCCATCATGGTTCATCCTAAGTCAGGACCCTACGACAACACTGCTCACTTAACTAGGTTTACTCCTTTATGAGGTAAGTCAAGTTCATTAGTCGACTGCTAAATCGTGACCTTCGTCTTGTACACTCCACTCATACTCAAGCTTCCGATGTCCCACCTTGATTTTTGGGTCGTCCTTACACTTCTCCGCCCAACACTTCTTAACCATTCAGAATTGTCAATCTCGCGTGGCATAGCTTGAAGTGTGGCATGCTAAGTTGCAATGTAGCTTTATTGTACCTTTCAGTTCATACCAACACTACTATGTCCACCTTGACTCATCCTCTGGTTACCCACACAACAGAGGCATATCTGTCCTTCCTAGTCAAACTCCTCGTTCTTAAAGTTTACACAACCCTGTGGAGTCTATTATTAAATTACTTAATTACTTATATGCATATCATGTCGATAGGAACGTGCTGATAGGTGATCGACAAGAAACTTCTCTTGGAGGAGAAGGCCAAGGTGTTTCCACTTGAAGTTCCGTGGCAGACTCTTTGGAGGAAAGCACAAGACTTAACGACTGACATTGACTTAGCGCAAACTAAGGCAAGCCCCGGTTTGCATTTAAAAGATTTACATAGTTTTGCAGTATTTCTCACATTACGTCTTAAGTTTCATATGTGCATTACGTATAGGGTGATTGATACTCCACTTGCATGACCACAAATCCCAAGGGTTGGTTGGAACGGGTTATAGTTTGACCTGTGGTAACTACTTTGCTAATGTATAGGAAATCTGGTAGAAGTCGAGTAGTTGAAATCTACTCGCGAGTGATGTAGGACTTTTCACACAGGGTTGATATAGCAAACACTCGAGATATGAACCTGAATTTGAGACCGAACAGGGTTTGATAGGAAGGGACGAGATGTGATCTCGGTCGCATAGCCCTGCCTATGTCGATTAAGGAACGAGCTGTGTGCGGCCCTGCTTGGGCAAGTTTGAACTGTACCGGTTGCATAATGGGTTAATGGGGCCCAATAAACTGATGTAACTTGATGACTGTGGTGTCGAAGCTTGCCATCCATCCTTGAATGGAGATGCGAAGGCAAAATGTGGAGTCTCTTCTAGCGGGCAACTTCGACGTGTCCGTGTAGAAGGCCATTTTGCTCGGGATGAAGACTTGTTTCGATATGGGGGTCTCTTGTGAAGGTGGCCATATATGACTAGTACTGAAGTGTTAGGTAGGTACTACTGTAAGTACTCGCTGGCACTTCTGAAAGTGCGTATGTGTTGTGCAGTTCGGGTGTGTCATGATTGCAATCACCGTCGCTCGCGGAAGGGAGCATACTTGTTCACAGCGCCGTGACGTAGTAATCCACAGTAGTTATCATATTATAAATTTGCTGCAATAATTACAATACTGTTTTGCAACCATGTATGGCTTAGAGATAGCATAATTTACACTTTACAGTTTCCAAACACTTAACCTGAATAGCATTTGTGGTTTGGGCATGTCATATCATCAGCAAAGCGTTTCTTGTTTGATTGTGGAGTCTATGATGTGCCGTGCCCAAGGAATGTCAGTTGCTACTTAAAACTTGACTCTAAGAATCCACTTATAGGCGATTCTACTTATGCTATTCCCTACCTATGTTTAGACTTTCCCTTGCATATGTCTAGTGAGATGGGTTAGTTTTGCTGAGCCTTATGCTCACGTTTGCGCTTTAATGATTTTTGCAGGTATTAGGTTTACATCTGCTGTTTAGGTTGTACATGAGATCTTGAGGTATCGACATAAATCTCATGTGAACCACGCCACTGCTGAATGTTCTTCATGTTGCTAGTGAGAAGCGTCCTAGGGCATGGACGACTTCTCTCCTGCTTAGTTAGGGGAGATTATGAGTATGTATTTTCCGTTGCGTGTGTACTTCTGTTGTACACTCTTTTGTAAACTCTTCTTATTATGAAATGAAAACTTTATATGTTTTGATATCCTTTTTGTGTGTGCTGTTAGGTGCCGCATCGCACGGCACCACCCAATGAGATCCTCGGATGTGTGGACTCCGGTCCCCACATTTATGTTGCGGTCTTGGTTTTTTGAAATTATTGACTTTTTCATGGTGCCGTTCTGCAAGTAAGGAAGTTCGTTTGCCGATGGTATTCTTAGCTTGATCATCGAGGTGACAAAAGGAGGAATCTCATCAAATTGGTCAAACTCTTCCTCATCGACGGCATTCTCGACTCCGACGATTCGTTGTTTTCCATATATAACCACCTTAAGTCTTTTATTTGTTGTGTCTGGAGCATAGAACACTTGAGAAACATGTTCTGCTAACACAAAAGGCTCCCACTTATATCCTTGACGGTTATGATCAATGCTAGTGAAACCGTACTTGTCTTGTACAATACCTTTGATTCCATCAGCCCAGTTGCAACTAAAAAGAGGAATCTTGAATCCTTGAAAGTCAAGCTCCCAACTCTCTTCTATTTGACCATAGTACATGTCTTTGTCTTGGCCTGCACCGTTATAAGCATCAACAAAGACACCACCATTTTGATTCGTGCTTTTCTTATCTTGTTCTACAATGTAGAACGTGTATCTATTTATGTCGAACCCTTGATATGTAATAACTGTGAATATAGGACCACGAGCCAACTTTTTTAGGTACTCACTTGTTTGAGTATCCGATGAGTGAGAAATGCGATCCTGGAGCCAGCCAATAAATTTTCTCCTGTGTTCATTTGCTAACCATGATTCATTGCGGCCAGGATTGTCTCTAAGCACCACCTCCTTGTTCTCATCGAGGTACTTCGACACAATGGACATGTGTTGCAACACGTGGAAATAAGCGCAAGAGAATAAGTGTGAATCTGGAGTTATAGCCTTCTTCCCAATGGCTCCTTTTCCTATGGGTCTCCCCTCATGATGAGACTTGGGAA
Organism: Tuctoria greenei; assembly: GCA_036927565.1. NCBI lineage: Eukaryota > Viridiplantae > Streptophyta > Magnoliopsida > Poales > Poaceae > Tuctoria > Tuctoria greenei. The sequence goes on along the minus strand of JAYESD010000010.1, from coordinate 25,879,104 downwards.
CAACAATCGGGTTACTCGGGTCAGTGTAGTTTAGATCCCACTCCACAGCTTCCTCTGTAGAGTATCCTTGTACCATGCCCTCAGGGTAAGCTCGATTTCTAAGGAAGGACTTCAGTATACCGTTGAATCTCTCATAAGCATAAATCTGGTGAAGCGACACAGGGCAAAGTAACTTTATCTCCTTAATAAGATGAGTTGTGAAATGGAAGCATATGTCAAAAAAGGCAGGTGGAAATACATCTTAAGGAAGTATAAAGTTTCAGAGTGCCTTTTTTTCCAATGACTCGAGATCTTCTTCACATAGTACTTTTTGACCAATTGCATTGAAGAAAAAGCAAAAGTTTATTATAGCCTCCCAAACATTGACTGGTAGGATATTCCGAATTCTAACAGCAATCATCTGCATAAGAAATACATAGTAATCATGAGACTTCACACAAGGAGCTACTTTTAGATCTGGAAATGAAATAAGCCTTGAGACGTTCTTCGAGTAGCCGGATGGTACTTTCACATTTTTCAAGAACCCACAAAACTCTTTTTTTTTTTTGATTTTTTGAAAGGGTGATGTATGATGTGGGTAATTCCATTCCTTTTACTGAGTCATCGATCCACAACTCAGGCCTAATTCCCATTTTCTTTAGATATGCCCGTGCATGTACATGGTCCCAAGTTTTCCCATCCATGTTAAGCAATGTTCCGAGTAGGCTCTCGCACACATTCTTCTCAACATGCATCACATCAATTGAATGACGGACATCTAAGTCTTTCCAATATGGTAGCTCCCAAAAAATCAATTGCTTCTTCCACATGTCATCTTCACTAGTATTTTTGCCAGTCCTTTTCCTCTTACCAAGGACGACATGGATATCCTTGACCATTTCATAGAATTCATGACCTGTGATGTGAGGTAGAGGATGCCTCTTCTCAGTGTCACCAATGAGATTATCCTTCATACTCCAAAACAGGTGCTTCATTGGAATGTAGCGTCGATGTCCCGTGTACACTATTTTTCGTGACTCACTCAAGTACTGTGAATCTGTTTATCTCAAACAATTGGACATCCGCAACCTACTTTCTTACTTTGTCTGGACAAGTTACGTGTCGTTGGAGAATCACTAACAGTCACAAATAAAATAGCTCTGAGGCGAAAGTACTCATGCTTGTGGTCATCCCAGGCCCACACTCCGTTGTTGTACCACAACTGCTTCAGATCTTCAACCAGAGGCCTGAAATAAGTGTCGATGTCATTTCGAGGTTGTTGTGGCCCCGATATCAGTCCTGATATCATAATATATTTATGTTTGTTGCACAAGCAAGGAGGAAGATTCAAAATTGTAAGCACAGTTGGCTATGTGCTATGTGTGCTACTGTTTAAAAAAGTATTCATGCCATCGATGATCATTGCGATCCTAATATTCCTCGGATCAGTGGCAAATTTAGGATTTAGTGAATCAATGTTTTGCCGCTTTGTGGCATCAGTAGGATGTCTTATCATTCCAACATCCTTCTTATGCTTCTCTTTGTGCCATTGCAGCATTTCTGACTCCTTCTTGTTTGCAAACTGACACTTCAAATGAGGAATGATAGGAAAGTACCAAAAACCTTTTTAGGCTCTCTTTTTCTTCTATTGCAGTTCTCGTCATCAGTGTTGTCTTCCCTACGATTGAATTTGTCCACTCCACAAATAGGGAATTTCTCGAGGTTTTCGTACTCAAGTCCACGATATAAAATACAATCATTCTTACACGCGTGGATTTTATCCACCTCCAAACCCAGTGGACAGATTATCTGTTTTGCCTTATAAACTGTCGTAGGGACTGTGTTTCCTTGGGGTAACATGTCCATAAGGAGCGTCAAAAATTACTTAAAACTACAATCACTCCATCCATTGCTCGCCTTCAACTGGAAAAGTTTTACCATCGCAAACAGTCTGGAGTACTTAGCCGCACAACCATGATACAATGGCTTCTTAGAGTCTTCGATCATCTTCTTGTAATTTGCAAGTTCACCATTACTGTACCGATCATCGTCGCCATTTTGAGGATCGGGTCCACACATTCCAGGAATCGCAGAGGGTGGTGTCGTGCAATGCGGCACCCAACAGCACACACGAAAAGAATACGACAATATACAAAGTTTTATTTATAGAAATAGCGGAAGTATTTTACAATACATAATGTGCAATGGAAGTAATACTCATAACTAAACTCTCAGCCTAGCCATGTAAAAGTGCAGCTGTCCAGACCGAGGATGCTACACACTAGCAGAACACAAAAGATCACGACGACGTGCAGGGCTCCCACTCGGCGGTATACCCCGACGGGGGCATCACCACATCTTCGGGCCTTCCTCATACGTCTCACCTGCAGACAACTTAATATAGCAACCGTGAATATGAAGGCTCAGCAAAACTTAACCGTCTCACCTCAACATGCAACTCTACATGCAGGGATACTTAACATAGGAATAGATATAGCAGTAAATGACTCGCCTACATGTTGATCCTTATATTTTAAGTTATTAACTGCAGTGTAAAGGTATAATAAAAGTAACTTTAGTGAACATATTCTATAGCTATCATAGTTGCAAAGCAATTATAATTCTACATCGTATTCTCCTGGCTTCTTCAGTATTTACTAGGTCATAGCGCAGTGAACAAGCGATACTCAAATAATGGCAAGGGGCGATGATTGCAACCAGTATACACCCATATAATAGGTCATGTACACCCGTGCGTGAGAAACGTGCAATGCTCCTGACGACGTCATACGCAGCAATCTTTCACAAGAAACTCAAACACCAAACCAGTCCCACCATCGTAGGCATAAGGCCCCCGAACTGAGCGTGTCTGTGCCCTTTGGCAGATTTACACCTTGCTGCCCTCAACCCACCCCTATCGATAGTGGGCTATGCCTCAACAACCAAGTTATCAAGTTACATCAATTTCATGGGTTCAATATGCCCAGTATGCATCCAATGCATTTCAACTTTGCCCAGCAGGGCCGCACACGGATCGGTCATCAATCGACACAAGCAGGGCTACACACGTGATACCACGTCTCGCTGCATCCTATCCACTGCTCGGTCTCAATTTCATATTCATAAACCATTCTTCGAGGAAATCCATCTCGTGTGATAAAATCCTATCTCACGAGTAAATTCCAGCTACTCGACTTCTATCGGATTCCTCAAAACATTAGCATTGCATTTTATACTCGTCAAATTGTAGACCTTCTAGATACTCCATGGGATTTGTGGGTTATGCAAGTGGAGAAACAAGCACCTTAGCCCTAATGCAATAAACTCATCCTAGGAATAAGTGATACAAATAGAAACATTGAATAGCCACTACAAGGATTCTGACCTGTTGCAATGATTGTACTGCAACGAATACTAAAACATTGCAGTAAGCTTGGCTTTTTGCCACGATTCACTAGTTCGTGGCACTAGGATCTATCGCCATAGAACACAATTGTTGCATTAGGATCTGTTGCCACGAGTCACTAGTTTGTGGCACTAGGATCTATCGCCACGGAACACAATCGTAGCAATTAGGATCTGTTGCCACAAATTACTTGTTCATTGCGTTACAGGATCTATCGCCACGGAACACAATCGTTGCATTAGGATTTGTTGCCACGAATCACTAGTTCGTGGCGTTACAGGATCTATCGCCACGGAACGTAATCGTTGCATTAGGATATGTTGCCACGAATTACTCGTTCGTGGTGTTACAGCTTTATTGCCACGGAACACAATCGTTGCATTAGGATATGTTGCCACGAATCAGCAAACAATTGCATTTGGACCATAATGCAACAAAACAGAATCGTTGCATTAGGATGTGTTGCCACGATACTCTGGTTCATGGCGTTTGTATCAATGGCCATGGACCCCAATGGTAGCAATTAGGATGTGTGGCCACGATTCAATATTTCATGGCGTCAGGATGCTAATGCAACAAAACACAATCGTTGCATTAGGATCTATTGCCACGAATCACTAGTTCGTGGCGTCAGGATGCTATCGCCACGGACCACAACCGTTGCATTAGGATCTGTTGCCACAAATTACTGGTTCGTGGCGTTACAACTTTATTGCCACAGAACACAATCGTTGCATTAGGATCGGTTGCCACAAATTACTAGTTCGTGGCGTTACAGCTTTATTGCCACGGAACACAATCGTTGCATTAGGATCTATTGCCACGAATCAGCAAACAGTTGCATTTGGACCGTAATGCAACGAAACAGAGTCGTTGCATTAGGATGTGTTGCCACAATACTCTGGTTCGTGGCGTTAGTATCAATGGCCACGGACCCCAATCGTAGCAATTAGGATGTGTGGCCACGATTAATTTTTTCGTGGCGTCAGGATCCTAATGCAACGAAACACAATCGTTGCATTAGGATCAGTTGCCACGAATCACTAGTTCGTGGCGTCAGGATGCTATCGCCACGGACCACAATCGTTGCATTACGATCTGTTGCCACGAATTACTGGTTCGTGGCATTACAACTTTATTGCCACGGAACACAATCGTTGCATTAGGATATGTTGCCACGAATTATTGGTTCGTGGCGTTATAGCTTTATTGCCACAAAACACAATCGTTGCATTAGGATCTGTTGTCACGAATCAGCAAACAGTTGCATTTGGACCGTAATGCAACAAAACAGAATCGTTGCATTAGGATGTGTTGCCACGATACTCTGGTTCGTGGCGTTAGTATCAATGGCCACAGAGCCCAATCGTAGCAATTAGGATGTGTGGCCACGATTCACTTTTTTGTGGTGTTAGGATTCTAATGCAACGAAACACAATCGTTGCATTAGGATGTCTTGCCACGATTCACTGGTTCGTGGCATCAGGATGCTAATGCAATAGACCACAATTGTTGCATTAGGATCTGTTGCCACAAATTACTGGTTCATGGCGTTACAGGATCTATCGCCACGGAACACAATCGTTGCATTAGGATGTGTTGCCACGATACTCTGGTTTGTGGCGTTAGTATCAATGGCCACGGACCCCAATCGTAGCAATTAGGATGTGTGGCCACGATTCACTTTTTCGTGGCATCACGATACTAATGCAACAAAACACAATCGTTGCATTAGTATGTCTTTCCACGATTCACTAGTTCGTGGCGTTAGGATCTATCGCCACAGGACCACAATCGTTGCATTAGGATGTGTTGCCACGATTCACTTTTTTGTGGCGTCAGGATCTATCGCCATGGACCACAATCATTGCATTAGGATGTGTTGCCACAATTCACTATTCGTGGCGTTAGGATCTGTCGCCACGGACCCCAATCATTGCAATTAGGATGTGTGGCCACGATTCACTGTATCGTGGCGTTAGGATACTAATGCAACAAAATTCAATCGTTGCATTAAGTTCTGTTGCCATGATTCAGTAGTTTGTGCGCCAAAGGCACAGGGATCCAAGGTGGCCAAGGGTGCTGACGCCAAAATGATCGAGATAAGCACCCACAAATTAATGCAACAGTGGGGATGCAATAAATGATTAGTCCCACATGTAATAAATGATTAATTAGTCGCACTTCCATATATTAGACTATCATCACAAATAGTACTCCAGTTCACAGCTCACACACGTACGTATACATGCAGTACATACTTAATTATACTAAAAATCATCATCTTCGCTGTCGTCCCCCCACAATGGAGTTACATGACCATCATTGGTATATGTATCGTCGTCATCGTCATCGTCTTCATTTTCTGATGCAACTCCATCTACCTCAAACCGATCACCTGACGTTGTCATTATAAGAGTGGAAGCATCGCCGCTGGCTCCCTCAATGTCATTCCTAGCCCATGCGGTCGTATCCTCATTATTGATATCATCAGTAAGCAGATCATCATGAAATGTCTCAGCCTCCATCGTCCCAGTCACATTATTTTCACTGTCTCCAGGGGGCATGGCAAAAAGGTTCCGTGGCTTGGTTTTAACAACTGTAGCCCATTTAGGATGCTTCACACTTGGAACATAAAAAACTTGTTCTGCTTGGGTGGCTAGAATGTAAGGCTCATACTGGAATCGAAACTGAGTAGTGTCAACATCTATCATTCCGTATTGATCCTTTTTGTAGCCTCTTCATTGGTTTTGACTGCTTCCAAAAGGCCGATCAAACCATTCACACTGAAATAACAGAACCTCTTGATTTTTTTTTCAAAATCAACACCAATGATTTTCTTGATTACTCCAAACCAATCATGATCAGTGCCCCGAACAACAATACCACTGTTTTGGGTCCGTAAATCTTTTTCCACATCTGCAGTTCGAAAGAAGAAGCCATTGATGAATAACCGACTAAAAAACGTGCCCGACGATCAGGTCCTCTAGATAATGCATACAGATAATTGGTTGCTTTGCCTTATTTGTGTAATGTCGTAATCTGTACACATTAGTATAACAGTGGTTATCAACGACAAACCAATTTCAGAACACATATTTGTTCAATATTTCATCAAAGTGCAAACATGCATGTACTTACTCGTTTCTGAAACCAATCAACAAACTCATCTCTATGGCGTTTATCAACATCACGAGAATGAATCTTTTTCAGTTCTTCAATATGCTCACTTAAAAAGGTACAAAATTAAATTAGCCATCTACAATAAGCCATATATATAGTATACAACATCTGAGTTATACGTTATTACTTGATCCATGGAGCGGCCTCTTCAACGTTAATAATAAGATAATGCCTGATGTTATGTAGTTCCACCATAGTAAGTTGGTCCCATTTATACCCTTTTTTAGAATTATCAACTTCTGTAAATATGTTAGAATTATCAACAGAAGGTTCATTTGTAGCTGCAGCTTCATGACGTTCTGTCCTATTACGCTTGGTGCTGATGTTATCCAAAAACTGACTACAAAAAGTCATACACTCTTCGGCAATATATCCCTCAGCTATAGAACCCTCCGGTGAGCTTTGTTACGTTCATACCTCTTCAATGTACCAAGGTACCTCTCAATTGGATACATCCATCTGTAAGAAACAGGTCCATCCAACCGTGCTTCTTCGGCAAGATGGGTTGGAAGATGTACCATGATATCAAAGAAAGCGGGATGAAACAACATCTCAAGCTTACAAATTGTTTTAGGAATTTGTTTGCTCATCTTGTCCAAATTTGGTTCCGCCAATTCTTTAGAACAAATTCTAGAAAAGAATGTGCTAAACTCAATTAAAGGTGCAACAACCTTTTCAGGCAATATGTTACGTATTGCAATAGGAAGGAGCTTCTGAAATATAATATGGCAGTCATGAGTTTTTAGAACCGATACCTTACATGCTTTTATGTCCACACATCTCTTGATGTTTGAGGCATAACCATCGGGCACCTTCACATTCCCCAAAAACATGCACAAGGTTGTCTTCTCATCTTTGCCCAAAGTATATAATGCTGGTGGGAATGTGTACTTGCTCTTTATGAACTTTGGATGTTGATCTGGCCGTATACCCATATCCTTCATATCAAGACGAGCTTGTAGACTATTTTTTGTTTTACCATCCATAGCAAGCAATGTCCCCAATATGCTATCACAAATGTTTTTCTCAATGTGCATAACATCCAAGTTATGCCTTATTAGCAATGTCTTCCAATAAGGGAGGTCGAAAAATATACTTTTCTTCTTCCAATTATGCCATCTATTTTCCTCGGTGTGCTTTCTCTTATTATTCATCGGTCCAAAACTCACTTGATCAAAACACTCGTATTGTTGTAGTACTTCGTCACCAAAGAGTAATGTTGGAGCCTCTCTATTCTCTGCCTTGTTGTTGAAAGAACCTTTGTTTCGACGCCATCTGTGATCCTGAGGTAGGAAACGACGATGACCTATGTAACAATGCTTTCGTCCATATTTGAACCAGAAGGCGTCAGTGTTTATATGGCAGTATGGACATGCTAGATTCCCTTTTGTGCTCCATCCACATAGCATTGCATATGCTGGAAAATCATTTATTGTCCACAATAAAGAAGCTCGAATGACAAATGTCTCTTTCTTTAAACTGTCATATGTTTCAACACCATCAAACCATAATTTTAGTAGCTCATCAATCAAAGGCTGCAGATACACATCAATGTTGTTTCCAGGTGACTTTGGCCTAGGAATTATCATTGACATCACCCAATAAGACTGCTTCATACACAACCAAGGTGGTAGATTATAAGGGATTAGAATCACAGGCCATGTACTGTAAGAAACATTCATTACTCCAAAAGGATTGAAACCATTAGATGCTAGCCCAAGTCTTATGTTGCGAGGATCGGATGAGAAATTTGGGTGAATGCTATCAAAATGCTTCCATGCTTTCGAATCGGCGGGATGGCGTAATATTCCATCATCAGCACGACCCTCTTTGTGCCAGCGCATGTTTGATGCCGTTGATTCTCCCATATAAAACCTTTGTAGACGGGGAATAAGAGGGAAGTAACGTAGAATCTTGCATGCTACAAGCTTCTTGAATTTTCCACAAGGTAAAGCCTCTCTTGCATCCCCAGCAGTACTATTTCCATCTTAATTCACCACATTTTGGGCAACTATTCAGCAGAGAATAGTCCTTCCAGAATAACACACAGTTATTGACACATGCATCGATCTTTTGGTAGTCCAGCCCGAGGTCACGAACAACCTTCTGAAGTTTATCAAGTGTATTAGGAATGCAGTGGCCCTTTGGAAGCGCAAATGAGAATAGTTCAAGTAACATATCACAAGCTACTTTGCTCATACCAGTTAAACACTTTATCTGGTAGAACCTGACAATGTAGGATAATTGGGTCAGCTGCGAACAACCTGGATACAACCCCTTTTTGGCATCAGTTAATAGGTCATATAATTTCTTTGCATCCCCAGTTGGCTCCTGCTGGTTTATAACATTTTCTTGATCATCAACATCTGCTGAAGTACCACCATGATCAGTGCCTCTAAGTAGACTGGACAACATATTTTGCATAGCACCATCATCAAAAATTATCTCCTCATTATTTGTTGATTCCTCAGCAATATTTTCCTGAACTCGTATTTCTCCATGGTGTGTCCAACAAGTACAATCCAATAACATCCCATTTCTGAGCAGGTGTAAATGAACTCCCTTGCGTGTCTTGTGGAAAATATTACGACATCTCGTGCAAGGACAAGGCATAGTTCCTCCATCACGAGCGCCCTGAAATGCAAAATTTAAAAATGACTTCATTCCATCCTACCACTCCCTCGTATGCCTGTCTTTTCCCATCCATGTCTTATCTTCTGACATCACTTCCTACAATTCAATCAGCCATCAGCCTATCCGTAAGAGGATAGATGTACAAGAACACATTATGTGAGCAATTGTACCTAGCTGTTGTTACTCCACGCACTGCGGCTGGCGGATTCTCCTACAAGCGTGGCGGCCAGCGGATGCTCCTCCAAGCGTGGCGGCCGACGGTTGGTCCTCCAAGCTTGGCGGCTGGTGGATGCTCCTACAAGAGTGGCGACCGGCGCATGCTCCTACAAGCGTGGCGGCCAGCGGATGCTCCTCCAAGCTTGGCGGCCAGCGGATGCTCCTCCAAGCGTAGCGGCCGGCGGATGCTCCTCCAAGCGTGGCGGCCGGCGGATGCTCCTCCAAGCATGGCGGCTGGCAAATGCTCCTCCAAGTGTGGCGGCCCGCGGATGCTCCTACAAGCATGGCGGCCGGCGGATGCTCCTACAATTGTGGCGGCTGGCGGATGCTCCTACAAGCGCGTTGGAGAGGGGGCCGACGTTGCGGGTCGAAGGGTACCGTAATAAAATATTATTCTCGTTTCTTATTTTCCTTCTTCATTCGGCGTGACAAAAATTTCCCGCCGTGGGCAGGCAGGCAGGATGAAAAAGCTGGGCCGCTTGTTATTTGTGGGCTGAAACTACGCTGATTCACTTTATATTCAAGCTGGGCCTTCGCGCATTCATGACGCTTGCACAGAGCCGAAGGCCTCGAAAGGTCCGGTCCTATCACCGGATTTTCGTGAGATCCTCAAGGGACACTGCTTCCGATGTTTGGCGCATGGTCACATTGCGGCAGCGTGCCGTGACCCGCTGCATCTGGGACTGGTCAATCCATGGGCCCTTTCACAATTAAAGTCGGCCTGCTACTTCCCTGGTCACCGCTCCAGTCGGTGCCATGTGCCCAAGGGGCCAGATGGCAAGAGGCCTCTTCATCCTCACCTTCTTAAACCACCCCCGCCTATTGCTTCCAGGCTCAAGTTCCCGACTGATTCCCATCCATGCTCCAGTGTGTTGCCTGAGAAATCCTTTGCCTCTGTTGTCACAGCGCCATGCCTCGCAACCATGTTAGACGTGAGCAGGTACCTGCAGACTCACTGTCCCTGCACCCTCATGAGGGGCAATGCACGGTGGTCAACAACTACCTCATGACGATGGAGTTTATCTGTTTGCGCCACCAAGCAGCTGCTCTGGGACCCAGAGGAGGTCGCAGCGAGGCGACGCCCATGGAGATCACCCTGGCCATCCATCACCAACTTGAAATCCCGCATTGGGCTTTCACCGTGTCCACGTTTGGGGATGGTGAGTTCCTGGTGCGGTTCACACGTGATGACTATCGGGAGCTCGCCATCGAGACGGCAATCATCTCCATGCCGGATGATAACCACTACTTCTGGCCATGGATCTTTGGCATCGGTGTGCTGATCGTCGGGTGGTTCTTTCACGTGCAGGCTGTCATCGAGAACCTCCCTCTGCATGTCTGGTCTGCGGAGGGCATCAGACAGGTTCTGGGTGACGTCTTCCTCTTTGATCACTTCCATGCTTCCACTTACCACTGGGAGTGTGCTGACCTGTGCACGGTCATTGGGTGGATGAAAGACACAAGCCTCCTGTACTCATCATCCACCTGGATCACTACCTCGACTATACACCGCCGGTCCACCCCAACTCCCCGGCCTCCTCGTCATCAGGCGACTCTTCTGACGGACAATCCTCCGTGTCCTCGAACTCTTCGGGGGACACCTTCCCTCGGCCGAAGAGATTCTACTGGCGGCGTGGGGAAGTGGATGAGGCGGATAAGCAGCTCTTTTAGTATGGCTACCAAAGTGTCCTAGCTCATGTGTTACATTTCCTATGGAAACTAAAAATCCTTTAAAAATCCTATCCTTCAAAGGGAGCCTATGTTTGAGAGGATTACGACTGGATTAATTTCCGTGAAAAGATTTCCTATTTAACATTTCAGTTGTCCTTCCTTTTTTCAAACATTTTCTTCCTCGTATTGTCTTCACTTTTTTCTTTCCAGTCCTAGCTACCGTCCTGTTGCATTTTCCTGTTACTACTACTTTACAGACCGCTTTGCGGGCCCCGCTGCGGGCGATCTCCTAGCAACTCCACTAGTTTGGGGACAAGGAGGGTTTGGCGATCCGAAAATTTGAACTAATTTTGCACAGATAGTACATCCATGAACAAGAACACCAAGTACATTTAACTTAAAAACATTACTCCCTCCGTCCCAAAATACTTGTCCCTTTCGATGGAGGGAGTATCTCTGTCCCAAAATACTTGTCGCTTTGGATGGAGGGAGTATATTACAAACACAAGAAAAGATAAACTACAACTAAAACCATGAAACGAAAAACTACAACTAAAAACATGAAACGAAAAATTACAACTAAAAACATGAAAAGAAAACACCTAAATACTACTCTACTCAGCCTCCACCTCCTCCTCCTCGGGCTCCTTACCCTCCTCTAGCGCCTCGGGCTCCGGCGGCGGAAGGTGACCCAGTCTCAAGGCCGCCGCCACGACGAGGTTGCGACGACCCGCGACACCGAGCTCGGCCGCCATTGTCTCCCAGAGGGAGTCGAGACGAGAGGCCACATGCGAGAGGCCGAAGACGTAGTGTCCCGTGGTGTCCATTCCAGTACTTCATGGAAGGGTACCGAGCCCAAGGCATTCCATGGAGTGAGATATATCCGTAAATACATCTCGGGCCATGTTGAACAGGAGGGTATCCTTCACGCGCGGCAGCGAGGGGGGGTCCAGCCGCGGCCGCTTACCGGCGGCTTGGTCCCTCGGTGGGCTCGGTGGCGGAGGGTTGCTCGAGCTCGAAAGCATTTGCTGTATACTAGCCGCGGCTAGGTTTTGTGGACAGAAGAGAGGATGGTTGAACGGTTGTGCGGAAATGACGATGGCGCAGGTTTATACTCCCTCCGTCCCAAGTGAACTCTATTTTTAGGATTCAAACCGCACATTAGTCAACACATAAAATTACCCTAACACCCTTCATCAATACATATCCTCCCACTTTCCATTCAATGCCAGCGAGTTGCTACGGCAACAAAGGACAGTAGCTGAAAATGTGCAGAGCACACAGCTGACATGACCATACAGTGAAAGTAAAGTTGAGCCGGGACAAAAAAATTGGTTGGAAATAATATTCAGCTGGGACAGAGGTAGTGCTCCCTCCGTCCCACAGAGATCGTTGTTTTGGGATTTGTAGGACAGATTAAGTGAGATAGGTAATGACACATGTACCCTTATTAAAATGGTCAGTTTATTGTTGTTGCCAACTTTTCCTGTGGAAACCAAACCTGTTGTCGATTTTCTATTGGAAGCAGTCAATGAAGAAAGAGAAAATATGATGTATTCTTAGTTTAGAAGGACACACATTGTGGGACAAACTCGAAGGTCTAAAATGACTGTCCCTCTGGGACAGAGGGAGTAGCATTGTAGCAGTGGTCAGGGGAGGGGACGTGTTGAATTTAATTCAAAGGATGCGCATGCGCTGCGCGTGTTACTCGCCTCGGTTACTGCCGCGCACGGTCGCTCTGTGCACCCGGTCGCATCAGTTTCGCGAAAAGATTTCCTGTTTCACATTTCGGGTCTCCACGCTGTTATAACTTAAATCGTACACTACGTACTACCTCCATCCCCAAAAGTATGAAGTTTTTAGAACTAGTTCTAACATTTTTGTTAGAACTATATTTTTAGAACTATATTGTTCTAACATATAGGAGTACTTCCTATATTTTTCTAACATTTTTTCGTCCTTTCTTTTATTTTCTGCAGTTCATTGTCTCCACTTTTCTTTCCAGTCTTCGCTACCGGCCTGTTGCGTTTTCCAGTAGTACTACTACTTTATAGACCACTTTGGAGTTCAGTGTCTCCACTTTTCTTTCAAGTCGTCGCTACCGGCCTGTTGCGTTTTCTAGAAGTCTGCGCGCGTCTCATCATGTTCTCGGCGCGTACTAAAGACACATGTCACACACCATCCTCTTCTCCCCCCCCCCCACACACACACCACGCGTTCACATCCTCTGCAGTAACTGCCCACACACCACCATCCCTCTTCTCCGCGCATACTAAAAATCACTTGGCGTCTCATCGTCTTCTCCGCGCGTACTAATAAAGAGTAGTAAGACGACACACAATCATCTACTGCGCCACACACACCATCCTCTTCTCCGCGCGTACTCTTCCTCTTCGTCGCGCGCACCCTCATTGGTTCCCTTCGAAGTCCATGGAGTTCCCCTTGCCTCACGATATTGTGGCCCTGATCGCGGGGTGGGTCGCCGCAACCTCCACCCAGCCCATGGACGACCTCTCCAGTCTGCGCGCCACCTGCAAGGCCATGCACACGGCGTGCCGTGATCCTGCCGTGGGCAGGCGCGTGGCGCTGGAGCGGGAGAGCAGCTGGCAGTGGTTCCAACAGCATGGGAACGGGAGCTACGATGCCCTCGTGGAGCGCCTGGCCAACGTGGGCAACCCTCATGCGTGCTATGTCACCGGGTTCGACCTCGTCTTCAACTACGACCACACGCAGTTGCAACGGGGCACCCAGTTCCTTGCCCGGGCGGCCGCGAACGGCCACAAGGCGGCGGCCTACGTCCTCGCCATGCTCCACTACGACGCCGACCGCGGAGACCATGACGCCCTCGAGTATATCAGGCAGGTCGAAGGCGAGGCCCACGTCGGCGACAATGCGGCCGGGTCCGTCGTGATGAAGAGGACCAACACGGAGTGCTGCTGGTGTCAGAATCAAGCCATGCAGAGGCTCAACATTTCCGTGAGCTGGCGGTTACTGCGTAGGCCTCCTCTGGGACCGCTGCCGGTGGCGCTGCCCGACATTGACAATGACGTTTGCCGCTGCCCAACAGGTGGGAACTAGGGGCCTGCCCGCTGCATCCGGTGAGGGTGGTATGAGTGGACCGTCTTCTGTACTGAGAACTGTAGGATTGAGCGCGAGTATGACCTGTTCTGCCATAACGTGTTGTACTCTACGGGTTATATTCCCTCCATTCCCTTTTGGATGCGCTATTCCTAGTTCTCCCAACGCCAATGAAAAGTGAACAGAGGGAGTATATAAAATAGACTTGTATAAGGCATGTTGATGTGTTTCTCTTATATATGCATGCTCGTCTCTGATGAATGTTGCACTTGTTGTGTTTCCCCTATGTGCGCTCGTCTTTTGTTTAGCCCCGTTTGCATCAAAGCAAACTCACGGGGCAGTTTAAAGGAATGGATTCCTCCGGAAGTGACACATGTGCTTTAAAAAATCTAGGTTCTATAAATTTTGGCTTCACTAATAATAAAGTTGTATAAATTGCTACTTCTATATAGGTTCATAATTAAGTACTACTAGATATAAACACAGTGATATAAACAAGGATTAAAATAAAGCATACACATAAAATCTCTTCAACCAGCAACACAGTGATATAAACAAGGATTAAATACTAGATATAAACATCGATGGAACCAAACAATAGTGTTCAACGTACCATTCTAGGCAACAAACTAATTAATTTGACAGTACTAGCTCTTATGTAATAAAAAAACACAAAATAAACTAATCGGCACATCTAGTTTGCACCACATCTCTTCAAGCAGCACCTTCAGTCCGTCAGCTAGCTCCATGCATCGTCCTGCACCACCACCTTGCTTGGGTCTACCTCCTTGCATCCTACATCACAACAACGTTGCTTGGACCACCGTCATTGTTTTTAGCAGCGATTAGTTTATGGCATCATCAAATTTGGAGTAATTTTTCTAGATCATTTGGGGCCGAAAAAATAGTTAACACGCTATATATGAGGAGAAAGATTAGGATATTATATGCTACCTGCACCGTGGACAACATATCCAACGCTTCATTATTCTGGTCGCCAGGATCACTCTGCCCCAAGTCATCTGGGGCAGCAGGCGGAGGACCTTGATCATCAGGATAAGGACTAGGCAAGACTGGTCTGTGGTAAGGGTGGGGGTTGCCATTGAAAGGCGGAGGGTCCTCCTCATCACCCGGAAGGTGGTCCACAAAATCAAGACCTAGGACATAAAATGGTACAATCCATGAACGTCCTTCCCCGTCGACTTTGTTGCCTCTCCTGAGAACAAGGCTTCGAGGGATGTCAAGTGGATTATCCACCATCACCAGCAGAATGACCCTAGTCGGGTTTGGATCATTTTCATCCCAATGAAGCAACTGGCCAAAACTGGAGCGGGTTTGTTCAATAAACCTTCACTCCTTTAGATCCAGAGGATAACCAAGTAGCAAAATCCAACACCTTCTAGTAAACTGAGCACGACACATATTAAGACTTGCCTCATCTTGTTTTTCAAATCTGAACTCCCGATTCCCGACCACGTGGGGATTTGCTAGGACCAAAGCATCTCTCTCCAGTTATTTCTTAACTTGTAGTACATACCAATCCCATGGGGATGTGCACCGTAAGTAACTACGTGCATTCTTGTCTGATCTTGGATGTACACTGCTATCTGGTCCATAAATTCATTACGCTGGGCAGGAGTTAGTACCTCATTTGTGACCGCAACCGCATATTCCTCATTTTTCTTCGCGATTTCGCCAGATATGTGGCACACGCTTCTAGTCCTTCTCAGAGGACAACCATCTTTTGGGATCATCAGCCGCGGACAAAACCGAGGGGGATTGGTAAACTATCCCCTAACTATGGTCAGGAATTATTAGATGTATAAAATGAATGAAATCCATGACCTAGAGACATAGGTGTGAACTATCATCGGGGAAACTAGCAATAAAGAAGCTACAAGGCATGGCATGGCTTGAAACTTGGTGAGCATGCTTAAGGCGCGATAACACACCTTCCCTTATAGAAGTCGGGGCTTGTAGAGGCTTCCTCCGGCTTGTCGATGGTGGAGTCGGGTCGGGTCTCGGCAGCATCACTCACGGTCGTCGGGAAACTGCGAAATACCGCCCAACCGGTTGAGGAAACACCGAAAAAAAAGGTTGAGAAGGTGCGCAAGCAAGTTGTGAACAACTTTGCTAAAGGACTCCCGATCGATCCTTGCCTAGTTGGCAAGCTATCATTGGAGTCCCAAGGTGAGGTCGACGGCGTGCGAGCGGGGTAGAAAATGCGAAAGAGAAGCGAGGAACCGAGCTAGCTAGAGTTGTACTAATTCCTCTTTTTGATGTGTACTAATTCCTCTTTTTGAAGTTGGATATCGTCTAGAGTTGTAGGCTCATTGATCATGCATGTTTGGGGTGTAGCATACATCGGCAAGGCCTCATACTCTGACGATATCCATCATCAAAACGAGAAATTAAACACGTATTAATTGGTTGAACATGTTTGGGGTGCAAGCAAGTTAGACATAGAAAAGACCTCAGTCACGTTTGACAAAATTAACATGCATACCTCAAACAAGACGATCTTTCAACAAAAAGAGAAAACACACGTATAAGAGGGCGTGTGGAGATGATCGGACGCTAGAGGAAACCGCGCTTATGAACTGGTCGGTGGCCCCGGTTTACTTCAAACCGCGGTTTGCATCCTCTCGGTCCCAACGGCTCGACGCATCCCATCGGCATAAGATAAAATTAACACGTGTACGCCACACGTCCAACTATCCGAGCATTAATGCTTTGTCGTGATCATGTATGGTGGCCGGACATGCATGCATGCTTTTGAAAGAGAGCCAGCAAGGTCTCCATCATGTTTCTTGCATGATTGATCACATGTTGATGAGGATTTGTGATGTTGATTTTCTTGTTTTATGATGACATTTCTCTTGTTTTGTAATGTTCTATGTTACTGAACTCAATGTTGTTCGTCTATTCCATATGTTATTTTCTTCTCTGTCCGTTGTCTAATGAACTACGTACTCCGTATTTGTGTTCTATGTGTAACATGCATGCATGTGCAAGACCTCAATCCATGATCATGTTAAATTGATGGTGTTATACAAGTATTTTCTCTTTTTGGTTAAAAAACGATCGTCATATTTATCATTTGTATATTATTAATATACATTAGTAAAATAAAGAATTAATATATAAATAAATATTATCATATGAAATATCAACATGGATGGTCCAATCCAACCTACGAAACAAAAACTTTTTGATCGCCTAGTACATCCAATGAAACATCAACTAGCATGGATCGAGATCCAGTATACAAAAACATGGATGATCCTATCGAATGCAACTTTGACAACAAAAAAACGCACGTACGCGACGGTCGTTCATTAACAGAGAATACAAATATATAGAACCGATAGCTCATTAAATAACAGACAGAAAACAAAATAACAGATTGAATAGAGGAACAATTACATTGAGTTCATTAACATAAAACAATACTACAAAACAAGAAAAACAACATCACGAAACAAGAAAACCAACATCACAGACCCTTTCTTCCTCCTCGCGCAGAGGGTGCGCGCGCGGCGACGCCATGGCGGGGCTCGCCGGAGATCTCGCCGCTGGCCTTTCCAGTGCGCCAAGCTTCGCCAATCTTGCCGCTTGGGGGTTTTTCACCACGCGGAGCACGTAGGTGTTGCCCCCCGGGGCTTACGGACGGTTGGAAACGGCGGTGCGATGGCAGCGGCGGTGGCCACAGCTCCGGCAGGGTAGAACTCCCTTATCTCTAGCTCAAACGACATGGTTTATCCTCCAAAAGCTTTCTTGTGCCTTGAGGATCATGAACCATGGCTAGGAAATTAAGGAGAAAAACGGCTGGAAACTAGGAGCTCGACGGTAAATCGCGGCTTTCTCACAGGCGGCGACCAAAACTCGGCTATCTCGATCGGTCATCACTCGTCGATGGTTTTCAAATCTTTTCGATCCGGAGTGTTCGCAGGGAGATAGGTAAACATCCCCTAACAATGGTCAAGAATTATTAGATGTATAAAATGAATGAAATCCATGACCTAGAGACATAGGTATGAACTATCATCGGGGAAACTGGCAATAAAGACGCTACAAGGCATGTCATGGCTTGAAACTTGGTGAGCATGCTTAAGGTGCTATAACACAACTTTCCCTTATAGAAGTCGGGGCCTATAGAGGCTTCCTCCGGCTTGTCGACGGTGGAGTAGGAGCAGGTCTCGGCAGTATCACCCGCGGTTGTTGGGAAACTGTGAAATACCGCCCAACCGGTTGAGGAAACACCGAAAAAAAAGGTTGATAAGGTGCGCAAGCAAGTTGTGAACAAATTTGCTAAAGGACTCCCGATCGATCCTTACCTAGTTGGCAAGCTATCATTGGAGTCCCAAGGTGAGGTCGGCGGCGTGCGAGCGGGGCAGAAAACGGGAAAGAGAAGAGAGGAACCGAGCCAGCTAGAGTTGTACTAATTCCTCTTTTTGATGTGTACTAATTCCTCTTTTTGAAGTTGGATATCGTCTAGAGTTGTAGGCTCCTTGATCATGCATGTTTGGGGTGTAGCATACATCGGCAAGGCCTCATACCCTGACGATATCCATCATCAAAACGAGAAATTAAACACGTATTAATTGGTTGAACATGTTTGGGGTGCATGCAAGTTAGACATAGAAAAGACCTCAGTCATGTTTGAAAAAATTAACATGCATACCTCAAACAAGACGATCTTTCAACAAAAAGAGAAAACACATGTATAAGCGGGCGTGTGGAGATGATCGGACGCTAGAGGAAACCGCGCTTATGAACTGGTCGGTGGCCCCGGTTTACTCCAAACCGCGGTTTGCATCCTCTCGGTCCCAACGGCTCGACGCGTCCCATCGGCATAAGATAAAATTAACACGTGTACGCCACACGTCCGACTATCCGAGCATTAATGCTTTGTCGTGATCATGTATGATGGCCGGACATGCATGCATGCTTTTGAAAGAGAGCCAGCAAGGTCTCCATCATGTTTCATGCATGATTGATCACTTGTTGATGAGGATTTGTGATGTTGATTTCCTTGTTTCATGATGACATTTCTCTTGTTTTGTAATGTTCTATGTTACTGAACTCAATGTTGTTCGTCTATTCCATATGTTATTTTCTTCTGTGTCCGTTGTCTAATGAACTAGGTACTCCGTATTTGTGTTCTATGTGTAACATGCATGCATGTGCAAGACCTCGATCCACGATCATGTTAAATTGATGGTGTTATACAAGTATTTTCTCTTTTTATTGAAAAAACGATCGTCATATTTATTATTTGTATATTATTAATAAATAAAGAATTAATATATAAATAAATATTATCATATGAAATATCAACATGGATGGTCCAATCCAACCTACAAAACAAAAACTTTTTGATCGTCCAGTACATCCAATGAAACATCAACTAGCATGGATCGAGATCCACTATACAAAAAATATGGATGATCTTATCGAATCAAACTTTGACAACAAAAAAACGCACTACGCGACGGTCATTCATTAACAGAGAATACAAATATATAGAACCGATAGTTCATTAAATTACAGATAGAAAACAAAATAACATATGGAATAGAGGAACAATGACATTGGGTTCCTTAACATAAAACAATACTACAAAAAAAGAAAAACAACATCACGAAACAAGAAAACCAACATCACAGACCCTTTCTTCCTCCTCGCGCCGAGGGCGCGCGCGCGGTGCCGCCATGGCGGGGCTCGTAGGAGATCTCGCCGCTGGCCTTTCCAGTGCGCCAAGCTTCACCAATCTTGCCGCTTGGGGGTTTTTCACCATGCGGAGCACGTCGGTGTTGCCCATGAGGCTTGCCGACGGGTGGAAACAGCGGTGCGATGGCGGCGGCGGTGGCCACAGCTCTGGCAGGGTAGAACTCCCTTATCTCTAGCTCAAACGACATGGTTTCCCCTCCATAAGCTTTCTTATGCCTTGAGGATCATGAACCAGGACTACAAAATTAAGGAGAAAAATGGCTGGAAACTAGGAGCTCGACGGTGAATCGCGACTTTCTCACAGGCGGCGACCAAAACTCGGCTATCTCGATCGGTCATCACTCGTCGATGGTTTTCAAATATTTTTGATCCGGAGTGTTCGCAGGGAGATAGGTAAACTATCCCATAACTATGGTCAAGAATTATTAGATGTATAAAATGAATTAAATCCATGACCTAGAGACATAGGTATGAACTATCATCGGGGAAACTGGCAATAAAGATGCTACAAGGCATGGCATGGCTTGAAACTTGGTGAGCATGGTTAAGGCACGATAACACACCTTTCCCTTATAGAAGTCGGGGCCTATAGAGGCTTCCTCCGGCTTGTCGACAGTGGAGTAGGGGCGGGTCTCGGCAGCTTCACCTGCGATCGTCGGGAAACTGCAAAATACCGCCCAACCGGTTGAGGAAACACCGAAACAAAAGGTTGAGAAGGTTCGCAAGAAAGTTGTGAACAACATTGCTAATGGACTCCCGATCGATCCTTGCCTAGTTGGCAAGCTATCATTGGAGTTCCAAGGTGAGGTCGGCGGTGCGCGAGCGGGGCAGAAACGCGAAAGAGAAGAGAGGAACCGAGCTAGCTAGAGTTGTACTAATTCCTCTTTTTGATGTGTACTAATTCCTCTTTTTGAAGTTGGATATTGTCTAGAGTTGTAGGCTCCTAGATCATGCATGTTTGGGGCGTAGCATACATCGGCAAGGCCTCATACTCTGATGATATCCATCATCAAAAAACACGTATTAATTGGTTGAACATGTTTGGGGTGCATGCAAGTTAGACATAGAAAAACCTCAGTCACGTTTGACAAAATTAACATGCATACCTCAAACAAGACGATCTTTCAACAGAAAGAGAAAACACACGTATAAGCGGGCGTGTGGAGATGATCGGACGCTAGAGGAAACCACGCTTATGAACTGGTCGGTGGCCCTGGTTTACTCCAAACCGCGGTTTGCATCCTCTCGGTCCCAACGGCTCGACGTGTCCCATTGGCATAAGAGAAAATTACCACGTGTACGCCACACATCCGACTATCCGAGCATTAATGCTTTGTCGTGATCATGTATGATAGCCGGACATGCATGCATGCTTTTGAAAGAGAGCCAGCGAGGTCTCCATCATGTTTCATGCATGATTGATCACTTGTTGATGAGGATTTGTGATGTTGATTTTCTTGTTTCATGATGACATTTCTCTTGTTTTGTAATGTTCTATGTTACTGAACTCAATGTTGTTTGTCTATTCCATATGTTATTTTTTTCTCTGTCCGTTGTCTATTGAACTATGTACTCCGTATTTGTGTTCTATGTGTAACATGCATGCATGTGCAAGACTTTGATCCACGATCATGTTAAATTGATGTTGTTATACAAGTATTTTCTCTTTTTTCTTGAAAAAACGATCGTCATATTTATTATTTGTATATTATTAATATACATTAGTAAAATAAAGAATTAATATATTAATAAATATGATCATATGAAATATCAACATGGATGGTCCAATCCAACCTACGAAACAAAAACTTTTTGATCGTCCAGTACATCCAATGAAACATCAACTAGCATGGATCAAGATCCAATATACAAAAATATGGATGATCCTATCGAATCAAACTTTGACCAAAAAAAACGCACGTACGCGACGGTCGTTCATTAACAGAGAATACAAATATATAGAACCGATAATTCATTAAATAATAGATAGAAAAAAAATAATAGATAGAACAGAGGAACAATGACATTGGGTTCAATAACATAAAACAATACTACAAAACAAGAAAAACAATATCACGAAACAAGAAAACCAACATCACAAACCCTTTCTTCCTCCTCACGCCGAGGGCGCGCGCGCTGCGCCGCCATGGGGGGGGGGGGGGGGGGGGGGCTCACCGGAGATCTCGCCGCTGGACTTTCCAGTGCGCCATGCTTCGCCAATCTTGCCGCTTGGTGGTTTTTCACCACGAGGAGCACGTCGGTGTTGCCCCCGGGGCTTGCTGACGGCTGGAAACGCCGGTGCGATGGCAGCGGCGGTGGCCACAGCTCCGGCAGGGTAGAACTCCCTTATCTCTAGCTCAAACGACTTGGTTTCTCCTCCAAAAGCTTTCTTGTGCCTTGAGGATCATGAACGAGGACTAGGAAATTAAGGAGAAAAATGGCTGGAAACTAGGAGCTCGATGGTGAATCGCGGCTTTCTCACAGGCGGCGACCAAAACTCGGCTATCTCGATCGGTCATCACTCGTCGATGGTTTTCAAATCTTTTTGATCTGGAGTGTTCGCAGGGAGATAGGTAAACTATCCCTTAACTATGGTCAAGAATTATTAGATGTATAAAATGAATTAAACTCAGGACCTAGAGACATAGTTATGAACTATCATCGGGGAAACTGGCAATAAAGACGCTACAAGGCATGGCATGGCTTGAAACTTGGTGAGCATGCTTAAGGCGCGATAACACACCTTTCCCTTATTGAAGTCGGGGCCTGTAGAGGCTTCCTCCGCTTGTCGACGGTGGAGTAGGGGCGGGTCTCGGCAGCTTCACCCGCGGTCGTTGGGAAACTGCGAAATACCGCCCAACCGGTTGAGGAAACACTGAAACAAAATGTTAAGAAGGTGCGCAAGCAAGTTGTGAACAACTTTGCTAAAGGACTCCCGATCGATCCTTGCCTAGTTGGCAAGCTATCATTGGAGTTCCAAGGTGAGGTCGGCGGCGCGCGAGTGGGGCAAAAAACGCGAAAGAGAAGAGAGGAACCGAGCTAGCTAGAGTTGTACTAATTCCTCTTTTTGATTTGTACTAATTCCTCTTTTTGAAGTTGGATATCGTCTAGAGTTGTAGGCTCCTTGATCATGCATGTTTGGGGCGTAGCATACATCGGCAAGGCCTCATACTCTGACGATATCCATCATAAAAACGAGAAATTAAACACGTATTAATTGGTTGAACATGTTTGGGGTGCATGCAAGTTAGATATAGAAAAGACCTTAGTCACGTTTGACAAAATTAACATGCATACCTCAAACAAGACGATCTTTCAACAAAAAGAGAAAACACACGTATAAGCGGGCGTGTGGAGATGATCGGACGCTAGAGGAAACCGCGCTTATGAACTGGTCGGTGGCCCCGGTTTACTACAAACCGCAGTTTGCATCCTCTCGGTCCCAACGGCTCGACGCATCCCATCGGCATAAGAGAAAATTAACACGTGTACGCCACACGTCTGACTATCCGAGCATTAATGCTTTGTCGTGATCATGTATGATGATCGGACATGCATGCATGCTTTTGAAAGAGAGCCAGCGAGGTCTCCATCATGTTTCATGCATGATTGATCACTTGTTGATGAGGATTTGTGATGTTGATTTTCTTGTTTCATGATGATATTTCTCTTGTTTTGTAATGTTCTATGCTACTGAACTCAATGTTGTTTGTCTATTCCATATGTTATTTTTTCCCTGTCCGTTGTCTAATGAACTACGTACTCCGTATCTGTGTTCTATGTGTAACATGCATGCATGTGCAAGACTTTGATCCACGATCATGTTAAATTGATGGTGTTATACAAGTATTTTCTATTTTTCTTGAAAAAATGATCGTCATATTTATTATTTGTATATTATTAATATACGTTAGTAAAATAAAGAATTAATATATAAATAAATATTATCATATGAAATATCAACATGGATGGTCCAATCCCACCTACGAAACAAAAACTTTTTGATCGTCCAGTACATCCAATGAAACATCAACTAGCATGGATCGAGATCCAATACACAAAAATATGGATGATCCTATCGAATCAAACTTTGACAACAAAAAAACGCACGTACGCGACGGTCGTTCATTAACAGAGAATACAAATATATAGAACCGATAGTTCATTAAATAACAGATAGAAAACAAAATAATAGATGGAACAGAGGAACAATGACATTGGGTTCATTAACATAAAACAATAGTACAAAACAAGAAAAACAACATCACGAAACAAGAAAACCAACATCACAGACCCTTTCTTTCTCCTCACGCCGAGGGCGCGCGCGTAGTGCCGCCGTGGCGGGGCTCACCGGAGATCTCGCCGCTGGCCTCTCCAGTGTGCCATGCTTGGCAAATCTTGCCGCTTGGTGGTTTTTCACCACGAGGAGCACGTCGGTGTTGCCCCCGGGGCTTGCCAACGGCTGGAAACGGTGGTGCGATGGCGGCGGTGGTGGCCACAGCTCCGGCAGGGTAGAACTCCATTATATTTAGCTCAAACGACTTGGTTTATCCTCCAAAAGCTTTCTTGTTCCTTGAGGATCATGAACCAGGACTAGCAAATTAAGGAGAAAAACGGCTGGAAACTAGGAGCTCGACGGTGAATCGCAGCTTTCTCACAGGCGGCGACCAAAACTCGGCTATCTCGATCGGTCATCACTCGTCGATGGTTTTCAAATCTTTTCGATCAGGAGTGTTCGTAGGGAGATAGGTAAACTATCCCCTAACTATGGTCAAGAATTATTAGATGTATAAAATGAATTAAATCCATGACCTAGAGACATAGGTATGAACTATCATCGGGGAAACTAGCAATAAAGACGCTACAAGGCATGGCATGGCTTGAAACTTGGTGAGCATGCTTAAGGCGCGATAACACACCTTTCCCTTATAGAAGTCGGGGCCTGTAGAGGCTTCCTCTGGCTTGTCGACGGTGGAGTAGGGGCGGGTCTCAGCAGCTTCACCCGCGGTCGTCGGGAAACTGCGAAATACCGCCCAACCGGTTGAGGAAACACCGAAACAAAATGTTGAGAAGTTGCGCATGCAAGTTGTTAACAACTTTGCTAAAGGACTCCCGATCGATCCTTGCCTAGTTGGCAAGCTATCATTGGAGTTCCAAGGTGAGGTCGGCGGCGCGCGAGCGGGGCAGAAAACGCGAAAGAGAAGAGAGGAACCGAGCCAGCTAGAGTTGTACTAATTCCTCTTTTTGATGTGTACTAATTCCTCTTTTTGAACTTGGATATCGTCTAGAGTTGTAGGCTCCTTGATCATGCATGTTTGGGGCGTAGCATACATCGGCAAGGCCTCATACTGTGACGATATCCATCATAAAAACGAGAAATTAAACAAGTATTAATTGGTTGAACATGTTTGGGGTGCATGCAAGTTAGACATAGAAAAGACCTCAATCACGTTTGACAAAATTTACATGCATACCTCAAACAAGACGATCTTTCAACAAAAAGAGAAAACACACGTATAAGCGGGCGTGTGGAGATGATCAGACGCTAGAGGAAACCGCGCTTATGAACTGGTCGGTGGCCCCGGTTTACTCCAAACCGCAGTTTGCATCCTCTCGGTCCCAATGGCTCGACGCGTCCCATCAGCATAAGAGAAAATTAACACGTGTACGCCACACGTCCGACTATCCGAGCATTAATGCTTTGTCATGATCATGTATGATGATCGGACATGCATGCATGCTTTTGAAAGAGAGCCAGCGAGGTCTCCATCATGTTTCATGCATGATTGATCACTTGTTGATGAGGATTTGTGATGTTGATTTTCTTGTTTCACGATGACATTTCTCTTGTATTGTAAGGTTCTATGTTACCAAACTCAATGTTGTTCGTCTATTCTATATGTTATTTTCTTCTTTGTCCGTTGTCTAATGAACTACGTACTCTGTATTTGTGTTCTATGTGTAACATGCATGCATGTGCAAGACCTCGATCCACGATCATGTTAAATTGATGGTGTTATACAAGTATTTTCTCTTTTTGTTGAAAAAACAATCGTCATATTTATTATTTGTATATTCTTAATACACATTAGTAAAATAAAGAATTAATATATAAATAAATATTATCATATGAAATATCAACATGGATGGTCCAATCCAACCTACGAAACAAAAACTTTTTGATCGTCCAGTACATCCAATGAAACATCAACTAGCATGGATCGAGATCCAATATACAAAAATATGGATGATCCTATCAAATCAAACTTTGACAACAAAAAAACGCACGTACGCGACGGTCGTTCATTAACAGAGAATACAAATATATAGAACCGATAGTTCATTAAATAACAGATAGAAAACAAAATAATAGATGGAACAGAGAATCAATGACATTGGGTTCATTAACATAAAAAAATACTACAAAACAAGAAAAGAACATCACAAAACAAGAAAACCAACATCACAAACCCTTTCTTCCTCCTCGCGCCGAGGGCGCTCGCGCGGCGCCGCCGTGGCGGGGCTCGCCGGAGATCTCGCCGCTGGCCTTTCTAGTGCGCCAAGCTTCGCCAATCTTACCGCTTGGGGGTTTTTCACCACGCAGAGCACGTCGGTGTTGCCCCCGGGGCTTGCCGACGGCTGGAAATGGCAGTGCGATGGCGGCGGCGGTGGCCACAGCTCTGGCAGGGTAGAACTCCTTTATCTCTAGGTCAAACGACTTGGTTTCTCCTCCAAAAGATTTCTTGTGCCTTGAGGATCATGAACCAGAACTAGGAAATTAAGGAGAAAAACGGCTGGAAACTAGGAGCTCGACGGTGAATCGCGACTTTCTCACAAGCAGCGACCAAAACTCGGCTATCTGGATCGGTCATCACTCGTCGATGGTTTTCAAATCTTTTCGATCCGGAGTGTTCGCTGGGAGATAGGTAAACTATCCCCAAACTATGGTCAAGAATTATTAGATGTATAAAATGCATTAAATCCATGACCTAGAGACATAGGTATGAACTATCATCGGGGAAACTGGCAATAAAGACGCTACAAGGCATGGCATGGCTTGAAACTTGGTGAGAATGCTTAAGGCGCGATAACACATCTTTCCCTTATAGAAGTCGGGACCTGTAGAGGCTTCCTCTGGCTTGTCAACGGTGGAGTAGGGGCGGGTCTCGGCAACATCACCCGCGGTCGTCGGGAAACTACGAAATACCGCCCAACCGGTTGAGGAAACACCAAAACAAAAGGTTGAGAAGGTGCGCAAGCAAGTTGTGAACAACTTTGCTAAAGGACTCCCGATCGATTCTTGCCTAGTTGGCAAGCTATCATTGGAGTTCCAAGGTGAGGTCGGCGGTGCGAGAGCGGGGCAGAAAACGCGAAAGAGAAGAGAGGAACCGAGCTAGCTAGAGTTGTACTAATTCCTCTTTTTGATGTGTACTACTTCCTCTTTTTGAAGTTGGATATCGTCTAGAGTTGTGGGCTCCTTGATCATGCATGTTTGGGGCGTAGCATACATCGGCAAGGCCTCATACTCTAACGATATCCATCATCAAAACGAGAAATTAAACACGTATTAATTGGTTGAACATGTTTGGGGTGCATGCAAGTTAGACATAGAAAAGACCTCAGTCACATTTGACAAACTTAACATGCATACCTCAAACAAGACGATCTTTCAACAAAAAGAGAAAACACACGTATAAGCGGGCGTGTGGAGATGATCGGACGCTAGAGGAAACCGCGCTTATGAACTGGTCGGTGGCCCCGGTTTACTCCAAACCGCGGTTTGCATCCTCTCGGTCCCAACGGCTCGACGCGTCCAATTGGCATAAGAGAAAATTAACACGTGTACACCACATGTCCGACTATCCGAGCATTAATGCTTTATCGTGATCATGTATGATGGCCGGACATGCATGCATGCTTTTGAAAGAGAGCCAGCGAGGTCTCCATCATGTTTCTTGCATGATTGATCACTTGTTGATGAGGATTTGTGATGTTGATTTTCTTGTTTCATGATGACATTTCTCTTGTTTTGTGATGTTCTAGGTTACTGAACTCAATGTTGTTCGTCTATTCCATATGTTATTTTCTTCTCTGTCCGTTGTCTAATGAACTACGTACTCCGTATTTGTGTTCTATGTGTAACATGCATGCATGTGCAAGACCTCGATCCACGATCATGTTAAATTGATGGTGTTATACAAGTATTTTCTCTTTTTGTTGAAAAAAGGATCGTCATATTTATTATTTGTATATTATTAATATACATTAGTAAAATAAAGAATTAATATATAAATAAATATTATCATATGAAATATCAACATGGATGGTCCAATCCAACCTACGAAACAAAAACTTTTTGATCGTCTAGTACATCCAATGAAACATCAACTAGCATGGATCGAGATCCAGTATACAAAAACATGGATGATCCTCTCGAATCCAACTTTGACAACAAAAAAACACACGTACGCAACGGTCGTTCATTAACAGATAATACAAATATATAGAACCGATAGTTCATTAAATAACAGACAGAAAACAAAATAACAGATGGAACAGAGGAACAATGACATTGAGTTCATTAACATAAAACAATACTACAAAACAAGAAAAACAACATCACAAAACAAGAAAACCAACATCAGAGACCCTTTCTTCCTCCTCGCGCCGAGGGCGTGCGCGTAGCGCCGCCGTGGCGGGGCTCGCCAGAAATCTCGCCGCTGGCCTTTCTAGTGCGCCAAGCTTCGCCAATCTTGCCGCTTGGGGGTTTTTCACCATGCAGAGCATGTCGGTGTTGCCCCCAGGGCTTGCCGACGGCTGGAAACAGCGGTGCAATGGCGGCGGCGGTGGCCACAGCTCTGGCAGGGTAGAACTCCCTTATCTCTAGCTCAAACGACTTGATTTCTCCTCCAAAAGCTTTCTTGTGCCTTGAGGATCATGAACCAGGACTAGGAAATTAAGGAGAAAAATGGCTGGAAACTAGAAGCTCGACGGTGAAGCGCGGCTTTCTCACAGGCGGCAACCAAAACTCGGCTATCTTGGTCGGTCATCACTCGTCGATGGTTTTCAAATATTTTCGATCCGAAGTGTTCGCAGGGAGATAGGTAAACTATCCCCTAACTATGGTCAAGAATTATTAGATGTATAAAATGAATTAAATCCATGACCTAGAGACATAGGTATGAACTATCATCGGGGAAACTGGCAATAAAGATGCTACAAGGCATGACATGGCTTTAAACTTGGTGAGCATTCTTAAGGCACGATAACACACATTTCCCTTATAGAAGTCGGGGTCTGTAGAGGCTTCCTCCGGCTTGTCGACGGTGGAGTAGGGGCGGGTCTCGGCAGCTTCAGCCGCGGTCATCGGGAAACAGCGAAATACCGCCCAATCTATTGAGGAAACACCAAAACAAAAGGTTGAGAAGGTGCGCAAGCAAGTTGTGAACAACTTTGCTAAAGGACTCCCGATTGATCCTTGCCTAGTTGGCAAGCTATCATTGGAGTTCCAAGGTGAGGTCGGCGGCGCGCGAGCGGGGCAGAAAACGCGAAAGAGAAGAGAGGAACCAAGCTAGCTAGAGTTGTACTAATTCCTCTTTTTGATGTGTACTAATTCCTCTTTTTGAAGTTGGATATCGTCTAGAGTTGTAGGCTCCTTGATCATGCATGTTTGGGGCGTAGCATACATCGGCAATACCTCATACTCTGACGATATCCATCATCAAAATGAGAAATTAAACACGTATTAATTGGTTGAACATGTTTGGGGTGCATGCAAGTTAGACATAGAAAAGACCTCAGTCACGTTTGACAAAATTAACATGCATACCTCAAACAAGACGATCTTTCAACAAAAAGAGAAAACACACGTATAAGCGGGCGTGTGGAGATGATCGGGCGCTAGAGGAAACCGCGCTTATGAACTGGTCGGTGGCCCCGGTTTACTCCAAACCGCGGTTTGCATCCTCTCGGTCCCAACGGCTCGATGCGTCCCATCGGCATAAGAGAAAATTAACACGTGTACACCACACGTCCGACTATCCAATCACTAATGCTTTGTCGTGATCATGTATGATGGCCGAACATGCATGCATGCTTTTGAAAGAGAGCCAGCGAGGTCTCCATCATGTTTCATGCATGATTGATCACTTGTTGGTGAGGATTTGTGATGTTGATTTTCTTGTTTCATGATGATATTTCTCTTGTTTTGTAATGTTCTATGTTACTGAACTCAATGTTGTTCGTCTATTCCATATGTTATTTTCTTCTCTATCCGTTGTCTAACGAACTACGTACTCCGTACATGTGTTCTATGTGTAACATGCATGTGCACGACCTCGATCCACGATCATGTTAAATTGATGGTGTTATACAAGTGTTTTCTCTTTTTGTTGAAAAAACGGTCGTCATGTTTATTATTTGTATATTATTAACCAATATACATTAGTAAAATAAATAATTAATATATAAATAAATATTATCATATAAAATATCAACATGGATGGTCTAATCCAACCTGCGAAACAAAAACTTTTTGATCGTCCAGTACATCCAATGAAACATCAACTAGCGTGGATTGAGATCCAGTATACAAAAACATGGATGATCCTATCGAATCCAACTTTGACAACAAAAAAACGCACGTATGCAATGATCGTTCATTAACAGATAATACAAATATATAGAACCGATAGTTCATTAAATAACAGACAGAAAACAAAATAACAGATGGAACAGAGGAACAATGACAATGAGTTCATTAACATAAGACAATACTACAAAAGAAGAAAAACAACATCACGAAACAAGAAAACCAACATCACAGACCCTCTCTTCCTCCTCGCGCAGAGGGCGCGCGCGCGGCGCCGCCGTGGTGGGGCTCGTCGGAGATCTCTCCGCTGGCCTTTCCAGTGCGTCAAGCTTCGCCAATCTCGCCGCTTGGGGGTTTTTCACCACGCGGAGCACGTCAGTGTTGCCCCCGGGGCTTGCCGATGGCTGGAAACGGCAGTGCGATGGCGGCGGCGGTGGCCACAACTCCGGTAGGGTAGAACTCCCTTATCTCTAGCTCAAATGACTTGGTTTCTCCTCGAAAAGCTTTCTTGTGCCTTGAGGATCATGAACCAGGACTAGGAAATTAAGGAGAAAAACGGCTGGAAACTAGGAGCTCGACGGTGAATCGCGGCTTTCTCACATGCAGCGACCAAAACTCGGCTATCTTGATCGGTCATCACTCGTCGATGGTTTTCAAATCTTTTCGGTCCGGAGTGTTCACAGGGAGATAGGTAAACTATCCCCTAACTATGGTCAAGAATTATTAGATGTATAAAATGAATTAAATCCATGACCTAGAGACATAGGTATGAACTATCATCGGGGAAACTGGCAATAAAGACGCTACAAGGCATGGCATGGCTTGAAACTTGGTGAGCATGCTTAAGGTGCGATAACACACCTTTCCCTTATAGAAGTTGGGGCCTGTAGAGGCTTCCTCTGGCTTGTCGACGGTGGAGTAGGAGCGGGTCTCGGCAGCTTCACCCGCGGTCGTCGGGAAACTTCGAAATACCGCCAAACCAGTTGAGGAAACACCAAAACAAAAGGTTGAGAAGGTGCGCAAGAAAGTTGTGAAAACCTTTGCTAAAGGACTCCCGATCGATCCTTGCCTAATTGGCAAGCTATCATTGGAGTTCCAAGGTGAGGTCAGCGCCGCACGAGCGGGGCAGAAAACGCGAAAGAGAAGAGAGGAACCGAGCTAGCTAGAGTTGTACTAATTCCTCTTTTTGTTGTGTACTAATTCCTCTTTTTGAAGTTGGATATCGTCTAGAGTTTAGGCTCCTTGATCATGCATGTTTGGGGCGTAGCATACATCGGCAAGGCCTCATACTCTGACGATATCCATCATCAAGACGAGAAATTAAACACGTATTAATTGGTTGATCATGTTTGGGGTGCATGCAAGTTAGACATAGAAAAGACCTCAGTCACGTTTGAAAAAATTAACATGCATACCTCAAACAAGACGATCTTTCAACAAACAGAGAAAACACACGTATAGGCGGGCGTGTGGAGATGATCGGACGCTAGAGGAAACGGCGCTTATGAACTGGTCGCTGGCCCCGGTTTACTCCAAACCGCGGTTTGCATCCTCTCAGTCCCAAAGGCTCGATGCGTCCGGTCGACATAAGAGAAAATTAACACGTGTACGCCACACATCCGACTATTCGAGCATTAATGCTTTGTCGTGATCATGTATGATGGTCGGACATGCATGCATGCTTTTGAAAGAGAGCCAGCGAGGTCTCCATCATGTTTCATGCATGATAGATCACTTGTTGATGAGGATTTGTGATGTTGATTTTCTTGTTTCATGATGACATTTCTCTTGTTTTTTAATGTTCTATGTTACTGAACTCAATGTTGTTCATCTATTCCATATGTTATTGTCTTCTCTGTCCGTTGTCTAATGAACTACGTACTCCGTATTTGTGTTCTATGTGTAACATGCAAGCATGTGGAAGACCTCGATCCATGATCATGGTAAATTGATGGTGTGATACAAGTATTTTCTCTTTTTCTTGAAAAAACGATCGTCATATTTATTATTTGTATATTATTAATATACATTAGTAAAATAAATAATAAATATATAAATAAATATTATCATATAAAATATCAACATGGATGGTCCAATCCAACCTACGAAACAAAATTTTTTTGATCGTCCAGTACATCCAATGAAACATCAACTAGCATGGATCGAGATCCAGTATACAAAAACATGGATGATCCTATTGAATCTAACTTTGACAACAAAAAAGGGGCACATACGCGACGTGTGACGCCCGGTTCCGAAAATGAACCAAGCTAACGCATATGTGTGCCCAGGATGTTCATCACACATACACGAGTGCAATCACAAAAGGAGTATACAGAAAATTACCACAGCTCAAATTATTAAATAAGTACTCTTATTACACAATTCATTAAATCCTCGAATACAAGCTCTAATGAATATTAATGACAAGTTCAACTAATGCAGCGGAAATAAACTAATTAAACAACTAAGCAAACTAAGCAACTATGCAGCATAAGCGACAGGGTATGTATATATGCGCAGCTCCAATCAACACCACAGGCAAAGCTGACGGTAGACACGGCCTAGAACTCCGCATTATCGCCATTAAAATCCCAGTCCTGACCTGCAACTGTTGGGGTGGGGGATTGCAAGAGTGAGTACATGTCGTACTCAGCAAGTGTGGAAAGTATGACATGTGGTTGATTCAAATGTCGGCAATAATAATGGTGAAGTGCTGAAAAGTACAGTAAAACATTTGAAAAGCAATATATTATATGTATGTGAAGTAAACCCATCATAATCATAAGTAATACCATAATACCAAACTGAATTCATTACCATCATCAATAATTCCAGATTTCACCATCGTCAATAACCATACTCAATACCAGAAATTAATCCATAACCATCCATAACCATTACCAAATTCCAATTTGCCTCTAATCATGGAAGTTGTCCAGGCGCTCATAACCGGGAGCACGGCTATCATGATAGTTTTTAGTTAACACTCTGCAGAGTTTGTACCTCTTTACCCACGTGTTCATGATTTCATCACCTTTCGGCGACTAAGAACCTCCCTTATGCCCATGACCCGTCGGTCACATTACACACTTCCGTTGGTGTGTGGCCAAGAGATCACAAAATAGCCTTTACAAAGGGATTACTAGCCTATTTAGACCCCACTAAGGTTTCACCGGTGGCGATGTCTCCCGCAGAGCACATCTTCAACCAAGGGCCCCCTCTTGAGCCATTCGGATCCCAGGGTAGTCCCACCAATCACCAACAAACCCAATCCGACTACCCCTTCCCCGAGCATCCTCAATGGTCCAAACAGCACTAGCAAAGCCCTAATTAATCAGCTACGCCGCACCCATAACTTGGCCTCGTGGTGGCACTGTAATCCTGGCTTATTCTCGCATGAACCGGTCCTTAGATCTAAAGCAAGCAAACCACCATAACATCCAACCCATCCACATACCAGGCTTGCTTAGATCATCCGTTACCATTCCATGTTTAACCAGTTCATGTTAACCATAATCTCATCCATGCATAATTAAATTGAGTGATATAGTTGTTTCCCATCCCAGTTGATTAAGCGAAGCAAAAAAGGTAAAAAGCCTTCCCGACTCTCTCTACCATAAATTCCAGGTGACAAGGGTGGTCAAACAAAACTAGTAAACTTCCTACCATAGGATTCCCATCAATTTGACACAAGCATGCAGTTTTGCAAACAAAACATTTATTTTAAAACAGGATCAATATGCTTCAAGGACACTTGCCTTGCTCTTGCTGTTGATTAGGGTCAAAGCCTTCGAACTCTTGAGGTTGTAGATCCCCCGTGGCACTCTCTAGCGCAAATCCGTCTAATCCACACAATAAACATACAAAACAAGAAACAAAATCAAAGAGTGCACAAATATTACTCAATATGACATGACATGCATGATTGATGCAATGCAAGGTAGAACTTGTTACTAGATTGCTTTTAATGATCACTAACTAGTTCTAATAGATTTTAACAAGTTTATACAGGTTTGGATTCGATTAGATCAAATTTTAGAATTAATTCAACACAATTTAACCAGAAAGATCGGACTAGTCCGCTTGGGACCGGACAAGTCCGCACTCTGCGAGATCAGCGGATTAGGGTTTTCTAGATCGACGTGAATTTGGAGATTAGGGGTTGAATTCACATAAGGAAAAGAGAATAGAGGGTATACCAGGTGTTTAGAACTCCAATGAACCAAGAAACTTGGAGGTAACACTTGGATCTTGATGATCTAGGGTTGGTGATGAACTTGGGGATGAATTGGTGGTGAAGGACGAAACTTGGTGGAGATCTTGATCCTCCTTCGTTTCCTCCTCTTCTTCTTCTTGTTTGGGATCTTCTCCTCCCTCCTTGATGGTGGCTCCCCACGAACTAGGGTTTGGGTGGGTGGAAAAGTGGCAAATAGATGTCAAACCAAGGGGTGGGGCTGTTTATATAGAAGTGGAGGCTAGGGTTAGATGGATCTCGAGTTTTGGGATGAGTAGAGGCCGGTTTAGAGTCCCACATGGGCTCTAAAAGAGTTGGGCACGACGTCCCTAGGCCCACTTGACGTGAAATCCAAGAAACAAGTCGTAAAACAAAAGGTCAATCTCGGAGTCACGAAATATCGGACAAGTCCGGACAGGACCGGACTAGTCCGAAGTCGTCCAGAGAGAAAATCGGACAAGTCTGGCCAAAAATCGGACAAGTCCGATCTTAGTCAGAAAGGAAAACGGACAAGTCCGCTGGAAAACCGGACTAGTCCGGAAAAGTCCAGGGACTTAGCAAATTTTCAAGGGTTCATGGAATATCGGACTAGTCCGCACAAAATCGGACAAGTCCGAAAGTTTCCAGCGCCAAAATCGGACTAGTCCGCAGCAAAAACGGACAAGTCCGTTTTTAGCCAGAGAGAAATCGGACTAGTCCTCAGTAAAATCGGACTAGTCCGCACTTTCCTGCGTTTTAAGTGCGGTTTTGCTCCAAATAAATTTTAAATGCTCCGAACCAATTTTAAACTCGTTCCTCTTGTTGTGGGCTAATGTTAAACATGTATATGAGTGCATGTAGGGTATGATGCATGAAAATGAGGGTGTTACAAACCTACCCCCCTTAAAATGAATCTCGCCCTCGAGATTCGACGTGGAAGAGAAGAGATAGGGAAATTCCTTCTTGAGATCATCCTCTAACTCCCAAGTTGCTTCTTTTTCGGTATGGTGCTTCCATTGGACTTTACACCATCGAATCACCTTGTTCCTTGTGACTCTCTCCTTGGTTTCCAAGATTTTGACCGGTTGCTCGGCATACGTCAAATCTTCCTCTAGTTCCAATTCCTCCATTGGCACTTGTTCTTCCGGTACTCTCAAACACTTCTTGAGCTGGGAAACATGAAACACATCATGTACGTCTGAAAGATGAGCTGGCATCTCCAACTTATATGCTACTTCTCCTCTTTTGTCCAAAATCTTGAATGGTCCAATATAACGAGGTGCGAGCTTACCCCTTATGTTAAACCTCTTATGACCTCTCATTGGTGACACCTTGAGGTAAACAAAATCTCCTATTTCAAAGGCTAATTTCCTTCTCCTATTATCCGCATAGCCTTTTTGCCTTGATTGGGCAGCCCTCAAGTTTCCACGAATTATTTGGACTTGCTTTTCGGCTTCTTGCAACACGTCCGGACCAAATACTTGAGTTTCTCCAGCCTCATTCCAGAATAAAGGTGTCCTACACTTCCTCCCATAAAGCGCTTCATATGGCGACATTTTCAAGCTTGCTTGGTAACCATTGTTGTATGAAAATTCCGCGTATGGCAAGCTTTTGTCCCAACTTTTCCCATGCTTTAAAGCACAAGCTCTTAACATGTCCTCCAAAATCTGATTGGTCCTCTCGGTTTGTCCATCCGTTTGAGGATGATATGCTGAACTAAAATTCAACCTCGTTCCCAAAGCTTCATGCAATTTTTGCCAAAATCTGGAGGTAAATTGAGAACCTCTATCCGAGACTATCTTCTTAGGGACTCCATGTCGACACACAATATGCTCCATGTATATTTCGGCCAATCGTGCAGCTGTATACTTGGTTTTCACAGGGACAAAATGAGCTGACTTGGTTAAGCGATCCACAATTACCCAAATTGAGTCATACCCGGACTGAGTACGGGGTAACCCAACTATGAAGTCCATACCAATTTCTTCCCACTTCCATTCTGGAATCTTCAACGGTTGCAATAATCCGGCTGGCCTTTGATGTTCCGCCTTGACTCGTTGGCACACATCACACAGTGCTACGTATTCAGCTATGTCCTTCTTCATGCTATTCCACCAATAGCAAGTCTTCAAGTCTTTGTACATCTTCGTACAACCAGGGTGAATTGAGTATGGCGAGTCATGTGCCTCCTTTAATATTGTTTCTCGAATATGCTTTACATTAGGCACAACAATTCTCTTTCCAAGCCATAAGGTACCATGTTCGTCTTCATCAAATCTGAATTCTCTCCCTTCTTCGATTCTTTCCTTGATTTCCTTGATCTCCTCATCTATGGTATGTGCTTCTCGAATTTCTTGCTCCAAGGTCGGATTTATCTCCATCATTTCCATCTCATTTACAAACCCGAGGTTCAACCGTTCAAACTCCTTACATAACTCGAATGGTAACTCTCGAACCGTGAGTTGATGACTTACTCCTTTTCTACTCAAAGCATCGGCCACTACATTGGCTTTTCCCGAATGATAGTTGATCCCCAAATCATAATCTTTGATGAGCTCTAACCATCTTCGTTGCCTCAAGTTCAGATCTGTTTGTGTGAAAATATACTTCAAACTCTTATGATCCGTGTAAATTTCACACCTATGTCCAAGAATATAGTGTCTCCAAATCTTCAATGCATGTACCACGGCCGCGAGTTCCAAATCGTGCGTGGGGTAATTCTGCTCATGTTTCTTCAATTGTCTTGACGCATAGGCGACCACTTGACCTTCTTGCATCAATACACATCCAAGCCCTTGTCTTGACGCATCGCAATAAATGTCAAAACTCTTGCTTACATCCGGCAATACCAAAACTTGGGCTGTTGTCAACCGCTTCTTCAACTCCTCAAAACTCTCTTGACAAGCTTGAGTCCATTGGAATGCCTTTCCCTTCATCAGCAACTCCGTCATAGGCTTGGCTATCTTGGAAAAATCCCTGATGAATCTACGGTAATACCCAGCCATCCCAAGAAAACTCCTTATTTCCTTGATATTTTGCGGCGGTTCCCACTTCAACACATCTCTCACCTTCCCTGGGTCAACTGATACTCCTCCTCCGGAAATAATATGGCCTAAGAAGGAAACTTCCCGTAACCAGAATTGACATTTACTGAACTTGGCATACAATTGATGCTCCCTCAATTTCTGCAACGTAAGCCTCAAGTGTTCCTCATGTTCCTTCTCATCCTTCGAGTAGATCATGATATCATCAATAAACACCACAACGAACTTATCTAAGTACTCCATGAAGACCTTATTCATGAGGTACATAAAGTAAGCAGGCGCATTTGTCAATCCAAATGACATCACGGTGTACTCATAAGATCCATACCGTGTTCTAAAAGCTGTCTTAGGTATGTCCGATGGTCTAATCTTCATTTGAAAGTATCCCGACCTCAAGTCAATCTTAGAGAAGACACAAGCACCCTTCATCTGATCAAACAAGTCTTCTATGCGTGGCAAGGTGTACTTGTTCTTGATTGTTACCTCGTTGAGAGCTCGGTAATCCACGCACATCCTTTGGGATCCGTCCTTCTTGTCCACAAATAGAACAGGCGCTCCCCAAGGCGAAGAGCTAGGGCGAATGAAACCCTTTTCTAATTGCTCTTGAATCTGCTTCTTGAGCTCCGCTAATTCCATAGGAGGCATCCTATATGGCCTCTTAGCTATAGGTGCAGTTCCAGGTATTAAATCAATAACAAACTCAATGTCTCGATCAGGTGGCATACCTGGCAACTCGTCCGGAAAAACATCCAAAAATTCACACACCACCGGAATCTCCTCAATTGCGACACCGTCCATATGATTCAGCTCTAATTGCTTCAGTGCATGTTGGGTTGCCTCAAATTCTACGGTGATCCCTTCTTCATTAGTCAACTTCACCGTCTTTGTGGCACATTCAATAACTCCATTGTGCTTCCTCAACCAGTCCATACCAAGTATAATATCCAACCCTTGAGAATCTAAAACAATGAGGTTGGCGGAGAAGTCTACCCCCCTTATTCTAAGGCTTACTTTTGGACATACTATATTTGTCCTCATCTCTCCTCCAGGAGACTTAACCAATAGAGTAAACTTCATATGAGAGATAGGCAAACTATACTTGGCAACATACTTTGATGCAATGAATGAATGCGATGCTCCAGAATCAAATAACATAGTCGCGGGATTGGAGTTGGCGAGAA
The DNA here is from genome assembly GCA_036927565.1 of Tuctoria greenei. Lineage (NCBI taxonomy): Eukaryota > Viridiplantae > Streptophyta > Magnoliopsida > Poales > Poaceae > Tuctoria > Tuctoria greenei. The sequence goes on along the minus strand of JAYESD010000010.1, from coordinate 25,840,172 downwards.
ACATACCAATGACCACGTCATCTGCTTGTTGAGCATCCTCCGTAGAGACATGGTTCACGTTGCCACGAGCAAGGTTCTGCTGTCCACGGCTTCCTTGTGGCTGTCCTACATTAGGTCTTGGGTTTTGCCTCGATGCATTGCTCCCTTGACCAAGGCCTGACTTAGGACATTGATGCGCAAAGTGTCCAGCTTCTCCACAGGTATAACACTTCTTAACTCCCCCAGAATTATTGGGACGAGTTTGGTTTTGAGCATTGGCTCCAGGAAAATCAGCACGAGGTGGATAAGGCGTTGGAGGCCTAGGTGCTTGCATAACAGGGCGCTGCTGCACAAACTGAGTTGGGCGCGGTGCATAACCAGGGCGCTGAGCAGGAATAGAGGGGCTGTAATGAGGCGCATTGGGCGGCGCAAAGCGAGGGCGCACATTACTTCCTTGTTGCTGTCCTTGATATGGCACCTTCCTCTTGATTTCTTGCTCCATCTCACGGATCTTGTTCTCAACCACAATTGCTTTGTCCACAAGCTTCTGAAAATTGACATAATCACAGTTGAGCAATTGCACTTGGATCGTATTGTTCAATCCCCTCATGAACAAGTATTGTTTCCGGCTGTCCCGGCTAATATCCTCAGGCGCATATCTTGAGAGTTGAGTGAACTTATTGAGATATTCACTCACGCTTGTTTTTCCTTGTCTCAAGTTCTCAAATTCTTGCCTCTTCAAGAGCATAACACCTTCCGGCACATAATGAGAACGAAAATTTTCCTTGAATTCGGCCCAAGTAATTCTCTCTTGGTTCTCATGAGCATTGCAATAAGAATCCCACCAATCGGCTGCTGCTCCAACGAGTTGATGAGAAGCAAATAGGACCTTCTCCCGGTCACTGCATTGGACAATGGCTAGCTTCTTCTCCACGGACTTGAGCCAATCATCAGCATCCATAGGGTCAGCAGCTTGAGCAAAGGTTGGCGGCCTAGTCCTCATAAACTCTCCCAATCGGTTATGAGGAGGTGGGGGTGGCGGTGGAGGCATGTGGGGCTGATTGTTGATATTGCCAGCCTGCAGCTGTCCCATAGTCTGTATCATGGTCTGCATGAGCTGGTTTTGCATGGCCAATAGCTGCTCGATGTTGATAGCTCCCTGAGTAGACCCTTGCCCATTGTTGTTCTGAGGCACTCCATTGTTCTCCTCTTCCTCATTGCCATCCCTCTGGTTGCGAGTCCTCACCATCTGAAGAAAAGCAGTAGGTAAGAATTAGAAAACGCCCCAACTATATGCATCAAGGGATATGAAACTAAACAACTAGCTACACTAGCCTAGGTGGACATGGCAATGCTAAAGCATCCCAAAATCCTCTATTAAGCACACAAGCAACCAATATATATAGCAAACAACACTCCAAGCAAAAACACATTGATTCCTGAGTGCTCCTATGTGTTCTAAAGTGTCCATTCTATCTAGGCTGCATCCTACGGTCAACCTGGCTCTGATACCAATCTGTGACGCCCGGTTCCGAAAATGAACCAAGCTAACGCATATGTGTGCCCAGGATGTTCATCACACATACACGAGTGCAATCACAAAAGGAGTATACAGAAAATTACCACAGCTCAAATTATTAAATAAGTACTCTTATTACACAATTCATTAAATCCTCGAATACAAGCTCTAATGAATATTAATGACAAGTTCAACTAATGCAGCGGAAATAAACTAATTAAACAACTAAGCAAACTAAGCAACTATGCAGCATAAGCGACAGGGTATGTATATATGCGCAGCTCCAATCAACACCACAGGCAAAGCTGACGGTAGACAAGGCCTAGAACTCCGCATTATCGCCATTAAAATCCCAGTCCTGACCTGCAACTGTTGGGGTGGGGGATTGCAAGAGTGAGTACATGTCGTACTCAGCAAGTGTGGAAAGTATGACATGTGGTTGATTCAAATGTCGGCAATAATAATGGTGAAGTGCTGAAAAGTACAGTAAAACATTTGAAAAGCAATATATTATATGTATGTGAAGTAAACCCATCATAATCATAAGTAATACCATAATACCAAACTGAATTCATTACCATCATCAATAATTCCAGATTTCACCATCGTCAATAACCATACTCAATACCAGAAATTAATCCATAACCATCCATAACCATTACCAAATTCCAATTTGCCTCTAATCATGGAAGTTGTCCAGGCGCTCATAACCGGGCACGGCTATCATGATAGTTTTTAGTTAACACTCTGCAGAGTTTGTACCTCTTTACCCACGTGTTCATGATTTCATCACCTTTCGGCGACTAAGAACCTCCCTTATGCCCATGACCCGTCGGTCACATTACACACTTCCGTTGGTGTGTGGCCAAGAGATCACAAAACAGCCTTTACAAAGGGATTACTAGCCTATTTAGACCCCACTAAGGTTTCACCGGTGGCGATGTCTCCCGCAGAGCACATCTTCAACCAAGGGCCCCCTCTTGAGCCATTCGGATCCCAGGGTAGTCCCACCAATCACCAACAAACCCAATCCGACTACCCCTTCCCCGAGCATCCTCAATGGTCCAAACAGCACTAGCAAAGCCCTAATTAATCAGCTACGCCGCACCCATAACTTGGCCTCGTGGTGGCACTGTAATCCTGGCTTATTCTCGCATGAACCGGTCCTTAGATCTAAAGAAAGCAAACCACCATAACATCCAACCCATCCACATACCAGGCTTGCTTAGATCATCCGTTACCATTCCATGTTTAACCAGTTCATGTTAACCATAATCTCATCCATGCATAATTAAATTGAGTGATATAGTTGTTTCCCATCCCAGTTGATTAAGCGAAGCAAAAAAGGTAAAAAGCCTTCCCGACTCTCTCTACCATAAATTCCAGGTGACAAGGGTGGTCAAACAAAACTAGTAAACTTCCTACCATAGGATTCCCATCAATTTGACACAAGCATGCAGTTTTGCAAACAAAACATTTATTTTAAAACAGGATCAATATGCTTCAAGGACACTTGCCTTGCTCTTGCTGTTGATTAGGGTCAAAGCCTTCGAACTCTTGAGGTTGTAGATCCTCCGTGGCACTCTCTAGCGCAAATCCGTCTAATCCACACAATAAACATACAAAACAAGAAACAAAATCAAAGAGTGCACAAATATTACTCAATATGACATGACATGCATGATTGATGCAATGCAAGGTAGAACTTGTTACTAGATTGCTTTTAATGATCACTAACTAGTTCTAATAGATTTTAACAAGTTTATACAGGTTTGGATTCGATTAGATCAAATTTTAGAATTAATTCAACACAATTTAACCAGAAAGATCGGACTAGTCCGCTTGGGACCGGACAAGTCCGCACTCTGCGAGATCAGCGGATTAGGGTTTTCTAGATCGACGTGAATTTGGAGATTAGGGGTTGAATTCACATAAGGAAAAGAGAATAGAGGGTATACCAGGTGTTTAGAACTCCAATGAACCAAGAAACTTGGAGGTAACACTTGGATCTTGATGATCTAGGGTTGGTGATGAACTTGGGGATGAATTGGTGGTGAAGGACGAAACTTGGTGGAGATCTTGATCCTCCTTCGTTTCCTCCTCTTCTTATTCTTGTTTGGGATCTTCTCCTCCCTCCTTGATGGTGGCTCCCCACGAACTAGGGTTTGGGTGGGTGGAAAAGTGGCAAATAGATGTCAAACCAAGGGGTGGGGCTGTTTATATAGAAGTGGAGGCTAGGGTTAGATGGATCTCGAGTTTTGGGATGAGTAGAGGCCGGTTTAGAGTCCCACATGGGCTCTAAAAGAGTTGGGCACGACGTCCCTAGGCCCACTTGACGTGAAATCCAAGAAACAAGTCGTAAAACAAAAGGTCAATCTCGGAGTCACGAAATATCGGACAAGTCCGGACAGGACCGGACTAGTCCGAAGTCGTCCAGAGAGAAAATCGGACAAGTCTGGCCAAAAATCGGACAAGTCCGATCTTAGTCAGAAAGGAAAACGGACAAGTCCGCTGGAAAACCGGACTAGTCCGGAAAAGTCCAGGGACTTAGCAAATTTTCAAGGGTTCATGGAATATCGGACTAGTCCGCACAAAATCGGACAAGTCCGAAAGTTTCCAGCGCCAAAATCGGACTAGTCCGCAGCAAAAACGGACAAGTCCGTTTTTAGCCAGAGAGAAATCGGACTAGTCCTCAGTAAAATCGGACTAGTCCGCACTTTCCTGCGTTTTAAGTGCGGTTTTGCTCCAAATAAATTTTAAATGCTCCGAACCAATTTTAAACTCGTTCCTCTTGTTGTGGGCTAATGTTAAACATGTATATGAGTGCATGTAGGGTATGATGCATGAAAATGAGGGTGTTACACGACGGTCGTTCATTAACAGAGAATACAAATATATAGAACCGATAGTTCATTAAATAACAAACAGAAAACAAAATAACAGATAGAACCGAGGAACAATGACATTGAGTTCATTAACATAAAACAATAGGAGTACTACAAAACAAGAAAAACTACACCACGAAACAAGAAAACCAACATCACAGACCCTTTCTTCCTCCTCGCGTTGAGGGTGCGCGCGCGGCGCCGCCGTGGCGGGGCTCGCCGGAGATCTCGCCGCTGGCCTTTCCAGTGCGCCAAGTAACTGATGCGTCGCACGAGGTCTGCGGAGAAGTTAAGAAGCCGTGGTGCAGGGACGCGTGCGCGACGTTCCACATGGATACAAGAGAGATGGAAGGATCTCTGAAGATCGTCTTCCACAGTGGTTTAATTGCGCCGCACGAGGTCTGCAAAGAGTTCAATGCGCGGGAAACAAACCGCTCCCTCGTCTACTCCGCACAGACCATACATAAGGCGCGTCGTTAGTTATGTACAAGCGCAGAACTTTTGCACTCCTTTCTTCTTCTTCCATCGTTCCACCTCCTAGCCCGGCGCTGACGAACCACCACAGCCATGGCCAACCATCTGCCTCCTAGCCCGCCAAGGCAACCACTGTGCAAGCGGATATGCTGCAGCTCCCCCGAGAGGGTGAACGACGACCAGCGCCTCATTATGGCGTGAGAGGCGTACAACAGTACGTCTCGGGCCTTGGATGCCTTGGGTCTTGGTATCCTTCCTGAGTTTCCGGGAATGGATACCACCGGCCACTACCTCTACGCCCTCTTGGGTGTGGCCGATCGCCTGGACATCTTGTCCGGGACGATGGCCCAGGAAATCGGCGCTGAGGGCCGTAGTGCCCTGGTGGCGGTGACGGAGAGGAACTTCCGTCGCGGCGGGGTTCCACCGTCGGTGCAGCCGGAGCCACTGTTGCAGCTGAAGCAATCAGCTTAGCCGGAGCAGCCGGCCCACTCTCCTGCTGCATCATTGCCGGAGGAGAAGGAGGAGGAGGAGGAGGAGGAGGAGGAGGAGGAGGTGGAGGAGTAGGAGGAGGAGGAGGAGATCGACGATGACTATGATGATGACGATGACGATGATGATGACGACGACCACGACGATGATGACGACGACGATGACGATGGCGACCACCACCACCACGACAACGACGACGACGACGACGAGGAGGAGGAGGAGGACCGCTTGTCGTGGTTTGAGAAGTTGGGGGAGAGGGCGGAGGAGGCGGGGCTGGCAGAGTAGTTTTAGGAGTTCTTGTACATGTTTAGCTTCAATTCTGTTCTTGTACATATTTCTTGTGTTTTGTAATATATATGTGTTCATTCATGTCAATGAATAATGGTGTGTTAGAATTTCTGGATTTCAATCAAGTGAATGTTCTCTAAGTTTAGTGATGTGTTAATCTATCGCAAGTGAACCGAGCAAATAAGACAAAAACAAAAGATCTTAGGGTTTGAAGCTCGTCTCGATTTGTAATTGCAAAGCTAAAGGAGACAAACAATGACTTTAAGCGTGTCTCGCATCACTTTGTGATCGATGGACATCCGATCTGTCGCCCATCGTTGTCTCCTATTTGGGTTTCTTACGTAGTGTAATTGGTTGATCATGTTTGCGGCTCGTGCATGTAAGACATAGCTAGAATTAAAACAACTCGGTCATGTTTAACAACACTAACATGCATGCATATATATACCTCAAACAGTACATGACGATCTTTCAACAAAAAGAGAAAACACACGTATAACATCATGAAACATGATCGTGGATCGAGGTTGCACATGCATGTTGAAAATAGAACAGAAATAGTATTAGACAATAGACTGAGAAGAAAAGAACATATGGAACAGGTGCGAAGGATTATTCCCACCACGGAAAGTTGAGGTCGGTGCACCGACGTTATAAGGCATGGCGCACAGTTGTAGTTAAAAATCCGAATGGAAGTAATGCGTGCAAGACTAGGGCCATGTTCGCTGCAAGGTGTCCGCTGGCACGGACACACGGTCATGAAGTTGGCTTAGGAGTGTACGGACGGATTTTTTTTATATAACGAAAAAATTGTTTTTCCCCACGTGTAAATTTACTCCTAAAAAACTGGCACTGAAGCTGATGGGATGCGTCGAGCCGTTGGGACCGAGAGGATGCAAACTGCGGTTTCGAAGAAACCGGGGCCACCGACCGGTTCATAATTAAGCGCGGTTTCCTCTAGCGTTCGATCATCTTGACACACCCGCTTAGACGACGACTAGCTATAAAGGCTCACCGTCCTCTTGCTTCTCCACCGCATCACTCCTTAGATCCTAGCCTCTAAACTTCTCCCCCCGCCACCGTCGACCACCTCTCGCTCTTTCCCTGCACCTCTGTCGCCACACAAATGGGTAGCCCCGCGCCGAAGCGCTCTAGGCCATCGACGTCCTCCGAACCTCCTTATCCGTTTCCATCACCGCCGGCAATGCCGGTGGAACTGATGGCGGTGCCCGCATCTCCACCCGCGGCGCTTGCACTTCCTCATCCTGGTTGGGTTGAGCAGACTCTCAGACTCCTCACTGACCGCATTGACGAACTCGATCGGCGCCTTAAGGTGGCCACCGACGCCAAGTCCGCCGCTGCTCATAGCGCACTAGCGCTCAATGCAGTGGTGCGGAAGGTCTTTTCTGACACAGATCGCTCGTGTCGCCGTGTGGGTCTTGGGACCCTTCCCCTCCACATGAGCATGGACACCGCGGGACACTACTGCTACGGGTTGATGACTGTGGCCGGTCGCCTCGATGCCCTCCACCAGACGATCGCAGAGGTTTCTGGGGTAGAGGGCCTCCTGAAGATTCTGCACCGCGTCGCCGGGAAGCTTCGGACTGTGACGAAGGTTGAGGAGTATGAGGCGGCTTGGGCAGCGGCGGCAGCGGAGGAGGCGGAGCAGGACGTGTCTCTTGAGGCGGAGGTGGACGCGGCTATGGAGGCGGCAGTAGCGACGGAGGAGGAGCAGGAGGAGGTGGCAGCGGCGGCGGAGGCGGAGGCGGCAGCAGCAGCGGCAGCAGCGGAGGAGGAGGAGGAGGAGGCAGCACCGGTGGCGGAGGCAGAGGAGGCGGCAGCGGCGGAGGAGGAGGATGTGGTTTTCTCCCAGTAGAGTAGTATTAGGAGTAGTTTATCTATTTCGTGATCTCTAAGTAGAGTAGTATTAGGTGTAGTTTATCTTGTTCTTGCTGTCTACTACGTGTTTTCCTATTACTTCTTTGTTAATGAAATATGTCTTTATGTTCATGAACAATGTGTTCTATATATGCAGTATCGAAAAACTTCTTTTATCGAAAACATCTCCTATATGTTTGTAACTTGGGACTTACATGTGGCTGAATGAATGAAATCCGGTAAACATTATCCTTACAAGTAATAGAACTAACAACAGACATGATCCATAATTAACTTGATTAGGAAATTACATCATCTAAATTGCTAACTAGTCCATCGCCTAATGCAACAGGTGCATGAAAAGTACTTTATCCGTTGTAACTAATATCCGATGACATTGTTGATATATATATCGTATGTACCTGTGATACTCGTATCACAGGCGGCTTTGGATCGACGGCCTGAAGATTAGACATCACATGAGAAAATGTTTTTTTGTAGTAGTAGTATATACTCTGTATATGTTAACATTTCATTGCGACGAATGTTATATATAAAATGCTGATTGTTTACCTTTTACTGGACCATGGATTTGCCGTCCTCCTTTTGTGGACTTGGGTGTTCTGTATTTGCATGTCGTTTGCATTAGCACAATGATACATTTGGCGATTCATATTTTTGTTCGTATTTTTTTGGAATGTCCCACTACCACATGACTGCTTTTACATCTCCATAAAAACAAAGATGAACGGCAGGTAGCGGTCCCACAGTGAGGCATCAGTCCGAAGAGGTCTACCCCTCTAGCTCTAGGTAGACGTACCGGTGAAGAGTAAAACCATGTGCAGGAATCGTCACGACATTACATGAATTTAATCACGATTGCATGCGCGCAGAGGGGCATGACACCAAATTCTGCACGCCCTCGAAAATTTTTCGTTCTTCTTGGTGCGCACAATTGAGATTTTCACAATTGAAACTTCGCTCCGTGCGCCCAAAATTCCAGTCCCGCCCATTTGTAGCTAGCCACGACGAATATAAATGTGCGTCTCCCTCTAATCCCGCAGTGGCTTCCGTTCCTGGCACACATGTTCTCCTCTTAGTGCTGTGTTCCAAACTTGCATTCCTAAGAAATTCCCGTTTGAGTGGTGGTGGTGACTGTGGGTACAACGTCGAGCGACCAAGTTTGACGGGCTCTACCGAACCTCTTCGTCGCCGACCCCACCCTGCGATATCCCGGACTCTAGTTTTGTGCTACGTAAGTTCTACAAAATCCATGCCGTCTTTTTATAGAGCTACTCCCTCCTTATCGCTTTAGTTGTCGTCCCAACAGCTACAACCAGTTCATTCCTAGTTATCGTCCCAACTCCTTATATGCTCTTATGTTTCATGAATGTCTAGTATAAAATCTGATTAATGGTGCAATTGTGCAATCAACTATCCTTAATCGTTAGATCGGCATCCTACAGTCGATTCATCTTTTTATTTTACCCTAGCATCTGATTGCATTCTACTTGTTTTCATATATAAAATACACTACACCTCTGCCCCGAAATAAATGTCGCTCCGACAGTTTATGGTAGTGTATTTCTAGTACATTTCCATGTCAGGAAAGATAACTATTAAAAACCACATGTACTATGTAATTTCTTGATTTAGAAGTAAATGACGCCAGGGTTATCTTATCAACCACTCCCATTGTTGTACTCCCATTCCTGTGTTCCAAACTTGTATTCCTAAGATTTTCAAATCCCACGGTTTATACACGTTTTTCTTGTTTTTCTTTCTCGGATTGTACGGTTTTTTTCCTACTCCTTCATTTATAATTCCTCCGTTCAAAACAAACATTTTCAGTTCATAGCAACCACACCGCCCGATCTAAAATACACACCCTCAAGTAATATGACGCTATCACTGTTACTTATTATATATACTCTTTACTTTAGGAACAAGACACCAAACCGTCATGTCGTCTACAAGTAATCATGATGGGCAACAATGTGGGGACCGGAATCCCAACATCCGAGTATCTCATTGGGTGGTGTCGTGCGATGCGACACCCAACAGTATACAGGAACAGAACCTGAATAAAATACAAGACAAAGTCTTTTGTTTATAATACAGCGAAAGTTTTACAATACCAGCGGAAGTAAAGAAATATATATATCATAGCTACGCTCTCAGCACTAGCTATGCAAAAGCAAAGTTATCCATGCCTTGGATACTTTGCACTAGCAACACTCAATCACGGCGGCGTGCAAGATTCCCATTCGGCTGTACACCCTGGAGGGGGTGCAGCCTCATCATCAAACCCTTCATCAATTGTATAACCTGCAAAAACTTGTTAACTACAAACGTGAGCATACAGCTCAGCAAGACTAACCCGCCTCACTAGACATATGCAAAGGGGACACTAAACATAGGTAAGGTGAAGCATAAATGACTCGCCTACAAGTGGATCCTTATAATAAGGTTTTATGTAGCAAATGACATTCTCCAGGCACGGCACATCATGGACTCCACAATCAAACAAGAAACGCTTTACCGATGATATGACATGCCCAGAGCACATAATGCTATTGCAGCTAAAGTATGGTGAAACTGTAAACTGTTAATTGCACTATCTCTAAATCATACAAGGTTGCAAAGCAATTATAATTCAATACAATATAATTTTTATGGTTTCTTTAGTATTTACTACGTCACGGCACAGTGAACAAGTGGTACTCTATTACTGCGAGGGACAGTGATTGCAATCAGGACACACCCAGACAACACGACACATACATCATTCGGAAGTGTCAGCGAGTACACCTGTACCTACATAACACTTCAGTACTAGGCATATATGGACACCTTTCACAAGAAACCCGAACGCCGAACCCATCTCACCTCCGCAAACAGAAGGTATCCGCACGGAACACCTCATGTGTCCGCTGACTGATTTACACCTTACTGTCCTCAACCCACCCCTATTGATGGTGAGTTAGTGGGCCTTATCGAGTTACATCAGTTTACTGGATTCCATAGTCCATTATATCGCCGGTACAATTCAAGCTTGTTCGAAGGGGCCGCATACAGACGGGCCTTAATTGACACAGGCAGGGCTATGCGACCGAGACTCAATTCTCGTCGCTTCCTATCCATTCCCTGCCCGGTCTCAGTTTCATTATATTATGTCATTTTCTATCTAACCAATCCTGTGAGATATGTCCTACATCTCTCGCGAGTAGATTCCAACTACTCGACTTCTACTGGATTTCCTATGCATTAGCAAAGCAGTTACTACAGGTCAAACTGTAACTCGTTTCAACCAATCCCTGGGATTTTTGGTCATGCATGTGGAGCATCAATCATCCTAAACGTAATGCACAATTCATATACTACTCATCATAGTGATAAAGTAAAATTTTATAAACGACTTAAATGCAAACCGGGGCTTGCCTTGTTGCAGGTCAGAGTCTGAGTTAATATTTGGAAGGTGCTCTTCCAAGGTTTCTGGATCCTCCTCGACTTCGGTCACTATACGATATGCATATAACAGGTATATAAATGACTTTGAAAAATAATTATTACCAAGACCATGATTTAATTTATGGTGACCATTATGTGATAATGACCTAATTGGTTCTGGAACTTTGATGGTAGATACTAGGGAATATGATAGAAACTCTTGCAAAGAACAGGAGATGATCAAAGTAGATTGTGGTCTCCAAAATTATGGCAAGCAATTAACTTCCAAAAATTCTAGAGAGGAAACTGTAGCTTGAACATAGCAAACAGTTGATAATCAAGATAGAGGAAGTTGTCTTCATTCTAACAAAATTTGTTCCATAAGTTTCTAAGCTTTGGTGAAGGAGTTATGGTATTTCTAAGTTGGCAAGAATTTCTGGAATTATCTTATAATTGAATTGTTAGACACTTAATCAATATTCAGTTTGTAACTGAATTAGGACTAGGATAGTAGGTCAATTAAATCCAAGATTTTTACAGGAACTAGTGTATGACTAAAGGAAGGTTCAGTCCAAATTTGGGACATAATAAAGCCACTGAACATATGTAAAAATTCAATAACTAAAAAAGGTAATTGAACTATATAGAGGGTTAAAAAGGTGCAATGGCTCCCAAACTTTTTCTGATAGTCAAGAATAAGACAACAAATTTTATGTGAATTTTGGGGATTTTTCCAGTGGCTATCTTATCTGGAAAAATTGTATTTGCATTTGGAAAGATTGTTTCCTATAGAATTTAACTGTGAGTTTCACAGGGTACTGATAGAAACAAGAGCTCAAGGGCTTTCAAACAAAATTTGTTTGAATATTTTTGGGGCATCGTACAGAAAGATATTGATTTTCAAACTTTGGAAATGGTTCTGCACCAAAAGGGAAAATTCATCTTTTGAATTTGGCGCCAGGGCCCACTGGATATAAAATCATCCAATCAGGGGCAAGCCACACTAGGGATTATAAACTTTTCCACGCGGCCACACTGGATCCTTAGCCATAGGCTGATCCGGGCGCGTGGCGCTCACTGGAAGATGGGACCCGCAAACCCTGTCTTCTTCAACCTCGAGTCATTGCTCGGACGGCGGCGTTCTCACCGGCGCGCGGCGGCGCTTTCGCCGTTGATAGCCTCCGGCCTTCGGGAGGCCTCAGGACTCGCCGCTCCCACATATTTTCGCATGGGGAACACGATGGACTAGCTCCCGACGGCGAGGGTGACTGGAAAACTAACCCCGATGGCGACGGCGGGGGTTAGGGTTTCGGTGAAGTGGAGACCGTCGATTCCCTAGCTAAACTTCTCTTTTGACAGCTCGGGAAGCATCGTGGATGGATGGGGAAGGTCTCAGGAGGGTTTAGAGCTCGTGTCATAGCCGGCAATATCAAAGTCGACGGTGAACCAAGCGTTAACAACGGCGGAAGGGGAAAACTTGAAGATCTTGCTAATTAGCCGATGGTTCTTTCTGATTTTTGGAGGGAAGGTGCGTTAGACTACATGGATCATGTCCTCTAATTGGATCGAAGAGATTTTGTACATAAAATCAGAATTGAACCGACGATCTAACCTCAACGTGATAAAAGTGCTTCGGGATTTTAAAGAATACTAGAGCTAGGATGCATGATAGGGATTCAAGCTTAACCAGAAGTTGCACGAGGTCGTTGCGCACCTTTTTGTTATTGACCGAAGAGGATGAGAGTGCTTGTATCGACGGCGAGGCTGCGCAGTGTCAAGCGGCACGGGTGCTCGCGGCGGCGATGAAAAATGGCGCGGTGCGGTAATTGGGTGAGGACTCCGTCGACGGGGGGGGGGGGGGGGGGGGGGGCTTTATAGGCGCCAGTGCGATAGATAAGGACGTCAGGGGGGCAACTGGAGGCGACCGACGACGAGCTGGCACATGCAATCGTCGCGGTGTCAACCGAGGGTGAAAAACAGAGGCGGTGAATCAGTTTCACTGCCTGACCTGTGGGCCCCACCTCTCTCCCTTATCCATTCCTTTAAATTCTAGCTTAAACATTGTCCAAAAATTCCCAAAATTTACAGGTAGACTAAGAAAAATATGGGGAATTCAATTCTGCAATCAGAATTCGATTTGGACATAGTTTGCATCAAATTCAAATTCAAATTTGAATTCCAATATGGGTATAAACCTTGTTGAAATAAATAGTATCTGAGGTCCAAAAATCTCCAAACTTTGAAATCAAGTTCCCTGAACCTTAAAAGGCCTTAGAAAAATTTAGGGGTTGATTTCGGCAAAGTTTAGTGCAAAGCTAAATTTGATGTCGACGCGAATTGAATCCTTTGTACGTGTCCAAACAAATGGAAGATGTACTTCAAAAATCTTGAAATTTTTCTGAGAAGCTATTTAGATATTTAAGAGTCCAAGGAAAAATTTGGAGCCTTGGATTTGAATCTTTTTGGCAGGGCCTAATATGTATAGCAACATAATCAAATAACATTGGTTTTGATTTTTATACTGCTGCCATATAATTTGCCCTAGCCATTGCAATCAATAACTTCCCAACTTTGTAGAAAGGAAACTTTTTGGTGAGGTCAAGCTTATGTGCAAAATTTTGTTGCCCTCCATTATGTTTGATAAACCACTTGTGGTTGAACTTCTCATAAAAGGAAAAAGTGGGACTTTACATTCCTCCCCCCTTAAAAGAATCTCGTCCCGAGATTACAAAGGAAGGAAAAAAGATAAAGATCTACTGAACATGTGCTGCTAACAATTCCAGATAGTTCGTTTTAAGATATTCTTCGCTTTCCCACGTGGCTTCTTCAGCACTGTGGTTGCTCCACAAGACTTTGTAGAAACGCAATGTGCGCCTTCTTGTGGTGCGAGTTTTCTCAGCAACGATCTGGGTTGGATGCTCGGAATATGTAAGATCTGGCTGGAGGGTTTCCAAATCCTCAATACGTATTTTCGTTGGGACTTTGAGACATTTCCCCAACTGAGAAATGTGAAACACATTATGGACCCCTGCCAGTGATGGCGGTAACTCCAATTGATATGCCACAGGTCCGCATCTTTTGATTATTGTGAACGACCCAATAAAACGTGGAGCTAGCTTCCCTCTCACTCCGAATCGATGAATTCCTTTCATCGGGGATACCCGGAGATAAACTTGATCACCAACCTCGAAGTGAAGAGGTCGATGTCGTTTGTCCGCATAGCTCTTCTGACGAGACTGAGCGGTTTTGAGATTGGCTTGAATAAGACGTACTTGCTCTTTGGCTTCATTTATCAAATCGATGCCATATTCCACTCGTTCACCAGATTCGCACCAGTTCAAGGGTGTGCGACACTTTTGGCCATGAAGAGCTTCATATGGTGTCATATGGATGCTAGACTGGTAACCGTTGTTGTACGAAAATTCTGCCAATGGTAGATGATCATCCCAATTCCTACCATCGTGGATGGCACAGGCACGGAGCATATCCTCTAGCACTTGATTCACCCGTCCGGTTTGTCCATCAGTCTGAGGATGATAAGCCGAGCTTCGAATCAATTTGGTACCCAATGCATCATGGAGATGCTCCCAAAAGCGAGCGACGAAAATAGATCCACGATCTGAAATGATAGTGCGGGGTACACCATATAGACACAATATTCTGGAGATATAAAGTTCTGCATACCGCTTTACATCATACTTGACACTGACTGGTATGAAATGAGCTGATTTGGTCAACCGGTCAACGATCACCCAAATTGAGTCGTGCTTATGGAGAGTGGGAGGCAATCCAACAAAATCCATGCTAATATCCTCCCATTTCCAAGCCGGTATGCTTAAAGGTTGAAGCTGTCCAGCTGCCTTCATATGGTCGGCCTTAACTCGTCGACACGTATCACATTCAGATATGTATTTTGCTACTTCTCTCTTCATCCGAGTCCACCAGAACTTCTTTCTCAGATCTTGGTAAATTTTGTTACTTCCCAGATGAATGGAATACTTGGATAAATGAACTTCATCCAGTATCTTCTTCCAAAGTTCCAGGTTTTGGGGTACCACTATACGGTTTTTAAACCACAGGGTACCTTCATCGTCACATCGGAAACATTTCATCTCCCCCTTCTCCATTCTTTGGCGAATGTGAGACATCCCTTTGTCCTCCTTCTGAGCTGCCATAATATCCTCCTTGATAGTAGGAATGAGAGCTAGGTTGTAGAGTGCCCCATATGGAACCAAGTAGAGACTCGGTTCTTTTTCTCCTTCCATTAAGGTAATGGAAAGATTGTTGACATGGGACTTGCGGCTCAGAGTATCTGCGACTACGTTCGCTTTGCCTGGATGGTAGTGGATCTCAGTCTCATAATCGTTGATTAACTCCAACCATCTATGCTGTCGCATATTTAAATCTTTTTGGGTGAAGATGTATTTCAGGCTCTTGTGATCGGTGTAGAGATGTACTAAATTACCCAGTAGATAATGTCTCCACATCTTTAATGCTAGTACCACAGCAGCGAGTTCTAGATCATGAGTCGGATAGTGCTGCTCATGGTTCCGAAGTTGCCGTGATCCATAAGCGATCACTCATCTATTCTGCATCAACACACATCCTAAACCAATTCTTGATGCATCACAATACACGTCAAAAGATTTGGTTGTGTCCAGTTGAGCTAATACTGGTGCCATTGTGAGGTGTTTTACTAATGCTTGAAAACCTGCCTCACATGCCTCAGTCCATACATACTTCGTCCCCTTCTTCAGAAGTTCTGTCATTGGTTTAGCTATTTTGGAGAAACTAGGAATGAACCTCTGGTAATACCCAGCTAAACCTAGGAAACTTCGAACTTCATGTACAGACTTTGGAGACTCCCATTTGAGGACATGCTTGATCTTGCTTGGATCAACTGCAATCCCTGCTGCTGATATGATGTGCCCTATAAATGGCACTTGGCTGATCCAGAATTCACACTTGCTGAACTTAGCATATAGCTGGTGGTCCCGTAATCATTGAAGCACGATACGCAAGTGTTGAGCATGTTCTTCTTCGGATTTTGAATACACAAGTATGTCGTCAATGAAGACCACGACAAACTTGTCCAATTCCAGCATAAACACCGAGTTCATGAGATACATGAAATGAGCTGGTGTGTTGGTCAATCCGAAGGACATAACAAGGTACTCATACAGTCCATACCTCGTCGAGAATGCTGTCTTTGGTTTGTCTTCTGGTCGGATTCTGATATGATGATAACTAGAACGAAGATCCATCTTCGAAAATATTTTAGCACCCACCAATTGATCGAAAAGGATATCAATGCGTGGTAGTGGATACTTGTTGTTGATAGTGACAGCATTGAGTGGACGATAGTCTACACACAGTCTCAAGGTTTTATCTTTCTTCTCTACGAACAGTGCATAACAACCCCATGGTGATGAACTTGGACGAATGAAACCCTTGTTCTCAAGTTCGGTTAACTGTTCCTTGAGTTCTGCAACTTCCTTGGGTGCCATCTTGTAGGGTGGTCTTGAGATTGGCACTGTTCCCGATGCAAGTTCAATCTTGAACTCTATATCTCTTTCTGGGGGCATACCAGGAAGATCTTCGGGAAATACATCCAGGTATTCACATACTACCGGAATATCCTTTAGCTCAATAACTTCGGTATTGTGAGTAGATGGATTCACTAGAATGGTTCTCTCAAGATTGAGGACTTGAGAGGGATGAAGTGGAGAATTTAGATATATTTTTCGAGGGACTAGATCTAGAATAGCACCATGGTATTCTAACCATGCCATTCCCAAGATGACATCTAACTTCTGATGCTCTAGTATCAGAAGTGAAGTAAGATATATGGTTCCATCTAGGTTGAGTGGTATCCCAGGAACTAATTCATTTGTTACTGTTTTCCCGGCTGGAGTGCTAATCACATATGGAGTTTTTGTGGATATTATAGACAATTGACTTTTAATGGCAAAAGACTTGCTAATGCCATTGTGTGAAGCTCCGGAGTCAAAGAGTATGAGTACGGGATGATCGAAGATAGAGAACGTACCCGTGAGTACGGGTGTGCCTCCCGGTACATCCTCAATGGTGAGGTGGTGGACGTTGCCGAGTCTGGGAACTGGCTTCATGGGCTGGTTGCGGGGTTGGTTGGCGCCCTGGTATGATGATTGTCCTTCGCCTTGCCTACTCTGCGGGCAGTCCTTGGTGAAGTGCCCCGTGCATCCACACATGAAACACGTGTACGGGGTTTGGCCAGTACGAATGAGAGGATGGAATCCCGGTGCACGTGGTGGAGGTGGAAGTGCACGTGGGATCATCCCCTGCTGTTGCTGCGGTCGGAACCCAGAGTTGCCGAACCGGCGACCACTGAACATTGGTGGTCGTGATGGCGGTTGCCACCTCTGGCCGGATGGTGATCGATACACCATACGGTACTTCTGAGGAGCACCACCTCCGCTGCCCTGTGGACCACTCCTCTTCTTCTTGTATGAGGACAGTTCTCGAGTAGCGTCCTCCGCATGATCACAGTGTTGACCAGGTCGTTGAAACTGCCGTGGTTGAACAAGACCAGCTTTTCCTTCATCTTGGTGTTCACCCCCGGTAGAAGCACTCTCGCTTCCTGTCTTCTGTGTTCACTTGGTCCCGTGCATATTAGGCCAAGTGGTTGAAGACCTTGGAGTACTCGTAAGCACTCCTTCCCCCCTGCTTCAGCTCCAAGAACTCTTGAAGCTTCCTCCTTATAATCCCGGGAGGAATATGATAGGCGCGGAACGCCTCCCGAAATTCTGCCCAGCTCACGACATAGCCTGTGGGGCGTGCGGTGAGGTAGTTTGCCCACCACGCACCAGCTGAACCCTGCAGTTGCCGAGCTACAAATAGAGCCTTCTGTTGTTCGGTTACCTCAAGTAAACCGAACTTCCCTTCAATGGTGCGGAGCCAGTTGACCGCCTCCAAAGGCTCGTCAGCCTCTCTGAAGATCGGTGGATGCGTCGATGAGAATTCCGAGTAGGAACTCAGATATGACTGACGTGGCCCATCAGCGTGTTGTCCCCCTTGACGGGACGAGTGCTGTACAAGAGTCTGCAACAACTCGGTTTGCTCGTCACACGAGCCGAGTACTGCTGCGAGAACCTCTGCGAGACTTCTGGGAAGTGTAGGTGGAGGTGGTGGAGGTGGCTGCGTCTGAGTCGTATTCTGCACCGGGGGTGGTGTGTCATCCCCCTGCCCTCCACTTGAGCCTCCCACTTCTGGGGCTGCACGTGTATGCACCATGCTGCAATACAACGATTCGTACAATAAGTCTCACTGCCTCAAGTTCATCCTTCCATATAAATAGTAATGCGGTAGACCACGATAGAAAATATACAACATCAACATATATTGATAAAGTACAAACTTTATACAAGATATACTCTGGACCAAGTTTACAGTAGTAAACTCCAAAATGATGGACTCCCACTATGGAAATACATCTCTACCATACTTGGTCCTCTTGAGATGTCGTACACACCTGGTTATCTAGACATAACCACCACTACTCTTAATATGACACAAACATGGTCACAAAAGAAAAACACGAGCATCTATTAAACTATAGGCTTCCCCGTGTCGGCGGAAGTGCTGCCACATTCCCTTCAATACGTCCTACTCGGCGTATTCAAGTTCCTCGGGATTTTCTTCTTCTTCATAATCCTTTGAAGGTAATTGTTCACCCATAATTAATGGTATGTTATGGGCCGGTGGATACACCACTGGTTGTAATTGTGCCTCGGCCTCAATTACATTATCCTGTAGTTCTCCTGCTTCATACTCCCAATTTTGAGTTGTCTCAATAGCGGTGTCCCGCTCTTCAGTGACTACTAACAGCTGCTCTTGCTGTTGTTGCACCTCCAATTGACTTGCTTGTAGCTCACTACGAGCTTGCTGTAGTTCAGTGCGAGTTTGTCGTTGTGTGGCACGAGCTTTCCATATCCTAATGCAAGCATAATGTAACTGACTCTCGCACTTACCTAGCCGGTGATTCACTGGGGCTATGAGCGAACGTAGACCTTCGTTGATAGAATCAAGGGTATCACCCCGCTCCGTCGCTTCCCGCAGAGCCTCAACTTGCTCCAAAATAATGGTGCTTTGCATCGCAACTACCATATTGGAAGCAGCCGCATATGTTCCCAGTGTCGTCGGGGTTGTGTCGCCAAACGGTGTATATGCAGCAACCATACGACATTGCCACTCAAAGCCGGCCATACCACGAACTGGAATAAGGGCAAATTGAGTCCCTGCCATGGCATCTTGATGAAGCTCACAAAGCTTCATAAGTGCTTCGCCTGCAGCGACTGTCCAAGTGTCCTCTAACTGATCCCCCTCGATGGTAACCGAGAAAGGAGCCCATCCATATCGATGTGGACTAGCCGGAATGTCCACCAAGATGGTGCACGACCGAACACCTCTGTCGATCGCTTCCCTACCCCAATAGCATGGCATCTCGGTGAAGCCAAACTGTTGGAGCACTTCCCGCAGCATACTTGGGAAGCCCGGATGACCATCGCAAGTGGAAAATACCCATCCGTCTAGTAGTAGCATCCACACATCCGTCATCTATAGAAAGAATACTGGAACAATGAGAAAGTTTCAAACTCTCAACAGTTTTCAGAAAATTTTTAAAACTGGAGCTGTAATCACAGTCTGTTCCAGCTGACCCTCCTGTATAATTCCACAATTTCATACAGGAAACGTGAGATCCAAATGTTGGGCTCAATACAAAAGTTGTAGTATACTTTCCAAGCTTTCCAGATTGTACTCATACAGCTACATGTGAGCTAGGAAATAGAATCTATACAGGTTTTAAGTTGACCCATATTTTCTGGAATTTTTGACAGAACCTCCCCTGTATATGTAGTGATGTCCTATACAGGGATATCATGATAATATTTTGAGGTAATGACAAAATAAACTTTGTATAACATCAAGTTAACAATCCAGAAGTAAAAGATTTAACCCCTGAAAAGTTTGTTATAAAGGCATTGCGTGAGAATTCAAAAATAGGTGCAAACTATTTTAAGTTCTGGACTGCCAGAACCAAGTTTGCGACAAATGGAATTAGACATCGCTATACCCAGATTTAGATCAGGAATGCAAAATAAAGTTGATAGAGGACTTCCTAAGCTTTCCAGATATGTATATAAGTGACTATTTCACTAATCTGGATTAAGAGTTATAACTATCCAAACTAAACAGTTGAACTGACTGGTTTGCACCAGTAGTCCTGCAGTCCACTGTTTTGAGTTCCAAATTTGATTTAAATCAAATTTGAATTAGAAAAAAAAACTCTAAATATCAAACCTGTAGACTTGCCTCTGCCCTTTCTAGACATGTGTTACAATAAGGCAGAAGATGTTCCTACAGTGAGTTATGGCAATATTGCTGGAACTGGTACAATGGTTGGGTCATCCGGAGCAGTTTTAGTATACTCCAGATTTCACTAGAATTTCAAATTTTCTGCCCTGATGGTTAACAGAAAAGTTGGGGTCTTCACGAGCTTTCCATCCATATATGATACTCTTATGTTATCTATTCGATAACCAAGATTACAACCTGGCGAAGTCGAGCCAACTTCTGCCGGAAATCAAGAATCTTGATTCTATCTACCCTATCGAGTCGGAGTCCCTTTTTACGTAGTCCAAACCTACCAGCATCTGATATTTGGACTTTCCAAAACATTATGCATCTATTCTGTCGTTGGGGATGGTCTAGTATCATGTTTGATACTGACGGTACTACGTACCTCACCAAAGAAAATTCTATCCGGTAATTCCGGTTACGTCTATAGGTGGTTCCTATATCGTTCTCTCGCAAACGGCTTCTACACGGTCTTCTACCGTAGTTAATGCTGCAAAATACAAACAATCCCCTTTCACACATTCACACCTCAAAGGTGGTATGGGGAAACACGACAGGCAGTCACAATAATATATATGAAAATAAATGCATACGACTCTGGTGTGAGTCGCTCTCGAGCGAGGTCATGTCTCGAGGTACATGGCTGTAAATACGTCTGTACAACAAAGACTCCCGTACGATCCGGCTTATACACGCTCGGGCATACGTGTTTCGCATGCTCCCATAGAACAAGGATAGTTCTAGAGAGGCATACTATCGGGTTATACACCACCCGATGGGGGCTCCCAATAACTTTGAAGCACGCTGCGGTACCACGTGTCATAGGTTCTCAGAAACATTGAGAGCTTCAGAGACTCCTATTAACCTCCCGTGCCAAGCCACGGAAATTTCACATACCACTCCTCGTATGTTGAGCTTACCGAGATGACCCGCTCTCGGTGGCGTACCTTACCTCTTACCTGACGTCGGGGCGTCGTTACAGAATATAATAACACATAATTAGTTTACCACCTATATATCTTATACTAATAATACTCCTTATAAAGGCATATAGCTAATTCCTCACTCAAATCCTAATTTTTGAAAATATGCTCTTTTCAAGTACATTGTTCCCAATGATGCTCTGATACCATGTCTGTGGGGACCGGAATCCCGACACCCGAGGATCTCATTGGGTGGTGTCGTGCGATGCGACACCCAACAGTATACAGGAACAGAACCCGAATAAAATACAAGATGAAGTCTTTTGTTTATAATACAGCGGAAGTTTTACAATACTAGTGGAAGTAAAGAAATATATATATCATAGCTACGCTCTCAGCACTAGCTATGCAAAAGCAAAGTTATCCATGCCTTGGATACTTTGCACTAGCAACACTCAATCACGGCGGCGTGCAGGGTTCCCATTCGGCTGTACACCCTGGAGGGGGTGCAGCCTCATCATCAAACCCTTCATCAATTGTATAACCTGCAAAAACTCGTTAACTGTAAACGTGAGCATACGGCTCAGCAAGACTAACCCGTCTCACTAGAAATATGCAAAGGGGACACTAAACATAGGTAAGGTGAAGCGTAAATGACTCGCCTACAAGTGGATCCTTATAATCAGGTTTTATGTAGCAAATGACATTCTCCAGGCACGACACATCATGGACTCCACAATCAAACAAGAAACGCTTTACCGATGATATGACATGCCCAGAGCAAATAATGCTATTGCAGCTAAAGTATGGGGAAACTGTAAACTGTTAATTGCACTATCTCTAAATCATACAAGGTTGCAAAGCAATTATAATTCAATACAATATAATTTTTCTGGTTTCTTTAGTATTTACTACGTCGCGGCGCAATGAACAAGTGGTACTCTATTACTGCGAGGGACAGTGATTGCAATTAGGACACACCCGGACAACATGACACATACATTGTTCGGAAGTGTCAGCGAGTACACCTGTACCTACATAACACTTCAGTACTAGGCATATATGGCCACCTTTCACAAGAAACCTGAACGCCGAACCCATCTCACCTCCGCAAACAGAAGGTCTCCGCACAGAACACCTCATGTGTCTGCCGACCGATTTACATCTTAATGTCCTCAACTCACCTCTATCGATGGTGAGTTAGTGGGCCTCGACACCCCAGTTATCGAGTTACATCAGTTTACTGGATTCCATATGTCCATTATGTCGCTGGTACAATTCAAGCTTGTCCGAAGGGGCCGCATACAGACAGGCCTTAATCGACAAAGGCAGGGCTATGTGACTGAGACTCAATTCTCGTCGCTTCCTATCCATTCCCTGCCCGGTCTCAGTTTCATTATATTATGCCATTTTCTATCTAACCAATCCTGTGAGATATGTCCTACATATCTCGCGAGTAGATTCCAACTACTCGACTTCTACCGGATTTCCTATGCATTAGCAAAGCAGTTACTACAGGTCAAACTGTAACTTGTTTCAACCAATCCCTGGGATTTTCGGTCATGCATGTGGAGTATCAATCATCCTAAACGTAATGCACAATTCATATACTACTTATCGTAGTGATAAAGTAAAATTTTATAAACGACTTAAATGCAAATCGGGGCTTGCCTTGTTGCAGGTCAGAGTCTGAGTTAATATTTGGAAGGTGCTCTTCCAAGGTTTCTGGCTCCTCGACTTCGGTCACTATACGATATGCATATAACAGGTATATAAATGACCTTGAAAAAGTAATTATTACCACGACCATGATTTAATTTATGGTGACCATTATGTGATAATGACCTAATTGGTTCTGGAACTTTGATGGTAGATACTAGGGAATATGATAGAAACTCTTGCAAAGAACAGGAGATGATCAAAGTAGATTGTGGTCTCCAAAATTATGGCAAGCAATTAACTTCCAAAAATTCTAGAGAGGAAACTGTAGCTTGAACATAGCTAACAGTTGATAATCAAGATAGAGGAAGTTGTCTTTGTTCTAAAAAAATTTGTTCCATAAGTTTCTAAGCTTTGGTGAATGAGTTATGGTATTTCTAAGTTGGCAAGAATTTCTGGAATTATCTTATAATTGAATTGTTAGCCACTTAATCAATATTCAGTTTGTAACTGAATTAGGACTAGTATAGTAGGTCAATTAAATACAAGATTTTTACAGGAAGTAGTGTATGACTAAGGGAAGGTTCAGTCCGAATTTGGGACATAATAAAGCCACTGAACATATGTAAAAATTCAATAACTGAAAAAGGTAATTGAACTATACATAGGGTTAAACAGGTGCAATGGCTCCCAAACTATTTATGGTAGTCAAGAATAAGACAGCAAATTTTATGTGAATTTTGGGGATTTTTCCAGTGGCTATGTTATCTGAAAAAATTGTATTTTCATTTGGAAAGATTGTTTGCTACAGAATTTAACTTTGAGTTTCACAGAACCTAATTGGTACTGATAGAAACTTGAGCTCAAGGGCTTTCAAACAAAATTTGTTTGAATATTTTTGGAGCATCCTACAGAAAGATATTGATTTTCAAACTTTGGAAATGGTTCTGCACCAAAAGGGAAAATTCATCTTTTGAATTTGGCGCCAGGGCCCACTGGATTTAAAATCATCCAATCAGGGGCAAGCCACACCGGGGGTTATAAACTTTTCCACGCGGCCACACTGGATCCTTAGCCACAGACTGACCCGGGCGCGTTGCATTCACTGGCAGGTGGGACCCGCGAACCCAGTCTTCTTCCACCTCGAGTCATTGCTCGGACGGCGGCGTTCTCACTGGCGCGCGGTGGCACTTTCGCCGGCGATAGCCTCCAGCCTTTCGGAGGCCTCGGGACTCGCCGCTCCCACATATTTTCGTATGGGGAACACAATGGACTAGCTTCCGACGGCGAGGGGTGACCATAAAACTAATCCCGACGGCGGCGGCGGGGGTTAGGGTTTTGGTGAAGTGTAGACCATCGATTCCCTAGCTAAACTTCTCGTTTGACAGCTCAGGAAGCATCGTGGATGCATGGGGAAGGTCTCAGGAGGGTTTAAAGCTCGTGTCATAGCTGGCAATAACAAAGTCGACGGTGAACCGAGCGTTAACAACGGCGGAAGGGGAGAACTTGAAGATCCTGCTAATTAGCCGATGGTTCTTTCTGATTTTTGGAGGGAAGGTGCGTTAGACTACATGGATCGTGTCCTCTAATTGGATCGAAGAGATTTTGTACATACAATCGGAATTAAACCGACGATCTAACCTCAACGTGATAAGAGTGCTTCGGGATTTTAAAGAATACTAGAGCTAGGATGCATGATAGGGATTCAAGCTTAACCAGGAGCTGCACGAGGTCGTTACACACCTTTTTGTTATTGACCGGAGAGGATGAGAGTGCTTGTATCGATGGCGAGGCTGCGCGGCGTCGAGCGGCACGAGTGATCGTGGCGGCGATGAAAAATGGCGCGGTGCGGTGAATGGGTGAGGACTCCGTCGACCGGGGGGGGGGGGGGGCTTTTATAGGCGCCACTGCGGTAGATAAGGACGTCAGGGGGGCAGATGGAGGCGACCGACCCCGACGGCGAGCTGGCTCATGCAATCATCGCAGTGTCGACCGGGGGTGAGAAACAGAGGCGGTGAATCGGTTTCACTGCCTGACCTGTGGGCCCCACCTCTCTCCCTTATCCATTCCTTTAAATTCTAGCTTAAACATTGTCCAAAAATTTACAAAATTTACAGGTAGACTAAGAAAAATATGGGGAATTCAATTCTGCAATCCGAATTCAATTTGGACATAGTTTGCATCAAATTCAAATTTGAATTCCAATATGGGTATAAACCTTGTTGAAATAAATAGTATCTGAGGTCCAAAAATCTCTAAACATTGAAATCAAGTTCCCTGAACCATAAAAGGCCTTAGAAAAATTTAGGGGTTGATTTGGGCAAAGTTTAGTGCAAAGCTAAAATTGATGTCGACGCGAATTGAATCCTTTATACGTGTCCAAACAAATGGAAGATGTACTTCAAAAATCTTGAAATTTTTCTGAGAAGATATTTAGATATTTAAGAGTCCAAGGAAAAATTTGGAGCCTTTTATTTGAATCTTTTTGGCAGGGCCTAATATGCATAGCAACATAATCAAATAACATTGGTTTTGATTTTTATACTGCTGCCATATAATTTGCCATAGCCATTGCAATCAATAACTTCCCAACTTTGTAGAAAGAAAACTTTTGGGTGAGGTCAAGCTTATGTGCAAAATTTTGTTGCCCTCCATTATGTTTGATAAACCACTTGTGGTTGAACTTCTCATAAAAGGAAAAAGTGGAACTTTACAAACAAGCACCTGGTATAACTATAAATGTGTTTACTATCAAAATACACATATTTATAACACGTTAATTCCTTTGCATCGTATGCGGAGAATATTGCAGCACCTGATGCTCAGGAACCCTGAGATTCGTCATCCCATGCTGGTACTACGAGTATAAATATGTATCGGGCTCTACTAAATATTTTAGCATTGCGATTGTAGTTTCCTAGTCCCAGTTAACAGTTAATCAATATATGTGATGGCGTGATTTATTGATGCCTACACACGCACGATGGGCTCTCTCGCCGCCGGCCACTCCGGCACCGGCGATCACACCCTACTGCTGCTCCCTTCAGTGTCCTCCCCGACGCGTCTCCCACCACCATCGCCACGTCCCATCCTTCACGTGTCATGATGACCCCGCCGCCCGCAAACCCCTGTTGCTGCCGGTCACTCCGGCACCGGCCGACGCCCACATCCTGCTGGTGAGTATATGTGATGGCGTGATTTATTGATGCCTACACGCGCACGCTGGGCTCTCGCGCCGCCGCCACTCCAGCACCGGCGACCACACCCTGCTGCTGCTCACTTCAGTGTCCTCAGAAATGCGTCTCCCTCGACCATCGCCACGTCCCATCCTTCGCGTGTCATGATGACCATGCCGCCTGCAAACCCATGTCGCCGCCGGTCACTCCGGCACCGGCCTGCGCCCACGCCCTGCTGGTGGTCACTTCACTGTCCTCCCCGACGCGTCTCCCTCCATCTCCACGTCCCATCGTTCGCATGCCACAATGACCCCGCCACCCGCAAACCCCTGGCCATTACGGCGTACCTACAAGCTATGCCCCATATGACGTGGCATACCCTAGAAAAAATAGTCCAATATCATTAACCCCTGTCCACTAAGAAATGTTAGTATCATATAGTTTAGAGATGCATGTACATGAGGGTTCATTGCTGCTTATATGATCTCAATTCCGTTTTTTACACTGCCAAATGCGTTGCTGATGTCTGGTAATTAACGCAAGATTATATTCATGTATCCGTTCTAGCACTTTAGGGCGAGATGCTAACATGCAGAGCAAAATATCAGTATGCAATCCACCTAAATTTAATTCCTACATCCGCCACACTGTCCTCCTAGCCTCGAGACTTGCTCCGGGGTGATATCAATGGATGCAGATCACCTGACTTATACGTTTTTACTGCACGCGATGTAGTAAAGATCCAACAGAATCACACCATTGGATCTTTACTGCATCGCCTGCAGTAAAAACGTAAGTCATGTGAGATCACCAGTGTGATCTGGACATCGATCCTCTAACTTCAATGTGGTCACTGCACTGCCAGACCGAACCCTAGCTTTGTTACGTCGCAAGCTGCCCGCCTAGTCTGTCTTGCATCCTCTACCTACTAATACCGCTGACGTCCATGACTCGCCCTGCCACCGATTCACCTCGAGATGCGCTCCTGCTGATGTCGGTCAGACTGAACCAGCAGTACTGCAGAGCATGAGCACCAGGCGAACCCTCTCTTTCTCTAGCATCGTCTGCTACTGTCTTGCCTGCTTCGCAGCTGGACTGAAAATCCTCTGCAGTACTATGGGTGTTGTAGCACCACCGACTATTGACTGATGCCTGATTGTAGGGTATGAACAGCAACAAAGAAGTCAACAAGTCGATGCATCGCCCAATATGGAGCAAAATGCTGTTGCGACTCGGTGTTCCCACGCTCGTATTTGCCGCACTCGTCTTGAAGATGGTAAAACATCAAACTTCTTCTTCTTTCACACTATTTGTACATGATACTATGCCTGGTCAGTTGCTAATTTGCTTTAAATGTTTACCGTTTCAATGACACTAACAGAAGGAAAGAAGTTTGGAAGAGGGGTGGCTAAAGGACTTAAGGTTGCTAAATTGCGCTATCTAGCATATGCAAATAGAACAAATGATCAGAATTAGAAGCTACAAATTCAGTGGTCCGATAGGTTGGGTACTGCGATTGGTCCTAATCAGCGGCATTTTGTCGATGATGTGGTTATTACAACAAAAAAAATACACCCCTCGCTGGTGTAAGGAAGTTGGCAGAGGTTGGCGATACTTCGAAGAGCGATATAGTGAGAGTCATTCTGGTTAGTGTTGTGACAACCCACATAAGTATTTTTTTTCTAGCGACCTCCATCTTGTACATTTATAACAGTGTGATATACAATATACAGAATGCCTGGGACTTGGAGGACACAGATGATACCAGAAGAAAAATATTGAAGATTGCTGGTGAGCGCTACAAGGGGTGGCGATCAACATTGCATGCCACCTATACGAAGTATTCGACCGATGAGGAACGTATACAAAACAATCCTGTTGACGTAGCAGATTCCGATTGGTTGGCGCTTATGGACTATTTTGGGTCCGAGCAATTCAAGGTCAGCTAGCTTTCTAATACCTTCATATCCTACAAAAACTATTTGATAACACCCATTCGTAAAATTAATTCTTAAAATTGCAGTCAATAAGCAGAACCAATTCACGAAATCGAAGTACTCAAAAGACAAAACACTTGCTTGGCTCAAAATCCTACGCCCAACTTAGTTACGAGAAGGTATGAAAACTAAATCATGCTTTTACTTTGCACTACAATCATTCAATCAAATTTTACTTGTATTTGATGTAGCGAGACCCAGAGACCGGAAAAGAACCCGATGACATAGAACTGCGGGAGGCAAGCCATGTGAAGAACGGTCAATGGGCAAACGAGCAGGCAGAAGTTGTACATGTGAGAAACACTTCAAACAGTCCCCATTTAAATAAATATTTGCAATGTACATGTGACATTTCTTTTTGTATATAGACCCAGGCACGTGCCCAAATCAACATCAAGGAAGCTGAGCTGGGAGTCCCAATCCCAGATTCGGAAAGAAACAACATCTTCCAGCTTACTTATATATCTGCAACCGGTTTTGGAGGATCACAGTTTCGGGGGTATGGTTATATGGCTAAACCTAATGTTTCTGAAAGTCTGCGTATCCAGATGTCTGACCAGCTCGGCCAGCAAGTTCGATCCTTGCAAAATAGAAATGAATACCTCAGCTCTCAGGTGCAAGAGTTGGAAGGAAGAAATGATCATATGACCTCCCAGATGGATGGCTTCGTCAAGGCAAATGAACAGCTCAACCAGGAAGTCCGGGCTTTACATGATTAGATGGCAGCCAATTCTGCACAGCAAGAAAAGGAGCTAGCAGACATGCGCAGAATGATGGAGAGCTTGCAAAATCAACAACGGCTAGCAGCAACTCCACAAAAGGCTCCTGCTCGCACCAAGTCGAAGCTCGATGTTCAAGAAACTATTCCTAATACTACAACTCGTCGCGGTGCTATTTTAATGGGTGCAATGTTGCAAACTGAAAAAACTGTAAATAACATCGTCTCGCAACGACGCAGGGGTCCTTGATCGTTGCATCAATTGCTGGATGTTTGTTGTTAAGTCGACAGACGTATCGTGTGCGAATAAATTGATTCTGTTGCCACTAATTTTCAAACCTGGTGCATTAGGATTCTAGTGCCGCTAATTATAAAATGTGGCATTAACAGATTATTGCGACGAAAATAAACTGATGCAATAGGAAGCTGGCTATTGCCACAAATTATAAAACGTTGCACTACAAACATTTGGCTACGACCAAAAAAGCATTGCACTAGACTGCTATTGCCACCACCCAGAGAACGTCGAATTATGACCCTGTTGCAACAGATTTGAATATGTTGCATTACGAACCTGTTGCCACACATCAGAAATCGTTGCAATACAATACTGTTGCCACGGTTTTGGAATTGTTGCAATACCGTACTATTCGCCATGAACGTGAAATCGTTGCAATACCGTATTATGGGCCACGGCTGTGAAATCGTCGCGATACCATATTATTCGCCACGAGTGTGAAATCGTCGCGATACCGTACTATTCGCCACGGAAGTGAAATCGTTGCAACACCGTAGTATTCGCCACAAATGTGAAAACATCGCGATACGATATTATTCGCCACGAGTGTGAAATCGTCGCGATACCGTACTATTTGCCGCGGATGTGAAAACGTCGTGATACCATATTATTCGCCACGAGTGTGAAATCGTCGTGATACCGTACTATTCGCCATGGATGTGAAATCGTTGCAACACCATACTATTCGCCATGAATGTAAAAACGTTACCGTACTATTCGCTACGGATGTGAAATCGTTGCAACACCGTACTATTCGCCGAAAATGTGAAAACGTCACGATACCATACTATTCGCCACGGGTATGAAATTGTCGCGATACTGTACTTATCGCCACAGATGTGTAATCGTCACAAATAACGTACTATTCGTTGCAATATGTTAAATCGTCGCAATACGTTAAACCGTTGCAATACCATACTATTTGCCACGAACGTGGAGTCGTTGCAATACCATACTTTTTGCTATGAATGTGGCATCGTTGCAACACCGTTATTTTTGTTGCAATACGTTAAATCATCGCAATACGTTAAATCGTTGCAATACCATACTATTTGCCACGAACGTGGAGTCGTTGCAATACCATACTTTTTGCCACAAATGTGGCATCGTTGCAACACCGTTGTTTTCATTGCAATACGTTAAATCGTCGCAATACGTTAAACCCATTGCAATACCATACTATTTGCAACGAACGTGGAGTCGTTGCAGTACCATACTTTTTGCCACAAATGTGACATTGTTGCAACACCGATATTTTCGTTTCAATACGTTAAATCGTCGCAATATGTTAAACCGTTGAAATACCATACTATTTGCCACGGATGTCAAGTCGTCGCAATAACCTATTTCCACGGCTGTTATCGCCACGAGTCGGAAAAACTATCGCGATGTTCTATTTCGTTGCGACAACAACCTATCACGACGAATTTCGACCTATTGCACGATTTTTTTCGTCGCAATAAACCGGAATCCTGGTAGTGAGCACTTAAATGCAAACCGGGGCTTGCCTGGCTGCAAGTCAGTATAAAAGTTAGTCTCCGAGAGGATGCTGTCCAAGGCCTCCGGCTCCTTCTCGATCTCGGTCACTATATGATATGCAATATATAAAGTACATGAGTGATAGTGAAAGTATATAAAAGATTTTACAACCACTGATCTGGTATAAAAATGATTTTAATTGGCTTTGGGATTTTTACAGTGGATACTAGGTTCTATGAGGAAGAACTGGACCAAGAATTGTAGATATTCAAGGAAGCTTGTTGTCTTTAAAATTCCAACAATAAAAGCTTTCTCTGAAATTTGGTATTAATTCTAGAGTTTTGTCATGACTAACAGTTGATGATAATGGTAGAGGAGGTCTCACTTATTCTAGGAAAACTAGTTTCATAATTTTCTGAGCTTCCTACAGGGAGCAAATGCTTTTACAAGTTTGGGAAATTTTGAGAAATGTTTCTGTACATTTCTCAATTTTTGTACTACATAGAACTTTGGAACACTGATTCACCTAGTAAATGAAGTCCAGTGAATATAAAACTTTTACTGGACATCCAGAGTGTTTTTAAGAGTGTTCTGACCAAAATTGGAAATTTTCCAATTAGCAGAACAGGGTAATTAATTTCCCAAGCAGTTAGCTCATAGAAATTAATTATGAGAATTCTGGGACTTTCATGTCCAAACAATTGCACCACTGCAAAATTTGGTTCAGGTTGAGTCTACCAGACTTTATTTGGAATTATTTGAGCAAGTATGCTAGGAGAAATTGAATTTAGAAGTTTGCTCAAATTTTTGAATAATTTGGAAAAGAAAAAGGTTTGAATTAATCAACCGGGTCCACTTCATTTAATTGGGCCAATCACAACCAGGCCACACCGAGGATCACGGATTAAACTGTGCAGTCACATGTGATCACACGGCCATGGCAGATCTCGAGGGCGTTAAACAGAGGCTGACACGTGGGACCCACAACCTTCTTCAACCTCCCGATGCTGCGGCGCGTCTGCGGCAGCGCTGCGCCGGCGAGTTTGCTGGCCTGGCATCCCCGGCCTTATATCCCTCTGAAACTCACCGCCTAACCATTATCCAAGGTGCTGAGCCCGATGGGGAGGTCGTCGAACGCCGGCGATGGACGGAATCCCGTTCGCGACGGCGGCGGCGGCTAGGGTTTCGGCCATGTCGGAACCACTCGGAAATGGTGCAAACACTTCGTGAACACGCTTGGGAGGTTCCTGGGAGCATGAAAAAGATGACTGGGAGGTGCAAAAGTCATGGAACGGCCAACAACCATGGGTTCAACGGCACACCGACGGATTTTCATTGGCGGCCACGAAAACTCGAAATCCAACTTCATCTCTCGATAACTTTCTTTCATTTTTGGTGAGATGATGCGCCTGGAGGTCTATAATATAATCTCTGATTGGTATGAAGAATCATTGCACGTAGAAACAAAATTTAATCGATGACCTAGTGACCTCGATATGAACTAGCTTCGGTAAAAATGGAAGTAAGAGAGCTATGAAGCATGGCATGGGATGGAACTTCTCCAGCATATTCTAGGTACCTTAGTGCACCTTTTTGCTGTAGAGGTTGGGGGCTGAGGAGGCTTTGTGCGGTGTGCCAATGGAGGAGCAGAGATGGCTCCCAGCGGCTTCACCCGTAAGCTCTGCCAAAACTTCAAAATAGCATGCCAAACAGTGAGTAAACGAAGAACGGTTGGCACTAGGAGGTAAAATAGAAGGTTACGCTCCACTTTGCTTTTGAAGTTGGGAAGAAACAATGGCTAGAACGGAGGAACAAGGCGATGAGCTGGAATGCGGCAATAATGGCAACAGCGCTCGGCTTTTATGGGAGGGCGGCAAAATGCGTCGGGCAGAAGCAACCAGGGCTTAAGTAGAGTGGAGAGGAGCCTTAGGCCACGCAGCTGCTTGCCCACATGCAAATAAATCGCGGTGGAAATAGCTCCCGGCATTGAACGGCAGGGAGGCAGTGAAAACAGAGGACTCACGTAGATGTGCTACTGACCAGTAGGCCCCACAGCCCCTTAAGTCTATCTCCTCTGTTTCTTTAATTCTCCAACCAATATTGACCTAAAAATCATTAAAAATTTTAGATAGGTTTAAAAACAAATATATAGGATTTGATTCTGAATTAAAAACTTTGAATTGATCAAGTTTCAACTGCAATTCAAATTTGAATTTGAAATTGAATGGAATTCAATGTATACCTTGAATTGAATATAATTTGAGCTCCAATTTTTATGAAAATTGACAGGGACGCTATTTAGAATATTTGGAAGCTAATGGTGAACTAAAATTTTTATATTGTCAAAGTTTGAACATGAGCTATTTTGAATTTTTGAATTCCCTTTTGTACGGTTTAATTCACCTTCCATTTTCCCATTTCATTTTTATTTCTTTTTCCCATTCTAATTTTAAATTGTCCTTTCTGAAATTTGCACTCTAATTTTTGGGCTTTACATTCCCCCCATAAAATAATCTCGTCCCGAGATTACAAATTACAGAGATGGAGGTAAAAAGATTACTGGATATGAGATGATAAAAAATCCGGATAGTTTGATCGAAGATAATCCTCGCTTTCCCATGTCGCTTCCTCAGCGGTATGGTTACTCCACATGACTTTCTATAAGTACAAAGTCTGGTTCCTAGTGGCACGAGTCTTTTCATCAATAATCCGGATCGGATACTCAGAATAAGTGAGATCCGGTTGGAGAGCTTCAAGGTCTTCGGTGCAGATTTCAGCTGGGGATTTAAGGCACTTCTGCAGCTGCTAAATGTGGAATACATTATGAAAACCAGCAAGCCACACCAGTAACTCCAAAGGATAGGCCACGGGTCCGCATTTTTCAATGATGGCGAACAGACCGATGAATCATGGAGTAAGTTTTCCCTTCACTCCGAAATTATGAATCCCTTTCATCGGAGATACACGGAGATAAACATGGTCTCTGATGTCGAAGTGGAGAGGTCGACGTCTTTTATCCGCATAACTTTTCTGCCGAGATTGAGCAGCCTTGAGATTGGCTTGGATCACTCGCACTCGTTCTTCGGCTTCATTCACGAGATCAATACCGTATATCACTCGCTCGCCGGATTCACACCAGTTGAGTGGTGCATGACATTTTTGGTCGTAGAGAGCTTCATACGGCACCATCTTGATGCTAGTTTGATAGTCATTTTTATATGAGAACTCCTCCAATGGTAAATGATCATCCCAATTTTTACCATGGTGGATGGCACAAGCGCGTAGCATATCTTCAAGAACTTTATTCACCCGTTCAGTTTGACCATCGGTCTGCAGGTGATGTGCGGAGCTTCGGATCAGTTTCGTCCCCTATGTCTCATGCATCTGCTCCCAGAAACGAGCAACGAACAGCACCCCACAATCTGAAATAATTGTTCGGAGAATACCGTGCAAGCACATGACTCTTGCAATATACAACTTCGCATATTTCTTGGCAATGTACTTTGTATGTACAGGTATAAAATGAGCTGATTTGGTTAGTCGGTCGACTATCACCCAAATCGAATCATGCTTGTGGAAGGTGAGAGGCAAATCGATGATGAAATCCATACTAATATCTTCCCACTTCCATGCCAAAAATTTCAATGGTTGCAGCTGTCTGACCTTTCTCATGTGGTCGGCTTTCACCCGCCAACATGTATCACACTCAGATACGTACTTTGCAATTTCCCTTTTCATCCGTGTCCACCAGAATCTTGTTTCCAGATCATGATACATCTTGTTGCTGCTCGGATGAATAGAGTACTTGGACAAGTGAGCTTCGTCCAAGATTTTCTTCCGAAGTATCACGTCACGGGGTACCACTATACGGTCTTTGAACCATAGAGTACCATGTTCATCACTCCGGAAACACTTCATTTCCCCATTCTCCCTTCTCCTCTAAATGTGCGACATACCCACATCTTTCTTTTGAGCTTCCGTAATCTCCTCTCGTATGGTAGGAATGAGAGCAAGATTATATAATGCTCCATATGGAACCAAGTATAAACTCGGCTCGTCCTCTGCCATTGGGGTAATGGACAGATTATTGACGTGAGACTTGCGGCTCAGCGCATCGGCAACCACATTCGCCATGCCGGGATGGTAATGAATTTGAACCTCATAATCTTTAATCATCCCTGACCATCTTCGCAGTCGCATATTCAGCTCCTTTTGAATGAAGATATATTTCAGGATCTTGTGATCGGTGTATAGGTGCACTAGATTTCCATGTAAATAATGCCTCAACATTTCCAAAGCGAGTACCACGGCAGCAAGCTCAAGGTCATGAGTTGGATAATGCTGCTCATGGTTTCGGAGCTTCCCTGAGCCATATGCAATCACACATCTTTCTTGCATTAACATGCAACCGAGACCAATGCCAGACGCATCACAATAAACGTCGAAAGAGTTGGTCGTATCCGGCTGAGCTAGCACTGGGGCTGTTGTGAGATGTTTCACCAATGCTTGAAATGCATCTTCACATGTCTTGCTCCAAATATATTTAGTCCCCTTTTTCAGCAGCTCCGTCATTGGCTTAATGATTTTTGAGAAGCTCGGAATGAACCTCCAATAATATCCCGCTAACTCGAGGAAGCTGCAAACTTCGTGTAGAGACTTTGGAGACTTCCATTTCAGCACTTGTACAATTTTGCTTGGATCAACAGCGATACTCTCAATTGAAATAATGTGACCAAGAAAAGGTACTTGGCTGATCTAAAACTTGCACTTGCTGAATTTTGCATAAAGCTTGTGATCTCGCAATCATTGGAGCATGATATGCAAGTGTTTGTCATGTTCTTCCTCTAATTTAGAATAAACCAGAATATCACCGATGAAGACCACGACAAACATGTCCATCTCCGGCATAAACACTGAATTCATCAAATACATGAAGTGAGCTGGCACGTCGGTAAGTCCAAACGACATGACGAGATATTCATAGAGCCCGTATCTCATCGAGAATGCCGTCTTCGGTATATCCTCCGGTCGGATTTTTATTTGATGATATCCGAACTGAAGATTCATCTTTGAGAAAACATTAGCACCCACTAATTGGTCGAATAAAATATTGATGTGCGGTAGTGGATACTTATCGTTGGTCGTTACGGCGTTGAGCGGACGATAGTCCACACATAGACGTAATGTCCTCTCCTTCTTTTTCACAAATAATGTGGAGCAGCCCCAAGGTGATGAACTTGGGCATATGAGACCCTTGTCTAGAAGGTCTATCAAATGCTCCTTTAATTCCGCCAACTCATTTGGTGCCATCTTGTACGGCCTTCGAGAAATAGGCATGGTTCCCGGAATAAGTTCAATCTTGAACATGATGTCCCTATCCGGTGGCATACCCGGAAGGTCGTCGGGAAACACGTCCGGATATTCACCGACCACACGAATGTCCTCAGGCTTTGTGGCTCCCGTGTTGTATGTGGCTGGAATTTCGTGGATAAGGTGGTCTAGAATGAGAGTGTGTGGTTCTTATATTGGAGAGTTTAAATGGACCACACATGGAACAATGTCGAGAAGAGCACCATGACGGTGCAGCCACGAAATTCCTAAGATGACATTGAGCTGTTGACCCTCTAATATAATTAGAGAAGTCGGATAGATATTCCCACCCATCTTAAGTTGTGCTTTATGGACTTTCATGTCCGCTTCTATTTTCCCACCCAGAGAGCAAATCAAATATGGACATTCCGTGGGAGTGATAGGTAATTGATGCTTGACAACATATGATTGGCTAATAAAATTTTGGGTGGCACTGGAGTCAAAGAGTATGACTACAGGATTTTGGAGTAGAGAAAATGTACCCGCGAGAACGGGTTCGCCTTCCATCATGTCTTCGATGGCTATGTGGTGGACGTTGCCGAGTTTTTGTGCCGGTTTCTCTGTGTGGTTGTGGTGCTGAGTTGCACTCTGATATGGTGCTTGCGCGCTGCCTTGTCGCTGTTCGGGGCAGTCCCTTGAAAAATGCCCGACACGGCCACATGTGTAGCACGTGTATTGTGCCGGGTTCCCGCCAAGCCGCGGACGGAATCCCGGTGCACGTGGTGGAGCTAGATATGGACGCGGAACCATCCGTTGCTGCTGCTGCTGCTGCTGTGAAAATGGCAGTCGGAAACTCGGTGCATTGAAAGAACGACCGCAGAACTGCTGCGGTCGTGCCAATGGCTGCCATCGCTGACCGGATGGTGAGCAATACACCAAACGATACTTCTGTGGACCACCACTGCTGCTGCTCGAAGGCGCGCTCCGTTTCCTGTTATCAGAAATGAGCTCGCGCTGAGCATCTTCTTGCACTATCGCAGCATTGACGATGTTGTTGAAGGTGCTGCGGTTGCATTGTGCAAGTTGGACCTTCATGTTGTGATTAAGGCCCCAGAAGAATGTGTCTCGCTTTTTGTCTTCCGTTCCCACATACTCTTACAGTGCTAGATGGTTGAATGCGCGGGAGTATTCATGGGCACTCCTCCCGCCTTGCTTCAGCTCCATAAATTCCTTAAGCTTCCTCTTCATTATACCAACAGGTATATGGTAGGCGCAGAACGCCTCCTGGAACTCGGTCCACATGACCGCATGACAAACCAGCAGTGATGCGATGTAGTTCGCCCACCAAGCACCGGCGGATCACTGAAGCTGTCGCGGTGCGAACAGCGCCTTCTGCTGTTCGATGCATCGTAGCAGACCAAACTTTGCCTCGAGTGTGCGGATAAAGTTGTCTGTCTCCAGAGGATCCTCGACCTCTGTGAAAACCGGTGGATGCGTCACCAAAAAGTCCGAATACGAACTCTGTTGGGGCTGGCGTTGACCATTGTCTTGTCACCCCTTTGACGGAACAAATTCTGCACCAACATTCTCAGTAACTTGGTTTGCTCATCGCGCGAGCCCGAGTACCGCGGCCAGAATCTCCGCGAGAGTCTGTGGAGGTTCAGGTGGTGGTGGTGGTGGGGCCTGTTGCTGCGGTGTCATGGTTTGCTCCCGAGTCAGAGATTCATCCTCAGGACCCCGGCTACAGCCTCCCATCTCGGGCATAGAGCGTGTAAGCACCATTCTGCATCCACATGAATTAAAATCAGCAAATGGTTGTTTGCTTCATCTAGTGCATACAATAGTAGTGCGAGCATGGACAATGTGATAATTGCATAACATTCACATATATCGATAAAGTACAAACTTTATACAAGATATATTATCTCATGACCATGTCTACAGTAGTGAACTCCAAAATTATGGACTCCCACCACGGAAGTGCATCTCCACTATACTTGGTCTCCATGAGTCATCATACACACCTTGTCATCTCATACACACCCACTACTATTTATAATATATGACAAACATGGCTACAAAATAAATGTGAGCAACCGTTAACTACATGTTGCCCTGTGATGGCAGTAGTGCTGCCCCATCCTAATCTGATGCATCATCGTCAACGAACTCGAGCATCTCAGGGTCTTCCTCCTCCTCAAAACATAAAGGCTTCTGCTCACCCATGTTCAGCGACATGTCATCAGCCAATGGATACATGACTAGGTGCGTCAATTGTTCCTCACCCTCACACTGTAAGTGCATCTAGGCCTCCCTTGTGTGTTTTGGTTGATTTATGACAAACAAATGTGATCCTAACAAAATTGTTGAGATGAGCGTAGGTTTTAAAGAAATTAGGAGGAAAACTCAAAAATAAAGTTGAATGAGGAATCAAAAGGAAAAGAGCTCAAGAGCTGAAAGGAATAGATCATTGTGTATGGAGTGTGTTGGAGAAACACACCCCAAGAGCTCAAGTTAACAAACAATTTAACTCAATGCACAATTCACAGTAAAACCGGACTAGTCTGATATATACCGGACTAGTCCGATATCTCTCTGACTAAGATCAGACTAGTCCCCCCTTGTGCGGACTAGTCCTCACCACATCACTCTTGCACAACAAACGAACAAGTCCGATATCCATCAGACTAGCCCGATAATCTTCTGACTAAAATCGGACAAGTCCTCCAAGTCCGGACTTGTCCCTAGCCCCACAGTTTTTTCATGAGTGGACAAGTTCGATATCAATTGGACTAGTCCGAAAACTCTCTGACTAAAATTGGACAAGTCCTCCAAGTGCGGACTTGTCATCAATTCTACTTGAGGTTCACCACACCGGACTAGGCTGATATGTGCCGAACTAGTCCAAACTCTTCCAGTCCTCAAATCGAACTAGTTCGCATATTTTCAGACAAGTCCGATATATCTGAACACTTAGGGTTTTCCACACGCCGCACACCAGATGAGTCCGGAGTCAACCACGGACTAGTACGAACATCGCAAACCATAACGGTAACTTTTGGAAACTCTAATACAAATAGAGGTGTATGGCCCTACAACCATATCTCTCGATCCCCTGCACTGTCACACCTTCCACGAGCCCGACATACACATCTCTCCACGCATTCTAACTCTAGAAACATCAAATCTTTGAGGATTGGCATTGATCAAAAGGAGAGACTTGTTCCACACGATCTTGTTGTTTATTGCATATATTTCGAGTGTGTTTGGTGGTCTTCGTCATTGTAAATCTTGGGGAGGCCTCAACTTGTGAGAAGGCCCTTTGAACATGGTTATTTGCCCCTTCGTGATTAGTGGAAGAGAATCGGCCTCTGTGGCAATTTGACGAGGGTAGGGTTGGTGAAGACCCGGTCCTTCCTGGACTCCTCAATGTGGATGTAGGTTTCCTTCGTGGGAACTGAACCATGGGATAAAATCGTGTCTCGGGCATCTTTGTTTTACTTTTCATCATAATCTAGGTCTTGTCTAGTGTTGTGAAATTCACCTTGAAACATTGTATCATACTTGATCATTGCAATATACTGATTCATTGGTTCAATACACTTTACTTGTAATCTGATTTCTGCTGCATACTGTGCTAGACGTAGAATTGTCGATTTATTTTGATCGTTTAGTCCGCGCATACCGGACTAGTCCGCACTATACCGGACTAGTCCGTTCTCTCTGTATTTGATCGGTTTATTAAGTGTTTCAGGATCTGACAAAAGTTCAAAAAACCTATTCACCCCCCTCTAGGCTACATTCACCCACAAGTCCTCCTGATGTTGGCCTTCCTTGAATTCCCAACCGTGAGCTTCTTCGATGGCTTCATCTCGTTCATCAGTGATCACCAACAGCTGCTCTTGCTGTTGCTGCACCACCAGTTGACTCACCTGCAGTTCACCACGGGCTTGCTGCAGCTCCTTGCGAGCTTGCCGCAGTTTGGCGCGAGCTTTCCGCAGTCTAGTGCAAGTGCGATGCAGTTGGTTCTCGTGCTGATTCAGCCGGTGATTTGTCGGAGCTAGGAATGAATGTAGGTTCTTATTGATGTAATCAAGAGTGTCACTCCGTTCAATCGATTGCCTCAAGGCTTCGACCTGCTGCTGAAGGATTGCACTTTGTGTAAGAACCACCATGCTAGATGCAGCGGCATAAGTCCCAAGTGTTGTCGATGTCGTGTCGCCATTCGGTTGATAGGCCTCAACCATACGACGTGGCCACTCAATACCAGCCACACCACGGACTGGCAGAAGAGAAAATTATATCCCAGCCAAGGCATCTTGATGAAGCTCACAAAGCTTCATAAGCGCTTCGCCCGCTGCGATGGCCCACATGTCCTCCAAACGAGCTCCCAGAGTAGTGACCGAAAAAGGAGCCCATCCATAAAGACGTGGACTGGCAGGTACGTCGACCAGGATGGTGCATGACAGTACGCCTCTTTCAACTGTCTCTTGACCCCAATAGCCTGTCATTTCAATGAAGCCAAACTGTTGGAGCACTTCCCGTAGCATCATCGGGAAGCCCGGATGGTTGGCGCACATGGAGAACACCCATCCGTCTGGCAATAATATCATGACATCCTCCATCTATAAAAGAAGTATTTGAATGAGTCAAATACTCAAATTACACAACATTTATTGAGAAACAGATCATGGATGTGATAATTGAATTATAAAAGTGAATTAAAATTTAACTGCCAAATGAAACATAACACTGGACTTCTGTCTTAGTTTCTATTCATGCTGACTAGTCTGAAGAAATTCAAAATTTTCATCAAGTTAAAGGCACATTCAGGACCTGACTTCAACTACAAAGTTGTAGTAACTCAAAGAGCTTTCCAGAATGTATTTATTTTCATCCAGATCATTTCTGTATGAGGATATACTCCTCTGTTTAAGGCTGATTTTGTCCACAGTTTTCCAGATATAAAACATAAAAATATGCAAAAAATTATAAATAGCAACATTGTTGCATACATCCTCAGGATTACAGAAATGTATTACATGAAGTCGTTCGTCGATTCTACTAAGAGATATGATCAAGACAGTGAAAGGATACAGAAACTGTCCAGCCTCTGTCCAGATTTAACAGAGTTTGGAAATTTGAATTTTTCATTAGTTTACAGGGAGATTCTGATCTGGAGTTGAACATAAGAGTTTTAGAGCACTATCTAAACTTTCCACAAATGTAAGGAATACCTTCAGTGGTTACTCCTACAAAGAGTTATGCTATCTCCAAGTAAAGCATTTTACTGCCAGA
This sequence comes from Tuctoria greenei, assembly GCA_036927565.1. Classification (NCBI taxonomy): domain Eukaryota; kingdom Viridiplantae; phylum Streptophyta; class Magnoliopsida; order Poales; family Poaceae; genus Tuctoria; species Tuctoria greenei. The sequence continues at coordinate 25,798,956 of JAYESD010000010.1, read as the reverse complement.
TTCTCAGTTTGAATCAGGAGCCTGGCAGTTTAAGTTCAAATGAAAATTTCCAGTTTTAAATCTTGAAATCTGCCATGGAGCTGAAAATGAAACTTGTGGATGACTTCCTCAAGTTCCCGAACCACATGCCCGCTTACCGCAGCGACCATACAATTAATTGTAAATCTGACTAGCACGCTCCAAAACAGAGATTACAAATTCAAACATAGTCCTGAGTTGGAAATTTTTACTTGTTGTTGAGTCACACCAACAGCACGGATATCGTCGTCGACGTGCCTGATGAAACTCGAATGCAATGTTGGTACTATGCCCTCACCGAAGAAAATCCTAAGCCGGTATTCCGGCATACGTCTCAACGGTGGCACTAGTGATGTTCACTCGCAAACGTTTTCAACTCGAGCTACATAAAGCATGGTTAGTGTCCTGCAATTACACACAAATTACTGATCAATCATATGGTGCCGTACGGCAGAGCCCGCACGGGCAATCATTTCACAATAATATATATCAAAGTAAAAACATTCGTCCCGTATCATTCCATACGGACCGCCCCAAGCTAAGACACATCTCGAGGTACATGACCAGGTGTTCTACCACCCGACGGGGTCCCATGTATTTGCATAGTGCTGCACCAGTAGGAGGCGCATCAGGTTATGTCCCACCCGACGGGGGCTCCCATTAATTTTGAAGCAAGCTGGAGTACTGCGTGTGATATGTTCTCATAAACTGGAGAGTTTCAGAGACTTATATTGACTTTCCGTGCCAAGCCATGAAAACAAACACATGCTACCTCTCAGATGGTGAGCTTACCACAATTGATCCGCTTACGGTGGCGTACCTTACCTCTTACATGACGTCGGAGCGTCGTTACAGAATATAATAACACATAAGTTAGCTTGCCACCTTAAGTAATAATACTATAATAGACCTTATGTGGGCATAGTAACTAATCCTCACTCGACATCTTCTAAGTTTTCAGAAAAGGCTCTTTTCGAGTATGCTATTCCCATTGCAGCTCTGATACCAGGCTGTGAGGACTGGGTCCACACATTCCAGGAATCGCAGAGGGTGGTGTCGTGCGATGCGGCACCCAACAGCACACATGAAAAGAATATGACAAATACAAAGTTTTATTTATAGAAATAGTGGAAGTCTTTTACAATACATAATGTACAGCGGAAGTAATACTCATAACTAAACTCTCAGCCTAGCTATGGAAAAGTGCAACCGTCCAGCCCGAGGACGCTACACACTAGCAACACACAAAAGATCACAGCGGCGTTCAGGGTTCTCACTTGGCGGTATACCCCGACAGGGGCATCGCCTCATCTTCGGGCCCTTCCTCATACATCTCTCTTGCAAACAACTTAATATAGCAACCGTGAGCACGAAGGCTCAGCAAGACTTAACTGACTCACCTAAACATGAAACTCTACATGCAGGGATACTTAACATAGGAATAGATATAGCAGTAAATGACTCGCCTACATGTTGATCCTTAATTTTTAAGTTATAAACATCAGCTTAAAGGTTTAATAAAAGTAACTTTAGTGAACATATTCTATAGATATAATAGTTGCAAAGCAATTATAAATCAATACATCATATTCTCATGGCTTCTTTAGTATTTATTACATCACAACGCAGTGAACAAGCGGTACTCAAATAACCGCAAGGGACGGTGATTGCAATCAGTAGATACCCAGATAACACGTCACGTTCACCCGTGCGTGAGAAACGTGCAATGCTCCTCACGACGTCATACATAGCAACCTTTCACAAGAAACTAAAACGTTGAACCGGTCCCACCATCGCTGTCATAAGGTCCCCGCACGGAGTGTGTCTGTGCCCACTGGCAAATTTACACCTTGCTGCCCTCATCCCACCCCTATCAATAGTGGGCTATGCCTCGACAACCAAGTTATCGAGTTACATCAGTTTTCCAGGTTCCATATGCCTAGTATGCATCCGGTACAGTTTAAACTTGTCCAGCAGGGCCGCACACGGATCAGTCCTCAATCGACATAAGCAGGGATACGCACGCGAGACCACGTCTCGCTGCATCCTATCCGCTGCTCGGTCTCAATTTCGTATTCATAAACCATTCATTGATCAAATTCATCCCGTATGATAAAATCCTATCTCGCGAGTAGATTCCAACTACTCGACTTCTACCAGATTCCTCAAAACATTAGTATGGAATTTTCTACTTGTCAAGCTGTATACCTACCCAACACTCCATGGGATTTGTGGGTCATGCAAGTGGAGTAACAAGCACCTTAGCCCTAATGCACAAAACTTATCCTAGACATAAGTGATACAAATAGAAACTTTGAAATAGCATTTAAATGCAAACCGGGGCTTGCCTGGCTGCGGTCAGTATCAAAGTTAGTCTACGGGAGGATGCTGTCCAGCTCCTCCTTGATCTCGATCACTATATATTATGCAATATATAAAGTACATGAGTGATAGTGAAACTATATAAAATATATTATAACCACTAATCATATAAGAAAATGACTTTAATTGGCTTTGGGATTTTTACAGTGGATACTAGGTTCTATGAAGAAGAACTGGACAAAGAATTGTAGATGTTCAAGGAAGCTTGTTGTCTCTAAAATTCCAACAAGTAAAAGCTTTCTCTAAAATTTAGTATTAATTCTAGAGTTTTGTCATGACTAACAGTGGATGATAATGGTAGAGGAGGACTCACTTATTCTAGGAAAACTTGTTTCATAATTTTATGAGCTTCCTACAGGGAGGAATTTCTTTTACAAGTTTGGTAAAATTCTAGAAATGTTTCTGTACATTTCTCAATTTTTATACTACATAGAACTTCGGAACACTGATTCACCTAGTAAATGAAATCCAGTGAACTTGAAACATTTGCTGGAGGTTTAGAGTGTTTTTAAGAGTGTTCTGACCAAAATTGGAAATTTCCCAATTAGCAGAACAGGGTAATTATTTTCCCAAGCAGTTAGCTCAAAGAAATTAATTATGAAAATTTCAGGACTTTCATGTCTAAACAATTGCGCCACTGCAAAATTTGGCTCAAGTTGAGTCTACCAGAATTTATTTGGAATTATTTGAGCAAGTATGCTAGTTGAAATTGAATTTAGAAGTTTGCTCAAAATCTGGAATTATTTGGAAAAGAAAAAGGTTTGAATTAATCAACCGGGTCCACTTCATTTAAATGGGCCAATCACAACTGGGCCACACCGAGGACCACAGGTTAAACTGCACAGTCACATGTGATCCTGCGGCCACAACAGATCCCGAGGGCGTTAAACAGAGGCCAACACGCGGGACCCACAGCCTTCATCAACCTCCCGATGCTGCGGTGCATCTGCGGCGGTGCTGCGCCGGCAAGCTCGCTGTCCCAGCTTCCCCATCTGTATATACCTCTGAAACTCGACGCCTAATCATTATCAAAGGTGCTGAGCACGATGGGGAGGTCGTCGAGCGCCAGCGATGGCCGGAATCCCGTGCGCGATGGCGGTGGTGGCGGCTAGGGTTTCGGCCATGTCGGAACCACTTGGAAATGGCGCAAACACTTCGAGAAAACGCTTGGGAGGTTCCCGGGAGCATGAGGAAGATGACTGGGAGGTGCAAAAGTCGTGGAACGGTCGACAACCATGGGTTCGACGGCGCACCGATGGATTTTCATTGGCGGCCGCGAAAACTCGAAATCCAACTTCATCTCTCGATAATTTTCTTTCATTTTTGGTGAGATGATGCGCCTGGAGGTCTAGAATATAATCCTTCATTGGATTGAAGAACCGTTGCACGTAGAAACGGAATTAAATCGATGACCTAGCTTGATATGAACTAGCTTCAGTAAAAATGGAAGTAAGAGAGCTATCAAGCATGGCATGGGATGAAACTTCTCCAGCATGTTCTATGTACCTTAGCGCACCTTTTTGCTGTAGAGGTTGGGGGCTGAGGATGCTTTGTGTGGTGTGCTAATGGTGGAGCAGAGATGGCTCCCGGCGGCTTCACCCGTAAGCTTCGCCAAAACATCAAAATAGCAGGCCAAACGGTTGGGAAACGAAGAACGGTTGGCACCAGGAGGTAGAGTAGAAGGTTAGGCTCCACTTTGCTTTTGAAGTCGGGAAGAACTGATGGCTAGAACGGAGGAACAAGTCGATGAGCTGGAAGGCGGCAATAATGGCGACGACGCTCGGTTTTTACGGGAGGGCGACGAAATTTGTCTGGGAGAAGCAACCGGGGCTTAAGTAGAGTGGAGATGAGCCTTAGGCCACGCAGCTGCTTGCCCACATGCAAATAAATTGTGGTGGCAAGCGCTCTCGGCGTTGAACGGCAGGGAGGCATTGAAAACAGAGCACTCACGTAGATGTGCTACTGACCAGTGAGCCCCACTGCCTCTTAAGTCTATCTTCTCTGTTCCATTAATTCTCCCACCAATATTGATCCAAAAATCATGAAAATTTTTAGATAGGCTCAAACAAATATCTAGTATTTGATTCTGAATTCAAAAAGTTGAATTGATCAAGTTTCAACTGGAATTTAAATTTGCATTTGAAATTGAATGGAATTCAATGTACACCTTGAATTGAATAGAATTTGAGCTCCAAATTTTATGAAAATTGACAAGGATGCTATTTAGAATATTTGGAAACTAATGGTGAAATCAAATTTATATAGTCAAAGTTCGAACGTTAGCTGTTTTGAATTTTTGAATTCCCTTTTGTGGGGTTTAATTCACCTTGCATTTTCCCATTTCCTTTTTCCATTCAAATTTTAAATTGTCCTTTCTCAACTTTGCACTCTAAATTTTTGGCCTTTTACAGCCATGTCTCTCGACATTTTGTACCATCTCCTCTATGTTATGCACCTGAAACTCAATGTCGTCATCAGTGAACCCTGATATATATGGCTTGTTCACATCCTCGTCGTGATCTTCTTGGACACTCCTAGGGACCTCCCTCTCCAGATATGAATCTCTCATCTCTGCTTCATTAAGCCCCTCCTCCCATTGTTTGTTCTAACACTGATAATCCACCATGAATACATGCGTGATCAAATGTGACCTCAACACTTCATCTATGCGATATCTCTTCTCATTCCTGCAGCTTTTGCAAGGACAACAAATAGTCCCTCTAATGTTGTCCAACATGTCTTTCTTCGTGAAAGCAATAAATGCATCTATCCCTTGGATATATTCATTGCAAAGGCGCGTCCCATACATCAAACTTCGATCCGACGACATCTACATACAAAAAAGAAGAGCTAAATCAAAGAAATTCAAAGCCACTGATAATCACCGCAAACTAACATCAATCGAAGAAGATCTAAAGGTAAGAAAATACTAAGGAACAGGAGAGGAGGAGAGGACTAACCCTTTTGTTTTAAGATCCACTGATAATCACCGCAAGACTTTTAGAATGAAAGAGGGGAAGAACAGGGCAAGAACAAAGCAGATCTGGTAGACACATGATCTGCCACAGCAAAGAGGTCGTAGAAGAGCAACAGAAAATCGAGACGGACCAATATAAAGCACGTCTCTCTATAGAGGGAATGGGAGACGTGCCCGCTTCCAAAACTAAAGGAGACGAGCCAGACCGGGGGTTATGGGGGACACACCTTATTCCATAATGAAAGGAGACGAGCTGAAACCAAAGTCCATCTTAGTTACCTAAAAGATATGGGTCACGCTTAATGACAGCGCGTCTCCCGTTTGTCAGAGAGGAGGGTGCATCTCGTATACCTACTTAACTGAGACGGGCTTTATTGTAACACATCTCCTTGTACGTTCAACCGAGCCATGTCAGATCATTGCCGAAGCGGGCTCGTCTTTCTTAAGCTTATCAGAGACATTCTCCTTTTAGCCCGTCGCCCATCTTTGTCTCCTATTTTTGTTTCTTACATAGTGAATGTGGGTACCGGAGTCCACACATCCGAGGATCTCATTGGGTGGTGCTGTGCGATGCGGCACCTAACAGCACACACAAAAAGGATACCAAAACATATAAAGTTTTCATTTCATAATAAGAAGAGTTTACAAAAGAGTGTACCACAGAAGTACACACGCAGCGGAAAATACATACTCATAATCTCACCTAACTAAGCAGGAGAGAAGACGTCCATGCCCTAGGACGATTCTCACTAGCAACAAGAAGAACATGCAGCGGCAGCGTGGTTCACATGAGATTTATCTCAACACCTCGAGTCTCATGTACAACCTGAACAGCAGAAATAAAACTAATACCTGCAAAAAAATCATTAAAGCGCAAACGTGAGCATAAGGCTCAGCAAGACTTAACCGTCTCACTAGACATATGCAGGGTAAATACTAACATAGGTAAGGAATAGCATAAATAGACTCACCTACAAGTGGATCCTTATAATCAGGTTTTTTGTAGCAAATGACATTCTCCAAGAACGGCACATCATGGGCTCCACAATCAAACAAGAAACGCTTTACCGATGATATGACATGCTCAGAGCACATAATGCTATTATAGCTAAAGTATGGGGAAATTGTAAACTTTAATTTTGCAATCTCTAAATCATACAAGGTTGCAAAGCAATTATAATTCAATACAATATAATTTTCTGGCTTCTTTAGTATTTACTACGTCACGACACAGTGAACAAGTGGTACTCTATTACCGCGAGGGACGGTGATTGCAATCAGGACACACCCGGACTGCACGACACGCACACCTGCGTGGGAGACACATACGTGCTCTCCTCCCCGTGTCATACGTGGCCACCTTTCACCCAAGACTCCAATGTCGACAAACCTCTTCATCCCGAGCAAAAGGTCCCCTACACGGACACGTCGAAGTTGCCCGCTAGAAGATTTACACCTTTATGCCTTCGCATCTCCATTCAAGGACAACCAACGAGTCTCCACACCACAGTCTGGAGTTACATCATATTAATGGGTCCCATATACCATTATGCAACCGGTACAGTTCAAGCTTGCCCAACGGTGCTGCATACGGTCCTCAAGCAACACAGGCTGGGCTATGCGACCGAGACTCCAATTCTCATCGCTTCCTATCCATCCCCTACCCGGTCTCGGATTCATTATATTAAGCCATTGTTTATCTAACCAATCCTGTGAGATATGTCCTACATCTCTCGCGAGTAGATTCTAACTACTCGACTTCTACCGGATTTCCTATACATTAGCAAAGCAGTTACTACAGGTCAAACTGTAACTCGTTCCGACCAAACCCTGGGATTTGTGGTCATGCAAGTGGAGTATCAAACACCTTATACATAAATGCACAATATCAACTGAGGACGTAATGTGAGAAATACTGCAAAACTTTGAAAAGCTCTTAAATGGAAACCGGGGTTTGACTTAGTTTGCGACTCGAATAAATGTCAATTGTTAGTGGTCCTTCTGTGCAGACTCCGCCAAGGACTTCAAGTGGACACCCTGGCCTTCTCCTCCAAGCGAAACTTCTCGTCGATCACCTATCATCACGTTCCTATCGACATGATATGCATATAAGTAATTAAGTAATTAAGTAGTTTAATAATAGACTCTACGGGGTTGTGTAAACTTTAAGATCGAGGAGTTTGACTAGGAAGGATAGATATGCCTCTGTTGTGTGGGTAACCAGAGGATAAGTCAAGGTGGACATAGTAGTGTCGGTATGAACTGAAAGGTACAACATAAAGCTACATTGCAACTTAGCATACCACACTTCAAGCTATGCCACGCGAGATTGACAAATCTGCATGGTGAAGAAGTGTTGGGCGGAGAAGTGTAAGGATGAGCCAAAAATCAAGGTGGCATCGAAAGCTTGAGTATGAGTGGTGTACAAGACGAAGGTCGCGATTTAGCAATCAACCACTGAACTTGACTTAACTCATAAAGGAGTAAACCTAGTTAAGTGAGCAGTGCTGTCGTAGGGTCCCGACTTAGGATGAATCAAGATGGAACCCTAGCGATACTTGGGACTAAATTGAGACCAACATGGCTTGGACTTAAGAAGTCATTACTAGCACTGTTAACCTAGCATGAGTACCAAGACAGCGTTCAAATGACTTTTAGGTAAACCAGTTGCTACGACTAATGTCGCAAGCATCGTTCAGGTGCTTACACGACGACACTAATGTAGTGTCTCCCGCAAGCTTGTCCAGGTGAGCTCGGTAAGCTCTTGGGAATTAAACATGATGCGAGACCTTGCCATGAAGGCATGCTTTGTCATCTCGAGAAGATCGTCTTAGCGAGGTCCACATCAACCCGGACTCATCAATGGGGTGAGCGGAATCCCGAACACCACCTTGTGAGTCTTAAGGCTAGTGATGTCAACGCGGTTGTTGATAAGCGACTCGACGAACCTGTCGTCGAAGAAGTGGTACACCAAGTTAACAAATCCTGTGATCGTTTAGAGAACATCCTAGACACAACCAAGGAACTCTTATCCAAGGTTCCCCTTGGTCTAGTTCTCCTTGTTGGTCGCAACGTTCTTGCATACCTCTACCCCAGGTCATCGGTGATCACCGAACCACTTGGTTTGACCTAGAAGGCATTTCATCGAGCACCTTGGCTACACTCAGGACTCGACGAGTCTCACCTCGACTAAACCCTAATTTGACTAAACGACCATCGTACGACGAGTCGTGCTGGTGTTTCAGCACCACACACATCATAGGCATTCTTCATTTTGATGTCAGGGCATGATGACGGCTCGTAGCGTCACGACGACGTCATATGGTCAACGACGTCGACGCGGCTCATGGTGGAGAATCACGAGCACGCACGGACAGGCCAACGTAATACAAACGACAAAAGAGGTCAACTTAGGGACTCCTATAGGAATGATATTAATGCGAAAACTGGACGTACGACTTGACGACACATGAGTAACCTTAGCGATCACGACGAACGGACGTCGGTGACGTCAAGCAAGGTATTTCAGGGCAAGGCTCACCTTGTAGGCATTTCGCCGAACATCTTGGGTGTGTACTTGATTTCCGTCGCTTCATCACCATTCAAAGGCATCTTGGCACATAGGATTGTCGGTTGCAACATCATTCTACCCCTGCATCACAGACCAGTGCTAAACATCAACAAAGTTGGTTCTTTCCTCGTGAACATTTCATCGAACACCTTGACTGCAGCACTGTCCCAACTAATCTTTGAACAATTCAGAGCTAACCTTGAACCAGGGGTCGATACTAGTGTGTCAATGACGTGTTCCTGAATCATGTGCATCTCATTCATAACTTGCTTTGCTTCCAGGACCTAGCCACAGCGCGGAACATCGCGATGACGCCATGAAGACGATCGCATCGGAACTGCACAAGTCAAATCCACATGAACACGCGCACGGGCTTGCCGGTGGCGCAGAGGTGGTGAGGCATGGTGTCTCAGTGGGTGAGGCAGCAATGGTGCAAACATGGGAGCGCACGGCCGGCGTGGGCGTGGCGACGCACAATGGTGGCGTTGGCATTGGCGTCGGCAAGTGAACGGCCGTGGGGCACGGCGCTGCAGAGGTGGAGCACCACGACAAGGAGGTTGTGAGACGGTGCATGGGCACTGGGCGGCGGTGCTGCTCGGGCGCCGTGGACAGGAGGTAGGAGGGCCGACGACGGAGCAGCTCGGCCCGGCGGCAAGGCGAGGAGGCGAGCACGGCGTGCAGAGGCCGGGAACAGCACGGCCGGGGCGAGCGCGGGCTGCGGCGACGGGGCATGGGGAGGCGCGCAAGCGCGGGCGCGGTGGTCGGGCGTCGCGAGGGCGCGGTGGTCAGGCGTCGCGAGGGAGCGGTGGTCGGGTGTCGCGAGGGCGCTGGGGCATGGGCGCGGACAGACGGGCCGGCGGCTGGTGGGGGGGCGCCGGAGCAGAGGCGGGGGAGGTGCGCGAGCCCGCGGTCAGGGCGCTCGGGCAAGCCGGCGGCCGTGAGGTGGGCGAGCGCGCAGGTCGGGCGAGGAGCAGGGCGACGCGCGACGTTGGCGGCGCGTGTGGGCTGCATCACGGCAGTCGGGAGGCTAGATGAAGACCGATTTCATCGCGGTGGCACATGCAGGGGGTCTCGGTGTCACGCTGTGGGTAGTGCCGATCTGACATGTGGGGGCCACTTTTTTTTTAGTACTGAGGATAAGTATGACATGTGGGTCCCACTCTCTTCTCCCTCCTCTTTTCAAAATTTAAATAGAGCTAGCAAACATGCTTCAAAAATATTCAACTTTGGCCCAAAGACTAAATAAAATGTGGAGAATTTTATGGTGTGATCAGATTTCAAAACTGAGCAAGTTGAATTTGAACTCAGGTTTGAATTTGAATTCAAGTGGTGATACTTGACTCAAGGAAATAAACAGTAGATTAGGTTCAAAAATCCTGAAACTTTGAAGTTACCCTTTTTGAACCATAAGGGACCTCAGGAAAAATTTGGAGTTGATTTGGACAAGGTTGAGCATAAAGTTTAAATTTGAAGTTGACGTTAATTAAACTCTCAGTACGTGTCCGATAAATGGAAAACGTGCTTCAAAAATTTTGAAACTTTACCGAGAGTCTATTTGGAATATTAGAAGGTCATGGAAAAATTTACGGCCTGAGATATGAATATTTTTGGATGTCCCATTTTAGGATTGGAATAATTCCTTTTTCTTTCTCTCTATTTTGCTTTCTTTTCTCCTTTAATTTTTCATTGAAAATGTGAATACTTGGAAATTAAGGATTTTACATCTTAAGTTCAAATATACATTAGCAACCATGTTCTATATGTAAAATTTTAACAAGTTCCTATTTCTAGTGAACATGGGTTAACTCATATGATTCATGTGAGTTTGGATTTCCAAGTCCACTTTCAAAAATTTTAAGTTCGAATTTTTGCGTTTTTGTTCTTCTGAAAAGCGGGCTTTTACAGTGAACACGCAAAAGCTGAGATAAAACAGCAGGTTTATGAGCTAAAGGTTGAGGATTTTTGTACCCAACTACTGACCTACAAGACATTACATGTGTAGCACGAAAAACAGTAGGTTTGGAAGCAAAGTTTGCATGTTTTGGATTCATTACAGCAGGTTGCATGTTCCTATCATTCGGTTTAGCATGTGGAGCAAATTTTGCATGAAAGTTATGAGATCTAGCTATCATTTTTTCCTTTTTCTGTTGTTTAGCTAGTTGAAAGTTGCCTAGAGGGGGGTGAATAGGCTAATCAACCTGAAATGACTTAATAAAACGAGGTTAATACACAGGGGGCAGACTAGTCCGGTCCAGGGGCGGACTAGTCCGGTCCACCTACAGGGAAAAACCTAAAAAGGGTTTATATCAGGTTATTCCAATTCTTGTGATGCAAAGTTTGTTAGAATAACTTAGTGAGCCTTAACAAGTTATATGGCAAGTATGAAGCTAAGGATCACAATAAAGCAATGTTAATGAGCAAAACCGGTAAAGCTAACCCTAGAAGCAATAAGTGATGAATGAATGCTAAGAACACAAGTGACACGAGGATTTTATCCCGAGGTTCGATGCCACACAAGGAATCTACGTCCCCGTTGAGGAGTCCACAAAGGACCGGGTTCAACAACCCTTCCCTCACCAAGTTTACCGTTGTAATACCCTAAATTTTCGCATCATGCATTGCATACATGATCATGCACTAAACACTAGTAGAATAAGAGAAAAATAATAAAACATACATATACAAATATGTGTAGCAAAAGAAGGAAAAGAAAATAATAGTCATAGCCTAAAACTTGTAATAGGGAAAAAGTATAAAAATAATAATAAATATATATATAAATATATATATAAATAATATATATAACAATATATAAAAATAAAATATTAATATTAATAGTATATATTATAATAATAATAAATAATATATATAATATAAATAATATATATAAAATATAAATAATAAACCATATATGTAAAAAAAAAGAAAAAAAAAAAGAAAAAGGGCCTGCCGCCGGCCAGGCCGACGGCCCAGCCGAGCAGCCCCGGCCTCCCGCGCCTCGGCTCCCGCCCCCGAGTCCCGCCCGCGCGCCCGCCGTTTCGCGCCCCCCCCCCCCCCTGCGCTCCCGGTCCCACCGCCCCGCTGGCCACGCGCCCCGCCGCCGTATCGCGCCCGCCCCCGCGTCCGGCCCCGACTCTGCGCGCGATCCCGCGCCCGGCCCCGCGTACGCGCCTCGCCCCACCTCCCAACCGAGCCGGACTCCACGGTAGCCGCCCGCGCCGCCTATATAAAGCCCCGAGGGCTCCGTATTTCCTCCCGAGGCCAGACAACAGAAGCGCCGCCGCCTTCCAGGAAAAAAACCTAGCCGCCGGGAAAAAAAGCACTAGGAACCAGAGGGCTGTGCCCAGGGAAGAAAAAGGAGGAAAATAAGGGGAAGAAGAGGAATAAAAAGAGGAGGGTGCCACCGTCCGCCGGAGATCGACGTTGCCATCGCGCCGCTGTCGTCGTGCCACCGGAGGACGCATCTACTTCGTCTACGCATTGTCCCCATCCCGCGATCATCGAAGCCATCGCATCTACGGTAGGCCATGTTCCCGATGCGAATTTTAGCGATCATATTGAATCTAATAGGCGTAAATTGATTTTAGTTGCACCATAATTTTATTTTCAGCAGCATTAATCCACCCTAAAACCCCCGTAAACTCATATGAACACGTATGAACTACTCGCATCTAATTAATAAACAACCGTAGTTAATTAATTATTGAATTGTGCATGCATACATGTCATTGCATGTTGATTATTTTGTGTGCATCATGTTGATTGTATATGTCCTCTCGTATGTATGATCACGCGTAGAGGAACGTGCTCAAGAGGCCGCATACGAGGATTTCCAAAATCAAGACTTTGAAGCGCTTGAGCAACCCCATCCTTCGGAGCAAGGCAAGTGTCCTTGAAGCAAATTGGTATCAGAGCCGCGTTGACCGTAGGACGCAGCCTAGATACAATGGACACTTTAGAGCACATAGGAGCACTCGGGAATCGATGTGTTTTTGCTTGGTGTGCTGTTTGCTATATATATATATTGTTTGCTTGTGTGCTTAATAGAGGATTTTGGGATGCTTTAGCATTGCCATGTCCACCTAGGCTAGTGTAGCTAGCTGGTTAATTTCATATCCCTTGATGCATATAGTTGGGGACGTTCTCTAATTCTTACCTATTGCTTTTCTTCAGATGGTGAGAACTCGTAACCAGAGGGATGCCAAAGATGAGGAGGAGCGCAATGAAGTACCTCAGAACAACCAGGGACATGCTCATGAAGCTATCAATATTGAACAACTGTTAGCTATGCAGAACCAGCTCATGCAGACCATGATACAAACTATGGGACCGCTGCAGGCTAGCAATAACAACAATCAGCCCCACCTGCCTCCACCGCCACCCTTGCCTCCTCACAACCGTTTGGGAGAGTTCATGAGGACCAGACCGCCCACCTTTGCACAAGCCACAGACCCAATGGAAGCTGATGATTGGCTGAAGTCTGTTGAGAAGAAACTTGCTATTGTCCAGTGCACTGATAGGGAGAAGGTTCTCTTTGCATCACATCAACTAGTTGGAGCAGCCGCTGACTGGTGGGAAGCTCTTTGCAACACTCATGATAATCAGGAGGCAATCACTTGGGCTGAGTTTAAGCAGAGTTTCCGTTCCCACTATGTACCTGAAGGAGTTATGATACTGAGAAGACAAGATTTTGAAAATCTCAGGCAAGGAAGGATGAGCGTGAGTGAGTATCTCAACAAATTCACTCAATTATCAAGATATGCTCCAGAAGACATCAAAACTGATAGTAGGAAGCAGTATCTGTTTATGAGGGGTCTCAACAATGAAATTCAAGTCCACTTGCTCAATACTGATTATCCAAACTTCTAAAAGCTGGTTGACAAGGCTATTGTGGTTGAGAACAAGATTCGTGAGATGGAGCAAGACAACAAGAGGAAGATGCCACATCATGGACCGCAGCAAGGAAGCAATGTTCGCCCCCGTTATGCACCACCTACTGCACCACAGCACAACCCATCTGCTCCTGCATACCGCGCTGCTTATCCGCCCCACCCAAATCAGCCACCGCAGCAACGCCCCGCCATGCAAGCGCCTCGCTATCCCGTGCCACCTGCACCGTGTCCTAACATGGCGGCAAATGCTCAAAACCAGTTGCGCCCAAACTTCCCCAATGCTACGGGCGGTAAGACATGCTATGTGTGTGGAGAACCCGGACACTTTGCAAGCCAATGCCCCAAGAGAAACTATGGACCTATGAACAATGCACCAAGGCCAAATCACCCGCGACCAAATGGAGGAGCACCACAAGGCAACCGTGGACAGCAGAATTTTGCTCGTGGCAATGTGAATCATGTCTCTACTGAGGAAGCCCAGCAAGCTGATGACGTCGTGATTGGTATGTTTCTCACCAACTCCAACCCCGCGACTGTTTTATTTGATTCGGGAGCATCTCATTCATTCATCTCGTCAAAGTATGTTGCCAAGTACAATTTGCCTATATCTCATATGAAGCAAACTATGATAGTAAGTTCTTCTGGCGGAGAGATGAGGACAAATATAGTATGTCCGAAAGTAAGCATTAAAATAAGGGGGGTAGACTTTCTCGCAAACCTCATAGTATTGGACTCCCAAGGAATAGACATAATACTTGGAATGGACTGACTGAGCAAGTATAATGGAGTCATTCAATGTGCCGAGAGGATTGTGCAGTTGACAAGTGAACATGGTACACGCATCGAAGTTGAGGCAGCCCAACCTGCACGGGAGAAAGCGATGCTGAATCACGTGGAAGAAGTGACATTGGAAAGCATTCCGATCGTTCGTGAGTACCCGGACGTGTTTCCAGATGAGTTGCCAGGTATGCCACCTGATCGTGACATAAAATTTGCCATTGAGTTGATACCCGGAACTGCACCTATAGCTAAGAGGCCGTATAGGATGCCTCCTAAGGAGTTAGCAGAGCTCAAGAAGCAAATTCAAGAGCAGCTAGAGAAGGGTTTTATACGCCCAAGCTCATCCCCGTGGGGAGCCCCAGTGCTCTTCGTAGATAAGAAGGATGGAACCCAGAGGATGTGTGTGGACTATAGGTCTCTCAACGAAGTGATAATTAAGAACAAGTACTCACTACCCCGGATAGAGGATTTGTTCGACCAGATGAAGGGTGCCTGTATCTTCTCCAAGATCGACTTGCGGTCAGGATACTTCCAAATGAAGATTAGACCATCGGACATACCCAAGACAGCATTTCGGACACAATATGGATCTTATGAGTACACCGTCATGTCATTTGGATTGACAAACGCGCCTGTGTACTTTATGTATCTCATGAATAAGGTCTTCATGGAATATCTGGATAAGTTCGTTGTAGTGTTCATCGATGATATTATGATCTACTCGAAGGATGAGAAGGAACACGAGGAACACTTGAGGCTTACGCTGCAGAAATTGAGGGAGCATCAATTGTATGCCAAGTTCAGTAAATGTCAATTTTGGTTAGGGAAGTTTCTTTCTTAGGCCATATTATTTCCGGAGGAGGAGTATCAGTTGACCCAGGGAAGGTGAGAGATGTGCTTAAGTGGGAACCGCCACAGAATGTTAAGGAAATTCGGAGTTTCCTTGGAATGGCTGGATATTACCGCCAATTCATCAAGGATTTCTCCAAAATAGCCAAGCCTATGACGGAGTTGCTAATGAAGGGAAAGGCATTCTGATGGACTCAAGCTTGTCAGGATAGCTTTGAGGAGTTAAAGAAAAGGTTGACAACCGCGCTGGTGTTAGTATTACCGGACGTGAGCAAGAGTTTTGATATATATTGTGATGCATGAAGACAAGGATTAGGATGTGTGCTCATGCAAGAAGGCCAAGTGGTAGCTTATGCATCGAGGCAACTAAAGAAGCATGAGTTGAATTATCCTACACACGACCTTGAACTCGCAGCCGTGGTACACGCCTGGAAGATATGGAGACACTATGTTTTTGGTCACCGGTGTGAGATTTATACAGATCACAAGAGTCTCAAGTACATATTTATGCAAACGGATCTGAATCTAAGGCAACACCGATGGTTGGAGCTCATCAAGGATTATGATGTGGGAATCAACTATCACCCAGGGAAGGCCAATGTAGTGGCCGATGCGTTGAGCCGAAAAGGAGTAAGTCAGCAACTCACAGTTCGAGAGCTACCATCCGAGTTATGCAAGGAGTTTGAACGGTTGAACCTTGGATTCATAAATGAGATGGGAACGATGGAAGTCAACCCAACATTAGAGCAGGAAATACGGGAAGGACAGACAAAGGACAAGGAAATACAGGAAATCAAGGAAAGGACTTAAGAAGGAAAAGAATTCAGGTTTGATGAGGACGAACAGGGTACCTTATGGCTTGGAAAGAGGATTGTGGTACCTAATGTCAGGCATACTCGGGAGACAATATTGAAGGAGGCACATGACTCGCCTTACTCAATTCATCATGGCTGTACGAAGATGTACAAGGACTTAAAGACATGCTACTGGTGGGATAGCATGAAAAAGGACATAGCCGAATATGTTGCACTTTGCGATGTGTGCCAACGAGTGAAAGCTGAAAATCAAAAGCCAGCCGGATTGTTACAACCATTAAAGATCTCGGAGTGGAAATGAGAAGAGATTGGTATGGACTTTATAGTTGGATTACCGCGAACTCAGTCTGGCTATGATTCAATATGGGTTATTGTGGATTGGTTGACAAAATCAGCTCACTTCATCCCTGTCAAGATCACATATACCACCGCGAAGCTAGCAAAATTGTATATGGAACATATTGTGTGTCGACACGGAGTACCGAAGAAGATAGTCTCGGATAGAGGTTCTCAATTTACCTCCAGATTTTGGCAGAAATTGCATGAAGCAATGGGAACAAGGTTGAACTTCAGTTCGGCGTATCACCCTCAAACAGATGGACAAACCGAGAGGACCAACCAAATTTTGGAAGACATGTTAAGAGCTTGTGCATTAAAGCATGGGAAAAATTGGGATAAAAGTTTGCCGTACGCTGAATTCTCGTACAACAATAGCTACCAAGCAAGTCTGAAAATGTCACCCTATGAAGCATTATACGGAAGGAAGTGTAGGACTCCCTTGCTTTGGAATGAAACCGGAGAGAATCAAGTGTTTGGTCCCGACGTGTTACAAGATGCTGAAAGGCAAGTCCAAATAATACGGGAAAACTTAAAGGCTGCCCAGTCTCGACAAAAAGGTTATGCTGATAATAGGCGAAGGAGTTTGACTTTTGAAGTTGGAGATTTTGTATACCTCAAAGTGTCACCTATCAGAGGTCAGCGACGATTTAACGTCAAAGGAAAACTAGCACCACGTTACATCAGACCGTTTAAGATTTTGGTCAAACGGGGAGAAGTGGCATATCGACTTGAGCTGCCGACGTATCTCTCCGATGTACATGACGTATTTCACGTCTCTCAACTCAAGAAGTGTCTCAGGATACCGGAAGAACAAGTGCCGATGGACGAGTTAGAACTTCAAGAGGATTTGTCCTATGTCGAGCAACCTATCAAAATTTTGGACATGAAGGAAAGAGTCACGAGAAATAAGAGGATCCGTTGGTGCAAAGTGCAATGGAAACACCATACGGAAGCCGAAGCTACGTGGGAACGTGAAGAAGACTTGAAGGCAGAATTTCCTCACCTTTTCTCCACGCTATCGAATCTCGAGGGCGAGATTCACTTTAAGGGGGTAGGTTTGTAACACCCTAAATTTTCGCATCATGCATTGCATACATGATCATGCACTAAACACTAGTCGAATAAGAGAAAAATAATAAAACATACATATACAAATATGTGTAGCAAAAGAAGGAAAAGAAAATAATAGTCATAGCCTAAAACTTGTAATAGGGAAAAAGTATAAAAATAATAATAAATATATATATAAATATATATATATAAATAATATATATAACAATATATAAAAATAAAATATTAATATTAATAGTATATATTATAATAATAATAAATAATATATATAATATAAATAATATATATATATAAATATAAATAATAAATCATATATGTAAAAAATATAATAAAAAAAGAAAAAAAAAGAAAAAGGGCCTGCCGCCGGCCAGGCCGACGGCCCAGCCGAGCAGCCCCGACCTCCCGCGCCTCGGCTCCCGCCCCCGAGTCCCGCCCGCGCGCCGGCCGTATTGCACCCCCCCCCCCCCCCCCCCCCCCCCCCGCGCTCCCGGTCCCACCGCCCCGCTGGCCACGCGCCCCGCCGCCGTATCGCGTCCGGCCCCGACTCCGCGCGCGATCCTGCGCTCGGCCCCGCGTACGCGCCTCGCCCCGCCTACCGACCGAGCCAGACTCCACGGTAGCCGCCCGCGCCGCCTATATAAAGCCCCGAGGGCTCCGTATTTTCTCCCGAGGCCAGACAATAGAAGCGCCGCCGCCTTCCAGGAAAAAAACCTAGCCGCCGGGAAAAAAGCACCAGGAACTAGAGGGCTGCGCCCAGGGAAGAAAAAGGAGGAAAAGAAGGGGAAGAAGAGGAAGAAAAAGAGGAGGGCGCCACCGTCCGCCGGAGATCGACGTCGCCATCGCGCCGCTGTCGTCGTGCCGCCGGAGGACGCATCTACTTCGTCTACGCATTGTCCCCATCCTGCGATCATCGAAGCCATCGCATCTACGATAGGCCATGTTCCCGATGCGAATTTTAGCAATCATATTGAATCTAATAGGCGTAAATTGATTTTAGTTGCACCATAATTTTATTTTCAGCAGCATTAATCCACCCTAAAACCCCCGTAAACTCATATGAACACGTATGAACTACTCGCATCTAATTAATAAACAACTGTAGTTAATTAATTATTGAATTGTGCATGCATACATGTCATTGCATGTTGATTATTTTGTGTGCATCATGTTGATTGTATATGTGCTCTCGTATGTATGATCACGCGTAGAGGAACGTGCTCAAGAGGCCGCATACGAGGATTTCCAAAATCAAGACTTTGAAGCGCTTGAGCAACCCCATCCATCGGAGCAAGGCAAGTGTCCTTGAAGCATATTGATCCTGTTTTATTAAATGTTTTGTTTACGAACTTGCATGCTTGTGTCAAATTGATGGGAATCCTATGGTAGGAAGTTTACTAGTTTTGTTTGACCACCCTTGTCACCTGGAATTTATGGTAGAGAGTCGGGAAGGGTTTTTACCTTTTTGCTTAGCTTAATTAATTGGGATGGCAAACAACACTACACATTTAATTATGCACCAATGATATTCTGGTTAATGTGAACTGGTCAATACGATGGGTGATCTAAGCAAGCCTGGTGTGTGGATGGGTTGGATGTTATGGTGGTTTGCTTGCTTTAGATCTAAGGACCGGTTCATGCGAGAATATGCCAGGTCAACAGTGCCACCACAAGGCCAAGTATGGGTGAGGCGTAGCTGAATAATTAGGAGCGCTGCTAGTATTGTATGGACCATTGGATGGCGCGGGGAATGGGAGTCGAGGAGGACTGCCCTGGGATCCGCATGGCACACGAGGGGGCCCGTGGGTGGGAGAATAGAGATTCAAGCCTGCCGGTGAAACCTTATTGGGCCCGTACATACTAGTAGTCCCTTTTGAAAGGCTATTTTGTGATCTCTTGGCCACACA
Organism: Tuctoria greenei; assembly: GCA_036927565.1. Lineage (NCBI taxonomy): Eukaryota > Viridiplantae > Streptophyta > Magnoliopsida > Poales > Poaceae > Tuctoria > Tuctoria greenei. The sequence continues at coordinate 25,779,358 of JAYESD010000010.1, read as the reverse complement.
TCTACGGAAGTGTGAGATGGCATAATGGAGGTTCCTTAGTCATCGAAAGGTGATGAAAACACAAACATGTGGGTAAAGTGGTACAACCTCTACAGAGTGTTAAAAACTATCATGATAGCCGTGCTCCCGGTTATGAGCGCCTGGATGACCTACATGATTAGAGTTGGAAATTGGGATTTGGGATGGTTATGGTCTGGTAATGGTTATGGTTGTTTTATGGTTATGGTTGGTTTATGGTTATGGTTTATGGATTATGGTCATGGATATGAATTTGAGTTATGGTAATTGGACATGGATAATGGCGATGTTGGCAATAATTGGATATGGTTTATATTTTGTTAATATGATGGTTATGATGGGATTGTTTCACATAGACATAGTATAATGCTTTTCAAATGTTTTACTGTACTTTTCAGCACTTAGCCATTATAACATTCGTCATTTGAATAAGCCACATGTCATACTTTTCACACTTGCTGAGTACGACATGTACTCACCCTTGCAATCCCCCCCAACAGCTACTGGAGACAATTGGGAGTACCCTGAGGATCACGTGGAGTACTAGGTTGCGTACCGCCGTCAATTGCCTGTGGATTGGAGTCGTATTGCTTAGTTTATTTTCCGCTGCATTATTTAGAGTTTTATCATTTGTGAACTATTGAATTATTGTAATAAAGTACTTATTAAATAGTTAAGACGTGGTTAAATTCTGTATATCGTTTGTGATGCAATCGTATATGTGTGATGAACTTCCTGGGCACACATATGCGTTACGCTTGAGGAGTCCACAAAGGACCGGGTTCAACAACCCTTCCCTCACCAAGTTTACCGTTGTAATACCCTAAATTTTCGCATCATGCATTGCATACATGATCATGCACTAAACACTAGTAGAATAAGAGAAAAATAATAAAACATACATATACAAATATGTGTAGCAAAAGAAGGAAAAGAAAATAATAGTCATAGCCTAAAACTTGTAATAGGGAAAAAGTATAAAAATAATAATAAATATATATATAAATAATATATATAACAATATATAAAAATAAAATATTAATATTAATAGTATATATTATAATAATAATAAATAATATATATAATATAAATAATATATATATAAAATATAAATAATAAACCATATATGTAAAAAAAAAAGAAAAAAAAAGAAAAAGGGCCTGCCGCCGGCCAGGCCGACGGCCCAGCCGAGCAGCCCCGGCCTCCCGCGCCTCGGCTCCCGCCCCCGAGTCCCGCCCGCGCGCCCGCCGTTTCGCGCCCCCCCCCCCCTGCGCTCCCGGTCCCACCGCCCCGCTGGCCACGCGCCCCGCCGCCGTATCGCGCCCGCCCCCGCGTCCGGCCCCGACTCTGCGCGCGATCCCGCGCCCGGCCCCGCGTACGCGCCTCGCCCCACCTCCCAACCGAGCCGGACTCCACGGTAGCCGCCCGCGCCGCCTATATAAAGCCCCGAGGGCTCCGTATTTTCTCCCGAGGCCAGACAACAGAAGCGTCGCCGCCTTCCAGGAAAAAAACCTAGCCGCCGGGAAAAAAAGCACTAGGAACCAGAGGGCTGTGCCCAGGGAAGTCAAAGGAGGAAAAGAAGGGGAAGAAGAGGAAGAAAAAGAGGAGGGTGCCACCGTCCGCCGGAGATCGACGTTGCCATCGCGCCGCTGTCGTCGTGCCGCCAGAGGACGCATCTACTTCGTCTACGCATTGTCCCCATCCCGCGATCATCGAAGCCATCGCATCTACGGTAGGCCATGTTCCCGATGCGAATTTTAGCGATCATATTGAATCTAATAGGCGTAAATTGATTTTAGTTGCACCATAATTTTATTTTCAGCAGCATTAATCCACCCTAAAACCCCCGTAAACTCATATGAACACGTATGAACTACTCGCATCTAATTAATAAACAACCGTAGTTAATTAATTATTGAATTGTGCATGCATACATGTCATTGCATGTTGATTATTTTGTGTGCATCATGTTGATTGTATATGTCCTCTCGTATGTATGATCACGCGTAGAGGAACGTGCTCAAGAGGCCGCATACGAGGATTTCCAAAATCAAGACTTTGAAGCGCTTGAGCAACCCCATCCTTCGGAGCAAGGCAAGTGTCCTTGAAGCAAATTGGTATCAGAGCCGCGTTGACCGTAGGACGCAGCCTAGATACAATGGACACTTTAGAGCACATAGGAGCACTCGGGAATCGATGTGTTTTTGCTTGGTGTGCTGTTTGCTATATATATATATTGTTTGCTTGTGTGCTTAATAGAGGATTTTGGGATGCTTTAGCATTGCCATGTCCACCTAGGCTAGTGTAGCTAGCTGGTTAATTTCATATCCCTTGATGCATATAGTTGGGGACGTTCTCTAATTCTTACCTATTGCTTTTCTTCAGATGGTGAGAACTCGTAACCAGAGGGATGCCAAAGATGAGGAGGAGCGCAATGAAGTACCTCAGAACAACCAGGGACATGCTCATGAAGCTATCAATATTGAACAACTGTTAGCTATGCAGAACCAGCTCATGCAGACCATGATACAAACTATGGGACCGCTGCAGGCTAGCAATAACAACAATCAGCCCCACCTGCCTCCACCGCCACCCTTGCCTCCTCACAACCGTTTGGGAGAGTTCATGAGGACCAGACCGCCCACCTTTGCACAAGCCACAGACCCAATGGAAGCTGATGATTGGCTGAAGTCTGTTGAGAAGAAACTTGCTATTGTCCAGTGCACTGATAGGGAGAAGGTTCTCTTTGCATCACATCAACTAGTTGGAGCAGCCGCTGACTGGTGGGAAGCTCTTTGCAACGCTCATGATAATCAGGAGGCAATCACTTGGGCTGAGTTTAAGCAGAGTTTCCGTTCCCACTATGTACCTGAAGGAGTTATGATACTGAGAAGACAAGATTTTGAAAATCTCAGGCAAGGAAGGATGAGCGTGAGTGAGTATCTCAACAAATTCACTCAATTATCAAGATATGCTCCAGAAGACATCAAAACTGATAGTAGGAAGCAATATCTGTTTATGAGGGGTCTCAACAATGAAATTCAAGTCCACTTGCTCAATACTGATTATCCAAACTTCTAAAAGCTGGTTGACAAGGCTATTGTGGTTGAGAACAAGATTCGTGAGATGGAGCAAGACAACAAGAGGAAGATGCCACATCATGGACCGCAGCAAGGAAGCAATGTTCGCCCCCGTTATGCACCACCTACTGCACCACAGCACAACCCATCTGCTCCTGCATACCGCGCTGCTTATCCGCCCCACCCAAATCAGCCACCGCAGCAACGCCCCGCCATGCAAGCGCCTCGCTATCCCGTGCCACCTGCACCGTGTCCTAACATGGCGGCAAATGCTCAAAACCAGTTGCGCCCAAACTTCCCCAATGCTACGGGCGGTAAGACATGCTATGTGTGTGGAGAACCCGGACACTTTGCAAGCCAATGCCCCAAGAGAAACTATGGACCTATGAACAATGCACCAAGGCCAAATCACCCGCGACCAAATGGAGGAGCACCACAAGGCAACCGTGGACAGCAGAATTTTGCTCGTGGCAATGTGAATCATGTCTCTACTGAGGAAGCCCAGCAAGCTGATGACGTCGTGATTGGTATGTTTCTCACCAACTCCAACCCCGCGACTGTTTTATTTGATTCGGGAGCATCTCATTCATTCATCTCGTCAAAGTATGTTGCCAAGTACAATTTGCCTATATCTCATATGAAGCAAACTATGCTAGTAAGTTCTTCTGGCGGAGAGATGAGGACAAATATAGTATGTCCGAAAGTAAGCATTAAAATAAGGGGGGTAGACTTTCTCGCAAACCTCATAGTATTGGACTCCCAAGGAATAGACATAATACTTGGAATGGACTGACTGAGCAAGTATAATGGAGTCATTCAATGTGCCGAGAGGATTGTGCAGTTGACAAGTGAACATGGTACACGCATCGAAGTTGAGGCAGCCCAACCTGCACGGGAGAAAGCGATGCTGAATCACGTGGAAGAAGTGACATTGGAAAGCATTCCGATCGTTCGTGAGTACCCGGACGTGTTTCCAGATGAGTTGCCAGGTATGCCACCTGATCGTGACATAAAATTTGCCATTGAGTTGATACCCGGAACTGCACCTATAGCTAAGAGGCCGTATAGGATGCCTCCTAAGGAGTTAGCAGAGCTCAAGAAGCAAATTCAAGAGCAGCTAGAGAAGGGTTTTATACGCCCAAGCTCATCCCCGTGGGGAGCCCCAGTGCTCTTCGTAGATAAGAAGGATGGAACCCAGAGGATGTGTGTGGACTATAGGTCTCTCAACGAAGTGATAATTAAGAACAAGTACTCACTACCCCGGATAGAGGATTTGTTCGACCAGATGAAGGGTGCCTGTATCTTCTCCAAGATCGACTTGCGGTCAGGATACTTCCAAATGAAGATTAGACCATCGGACATACCCAAGACAGCATTTCGGACACAATATGGATCTTATGAGTACACCATCATGTCATTTGGATTGACAAACGCGCCTGTGTACTTTATGTATCTCATGAATAAGGTCTTCATGGAATATCTGGATAAGTTCGTTGTAGTGTTCATCGATGATATTATGATCTACTCGAAGGATGAGAAGGAACACGAGGAACACTTGAGGCTTACGCTGCAGAAATTGAGGGAGCATCAATTGTATGCCAAGTTCAGTAAATGTCAATTTTGGTTAGGGAAGTTTCTTTCTTAGGCCATATTATTTCCGGAGGAGGAGTATCAGTTGACCCAGGGAAGGTGAGAGATGTGCTTAAGTGGGAACCGCCACAGAATGTTAAGGAAATTCGGAGTTTCCTTGGAATGGCTGGATATTACCGCCAATTCATCAAGGATTTCTCCAAAATAGCCAAGCCTATGACGGAGTTGCTAATGAAGGGAAAGGCATTCTGATGGACTCAAGCTTGTCAGGATAGCTTTGAGGAGTTAAAGAAAAGGTTGACAACCGCGCTGGTGTTAGTATTACCGGACGTGAGCAAGAGTTTTGATATATATTGTGATGCATGAAGACAAGGATTAGGATGTGTGCTCATGCAAGAAGGCCAAGTGGTAGCTTATGCATCGAGGCAACTAAAGAAGCATGAGTTGAATTATCCTACACACGACCTTGAACTCGCAGCCGTGGTACACGCCTGGAAGATATGGAGACACTATGTTTTTGGTCACCGGTGTGAGATTTATACAGATCACAAGAGTCTCAAGTACATATTTATGCAAACGGATCTGAATCTAAGGCAACACCGATGGTTGGAGCTCATCAAGGATTATGATGTGGGAATCAACTATCACCCAGGGAAGGCCAATGTAGTGGCCGATGCGTTGAGCCGAAAAGGAGTAAGTCAGCAACTCACAGTTCGAGAGCTACCATCCGAGTTATGCAAGGAGTTTGAACGGTTGAACCTTGGATTCATAAATGAGATGGGAACGATGGAAGTCAACCCAACATTAGAGCAGGAAATACGGGAAGGACAGACAAAGGACAAGGAAATACAGGAAATCAAGGAAAGGACTTAAGAAGGAAAAGAATTCAGGTTTGATGAGGACGAACAGGGTACCTTATGGCTTGGAAAGAGGATTGTGGTACCTAATGTCAGGCATACTCGGGAGACAATATTGAAGGAGGCACATGACTCGCCTTACTCAATTCATCATGGCTGTACGAAGATGTACAAGGACTTAAAGACATGCTACTGGTGGGATAGCATGAAAAAGGACATAGCCGAATATGTTGCACTTTGCGATGCGTGCCAACGAGTGAAAGCTGAAAATCAAAAGCCAGCCGGATTGTTACAACCATTAAAGATCTCGGAGTGGAAATGAGAAGAGATTGGTATGGACTTTATAGTTGGATTACCGTGAACTCAGTCTGGCTATGATTCAATATGGGTTATTGTGGATTGGTTGACAAAATCAGCTCACTTCATCCCTGTCAAGACCACATATACCACCGCGAAGCTAGCAGAATTGTATATGGAACATATTGTGTGTCGACACGGAGTACCGAAGAAGATAGTCTCGGATAGAGGTTCTCAATTTACCTCCAGATTTTGGCAGAAATTGCATGAAGCAATGGGAACAAGGTTGAACTTCAGTTCGGCGTATCACCCTCAAACAGATGGACAAACCGAGAGGACCAACCAAATTTTGGAAGACATGTTAAGAGCTTGTGCATTAAAGCATGGGAAAAGTTGGGATAAAAGTTTGCCGTACGCTGAATTCTCGTACAACAATAGCTACCAAGCAAGTCTGAAAATGTCACCCTATGAAGCATTATACGGAAGGAAGTGTAGGACTCCCTTGCTTTGGAATGAAACCGGAGAGAATCAAGTGTTTGGTCCCGACGTGTTACAAGATGCTGAAAGGCAAGTCCAAATAATACGGGAAAACTTAAAGGCTGCCCAGTCTCGACAAAAAGGTTATGCTGATAATAGGCGAAGGAGTTTGACTTTTGAAGTTGGAGATTTTGTATACCTCAAAGTGTCACCTATCAGAGGTCAGCGACGATTTAACGTCAAAGGAAAACTAGCACCACGTTACATCAGACCGTTTAAGATTTTGGTCAAACGGGGAGAAGTGGCATATCGACTTGAGCTGCCGACGTATCTCTCCGATGTACATGACGTATTTCACGTCTCTCAACTCAAGAAGTGTCTCAGGATACCGGAAGAACAAGTGCCGATGGACGAGTTAGAACTTCAAGAGGATTTGTCCTATGTCGAGCAACCTATCAAAATTTTGGACATGAAGGAAAGAGTCACGAGAAATAAGAGGATCCGTTGGTGCAAAGTGCAATGGAAACACCATACGGAAGCCGAAGCTACGTGGGAACGTGAAGAAGACTTGAAGGCAGAATTTCCTCACCTTTTCTCCACGCTATCGAATCTCGAGGGCGAGATTCACTTTAAGGGGGTAGGTTTGTAACACCCTAAATTTTCGCATCATGCATTGCATACATGATCATGCACTAAACACTAGTCGAATAAGAGAAAAATAATAAAACATACATATACAAATATGTGTAGCAAAAGAAGGAAAAGAAAATAATAGTCATAGCCTAAAACTTGTAATAGGGAAAAAGTATAAAAATAATAATAAATATATATATAAATATATATATATATATAAATAATATATATAACAATATATAAAAATAAAATATTAATATTAATAGTATATATTATAATAATAATAAATAATATATATAATATAAATAATATATATATATATATATAAATATAAATAATAAATCATATATGTAAAAAATATAATAAAAAAAGAAAAAAAAAAAGAAAAAGGGCCTGCCGCCGGCCAGGCCGACGGCCCAGCCGAGCAGCCCCGACCTCCCGCGCCTCGGCTCCCGCCCCCGAGTCCCGCCCGCGCGCCGGCCGTATTGCACCCCCCCCCCCCCCCCGCGCTCCCGGTCCCACCGCCCCGCTGGCCACGCGCCCCGCCGCCGTATCGCGTCCGCCCCCGCGTCCGGCCCCGACTCCGCGCGTGATCCTGCGCTCGGCCCCGCGTACGCGCCTCGCCCCGCCTACCGACCGAGCCAGACTCCACGGTAGCCGCCCGCGCCGCCTATATAAAGCCCCGAGGGCTCCGTATTTTCTCCCGAGGCCAGACAATAGAAGCGCCGCCGCCTTCCAGGAAAAAAACCTAGCCGCCGGGAAAAAAGCACCAGGAACTAGAGGGCTGCGCCCAGGGAAGAAAAAGGAGGAAAAGAAGGGGAAGAAGAGGAAGAAAAAGAGGAGGGCGCCACCGTCCGCCGGAGATCGACGTCGCCATCGCGCCGCTGTCGTCGTGCCGCTGGAGGACGCATCTACTTCGTCTACGCATTGTCCCCATCCCGCGATCATCGAAGCCATCGCATCTACGATAGGCCATGTTCCCGATGCGAATTTTAGCAATCATATTGAATCTAATAGGCGTAAATTGATTTTAGTTGCACCATAATTTTATTTTCAGCAGCATTAATCCACCCTAAAACCCCCGTAAACTCATATGAACACGTATGAACTACTCGCATCTAATTAATAAACAACTGTAGTTAATTAATTATTGAATTGTGCATGCATACATGTCATTGCATGTTGATTATTTTGTGTGCATCATGTTGATTGTATATGTTCTCTCGTATGTATGATCACGCGTAGAGGAACGTGCTCAAGAGGCCGCATACGAGGATTTCCAAAATCAAGACTTTGAAGCGCTTGAGCAACCCCATCCATCGGAGCAAGGCAAGTGTCCTTGAAGCATATTGATCCTGTTTTATTAAATGTTTTGTTTGCGAACTTGCATGCTTGTGTCAAATTGATGGGAATCCTATGGTAGGAAGTTTACTAGTTTTGTTTGACCACCCTTGTCACCTGGAATTTATGGTAGAGAGTCGGGAAGGGTTTTTACCTTTTTGCTTAGCTTAATTAATTGGGATGGCAAACAACACTACACATTTAATTATGCACCAATGATATTCTGGTTAATGTGAACTGGTCAATACGATGGGTGATCTAAGCAAGCCTGGTGTGTGGATGGGTTGGATGTTATGGTGGTTTGCTTGCTTTAGATCTAAGGACCGGTTCATGCGAGAATATGCCAGGTCAACAGTGCCACCACAAGGCCAAGTATGGGTGCGGCGTAGCTGAATAATTAGGAGCGCTGCTAGTATTGTATGGACCATTGGATGGCGCGGGGAATGGGAGTCGAGGAGGACTGCCCTGGGATCCGCATGGCACACGAGGGGGCCCGTGGGTGGGAGAATAGAGATTCAAGCCTGCCGGTGAAACCTTAGTGGGCCCGTACATACTAGTAGTCCCTTTTGAAAGGCTATTTTGTGATCTCTTGGCCACACATCTACGGAAGTGTGAGATGGCATAATGGAGGTTCCTTAGTCATTGAAAGGTGATGAAAACACAAACATGTGGGTAAAGTGGTACAACCTCTACAGAGTGTTAAAAACTATCATGATAGCCGTGCTCCCGGTTATGAGCGCCTGGATGACCTACATGATTAGAGTTGGAAATTGGGATGGTTATGGTCTGGTAATGGTTATGGTTGTTTTATGGTTATGGTTGGTTGGATTATGGTCATGGATATGAATTTGAGTTATGGTAATTGGACATGGATAATGGCGATGTTGGCAATAATTGGATATGGTTTATATTTTGTTAATATGATGGTTATGATGGGATTGTTTCACATAGACATAGTATAATGCTTTTCAAATGTTTTACTGTACTTTTCAGCACTTAGCCATTATAACATTCGTCATTTGAATAAGCCACATGTCATACTTTTCACACTTGCTGAGTACGACATGTACTCACCCTTGCAATCCCCCCCAACAGCTACTGGAGACAATTGGGAGTACCCTGAGGATCACGTGGAGTACTAGGTTGCGTACCGCCGTCAATTGCCTGTGGATTGGAGTCGTATTGCTTAGTTTATTTTCCGCTGCATTATTTAGAGTTTTATCATTTGTGAACTATTGAATTATTGTAATAAAGTACTTATTAAATAGTTAAGACGTGGTTAAATTCTGTATATCGTTTGTGATGCAATCGTATATGTGTGATGAACTTCCTGGGCACACATATGCGTTACGCTTGGTTCATATTCGGAACCGGGTGTCACAACCGCACGGGCCTAACTTGATTCTCCACTATCACAAAGAATGAATACAAGATTCATTGGGGCTTCTCATAATCTGAGGCTCCCACCACAATTACAATTGCAAATCACAAAGATTGACTCAAGCCACAGATCAAAAGGATTCACAAAGTGCAAGAGATTAAACCGAGAGCCAAAGAGCGGTGTTCTTCCTCTTCTTCACCTCACTAAACCCTAATCCACACAAGAATTAGTTTTAGAGGGAATGTAGGCAAGAAGGAGGATTTTGGATGCTCAAGGTTGTTGTGGCGGCGCTAGGGTTTTAATTTGCTCAAGAGTTGGTTCAAATGAACCCAGGGGTCCTCTATTTATAGAGGTCCCAAGCCCATACTGCTGACTTCAGCAGATGGGCGGACTAGTCCGGCCTACAGCTCGGACTAGTCCGGCCTAGGGGACAACTGACGTCCCTGACAACTGTCGCACTGCACGGCAATCGTCACGCTACCTGCCAAACTTCAAATTCAAACGGTCACTTCAACAACGGACTAGTCCGGCCACTACCGGACTAGTCTGATCTCACATAGAACCTTTTGTTCCGTTTGAAAACGGACTAGTCTGAAGACCACGGACTAGTCCGGCCCCACGGGCGGACTAGTCCGGCCTTCCCAGACTTAGTCTCTGAAACACGACTCCTCTCAAACCCAGACTAGTCCGGCCCCCAGGGCGGACTAGTCCGATCTCAGTCAGGACCTCTTGGTCCGGACTAAAATGGACAAGTCCGTGGTTTTGGGACTTAGTCCCCAAAACCCACTTCACGACTACCCGGACTAGTCCGTCCCAATACGGACTAGTCCGATCTCAGTCAGACCCTTCTGGTCCGACCGAAAACGGACTTGGCCGGCCAGTGGCGGACTAGTCCGGCCACCTGCACGGACTAGTCCAGCCCTACTGCCAGACTTCTTCCAACTCTTTTCTCTCAATAGGTTTGAACTCTAAACCGCTTTGAGCTCCCAACTTGATCTTAATGCACTTTACACACACATCCTCACACAAATTTGGCTAGTCTAAACTCGACACACTCGAAACCCTAGTTTCTCCTTTTCGAGTTGACATCGCCGTTTTCATCTTTTTCCTTTTTGAGTGATTGTGCTTCCACTTAGTCCACACCTGTGCTTAAGATCACTGAGCTCATTAGCCACTTAATTGTCGTCATCAATCATCCAAAACCCACGGGGATCCTAGATGCACTTTCAATCTCCCTCTTTTTGGTGATTGATGACAACACATTAAGTCTTCATATAAGAGAGTAAATTTGTGATTTTCATAACGTGCGGGTGTATGAGTGACTCCCCCTCAATGAATGCATCATAAAAGAGAGATTGAGGAAGTCCATACATGCACACGTTATGGTGGGGTGCCTACGTGTTGTGCTCAACAATTTGTGACAAGACATAATAAGCATTAATATGATCAAAAGATAGACATTCAAAGCATCATATTGATATTGAACATTCAAAACATAGTCTTGCACAAATTTAAACATTCGACATAACATAGATATTACAATAAGGAGGCAACATGTCCACGGATCAAAAATAAGAACTACATTCAACTCTCCCCCTATTGACCTACATTCAACTCTCCCCCTATTGACTATCTCTCCCGACTGACTCCCAACTATCTCTCCCCCTTTGGCATCAAGACACAAAAAAGGGAAAAGAAGAAGGGAAACACGACCTCGAAAGCCTAGTCGTCGTCTTCCTCGTCATCGTCGTCGTCATGGGAGTCGCTCTCCGTGGCCTCATGATCCTCATCGTCATCATTGTCATCGGAGGCACGAGCCGAAGGAGCTGCCCGGGAGGAGCTCCCATCCTCTTGGAGTTGGGCGAGCTCGTCGGCGCTGAAGCTTGGGAATGGAGTAATCTCCCCATCGCTCACCTCCGGAGAAGACATAGGGACCTCCAGCTTGTCGCACACTGCCTTAAGATACTTTTCTTGGCGCTTGTGTGCCCTCTGAGCTCGGATCTCTTGCTTTCGGCAGTAAGTGAAGATCGCCTTGAAGCACTTGAAGAAAGCACTCATCGACTGAGGCGGAGGCGGGGAAGGAGGCGCCACGGGGCGAGATGGAGGGTCTGCGTTCTTCCGGCGTGGGGGAGCTGGCACATTTGGAGGCTGCTGAGGACGAAGTGGGCGATGCGACACGTCCTTGACAAAGGACAAGCCCGACACCTTCTCTATGAGGCACATAATGTAGGGGGCATACCCACAAGCACGGTTGGGGGTATGCGAGATGTTGAAGATATCGTCGAAGATGTAATCGACGAGGTTGAATTTCTCCTCCCCGTCAACAAGAAGTAGCAAGTGACTCAAGTTTCCTTGAATCACCCCATCATCACCATCCTTTGGTGCTATTGTCCTTTTGAGGATCCTGTTCATGATGCTGTAGAAGGGCTTGATGTTGCGAGCATGTCCGGCACTATATGGGACATGATTGGGGTACATGTATGCCAGCTCATCACGGTCCATGGCCTTGAGGTTAGAGATGATGATCTCATGATCCAGATGTGCCTCAAGCCCTAGAATCGTGGCAAACTCTGCAAAAGTGACTGAGTATTGCTTGCCATGTGTCATCCATATGATCCTCCTGTCACCTGAGGTGGTGAAGTAGATAGTGGAGTAAAACTGCAGGATCACATTGACGTTCCAGTCATACTTGAACCCCATGATCTCCTTGAGCTCATGGCGCTCAGCAGCTTCAATGACGGCGTCAAATGCAGAGTGTTGCTTCTTGGCCATGTACTCCCAGTCTACCCACTGTGCTTCAATCACAGGCTTCTTCATGCCTTGGTAGACTAGACAGTAGTAATCACAATGAAAGTCGCACCAAAACCGACGATCGGCGGTGCTTCTTTCAAACTTGTACACCTTGTCCGTTTGGAGCCTTCGTGCTTTCTCAGCTCCCTTTCCATGAAAGATATTTGCAGCTATGTCACGCTGCCTGTTGGGATTCCTCTCGGGAGTGTGCACTTCCAGGGGACCAATCGGTTTGGCTTTCCCCTTCTCCTTGATAGCAATGCCCTTGGCCTTCACAGCCGAGGCCTTCACCGAGGGCTTCTTTTTCTTTGGCTCAGCAGGAGCCGGGGCCTTTCCCTTCTTCGGATATCTCTCGATCCGGCGTTCAACAATCTCGTCTTGGGCTGGCTGCTTACCTTTGTCTTTCTCTCCAATTGATACAAGTCTCTTCCTCTTGGAGACTTGAGCAGCAGCGGCTTGAGAGTTGTGAGCTTCACGCTCCTCTCGCTTCTTCTTCCGGAGATCCTTCCGTGACTCCTCAATGGCCCGAGCCATTGCTTCATCCTCGTCATAGGCCAATGCGGCGGCCCGAGCAGCTTGTTGCTTCTTGGCTGCTTTTGCTTTCTCATGCTGCTCGAGATATTTCTCCGCAGCCTCAACTTCGGCTCTTGCTCGTTCTTCGGCGATATGAAGTTGCTCCGCCTCCCACTCGGGGTCAGTGGGGGAAGAAGCGGAACAGCGAGGAGCGGCCATTTTAGCTGAAAGGAATAGAGTCCATAAGATAGAAGGTCAAGGAGTTGGAATAATGCGAAATAATTCACGGAAAACAGCCAAAGTGTGAGTTTGACCTGTGCAGACCGGACTTGTCCGCTACAGGGGCGTACTAGTCCGCCTGGCACCGGACTAGTCCGGTTTGCACAGGCTGAACCCTAACTTTAACGGTTTTTCAAGAAAGTTTGGAATCAAGTCGCAATACTCCTAGCCTATGATCACAAGGTCACTAGAAAAAACTTTAATGAAGAGGCATCTATCAAAAACTCAATGAACCAAGAATGAGGCAAGTTTTTAAAAAATGAGGAATACCTCTTCAAATCTTGAGAGATCGACGAAATCTGGGATCGATCGCGTGACGAGTGATTGGGGAAAGTCTCCCACACCTCTGGGGCTTCCAATGCACAGATTGGAAACGACTTTCGGTGGTTGGAATCGAAAAACATCGAAAGGGGACGGTTTCGCGCGCGTGGGAGAGAGAGAGAGCTAGATGAGGAAGTGGAGGGGTCGGCCGCTTCCTGGGGGGGGGGGGGTTTAAGTCCCCAGGGGCCGGACTAGTCCGGTCAGCGGACCAGACCCGGACCAGTCCGGATCCGGACTTGTCCAGCCAATGGGCGGACTAGTCCGGTCCTAGGAGGCTGAAAACATATATATTTGAGTTTTAGCCACTATAAAAGATCCTTTTGGACATATTGCACAACAAAACCTTGTGAATATGGTCAGTAAGCAATCAACATTCAAACTATGACCATGAGTCAAAAAGTCTCTAGTTTTTCAAATATTTTGGAGAAAATTGAGATAGAGATGAATTTTCCAACCACATGCATTCTTTTGAACAAGGCAAAAGTAAACATTCAGATGTGCATGTTTCAAGCCACATTTCGAGAATCTAAGATATTGAGCTCACTTCTAAGCTCACAAAATCGCTTCTCATCTAGGGGCTTGGTGAATATGTCGGCTAGTTGGTTCTCAGTTCTCACATGGGAAATTACTATATCCCCCTTTAAGGAATGATCTCTCAAGAAATGGTGTCTAATGTCTATGTGTTTGGTCCTTGAATGCTCAACTGGAATATGGGCTATTTTGATGGCTCTCTTTAGGGTCATAGTACTTGCATCATCTTGTTGTTGGCCACTTGAGCATTGAGGTTGTTCTTGTGGTCGAACATCTCCAAGTGTCATTCTCCTAAGTGCTTCTTGTGGAGAGTCTTCTTGATCTAGCACACTTTGATCAACTTGCTCCACTTGGGAGCCATTAGTTTCATCAAACACCACGTCGCGTGCTATTTCAACAATTCCAGAGGTTTTGTTGAAGACACGGTAGGCGTGAGTGTTTGAGTCATAGCCAAGCAAGAAACCCTCATCAGACTTTGAAGCAAACTTCGAAGTCCTAGGCTTCTTGTTGAGAATATAGCACTTGCTCCCAAAAACACGAAAATAAGAGATATTGGGTTTCTTACCAACTAGAAGCTCATAGGTAGTCTTCTTCAGGAGGCGGTGGAGGTATAATCGGTTGACGGCGTGGCAAGCGGTGTTAATTGCCTCCGCCCAAAACCGATCCGATGTCTTGTACTCATCAAGCATTGTCCTTGACATCTCGATGAGTGTTCTATTCTTCCGTTCCGCTAACCCATTTTGTTGAGGTGAGTATGGAGCTGAAAATTCATGCTTGATACCCTCCTCATCCAAGAATCCTTCCACTTGAGTGTTATTGAACTCGGTGCCGTTTTCACTTCTTATAGCTTTGATTCATGAGGTGAACTCATTTTGAGATCTCCTCAAGAACCTCTTGAGGACACCATGGGTTTCACCCTTATCATGCAAGAAAAACACCCAAGTGAAATGAGAAAAGTCATCAACAATAACAAGACCATATTTGTTACCGCCAATGCTTATGTAGGTTATTGGCCCGAAAAGGTCCATGCTTTGCAGCTCCAATGGTCTTGTTGTCGTCATGATGTTCTTGGAGGGATGTTAATCTCCCACTTGCTTCCCAGCTTGGCAAGCACTACACGGCCTGTCTTTTTCGAAGACAACATTCTTCCAGCCATGGATGTGCTCGCCCTTAAGAAGCTTTTGTAAGTTCCTCATGCTAACATGGGCCAGCTGTCTATGCCAAAGCCATCTCATGTTGGTTTTCGCCATTAAGCATGTGTCAAGTTGAGATTTATCCGAGGCAAAGTCCACAAGATAAAGCTTTCCCTTGAGCACACCCTTAAAAGCGATTGAGTTATCACTTCTTCTAAGGACGCTCACACCCTCATTAGTGAAAACACAATTATAACCTTTGTCACATAGTTGTGATATGGACAAGAGGTTATAGTCTAAAGAATCAATGTGTAGAATGCTAGAAAGAGTGTGTTGAGGGGAGATGACAATTTTACCGGAGCCAAGGATTTTTCCTCAGCTATTGTCTCCAAAGAGGATTCCTTCATTTGGATCATCGTGTTCTTCATACTCCTCGAACATTGTCCTCTCTCCGGTCATGTGGTTTGTGCACCCACTATCGAGCACCCATTTGGATCCACCGGAGGAGTATGCCTACAAAACAAGATTATGCCTTCCTTTTAGGTACCCAAGCGGAGTTGGGTCCTTTGATGTTAGTGGTAAGGCATTTGGGCACCCACACGCAAGGCTTGGGGCTCTTGCGGAGTGGCCCAACATATCTAGCATATATTTTGCCATATTTGTTCCTCATCAAAACATATGATGCATCTAAATCATGAAATAGAGGATGCGGTTCAGCTTTAGGCGTGTAAGTGCTAGTTGAGGTGTTCTTCACAATTTTAGTTGGAGATGAGCTTCCTTTGACAAAGACAATCAAGTCTTTGCCATACTTGAAGGTTTTGGCACTTTGCCTTCCGCCTTTAGTATTACCAAGACCATCCTTGACATTGGAAGGTCTTGTGTTGGTGTATGCACTTCGTGCATACGCCACCTTCTCTTTGTCAAAGATGCCACCCTTAGGTGCTTGCTTGTCTTGAGTCAACTTAAGCTCATCCTTTAATTTAAGAATCAAGTTAGAACATTTGCAAGTTGATATTGCTTTGGATGCAACTTTTGAGGAGGATGAGATTGTGGAGGAAGAGGCTACATTAGTGTTAAGGGACTCAACTTGAGTCTCAAGGATCTTGTTAACTTTTGTCAAGTTGCCAAGTTCGTCCTTGAGCTCAATAGTTGTCTCCTCAAGACTTGAGCATGTTTTCTTGTTTAGAGCAAGTTCATGCTCTAATGCCTTGCTCTTCTCTCTCTCAAGCTCAAGGAGCTCAATGAGCTCTTTACATCTTTCCTTTTCTTGGATAAGCAAGTCCTCTTGCCTATCTAAGAGCTCCTCCTTCTAAAAAATCTCATCCGAAAGCAATTTCATTCTTTGCAATGTGCTCTTGCTTATATCCTTAAACATGTGTTCATTTTCGCTAGCACTATCAAAATCATCATGGAGGATATGGAAGAGGATGAGTTAGAATTTACCTTTCTTCTTCCCTGTTTTGCCATGAGGCACGTTGGCTTATAGTCGTGGAGATTTGGGAAGAGCTTGCTTCCCTTGGAGCTCCTCTCGATGGCTATGGTTGCTATCTTCTCCTCATCTTCGGACGAGGAGGACTCATCATTAGAGTCCCACTCCTTGCCTAAGTGAGCATGACCGGAGGGCCTTCTCTTCTTGTAGAACTTCTTCTCTTGTGGCTTGCCCTCCTTCTTCTTCTTGCCATCTTCATGTGGACAATCTACCATGAAGTGCCCGTACTCGCCACAATTGTAGCAAGCCCTCTTGTTTTTTGGCCTTGCCTTTTCTTTGCCTTTGCCCTCATGCTTGTATCTTCCTTTTCTTCTCCTCATCATCCTCTTGAAGTTGTTGATGAAGAAGGCCTCTTCCTCATCGGTGTCAAGGCTCTCCTCATCATCTTCTGTTTGCTCTTTTGGGGGGCATGTTGCCTTGAGTGCAACATTCTTCATCTTCGAGGCGGTGAACCTTTGAAGGTCATTGTAGAAGAGCGCCTCCTTTTCCACGATCTCGTGATTTATGATCCTTCCAAGGACCTCCTCCGAGGTCATTTTGGCAAACCCTGGACTTTCTCGGATCATGGAGCAAAGAGAGACATTCCTAGGCATGAATGCCCGAATCATTCTCTTCACCACCTCGTGGTCCATCCACTTGGTACAGCCGTAAGATCTACTCTTGTTGATGAGTATCTTTAGGCAGTTGTACATCTCTTGGGGAGATTCACCATCCATAATGGCAAACCTCCCGAGCTCTCCTTCAATGAGATCAATCTTTGCTTCCTTGACGACTCGGTTGCCTTCATGAGCCGTCTTGAGAGTATCCCAAATGTCTTTGGCCACCTCAAGTCCATCCACTCGGTTGAACTTATCTCTTGAGAGAGATGAGATGATCACTCCGACCACTTGGGCATTGCGGTGAAGGAGCACAGCTTGCTCCAGAGTGATATCTTCTTCATTCTTAGGGATGTGCACCCCGATCAACACAATTTGCCATAGTGAGGGATTGAGTGACACAAGGTGGATCTTCATGTTGTGCTTCCACATCCCGTAGTCGGTTCCATCGAATTGGTGAGGCTTCCCCAATGGGATGGAAAGGTAGTGGTTGTTGGAAACAAGGCGCTCATAGTTGTAGCCTTGTTGGTTGTAGTTGATTGTACCACTCGAGGTGGAGGTTGAGGTGTGAACTTTGGGAATCTTCAACTTCTCTCGAAGTTTCGCCTTGAGCTGGCGAACTTCTTTATCATCTGTTGATTTGTCTTGATAGAAGAGAATCTCTTCTGGAGTTGCTTGGATCTCACTTGTAGAGACTTCTTCGTACCCCACTTCGGCCATCTTCTCTCCGAGTTGTTAGACTCTTTTGGCAGAGTCCTGCTCTGATACCAATTGAAAGTTGCCTAGAGGGGGGGTGAATAGGCTAGTCAACCTGAAATGACTTAATAAAACGAGGTTAATACACAGGGGGCGGACTAGTCCGGTCCAGGGGCGGACTAGTCCGGTCCACCTACAGGGAAAAACCTAAAAAGGGTTTCTATCAGGTTTTAGTCCAATTCTTGTGATGCAAAGTTTGTTAGAATAACTTAGTGAGCCTTAACAAGTTATATGGCAAGTATGCAGCTAAGGATCACAATAAAGCAAAGGTGATGAGCAAAACCAGTAAAGCTAACCCTAGAAGCAATATGTGATGAATGAACGCTAAGAACACAAGTGACACGAGGATTTTATCCCGAGGTTCGATCGCACACAAGGAATCTAAGTACCCGTTGAGGAGTCCACAAAGTACCGGGTTCAACAACCCTTCCCTCACC
Source organism: Tuctoria greenei (assembly GCA_036927565.1). Classification (NCBI taxonomy): domain Eukaryota; kingdom Viridiplantae; phylum Streptophyta; class Magnoliopsida; order Poales; family Poaceae; genus Tuctoria; species Tuctoria greenei. The sequence continues at coordinate 25,760,839 of JAYESD010000010.1, read as the reverse complement.
AAGTTTACCGCACGGGCCTAACTTGGTTCTCCACTATCACAAAGAATGAATACAAGATTCGTTGGGGCTTCTCACAATCTGAGGCTCCCACCACAATTACAATTGCAAATCACAAAGATTGACTCAAGCCACAGATCACAAGGATTCACAAAGTGCAAGAGATCAAACCGAGAGCCAAAGAGCGGTGTTCTTCCTCTTCTTCACCCCACTAAACCCTAATCCACACAAGAATTAGTTTTAGAGGGAATGTAGGCAAGAAGGAGGCTTTTGGAGGCCCAAGGTTGCTGTGGCGGCGCTAGGGTTTCAATTTGCTCAAGAGTTGGTTCAAATGAACCCAGGGGTCCTCTATTTATAGAGGTCCCAAGCCCATACTGCTAACTTCAGCAGATGGGCGGACTAGTCCGGCCTACAGCCTGGACTAGTCTGGCGTAGGGGACCACTGACGTCCCTGACAATTGTCGCACTGCGCGGCAATCGTCACGCTACCCGCCAAACTTCAAATTCAAATGGTCACTTCAACAACGGACTAGTCCGGCCACTATCGGACTAGTCCGATCTCACACAGAACCTTTTGTTCCGTGTGAAAACGGACTACTCTGAAGACCACGGACTAGTCCGGCCCCATGGGCGGACTAGTTCGGCCTTCCCAGACTTAGTCTCTGAAACACGACTCCTCTCAAACCCGGACTAGTCCGGCCCCCAGGGCGGACTAGTCCGATCTCAGTCAGGACCTCTTGGTCCGGACTAAAACGAACAAGTCTGTGGTTTTGGGACTTAGTCCCCAAAACCCACTTCACGACTACCCAGACTAGTCTGTCCCAATACGGACTAGTATGATCTCAGTCAGACCCTTCTGGTCCGGCCGAAAACGGACTTGGCCGGCCAGTGGCGGACTAGTCTGGCCACCTGCACGGACTAGTCCGGCCCTACTGCCAGACTTCTTCCAACTCTTTTCTCTAAATAGGTTTGACCTCTAAACCGCTTTGAGCTCCCAACTTGATCTCAATGCACTTACACACACATCCTCACACAAATTTGGCTAGTCTAAACTCGACACACTAGAAACCCTAGTTTCTCCTTTTCGAGTTGACATCGCCGTTTTCATCTTTTTCCTTTTTGAGAGATTGTGCTTCCACTTAGTCCACACCTGTGCTTAAGATCACTGAGCTCATTAGCCACTTAATTGTCGTCATCAATCATCCAAAACCCACGGGGATCCTAGATGCACTTTCACTAGTCTATAACAAAAATCTATGACATGGCCATCTCTACCACAATAGGTACAGTGAAATTTAACTTTGTGTTCATGTCTAGATGAGCATGCAACATTTTTATTTGAACAAAATGAGACAACACTCCTACAGATTTGAAAACCACTTCTTTTTGTTTAGGACTGTTTGAATCAAACCACTTCCTGATGACTTTACAATTTTAGGTGGATGCGCCTTAGCATGAACATGAGAATCAAAACCTAAACCAGATTTATAATTGCAAGATTTAGACTAAATCAACAGCAAGTTTAGGTTCTTATTTTCATTACAAAACTGATCTAATATCCTATGCATGTCACAAGTTTATTTGACAGATCAAGGCAATTTTCACATTAAGTGTTTACTTTTAATTTGTAATTGGAACAATATTTAACTTCATGAGAACGTAAAGCATTGTTCAATATAGAAATTTCATTCATAGCATCTTGTATTTTCTTATCAAGATCATTACAAGTAGAACAATGCAAATCAATTGTAGAATAGCAAACATCTTCCAAGTTTTTATCATTAAGTGCAGCAAGCTTTTTGTTCTTTTTAATTTTAAGTTCAATTTATAAAGTGTGGTGGTTCTTAGAGAGGACAATTGTTGATATATTAAATCACATCAGGAACAAGAATCATCACTAAGAATCAAAGATTTTAAACTATTAATTTCAGATTCTAGTGACTCAATTTTAACAGCATTGTCCCTAATATTTTTGTCCTTTTTCGTAACTATAACAGTGGCATGAGAAATGGCATCACACATTTCTTCGCAGGTAGGACATACCTCTTCATTGTCGCTGTTGTGTTCTGCCTCCTCCATACTTGATCTTGACTTGCGCGCCATGAGTCACAAGTTTGCCAAATCATCTTCATCTTCGTCACTTCCGATGTCCACATCGCTGGAGCCAAGTTCTTGAAGTTCGGAGATAAAACTATTGACCAATTGGCGTCCTGTAAAACAATTATTTTTCTTGTTGTTGTTTGCAGAGGAGTGCTTCATCCTTGTTTGCTTTTCATCATGGTTAGTAACACCTGAAAGGTTAGGGCAATTCATGCAAAAATATCTTGTCTTACCACATTCGAAGCATCATTGAGGTCCGACACTTCCTCTCCTTCTAGTTCTCACATTTTGCAATGCTTTTGAGAACCGAGTAGAGATGAGTGCAAATTCTTCCCTTGGAAACTCTTCAATCTATTCAAGGGTTAGAGACGACAACAAAGAAAGCTTCCACAAGATGAAGATTGGCCAGAGCTAGGCATGTCACATTGAGAAACAAATGCAAGAGACTTGTTGGGGTTCTTATGTGAGATTAAGTCAATTTCATGAGTTTTCAATTTAGAATATAGGACATCTAAAGTAAGTGTACTCATGACAGTAGATTCATGAATAGATGTGACTTTCATCTCCCAAATTGACATGTCTAATGCACTTAGTAATTGCCTAGCATTCTCAGCATTTGAAAATTAACATTGATGCTATGCAAGTTGCTGAGAATTTTATTAAAGCGGACAAAGAGATCATCGATGGACTCACCTAGTTGCATCTCAAGGCGCATGTACTCCTTTTTGAACATGTCTTCCCTTACCTCCTTGATCCTGTTGGATCCTTTGTGGTAGTCGCAGAGTGCTTTCCGCACATCATATGCAGATCGGAGGTGAGCAACACGATCAAAGTCACTTTAAGTTAATCCTTGTATGATTAAGGTGCGAGACTTGTTGTTATTGTCGACATCTCTCATATTTGTAGTTGTGACATGATCGTTTGACGGCACGTCGTAAGGCTTGTACACCTTTTCCATATTCTGACGCCTTGTTCCTGGATAAAAGCTTCCATATGTGCCTTCCAAACCTGAAAATCAATATCACTAAAGTCACAAGGTTTTGCAGAGTATTTCTCCATGATGATTAGTCAAAAACACATGCAAATCACAAAGACTAGAGCAACATGGCTCTGATACCAATTGTAGGATCTAAGAGTACGCAAAAAGCTACCATAGGGGAGTGAATGGTAGATTAAAACTTTTCCAGCGAAAGCAACAAAAATCACTCGGCAGAAAATCAATCTGTTAAGAAATTGTGTGTGCGACTAATATAAACGTGATAAATCATGAAAAAACCAGTTAAGATTGTGGGGAGTCAAGTCACGAAGACACGACAACAAGAGTCACAAAAAACAGTCGAGAAAAACTCAAGTTACAATCGAATGATCGAGCAAAGGTTAATCTGTTCTGCCCAAGAAAAACCAGATCTGCAACACTGCAAAGAAACTCGTGTAGATCCAAAACCACAAAACCAATGATCGTGTAATTTTCAAAGATGGTAGATAATCAAGTTGTGAGTACAACCCAAAAAGAAATCACGTCGATTGGATCGGTAAAACTCGAGTTATGATAAAACCACCGAAGCAAGATAGTGCTATGCAGAAACTCGACGAGAAAAACTTGTCTGGAACAAGTCGGACAAACAAGGAATAAAAGCTCCTTTAGACTATGAATTTTAGTGATAAACACAAAAGGAATAGCCCCAAAGTCATGCACCATGAGTTCTGGCCTCCCTTGCTTATATAACCAGCCTTAGGCCAACCCAATCCTAACTAGGACTCAAATCCTACTCAGATTCAACCAAAACTTTCCACAACTGCTCAAGACTCTTCCATATGCATATAGAAGCAATATTATGACTTCCAAACACCTTAGGAATGTATCTCACATTCCTAAAACAATGCAACTTCGTGACCCACACAAAATCCTATCATAACCAACTCGAATCTCTCCAAATTTGAGTCAATCCCGACTCAGCCACATCCTGAGTCCATAACCTAGTCGGTTGGACCATTCCGACCAATTTTTTTATGTCCACATCCCTTCATAACACCTTGGAACATGTAGCCATGTCCATGAACTCCTTGCACACATGTAAACAGTTTCCAACTACGTCCACAATACCATCATATGTATTGTTCTTGATTCAAACATGTTACGCGACCTCCCGGTCAACTCAACCACAATTCCTCCCGAACTTGGTTGTTGAACCTCATCTTATCCATAAGACTAGTTCAATGGAACCCGTCACCAGCCATGTCTTGAACTCAAGCAACACCTGCACATGAATAAATAGCCAATACTTCCAAGCACATGTCCTTGACTTGTCTCTCATTAGTTCTGATAACCACAACACCTTACGTGAGCACCTCACATAAGCATGTTGCAAACCATAGAAAAAAGATATCAACCATAACCACAAAATACACAAAAAACATAGTAAAAGAATACTAAGCAAACGTTCCATAGATGTAAAGAAAGTTCGAATCATTTCAAAGTAAAAGCAGAACCACTGCGATCAAGCTTTGAACCTTGCCAAAGCAAACTGGACCTTGAACCGGAGCTTACCAAAGCTTGCAGGACCTAGTGCCGGAGCTAACCAAAGCTAGTCAGACCTAGTGCTGGAGCTTACAAAAGCTAGTCATACCTAGCCAAGATAAGTCTATCCAAAATAAGTCGGACCTACACAAAGAAGTCAGACCTAGCCAAGATAAGTTGGACCTTGCATCGGAACTTGCAGGAGATCGGACCTAGAGTCGGACCTTGTTGAATAAGGTGTTTTGGTGATATTCAAAACTTTTATTGGCATACCCAATGTATTCAGCACACATAGTTCTCACAGTATGATAGCTTTGAGTTCCGAGTCTTGCCTCCGATATCTCCAGAGACCCTTTGTTACGTCGACGGCGGGTCCCCTGCGAATTGTCGGACCTTGGTAGCTTCGACCGTGCCCACTGTCAACTCAAAGAACATCGACGGCGGGCCCACTGGTGGTTGTCAAAGCTTGGTAGCTTCGATGGTGCCCACTTTCAACTCATAGAACATCGATAGCGGGCCCTATATGGGTTGTCGGAGCTTGGTAGCTTCGACAGCGCCCACTGTTAACTCGTAGAACATCGACGGTAGACTTCCTGGGAGTTCTTGGAGCTTGGTAGCTTCGACGGCACCCACTACCAACTTGTAGAACATCGACGGCGGGCCCCCTAGAGGTTGTCGTAGCTTGGTAGCTTTGATTGCTCCCAACGTCAACTCATCGACGGCGGGCCCCCCGGGGGTTGTCGGAGCTCAGTGCTCCAGCATCATCTACCATCACCAAGCAAATTGCCATCAAATATTCATTGTTCCTGCGCATAAGAAACAAGAAAAGCAATAAATTCGTCCTCTTTTCTATAACTTATTTGCGGCTTATTATCCTTCTTTGAATTTTGGGTCCTAAGGAAATCAATGGAATAACATAAGTGTACTGGTTAAATCCGTTTAGGTCCGAACGCCTTCCATACCCACCCTACTGAGACCTGCCAGGATATAGGTAGAGCGGCGTACTTAGGTTACCTGACCAGACTATGTCGATAGCGCACTCCGGACTCGTGATTGGCTTTTGGTTTTCTGGCAAGTAGACCTTGTAGCAGTACTAGGACCCAAAGGGAGTTATTAATACAACTTATATATCACACAAATATCCATGAACTAAATTTCAAAGGGACTGCACAACATTGCTATAGACAAGAAGGAAAAGATGATAAAAGTAACGAGCTTGCACAAAAGTAATGTACATGGAGTCCGCTTTCATATAAAAATGTATTTCATTATAGGTCCGAATAACACGGGAGACAAGGACACACTTCAAGTACAAAACCAAGTTAAGTGTGCTATTCATCTTTTCTAACCTAGGGGAGGTAAAGATAAACTTAAAGTACAATGACCAAGTTAAGTATGCTTTTTAAGTATGACCTACCCGGCTCTGTTCATAGATTCTATAAGGTTCATCATGTGTAAATACAGACCCACCTCTGTGAAACTAAGCGTAAAACTTACGAAGGTGCTTAATGTTCTATGGATTGGGAAGCGGGATCCCATCCTCTATTGCCAAGCGGACGCATCAAGGACATGAAACTTTAATCACTCAGAAAGGACCTTCCCATCTAGGGGAGAGTTTGTTCATTCCTTCATGAGTTAATATTCTCCGCAGCACCAGATCACCTTCTTCTATCTACCAGTTGCGCACATGCCTTTGGTGATAGCGCTAAAGCGCCTGGCGGTATCGTGCATTCCGAACAAATGTTTGACACCTTCCCTCATCGACGAGGTCCAGGTATTCTTGCCGGAGCTTGTACTGCGCGGCTTCGTCAAAGGTTCGAACTCGGAGGGACCCCATGGTGCTTTCTGGAGGAAGGACTGCTTCAACTCCGTACATCAAAAAGAAAGATGTCTATCCAGTTGCCCGACTAGGTGTTGTTCTGCTTACCCATAGAGCGGACGTAAGTTCTTCAATCCGGTAGGCACCATATTTCTTCAAGCGCTCGTATGTGCATGTCTTGATCCCCTTGAGTATCTCGGCATTTACTCTCTCAGCTTGGTCATTGCTTGTCGTGTGATCTATTGATGCGTAGCTTACTTGTATGCCGAGATCTTCACAGTACTCTTGAAAGGTTGCACTTGTGAATTAGGTTCCATTGTCATTAATGACTCTGTTCGGAACTCCAAATCTACAGACAATAGACTTCAAGAACTTGATCGCAGATTGCTTGTTGATCATCACAACTGGAGTAGCTTCTGACCACTTTGTGAACTTGTCGTTGGCGACATACAGGAACCAGTAACCTTCAACAGATTTTGGGAAAGGTTCCATAATTTCCATCCCCCACACAGCAAATGGCCACGTGGGAGGTATCATCTACAGTGACTGAGCTGGTGTGTAAATCTGCTTTGCATGAAACTGGCACGCTCTGCACTTTTTTACCAACTCAACTGCATCCTGTAGTGTTGTAGGCCAATAAAAACCATGCCAAAAGGCTATACCGACCAACATGCGAGAAGACGCGTGGTTCCCGCACTCGCCTCCATGGATCTCCGCGAGGGGACCGCAACCTTCTTCCCGGGAAATGCACCACATTAGAATGTCGTTGGCACCACGTCGGTAGAGATCCCCTTTTACCAATGTGTATCTTTTAGCCAATTTGATGACTCATTCAGTGGAAGCACCGTCTTCAGGAAGGATGTTATCCTTCAAGTAGCTCCAGATCTCTGAGATCCATGCATCAGAGCTAACTTGAGCTTCTGGATCTTGCGCGTTGGGTTGCTTGGAGCTTCCTGCAGCGCCTACAATCCTTAGTTGGTGCCATGGTAACAGGGCCACCAGGACCGCCAGCTTCGAAGTACTGGTCTCACCCCCGTCACTCAGTTTGGCGGGCTGAGCGGCAGGTGATGACAATCTCCTAACAAAAACTCCGTCGGGTGCTTGAGCTTCTGATGAAGCCCTTCGTCCAGAGGTCGTCGGCTTTGGCGTTGTTGAGATGCTGGACATGGCGGAGATCGAGGACATGGAAGTCCTTCTGCAGCTTCTGAACTTCAAGTAAATATGCAGCGAGTTAAAGGTTGTTGCAACTACATTCACCTTTGACTTGTTTGATGATGAGTTGCTAGTCACCCTTGACCAGCAGCTACCGTATGCCATATGATAGCGCCACCTTGAGTCTGAAGATGAGAGCTTTGTACTCCGCCATGTTCTTGGTTACCTTGAAGTCAAGACACACCATGTACTTGACCTTCTCCTCGGTTGGAGCGAGAAGAAGTATTCTAGCTCCAGCCCCCTGCTTTTGCACGGAGCCGTTGAAGAAGAGAGTCCAGTGAGGCTCAATAAAGATCGGTATCTTGGGTTTCGGCTTATGCTCACTGGGACCCTCCAGACCTGATGAAGATGGAGTCCATTCCGCCATGAAGTCTGCCAACACATGACTCATGATTGCATGCCGCGACAGAAATTTGAGACAAATTCTGCCAATTACGCTGCCCAAATGGCGACATTTCTCGTAGAATTGGGATTGTGTAAAATAGCGTGCAGTGGATATGAGGTTACCACTGATATCTTTTGGGCTTGAAAGTAGTGACGAAGCTTCCTTGAGGCAATAAGAACTGCATATAGCAGCTTATGCACATCAATTTACCGAGTCTTAGCCTTGTGGAGTACTTCACTGATGATGTACACCGGCTGCTGGACAGTCTAAACCTTTTTGGTGGGGAGCTTCCTCTTCATCATCCCGGACTCTCCCGGAAGGGTCCGAAGTTTCTTCTTGTTCAGTCTGGACCTTCCCGAAGGGGTCCAGACATTCATCTTGAACTGGAGGCACTCCCTCAATTGAGATAGGTTCATCCACAGGCATCTTGCCTTTAGGATCTATTCCTGGGGGCTGGGACCCAGACTCGCCTTCAGGTAGCTCTGGACCCTCCCGGAGGGGTCTAGGCTTCTGATCTGATGATGGCTCTTGCCCTCTGCAACCAGTAACATGCTGACAACCTCCATAGTTGCCGAAATATAAAGCAGAAGAGGCTCACTAGGTTCTGGAGCTACGAAAACTGGTAGTGTGGTGAGGAGCTGCTTGACCTCGCGGAATGCCTTCTCCGCTTCTTCAGACCACTGGAATGGTACGGTCTTCCTCAAAAATTTTAAGAGGGGAAGTGCTCGCTCTGCCAGCCTTGAGATGAACCGGCTGAGCGCCGCTAGACACCGAGTTAGCTTCTTTACGTCCTTGACGCGGGCTAGAGGCCGCATCTCTTCAATGGCCTTGCTTTTCGCCGAATTTGCCTCAATTCCTCGGTGAGTCACCAAGAAACCACGAAGCTTTTCGGAGTTAACCCCGAAGATGCACTTGTCCGAGTTGAGCTTCATACACGTCAAGTGCAACTTGTCGAAGATGGCTTGCTCATTGTCAAGGAATGATTCCTTGTTCTTTACCTTAATGACGATGTCATCGACATAGACCTCCACCAATTCCCTCATAAGCTCTCAAACATTTTGTGCATGGCTCGCACAAAAGTTGAAGCAGCATTTTTGAGACTCAGAGGCATGGCAGTGTAACAATACAACCCATCTACTATAATGAAGGCAGTATGTCCTTCATCTTCCCTAGACATTTGAATTTGATGATATCCATAATATGCTTCTAGGAAACACAGTAATTCACACATGGAGGTATAAACCACTATCTGACCTATTTTAGGAAGTGGAAATGAGTCTTTTGGGTATGCCTTATTCAAGGTGGTGTAGTCGATGCACATCCGTAGCATCCCACCGGCCTTTGGTACAACGACTGGGTTTGCCAGCCACCGAGGATGGTGGACCTCCCGGATGAAACCAGCATCGAGCAGCTTCTTGATTTCTTGTCTGATGATGTTCTACCGCTCAACAGATTACTTCTGGGGCTTCTGATGTATTGGTCGTGCATCGGGGTAAATCAATAGGCTATGCTTGATTACCTCCATAGGGATCCTAGACATCTGTGATGGTTGCCATGCAAACACATTGACATTTGCCTAGAGGAAAGTGATGAGCGAAAGTTCCTATTTGTCGTCCAGACCTCCTGGTATACGAGTGGTCTAGGCAGCATTGGAACCAATTTTGACAATTTTGATGGGGATCTCGGTGTCGCTGCTTGGTTTCACATGAGGTGCAGAGGTTGATCCATGCTGACGCGAGCTTGAAGGTTGTTGAGCTGGTCGCTCCTTGCTAGATTCTTCATCTTGCGCCGTTGCGAGCGCATGAAGTTCTTACAGCGTAGTGGCTCCGGTAGTACGATCCCCACAGATCAGAAGTACGCCTGAAGGAGTCGACATCTTCAACACCAGATAGCCGTAATGGGCTACAACCTTGAACCAATACAAGGCTGGCCTGCCTAGGATGGCATTGAAAGGAAGGCTGATGTGTGCCACATCAAACACAAGCTTGTCAAACCTATAGTTGTCAAGAGTCCCGAAGGTCATCGGGGGTGTAATTGATCTAAGAGGAGTGATGGCTCCTGAACCTACTCTGGAGAAAGGACGTGAGGGCCTAAGGTCCGATAGGCTCAGCTGAAGCTTCACAAAAGCTGCAAAGCTGAGGAGGTTGAGTGTCGCACCTGCGTCCACAAGGACATGGTAGAGTTGGATGTTGTTGATAGTAGGAGAGACCATCAAAGGCAACTGACCAGCTCTGGTTATGTTCTTCGAGCAATCTGAAGCATCGAAGGTGATGGAAGTACCCATCCACTTCCAATGAGGTTTTGTCTTGGAGGTGAGAGCCGCGACAGCCATCTCCCAACACATTGTCTTGAGGATACGCTGAGAGGTAATATCCCAGGACCCCCATATATCATATGGAGAGTCTTCCAATGCTCATTGTCGAAGAGATTAGAGTCGTCGTCGACGATGTTGTAGACAGCCTTCAACATCTTTTTGGAATCCTGAAAGCCTAGCTCCTGATCAAATGGAGCTTTGCCGACTTTCTGTTTCCCCCGCCGTTGGCGGAAAGGGGTTTCTTCTTGGCACTTGTTGTTGTGTTGAACAAGCCGCTTGACCTCGCGATAGTCTTCAAGGTTATGGGTGTTTGATTTATGGATCGGACACCACATATTCTCACCATCACCGTCCTTAGACGATGGTCGTGGTTGTTTTTTTGGGCGTGGCCCTAGGCCTCCAGGAGCTGCAGCAACAGTAGCAGCAGTAGGCATGCCGGCGAACAATTTCTTCTTGCCGTTGGTCTTCTTCTTCTTTTTTCCGCTGCCTGAGGTAGTAGCTTCAACTTGGAGGAGGGTTTACCAGCCTGCGCAACTTGTTTGGAGTACATCTCTCGACCCTCTACAACCATAGCATATTTGTCAGCTAGGCTGAAGAGCTCTGTGACACTGCTCATGTTTTAGGTTGCCAGCTTCTCCAGCATATTCTTGTCTCTAACTCCCTGTTAGAATGCAAAAATGACAGAGGCATTGGAGATAGAAGTAATTGTATTCCATACCTGAGAAAACCACTAGATGAATGATCGCAGCGAATCTCCCGCCTTCTTCTGTTCGGTGAATAAGTCTAGCTCGGTACCAGGTCGGGTGTAGGAACTCTCGAAGTTGGTGGTGAACTGGCAACATAGTTCCTCTGAACTATAAATGGAGCCAGGAGGTAGAATCATGAATCAGGTTCTTGCAGTTACAGTTAGAGCCACGGAGAAATAGTTAGCCATCACGGCCTCGTTGCCTCCAGCTGCGAGGATGGCTGTGGAGTAAATCTGAAGAAACTCGGCAGGGTTGACTGTCCCGTCATTTTTCTCTGGCGGATGAGGCCAGAACCTAGGTGGCCAATCAGCCATGCAAAGATGCATGGCAAGGGCCGAACAGCCGGTCCCCACTCCCAGTGGAGAAGGTTTTCCTCGAGCATCTCACCTCTTGCGAGCGCGCTTGATATGGACACGGTTGTCTTGCCTCATGTAGCGGTGATCGAGATCCGACTAGAGGTCATGCATCAGGAGCTTCAATGCAGTATGAGTGCGGCAAGCACCAGAGGTCAATGACATCACTTGCTAGGAGGACGCACGTCTCCTGTGCATTGACGCCTAAGGACCAAGTCTACCAAATAGGGTCCTGTGCTGAGAAGGTTCCTGCCCACCATGGGGCGGACCTTGGTTGCTGATGGCATTGGCTGCAGCTACAACCAAATGCTCCACATCATCACGCCATTGTTGCATAGGGGCCGGAGGAGCTCCAGGCATTGGAGGACGTTGAAGAAGAGTTTGCGCTGTGTTCAGCGCGTTCTGAGGGTTGTTAGTTGATGCAGTGACCGACACGAACACAACATCTTGTTGAGATGGTGCAGGTGGCGATGGAACGACACCCGCCGAGACAATAGCATTGGTTGGCTGCTACTCGTTGGAGGGATTTCCTCCAGTAGGCTGCTCAGCCAAACCATTGGACGAAGCTGCGGCGGAATTCACCATCTTGAGATCTTAGTGTGCCCCTTCCTAGCGCGCCAAATGTCGAAGTGTAGCAACAACACTTCCCCCAGTACTACTAAAGCGTATTCCGTGAAGGTTCGTATTAAGATAAAGAGGAGAACACCGAGGGTTTTTACGTGGGTTAGGCTTCCTGAGCGTAATACCCTAATCCACGGGGTGGTTGTTGATTGTATGAATTGTATGCCTAGCGAGTGTTCGAGATTGCATGTATGCCCCCCTTCTACCATATGGCACATCCCTTTCATTTGCTATGGACTGGTCGTTATAGTGTATGCTTTGCCCAACAAGTGGCTCTGACTTTCATAAACACCCTATACATGATCTACTGGTTTTTATGGGTTATTAAGAGTGTGCTAATGTGACTTAATGGTAGTGTTACTAGTCTTGATAGCCCTTGGATCATGTGTCATTAATATAGCATTAATGATGCATTAACCAGGTCTTGTAACAACTACTTAATAGCCTCTTGAATGTCCATGCCATTGGAGATCCAGTTATCTTCCTGTTGCAGGCTTATTTCCAGAGGTCTGACACGTGGCAGATCTGGAGCATCCCTCTACGGGGAGGCAGGTCCAAAGCTACTTGATACGTGGCAGCAACGGATCTTCCCTCTACTGATGGTTAGGTCCGGAGCTACTGGACACGTGGCGACACTGGAGCTTCCTTGTGAAGGGAGGTAGGTCCGGCCCTGCAGGACACGTGGTAACTCTAGAGCTAACCAAATGAGGGAGGCGAGCCCAGTTCTGCAGGACACGTGTTGCCTTCAAAAGTCTTCAACATTGGAGGACGAAACTCCATGACTTTATCCATAATATCAGGGGGTACCTGGTATCTAGGGTACCGAAAGAATCCTTCGTGAGCTTTCTCGCTGACGTCTCGAAAATGGACCTCACATATGCTGGAGCCACACCTTCCTCCAATTTAAATATACTCTGCATAAAACCAAGTAAGATGCAACATAATTTAAACGATGAAACCAAACTTACCCAAAAAATCTCCCAAACTTTGACCTGACAAGTACCCGCAATGCCTATATGATTTTAGGGCATAGTGATCCCAATTATGCGCGGCAATTAGTTGACCGCCCGCAAGAACCATTCTCGGGAAGCAAAACCGGATGGCATTTCCCAACTCTGTGTTAACACAATGTTGATGCCCCTGCCATCCCAACCAATCTTGATCCAGCACCTAGTACCCTTTGGCCTTATAACCGCCAGCGTATTGAGAGTTTTACTTGAAGTAAATAAATGGTACCTCCGCAACCTGTACAAATAACATTAGTTAGTTGACAAGAAAACCAAATGTATAAGATAGCTTATCAAATAGTTCAAAAAAATACATGTAAGGGCATCGATCACTCTGCCCTCTGCTGCCTCTTGTAACTCTGCCAATCTTTCCAACCTTCCATCTCGATCCGGGTCATTTTCCTCTTCGCCGCTCTCTTCCCCCTCAGTACCACCCTGTCCACCCTCGGTAGCGCCCTGTCCACCTTCAGAAGACGACCCAAAGGCCTGCTCCTGAGCCTCCTCTTCTCCTGAGCCTCCTCTCTGCTCTTGAGCCTCCTCCATTGTGCCTTCTCCTAAGCCTCCTCCCCGTTCCTGAGCCTCCTTCGAGTACACCTCATTCTGAACATCTCTGACTTGTGTGGGACTCAAACCTGGTGCTATCTTGCTCGATGCCTGCTCTGTCACACACCCCATGAGATGTCTCGGTCTATCTGCACTCACCGTCGTGCCTTGCAGATGCAAATAAACAAATAACAAATAGCAAATAGCTGATTATGATATTGAAATGTTTATAAAAAACAAAGTACCTAAAACAAGGATGTGTGAACCAAACCACTACTGTGGTGAGACGCAGAGGAAGAAGTATCACTTTGCTTCTTCCCTTTTTGAAATGCTTCCACATCTACACAAATTTCAAAATAATGATTAGTATATGAGAATATAAAACAATAAATGATAAAGACTAAAAGATGAATACAATAAAAATTAAAATCTCAAAGAATGCGTACTATAAGAACTAGAAATCATTGGCATCAGAATCTGCTAAAAATCATCAGCATCAGAATCTGCTTTTATCACACGTGCATGGAGATTTTTCATGTCTCTCTTCTTCTACCATCTCTTCTTCAATCTCTTCTCCTTCACTCTCTTCTTCAATAATTTTGTTTGGCTTTTCAACAATCCTTTGAGATTGCCAAAGACGTTTTCTCAAAGGGTCGGCTTGTTCTTCAGACATTAACTCTAGAGTAGTACTAACAATTTATGCATGTCCTGTCCCAGAAGATATACTAATATCTCTTACCTCCTCCACTTCATCTTGATAAACACCACCATCTTGATTATCTATGTACTCATCATAACGACGAGGGTGCCCTTCACAGTTAACTTTTTATATAACCCTCAAATTTTTCAAACATGGATGAGGATAACTTAAATAGTACACTTGTTCCACTTCATGTGCAAGTACAACATTGTTGTAAGGGGATGTATAACGCGAGTTGTGGTTGACCTCCAATATTCCAAAATCATCCACTAGTGTGCCCAATGTTGGATCAAACCAGTGATGGTCTAAAAACACAAGCTTCAGTTCTTTCGTACCACCAAAAGTGTACTCTATTATTTTTTGAAGAACACCATAGTATTCCTTCACTTCTCCACTACCTCTACAGCCGCTATACACACTCCACTGTTTGATGTGGCTGCAAGTGGGTGATTTTCTTCTAAACTTGCCGTTCAAAAACGATATCCATTGATATCATATCGGCTTAATTCTCTAGCTTTCAATTGACCATTCGCGATCTATTACAAGTCATTAGAAATATTGAAATCCTTCATAGACTACATGAACGGCAATATTCAAAGTTAGCATCTTATAATAAATATATGAACTATGATTGAAGAACAAAGGACGGATAGAAAATAACATGATCACAAAATTAGTTCACAAAGTTTTTGCCACCTTTTATGCCATGCTGATGTAGATTGTCCAATTGACTTTGCGCCAGCCTTTAGGAAGATGTCCAATACAGATTGTCAAACATTTCAAAAAATAGTAACGCTTCTTCCATGTTGAAAAACATGTAAAGAATGGTGTAGTTCCTGTCTTACTCCAAAATATAATGAGAAGCGGCAACCCCAACACCTTTACCCTTCCAATGAAAAATTTTAAGCTCAGTCATAGGCTGCTCTTCTACATTTGATGAACTGTTGGAAGGAGATCAATGATCATCTTAATGATACCATTGTAGCAATTGTTCGCGAAATTGTACTTGGACTTCATCGCCATAAGTCATGTGACGGCCTGTAAAACGATCACATTGGTGCCCTCATACACTTTTCGATCTGCGGCGGCAAGAAGCATGTAAAACTCCTTCACCTCCTCTAGTTGTGACCAATTTTCGTACTCTTTACCAATGTCTGCTATCATCTCATCCATTTGTTCTTCATCCTCATTACCGTTTGACTCATCATTATGCTCTATCTCCCCATGCTCGCGCCACACCAGATAATCTGGCATAAATCCGTACTTGCAAAGATGCAACTCCACTTCATACTTATACATACATCAACAATTCTGACGCTTTATAAACAAACACTTCGCAACACGAGCATCACTAGCAAATGCATGGCTCAGAAAAGCATTTGCGATATGAGCTCAGTCATTAGTGTGCACACCAGTTGAGCTTAACCATCATATATGGCCTTACCATCATCACACATTTTAAAACTACATCAAATAAATATGTATTAATGAACATATATGGTTACTTCGTAGTTTGTTTAATGACACGACCCTACATGTATTGTCCAGGATAGGTTCTAAAATTTTGACAGCATAACACCGCCTATTTAACACTACACCCCCCTATCCGTTGAAGTTCTTCAACTAAAAAGGGGACGACTACACGGTTATACCTGTCATACGTATGTTACGAGTCATACGTCATTCACACAGTTGTCATTCAGCTTGGTGCCCGTTTAGACGCATACTTTAACTTCCAGCTAAATTAGTCTTGTCGGGTCCTAAATGTGTTGTGCCGGTTCTATCTGGCATGAAACCCCTTTATATATACATATAGTACATAAACACTAAAAAAATCAAATAAACATGACTGAACCCTAACTAACATATATATGATAATCAAGTTCACATACACATATATGGATAAAACACAGTGTAAAATTGCATAGGTAATGGTATAACAATGCATATACTAATCAATCCACAAAACTAATGCCACACTAATGCAATGAAACATACACAATATATAGCAATTTTTCAAGTTTAAATTTTATCATTGTTGTCGGAAGGAGCGGTGGAGGCGCGCGGGCCAGGGAGCGGTGGCGCAGGAACGCGCGCGGCGAGGAGGTGGCAGAGGGGAGCGGCGATGGAGGCGCACGGGCCGGTGGGAGCGACGGCGGAGGCGTGTCGGCTGGCGGGAGCAGGGGCGCAGGTAGAGCAGCGGCATGGGTGGAGTAGAGCAGCGGCGGTGTGACACGCGCGCGATATGGGATCGATAGTGTTTACGGGGGAGGAGTTTAGCTTACGTGGCCAATAAAGTTATGGCCGTTGGCCTCGTTCAATCCCGGACGAATTTATACCACATGGGCGGGCCCCAGTTTATAACCGTCGACTTTGCCGTCATTTTTAAATTAAGGCCATCGATCTGCTGATGTGGCCGACGAGTATAATGTTTGGGCGGGAGAGCCAAATTCAGAGCCCGCCGGGCCTAGCTTATGGCCGTCGGCCATGTTGATGAAACCGATGGCTATATTTATGATCGTCGGTCTACCAAGTGGAACTGACGCCTGTAATTATGTTTGTTGGACAATTGACGATTCTAAATTTGTTGCTGTCGGTTAAAAAAACCAATGATTTTAGCCGACTTAAAATCAATGGCCCCGACAATTTTACTCTAGCCAACACTTGTTTGCCCGATTCTTGTGGTGATCACAGACACAGTTTTTACGGAGCACCTATGTCTGAAAAATGAGGCACCTATAATAATAGTTTTTGTAGTAGTGCTGGCTGTTGTAACTACAAACACATTGGATGTTGTATAGATGGTGTCTGATGTAGTTGAAGATAGGACTGGTGACACTGAACTAAAACTCTAATGGTACTGATAACATGGTTTTTCAGAAGGATGTGAAGATGGATTCACAAATAAGTGTCACACTCGGATTTGTTAAGAATAAAACCAGCTGCAAAATACATGTATGCCAGGATTAGTTTCGCCATACATGTATGTCAAAAAGTGATAAACAGTTTTATATCGAATACAAACAACATTTATACCTTTAAAAGAGTTCTGAATAGCAGCGGAAGAGAGAAAACACTAGGGCAACCACAGGCAAAATCGACTGGCAGCAACGCGACCTTCGATGCACTGTCTTCAATAGAAGCTTATCTTCACTTGATCTTCTTTCCACTGAGCAGCATTTATGAAAAACATAATGGCAAGCGCATGAGTACATCGAGTACTCAACAAGTGTGGGAAATAAATGACATGAAGGCCAATCAAAGAGGAAAGGCTGATAGTAGTTTAAGCACTAAGCAGCAGCCTATATCTAAGTGAATAATCCCAACCATAAAAGAATAATAAATAAAGAACCAATGCCAATATCCATTCCCAACCACAATTCCAACCATCATCCCAGCATTGACTAATTATGAATTCAGCACCAAGCCACTCTTGTCCATGAGCACGGTTGTCATGACAGTTTTCCAATCTCTGCAGAGAATGTATCCTTTACCCACAAGCCGTAATTTCATCCCCTGTTGCCAGGTGTACTAAGGAAACCTCCCTGATGCCAGCGGCGGCCAACAACAATACACACTTCCATAGGTGTGTGGCTAGGAGATCACTACGAGGTCTTTACAAAGGTCCTCCCGACGCGTACTAGCCCTATGAGGTTTCACCCCCGTACAAAAGTGTTAGACGCTAACTGCGTCTCAACACCCCAGTTGCCCCTTCTTGAGCCAAGCGGATCCCAAGGCAGTACACCCTGAACAAATTCCCCGCCCTATCCAATCACCAATACTACGCTGGGAGAGGCCTAATTAATCGACCAAGTTGCCCCATTCTCGGTCTTGTGGCGATATTGTAAAGCTTAGTGACTTCCTCCATTAACCGGTCCTTAGAATCCGGCAAGGTTCATACACCAAAACTCGAGTCTTGTGCACACTGCGCCATACCATTCAAACCGACCCGCCAGATTCCTATCCACTACAATTGAATTTCCAATACCATAATAATAATAACCATAACTCATAAATAATAAATGTGATGAATTGTTTTTTCCCATCTACTTTGTATGGCTAAGCGTGATGGTAATACCAAAAACCACCCACTCCAATACAGGCGAGAAGGAGTTATATGGAACATATAAATAAAATAGGATTCATATTAATTAAGCATGCAACTAACTAAAAGTCCTAAAATAGGCACAAGATGATCAAGGGCACTTGCCTGTTTTTATATAGCTGCTCAGTTCTTCTCCAATGAACTCTTGATCTTCACATCTTCATGTAGCTTCTTGATCGAGATACGAGTGCGTGTAAACTGCTGTCAAAAGAGAAATAAAAACAATCAAGAACAATACACCATACAAGCAATAGAAATATTATTATTGAATATGTTACGATAATGACTCAAATTGAAGTTATGAGTGATTCATTATGTTATAGTGAAGTTTCTGTTTAAACTATGTGATCATATTGGTTATTCAAGTTACAAAATGACTTACATTATGTAAATATGGTTTTATAAGAAAATTAGATATTTTTCTATGTGATTATATTATTTTTATATACACTTCTATGGCTTTACAATATTTTCTATATGTTTAGAATATATTTATGCATACATATATTATTTGACAATTAAAAATATGTTTAACATTATTCTATAAGGGTTTCATAACTAATTAAACAAATTTTGAGTTGATCCATAATTAAAATAATTATTCCAGAAAAGGGATTATGTATAAAATGGTTAATATTGATCTTTCATGGAATATTTGGAATTTTGTAGAATTAATTTGGTATTTTATAAATTATTTAAGTACTTATTTTATTTTATTATATGAATTTGGGAAATAAATAATTAATTATACTAAGAATCATTTATAAAATAATAAATATTAGTTTTCTACATTTTATTATGAATTATTAGCAATTTTCCATATTTAGTTTTCTATTTTACATATTAATTTGTAATTTACTACCTTGAAATAAATAAATCAAATAATTTAATATTGTTTCTTTAAAATAAAAATAATATCAGGAAATGCTAAGGTCTTTTTTGTAAAAATAGAGGCTCAAAAGATTCTTTTATTTAATCCAGGGCCTTCCTAGCAAGTTTTACCTAATTACAAAATTATTACATGATTACAGGAGAGGTTGAGGACATTTATGTAAATCCCAGGGCCCATTTATAATTTTAATCCAAAGTACAGGGGCCTAACTGCAAACTTCTATTTTTTATTTCTTTTCTTATTTATTATCCTTAAGGAAAAGGGCATGGAATATGTCTACGGGTCTGTGGACCGAGGTTGGTGGCACGGTCTATGGTCCACCGTGGACCGAGAACCATAACCCTTCAGAGTGATCTAACTGGGGCCATTCAGAAGGATTCAAGGGCCAGGAGAGGGCCACGTCACTTCTGGTGAGGTGGGCTGCGCCAACAGTGGCAAGGCGGCGGCACCATGGCCAACTGTGGCCGGAGTTCGCCGGTACGACGTTCTGGCGGTCTAAGCTCAACGGATATTGGCCAAATCGAAGAGGAGAGCATGTGGAAGCTCACCGCGAGGTCGCGAACGAGGAGAAACGACCGGAGATGGTTGTCGAACAGCGAGGTGTGGCGTCCCAACTTCGGCGATGTTAGGGAAGGTGCCTTGGCGTCGATTCTCAACGGGGGGGGGGGGGGGGGCTAGTGGGGCGGTGCGGCTCTGCGGTTTCTTCCGGCTCGTAGGCGACGGTCGGGACGGCTTAAATCCGCAGAGCATCAAGCTCCAACCGGCGGCAATGGTGACAAGGGTTTCGATGTAGGGAGGAAGGGGAGAATGGGGGCAAAGGGAAGGATTTTATAGGGGAAATCGGGCCAGCAGAGGATGGAAAGTGATCCCCGTGCAATGGAAGGGGATCAAGGGACATTAAGGCGGCGATTCCTTGCCGAATTTTGGACCCCACCGGTGATTCTGCTCGGGCGCTGGTGCGGCATAAGGAAGGGGATGGGGCTGACAAGTGGGCCCCAGGCGGCAGTAAGAAGGACAGAGGGCGTGGTGCACTGGCGATGACATCGTGCGAGCGGGCAATGGCGGGCGGTAGGGTACGGCTGGCGCGCGGAGCTGGGCCGAGCGGACTAGGTCAGTCAAGGGAAGAAAGAGAGGCAGAGAGGGGAGAGATGGGACAAGGGAGTGAAGTGTTGGCCCAGGTTAGGTTTAATTCCATTTTCTTTTTTTTCTTTTCTTTTCTCTTTTCATTTGATTTAACTTTCAAATAGTAAATAATTTTCTACCAACTTTTGGAATAAAAAAATCACTCAAATGCACAAACAATCATAAACTCTAATATATTTCAATTGTTTACCAATGAATTGAAATTTAGGGTGTTACAATAAGTGACGTGATTAAAAGTGATGCGTGGAAAATTTATTCAGATTCTTTGATGGAATTAGAAGGCGAAAACAAGATAGATTCACCTCATGATCCAGTGGCCATAACAAAAGCTTCGCTGATACACGTAGCTTCACGTCGTAGCAAGCATAGGGAAAATTGGAATAATGAATCTTCACTTCAAAGGGCAGACAAGCTGAAAGCAAATAGAAATGAATGTCAGTATTCCAATTCATTTTTAAAATTTTCTGATTGTGTATTTATTTATATTAATCTTAATAGGGTTGAGATTATGGTAGGGGGTGATAATTTTAGTATCAATTCAGCAGTGGAGAATATGAAACATGTATAATGGAGTAGATTGCAGAATCATGTGCATTTGGATGCAAAATTGGCAGCATTAAAACAGAGAAGAGAAAGAGATGGTGGATGAGGAAGAAGTAGACAAATTCGTACTAAACCATTTATGTTATGATATTAAGGATGAGGTAATTGACCAAAGCAGTGATCAAGATGAGCTTACTGTTATCATGGTCAGTATGTCTAGTTCTCGTAATAAAAGAGGGGAAATATAGAATCAGAAAAAGTTGTTGATTACGAGAGGTATCTTTTGGAGTTGTGATTGGTCTATGATCTTACAAAAGAAAATAGTTTAAGTTTCATTGGAATTTCAGAAACGGGTGCAAAATAACTTCACTCCATATTTTCTAAAACAGTTATGTGTAGGAACGGATTTTGTCGGTACCATGGATACCAGGTATCCATTCTTATCGTGATTAAAACTATGCAGTTCCACCTATCCGAGTTGCAGACTTCCGAAGGCTCCACGTGTCCCGCCGCACTGGACCTGCCTCCCTCAGTTGGGTAGGTCTTGCGCTGCCGTGTGTATCATGGGGGCCAGACCTAACTTTCTCCATAGGGGTCACGCCACATGTCCAGTTACCCCGGACCTAACCCCCAGTAGAGGGAAGCTCCAGTGCTGCCACGTGTTTAGCAGCTTCGGACCTGCCTCCCCACAAAGGGAAGCTCCGAAGCTACCACGTGTTGAACTTCCGGATCTATGTCTGCAACGGGAAGACTGTTGGATTTCTAATGGCACGGACATTCAAGGGACTATTAAAACAGCCGTTACAAGACTCAGGTTAACACGTCATTAATGATATATTAATGACACGCAATCAGAGGACCTGCAATACCATTAACACTATCATTGAGACGTGTTACTACACTGATAATCACCCATAACGCCAGTAGATCGTGTATAGGGTGTTCAATACAGTCGGGGCCACCTGTCGGGCCAGGCAAATCATGTAACAGACAGTCCTTAGCATATAAAAGGGCTGCACCTCACGGTAGAGACAAGTCCAACCAAGCAGACACGCATACTACGCACACAAGTTCATCAACAACCACCCCGTGGAGTAGGATAATATGCTCAGGCAGCCTGAACCCCGTAAAAATCCTCTTTGTTACTATCTCGCTCATAATCTTATGCGCGCCCCAACCGAATACGAACCTCTGCATACTACACTTTAGTAGTACAAGGGGAAGTGTTTAAGTGTACAATCCGACATTTGGCGCGCCGGGTAGGGGGCGCCTGAGATTTTGAGATGGTGAATTCCACCGCAGCATCGTCCAACGGCCATGCTAAGCAGCCTGCTGGAGGAAACCCCTCCAACGTGCAACAGCTGGCCAACGCTGTTGTTCTGACGGGTGTTGTTCCACCACCACCTCCACCATCGCAGCAAGATGTTGTTTTCATGCCGGTCAATACATCGACGAACAACCCTGAGAACGCGTTGAACGCAGCGCAGACTTATCTCTAGCGTCCTCTAGTGCACGGAGCTCCTCTGGGTGCGATGGAGCAATGGCGCACTGATGTGGATCATTTGGTTGCAGCTGTAGCCAATGCCATGAGTAACCAAGGTCCACCCCCCGCTGGGCAGGCACCTTCAAGAAATAGACCCTTGCCTGTTAGACTTGGTCCTCAAGCATCACAGCACAGGAGGCGTGCACCCTGCCAGCAAGTGACGTCACTAACCTCCGGGCATGCCGCACTCATACGGCATCGAGGCTCTCGACACACGATCTCCGGTCGGAGCTCGACCGCTGGTACATGAGGCAAGATGGTCACGTCCTTATGGAGTGCGCCCACGAGAGGCAGGAAGCTCGAGAAAACTCTTCTCATTTGGGAGTGGGGGGTGGTTGTTATGCCCTTGCCATGCATCTTCGCATGGCCAATTGGCCACCCATGTTCCGATCTCACCTGCTAGAGAAATACGACGGGACAGTCAGCCCCGCTAAATTTCTTCAAATTTACTCCACCGACATCCTCGCAGCTAGAGGCAATGAGGTTGTGATGGCCAACTACTTCCCAGTGGCTCTAACCGGGATAGCAAGGTCCTGGTTCATGAGTCTTCCTCCTAACTCCATCTATAGTTGGGGGGAACTGTGTCGCCAGTTCACTACCAACTTCGGGAGCTCTTACAACTGACCTGGCACAGAGCTGGACTTATTTGCCATACAACAGAAGGCAAGAGAATCGCTACGATCATTCATACAGTGGAGGTCAATGTGCTAGTGCTGCGAGGGGCCGGAAGATGCACTGCAAACCAGCTACGGAGGCTGGTAAATCTACCTCCAAGGCTGAAGCTATAGCCTCAGGCAGTGGAAAAAAGAATAAGAAGTCCAACGGCAAGAAAAAGCAATCGGCCAGCATACCTACCGCTGCAGCTGCAGCTCCAAGTGGTTTGGGGCCACGCCCCAAAAAATGACCCCGACCGTCGATTGAGGAAGGTGTCGGTGAGAAGATGTGGTGTTTGATCCACAAGACGAACACCCACAACCTCGAAGATTGTTGTGAGGTCCAGTGGCTCTTTGAACACTGCATTGAGCGCCAAGAAAGAGCCCCTGTCCACCAACGGGAAGGGAACCAAAAGGTCGACAAAGCTCCGACTGATCAGGAGCTACGTTTCTAGGACCCCAAGTAGGTACTGAAGGTCGTCTACAATACTGATGATGATGATTCTGACATCTTCGACAATGAACGTCGGAAAAATCTCCATATGATATATGGAGGGCCTGGGATATTACCTCCCGACGTATCCTCAAGACGATGCGCCAGGAGATGGCTACTGTAGCTCCCACCACCAAGGCAGAACCACATCAGAAGTAGATGGATACCGCCATCACCTTTGAGGCTTCAGATTTCCTGAAGAATATGACAAGAGCTGGTCAGTTACCCTAGATGGTTTCTTCTACCATCAACAACATCCTGCTCTACCATGTCCCGATGGATGGAGGTGTGGCACTCAACCTCCTCAGCTATGTAGCATTTGTGAAGCTCCAGCTTGGCCGTTCGGACCTTCGTCCCTCGCGTCCCTTCTCTAGATTAGGTCCGAAATCTATCACTCCTCTCAGATCATTTATAATCCCAGTGACCTTTGGGACTCGGGACATTTATAGGTCCGAGAAGTTTGTCTTCGACGTAGCGCACATATGTCTTCTCTTCAATGCCATTCTAGGCAGGCCATCCCTGTATAGGTTCATGGTCGTAGCTCATTACGGCTACTTGGTTTTGAAGATGCTGACTCCTTCTGGTGTCCTCCAAATCCGTGGAGATCGTACTGCTGGAGTCACAGCGCTAGAAGAAATCCATGCGCTTGCAACAACGCGGGAGGAAGGATCCGGCAAGGAGCAAGCTGCTCAACCTCCGAGCTCTCGTCAACGAGGCTCAACCTATGCACCACGCGTGGAACCAAGTGGCAACACCGAAATTCCATTCAATGTCGTCCAAATCGGTTTTGATGGTGCCCAGACCACCCGTATATCGGGAGGTCTGGACAACTAATAGGAACTCGCGCTCATCACTTTCCTTTGGGCGAATGTCCATGTGTTTGCATGGCAACGTCACAGATGCATGGGTCCCTAGGAAGGTGATTGAGCACAGTCTGAAGATATATCCCGACGCACGACCAATACATCAGAAGCCCCAGAAGCAATCAGTCGAGCAGCAGAACTTCATAAGATAAAAAATCAAGAAGCTACTCAAAGCTGGTTTCATCCGGGAGGTTCATAATCCTCGATGGCTGGCAAATCCAGTTGTCGTACCGAAGGCCAACCGGAAGCTTTGGATGTGCATCGACTAAACCGCCTTGAATAAGGCATGCCCAAAAGACCCATTTCCACTACCTAGAATAGACTAGATAGTGGACTCAACCTCTGGGTGTGAACTATTATGTTTCCTAGATGCATATTCTGGATATTATCAGATTCAAATGTCTAGGGAAGATGAAGAGCGTATTGCCTTCATAATAGTAGATGGGTTGTATTGTTATACTGCTATGCCTTTCAGTCTAAAAAATGCAACTTTAACTTTTGTGCGAGCCATGCACAAAACATTTGGAGAGCTTATTAGGGACTCGGTGGAAGTCTACGTCGATGACATCGTTGTTAAGGTGAAGAACAAGGAATTACTCCTAGACAACCTGCGGGCCATCTTTGACAAGTTGCGCATAATGCGCACCAAGCTAAACCTGGACAAATGTGTCTTTGGGGTAAGCTCTGGGAAGCTTCTTGGATTCCTGGTGATTGATTGAGGAATTGAGGCAAATCCGGCGAAGATCAAGGCTATTGAAGAGATGTGGCCCCCATCCCGCATCAAGGATGTCCAGAAGCTAACTGGATGTCTAGCTGCACTCAGGCGGTTCATCTCAAGACTAGCAGAGTGAGCGCTTCCCTTCTTCAAGCTATTGAGGAAGTCTGGGCCATTCCATTGGTCTAAAGAAGCAGAAAAGGCGTTCGAAGAGCTCAAGCAGCTCCTTAGCACACTACCAATCTTGGTAGCTCCGGATCCTGGTGAGCCTCTTTTGCTTTATATTTCGGCAACTACAGAGGTTTTTAGCATGGCTCTGGTCACAGGGAGACCGGAACAACAGGAGTCCAGATCACTCCGGGAGGCTCCAGGGCTACCTAAAAGTGAGTCTGGGTCCCAGCCCCCAGGCGCAGATTTTAAAGGCAAGCTGCCAGAGGATCAACCTCTCTCATCCGAGGGAGTTCTCACGGCTGATCAAGAAGTAGATCCGGACCCCTCCAGGAGGGTCCGGGAAGCTGAAGAAGAAGATTTGGACCCCCACCCCCGGAGGGTCCAGGAAGCTCAAGAAGAAGGTTTGGACCCCTCCAGGAGGGTCCAAGTTGATGAGGAAGAAGCTTTGGGCCTTTCCGGAAAGGTATGGACCATCTAGTGGCCAGTGTACTTCATTAGCAAAGTACTACATGACGCCAGGACTCGATACATTGAGGTGCATAAACTGCTCTATGCAGTTCTTATTGCCTCAAGGAAGCTTCGTCATTACTTCCAAGCCCACAAAATATCAGTGGTAACTTCTTATCCAGTATGTGCTATATTGCATAACCCCAACTCTATGGGAAATATTGCAAATTGGGCAACAGAGTTGGCAGAATTCGATCTCAAGTTCTTGCCTCGACATGCTATCAAGAGTCGGGCATTGGATGGCTTCCTGGTAGAGTGGACCCCTTCTTCATAAAATCTAGGGGGCCACAGTGAGCAGAAGTCAGAACCCAAGGTCCTGGTCTTCACCGAGCCTCACTAGAATCTCTACCTCAACGGCTCCCTGCAGAAGCAGGGGGCCGGAGCTGGAATCCTTCTCCTCGCTCCGACCAGGGAGAGGGTCAAGTATATGGTACACCTTGACTTCAGAGCAACAAACAACATGGCGGAGTATGAAGCTCTCATCTACGGACTCAAGGTGGCGGTATCATATGGCATCAAGTAGTTGATGGTGAAGAGTGACTCGCAACTCATCATCAAGCATGTCAAGGGTGAATGTAGTTGCAAGAACCCTCAACTTGCTGCTTACCTCCTTGAAGTCCAGAAGCTACAGAAGGACTTCGATGTCCTAGACCTCTGCCATGTCCGGCGTCTCAACAACGCTGAAGCTGATGAACTCTCGATGAAAGCTTCAACTGGAGCTCAAGCTCCCAGAGGAGTTTTTGTCAGGATATTGTCAGGACCTACCGCCCAGTCCGCCAAACTAAGTGATGGGGGCGAGACTAGCACCGAGAAGATGGTAGTCCCGGTAGCCCTGTTACCATGGCATCCACCAAGGATCGTAAGCGCTGCAAGAAGCTTTGAGCAACCCAGAGCGAAAGATATAGAAGCTCAAGTTAGCTCTGATGCATGGATATCAGAGATCCGAAGCTACTTGAAATACAACATCCTTCCTAATGACGATGCTTTCGCTGATCGAATCGTCAGATTAGCTAAAATATACACGCTGGTAGAAGGTGATCTCTACCTACATGGTGCCAATGGCATTCTAATGCGGTGCATTGCCAGGGAAGAAGGCCGCGAGATCCTTGCGGAAATCCATGGAGGCAAGTGTGGGAACCACGCGTCTACTGACATGTTGGTTGGTAAAGCCTCCCGTCATGGCTTTTACCAGCCTACAGCACTCCACGATGCAATTGAGATAAAAAAGTGTGAAGCGTGCCAGTTCCACACGAAACAAATTCACACACTGGCTCAATCGCTGCAAATGATACCTCCTACATGGACATTTGCTGTGTGGGGGATGGACATTTTGGGACCTTTCCCAAAAGCCATCAAAGGTTACATGTTCCTGTATGTCACCATCGACATGTTCACTGAGTGGTCGGAAGCTACTCTAGTTGTGACAATTAACAAGCAATCTAGAATCAAGTTCTTGAAGTCCATAGTCTGCAGATTTGGAGTTCCGAACATAGCCATAACTGACAACAGAACCCAATTCACAAGCTACACATCAGTAGCTCACCCGACAAGTAATGGCCAAGCTGAGGGAGCGAATGCAGAGATACTAAAAAGACTAAAGATGCGCACATATGAGCGCTTGAAGAAACACGGAGCCAACTGGATAGCGGAGCTTTCTTCTGCATTGTGGGCGAGCAGGACAACACCTACTCGGTCAACTGGAGAGGCATCCTTCTTCCTGGTGTACGGAGCTAAAGTGGTCCTTCCTCCGAAGATCACTGTGGGGTCACTCCGGGACCGAACCATCGAGGAAGCCGTGCAGTACAAGCTCCAGCGTGAAGACCAAGACCGCATTGATGAGGGAAGGTGCCAAGTAGTTGTTTGGAATGCACGATACCGCCAGGCGCTCCAGCGCTATCATCAAAGGTTCATGCGCAACCGGCAGCTTGAAGAAGGCGATCTGGTGCTGCGGAGAATACTGACTCGAGAAGGGATGGACAAACTCTCCCTAGGCTGGGAAGGCCCCTTTGAGTTATCAAAGTTTCCCACCCCGGATGCATTCGCTTGGCAACAAAGAATGAGACCCCGCTTCCCAATCCATGGAATATCGAGCACCTCCGTAAGTTTTATGCTTAGTATCATGGAGGTGAGTCTGTACTTACACATAATGTAAGTTATGGAGTCTATGGACAGAGTCCGGTAGGTCCTAGACAAAAAGCACAACTAACTTGGTCATTGTACTTTAAGTGTAGCTTACCTACCTTGGGTTAGAAAAAGATGAATAGCACACTTAGCTTGGTTCTGTACTCTAAGTATGTCCTTGTTTCCCCTGTAATTCGAACCTATAATGAAAAACATTTTTGTGTGAAAGCAGACTCTACGTGCATGAATTTTGAACAGGCTCCTTACTTTTATATCTTTTCCTTCTTGTCTATAATGAAGTTTAGTCCAGGTGATTCACGTGGTATATAAGTTATATAGTTGATCTTCATTCGGATCTTAGCATTGCTATATGGTCTACTCGCCTGAAAACCAAAGCTAATGACGGGTCCAGAGTGTGCTATTGACTTAGACTGGTTAGGCACCCTAAGTATGCCACTCAACCTACATCTTGGTAGGTTCCAGTAGGGCGGGTCCGGAAGGCATTCGGATCTAAAGATATTGCATCAATATAATTGTTATCATGTTTGAATTTCTTTGGATCTAGAATTCAAATAAGAATAGTAAGTCACAAATAAATTATAGACAAGAGGACGAATTTTACTGCTTTTCCTATCTTTAATGTGCAGGAAAATGAAAAACTCATGGTGATGGTGGACGATGCCGGAGCTGCTAAGCTCCGACAACCTCCAGGGGGCCCGCCGTCTACATTCTATTCGTTGACAGTGGGTGCTATCGAAGCTAGGAAGCTCTGACAACCCCCAGGGGGCCCATCGTTGATGTTCTATACATTGACAGTGAGCGCTATCGAAGCTAGGAAGCTCCAACAACTCCAAGGGGGCCCGCCATCGACGTTCGATACGTTGATAGTGGGCACTGTCGAAGCTAGGAAGCTCCAACAACCCCAGGGGGCCCAACGTCGATGTTCTATATGATGACAGTTGGCGCTGTTGAAGCTAGGAAGCCCCAACAACTCCCAATGGACCCGCTGTCAATGTTCTATACATTGACAAAGGGCGCTGTTGAATCTAGGAAGCTTCGACAACTCCCAAGGGACCCGCTATTGATGTTCTATACATTGATAGTGGGCGCCGTCGAAGCAAGGAAGTTCCGACAACCCTCAGGTGGCCTGCCATCGACGTTCTACAAGTTGACAGTGGGCGTCGTCGAAGCTAGGAAGCTCCAAAAACCCCCAGGGGGCCGCCGTCGATGTTCAATACGTTGACAGTGGGTGCCGTCGAAGCTAAGAAGCTCTGATAACTCCCAAGGGGCCTACTGTTGTCGTTCTATACATTGACAGTGGGCGATATCGAAGCTAAGAAGCCACGAAAACCCCTAGGGGGCCCGCCATCGTGTTCTACACGTTGACAGTGGGCGTCGTCGAAGCTAAGAAGCTCCAAGAACTCCCAGTGGGGCCGCCATTGATGCCACAAAGGGCCTTCAGAGGTGTCGAATGTAAACTTCGGACCTAAGAGCTAACGTCCTAAATACAAGTTCGGAGTGATCAAGTCATCAAGTCATTGTCAAATTCTTATTGGTACATGTCCGCAACAAAATTGTGCACATCTAGCAGGGGGCCAACAATATAGGGCAATGCATTGAAGACATATACAAAATGGGAAAATGGAATTCATTCATTCAAAAGATTGTATTTCATTGGTTCCAAATTGGAGAATTACAAGTGAAGGCAAAAGAAAAAATCCCTAGCTACTGGAGGTCCTATGGAAGAATGAGGAAACTTTTTGGGCAGCTTCTTGAATGTTGGCCCTGGTGGCATCCTCATCTTCAACAACGGGTCCTTCGACTACTGGATCCAAAGACAGATGGGGGTCCCGACTTTTGAAACACGTCAGCACATATTCGGCAAAGTTCTTGGCCAGGGATTTCCCCTCCGTCTCAAGTTGGTCGACAATGACATCACCCATTGCATCAAGTTTGTTAACGGCACAGCCCAACGCCATCAGCGCCTTGTATATCCCCGACTTTGG
The DNA here is from genome assembly GCA_036927565.1 of Tuctoria greenei. Classification (NCBI taxonomy): domain Eukaryota; kingdom Viridiplantae; phylum Streptophyta; class Magnoliopsida; order Poales; family Poaceae; genus Tuctoria; species Tuctoria greenei. The sequence goes on along the minus strand of JAYESD010000010.1, from coordinate 25,730,769 downwards.
ATCATCCGGAAGTACCAGAATTAAACCAAGTGGCACCAGAGCTTTGTTAGGTCGCCTTAGGAAGTCCCATACTTGCGGGGACTCAGTTTGTCTCAAGCTCCGTAATTCCTCTTGTGACCTTCTGGCAGCTGCATGCTCTGAACCTTCTCGAGCGAAGCGCTCGACCTCTTTAGCATGCTGCTAGATACTTTCCACCAGCTGCTTCTCACGGTCAGCAAGCTTCGACTCCCGGAGGTGGATGCGGTTCTGACGGTCCGATAGGTCCTTCTCCCTACCCTTCACTCTCTCCTCTCTGGTGGAGATGTCATTCTCTCTATTGGAGACATCTCTTCCCACCTACCAAATCCTCTATTTCTCCTGAACACACTACTACTCAAATTGTTTGGTGCGATCGGCCAAACTCTACTCTCCCAGCGACAACCTCTGGACGAGCTTCTCCTCCCTCTTTATGAGGTCTTCCTTTTTCTCCAGGAGCTTATCCTCCCTTTGATCGAGGGCTTCCCAGCGCTTGAGCAGTACCTCATTTAACTCGTTGAGGCTATCCGAGCGATTATCAGCTGCCTCATTGGTCTCCATAGCATGCTCAAAAAGCTCTTCTCATTGATAGCCTTGATGGAAGCCTCACGCTCATTCGACAAGCGGTCCCACCATGATAGCCGAGCCTTCTCCTTGTCAATCCACTCCCGCTGATCCGCAAGCCTTGATTGCATCAGCTTAGTCTCGAAGTAAAGTCTATAGCGCTAATGCCTAAAGGTATGGCCCTCTTCTTCGAGGACCTTGTTGTCATGGTCGAAGGCAATTTGGACTTGATGGAGACTGGAACATGCGTTGTCTATAGACAACGCCAAAGGAATTTGCTCCGGACTAGCCTGGATCTATTCCGCCGGCTGCAGCGGGTCTTCCAAGACGATTGAGGTGCACCAAGGTGCGAGCTCCCTCTCCAGCAACTCCACGTCGGCTGGACTGATCGTCGGAAGCTCTTCCACCTCCATAAGACTCAGAGCTAATGAGGAAGGTCCTCCTATTGGATCTTCAATTGTTGGCTCGGTGCAAGGAGGACCCGCAGCCGCCTCTTCTGGGTGCTCTGACTCGGACATGGACACCTCTGGAGTAATCAACTCCGGGGTCGACAATGTAGCTTCGTCTGGGGCTCCCACCACCTCCTGTTCAAACGTCGAAGCTTCAGCCACCTTCGGCTCAGACACTGGAGCTTCAACTACTTCTGGCTCAGCTGCCAGAGCTTCAATTACTTCCGGCTTAGATGCCGGAGCTTCTGCCATCTCCAGCTCCGATGTTGGAGCCTCAGCCGCTATACCTGAGACCGTTGGCACTTCATCACGAGTCTCTTCCCCGTGGTCCAGCGCTACCACGAGAACTTCTAGCCTTGTAACTAGACTTTTTTTTACTACAGCTGGTGCAAGAGCTATCGTGTCCTCAGCCACCACTAGAGGAGGCGCAGGGGTCAAAGGAGGAGCCTCTACCTGCACAGCCTCAGTTGCTGCAGCAGAGGCTGAAGCTTTATTTTTCTTTTTAGACACCCTGGAAACAACGGATCAAAAAAATCGAAACATGGTAAAGATAAAAGTAGCAACTCAAAGTTGTTGATATTTCCTACACACTACTAACAATTCATCCCCAACAATGGTGACAAAAAAGCTTGTTGGTAGGTTTTAATTCTCAAGTGAACATCCGCAAGGGCATAGAAACTATCGATGTAGCATTTCCCCTTTAAAGAGTATTCCCAAAGAGTGTCATTTATATTTCCCCAAAGGAAGGGTAGATAGAAGTAAAACAATCATCAACTGCAAAGGCTAGGTTGGCTTAGGTAGGGTTCTAGCAAGGATGAGTTTAATGATAAGTGGAGGTAGTGTGACACACAAAAGAGCATCCTATCCTAGGGGAATAAATGAGGTGACAGCGGGACTAGGCTAGGAGTTAGGTAGATACTCCTACTATGCTTCTAATGTACATATACATAGCCTAAGTTAGTTACTAATGATCATGTTAATTATGAATTCTCATGCTAAGTGGATTAACACATCGGGCACGGGTTTACCCCTAGCAAAACTAGGCCACTCCCGCCAAGAGCCTGTGGCATAGCCGAACGTGAAGGATTACAAAGAACATATAGGGTTGTCACCACCTACTTCCTACCTCTTCAATCCATGGGTCTAAGATACACTCGATGCTACTCTCTATCCTAGCACCATGCTAGCATATTAAGTAATTACTTTCAGAGCCTAGGTGTAAGTGCATCTAGGATATCCCTTGTGGGTTTTGGCTAATTGATGACAAACATATGAGATCCTAATGAAACTACTGAGATGATTGCAGGACAAACAAGTGAAACAGCTCGGTACGCACAAAAAGGTGAAAAATGAAGTGGTGTTCAAAGAGAGATATTTTGATGAAGCTTGGAAGACCAAATTAGATTTTGAATGTATAGGGAGTGTATGAAAGACACACTCCAAGAGCTCACAACCTTGCGCGAGGGTAAGGGATTAAAATTAACCGAACTTTCACATAGCACCGGACTAGTCCGATCATGGACCGGAATAGTCCGTTCATCTTTCTGGAATCTCACTTATTGGGAGACCGGACTAGTCCGTGCATCCACCGGACTAGTCCGTTGATGTTTCTGGAGTCTCTCATATTGAGGGACCAGACTAGTCCGTTGTACCACCGGACTAGTCCGTTGACCTTTCTGGAGTCTCCCATATGTGGAGATCGGACTAGTCCGTGGACTAGTCCGTTGAACTTTCTGGAGTACACCTTCACACAGCACCGGACTAGTCCGAGCTTGGACCGGACTAGTCCGGCAGACTTTCTGGACTTCAAAATGCACTGAGACCGGACAAGTCCACACTTGCACCAGACTAGTCCGGTGTTAGAGTTTTTCGACGGCTATCTTTTGGAAACCCTATAAATAGAGAGTCCACAGCTTTCTCTATTGACACACACGTCGAATACTGATCAAAGAACAAACCCTAGCGCCACCACTTCGTCCCAAGCCCAAAACACATCTCCCCACACATCTAAAGTGCAAAAAGAGTGAAATCAATTGAACACTGGGATTCGAGATTGGGAGATCGTTGTTCTTTCATTGCGAGCTCTTGGGGTTTGATCTTTCTACACTCATACTCTGCATTGTAATACTGTTGAGTGTATTTGATCACTTCTTTCGTTGTAACTCTTGTGGGAGCCCTCAACGTGTGAGGTTGCCCCACAAACTTGGTGATTACCCGTGATAGTGGAATCAAGTCGGCCTTCGTGGTGACTTGAAGAGGGAAAGGGTTGGAGACCCGGCTCTGTGTGAGCTTCCTCAACGAGGACGTAGATCTCGTGGTGAGATCGAACCTCGGGAAAAATTCATGTGTCTTGCGCCTTATTTCATTTAAATTTTGTTCATTAGATCACTTGAGTGCTAAAACATCAACTTAAGGCAATTATAAGTTTTACCTGCATTCTTATATTAATCTCAAATAAAAATATCAGTTGTTCTCATTTCCGCTGCTAAAGAAATTTAGTTTCCCAAATAACACCTGATCAACACACATACTTTTAGCACACCGGACAAGTCCGCCCACACGACCGGACTAGTTTGGCCAACCAAGTTTCGACGATTCTATTAAGTGTGCAGGAAATTCAAAAGGCCTATTCACCCCCCTCTAGGCCACATTCAATTGGTATCAGAGCAAGGTTCTCCACAAACGAGACTCACATCTCGGAGAGATCAATGGCCTCTGAGAAGAACAACGATATCTCAAAGATGAACATTAATGAGGAGGAACAAGAAACTAAAACTTTTGATGTGCTGCAAGAGAGCCCACACGATGATGAAGAAGTGTGACAATTAAAGGCACTTCTGAGAAAGAAACTGCTAGAACAAAAGGGAAAAGAAGAAGAGAAGACGACGGGGAGTGGTCATCACGACTACTCCCGATACCCTTACAACTACAACCGTCTCAATTCAAACAATCACTATCTTTCCATTCCTATGGGAAAACCTCCATAGTTCGACGGAAGCGAATATACAATATGGAAGTACAACATGAAGATGCATCTAATATCCCTAAATCCTAGTCTGTGGCACATTGTTTGCACTGGCATAGATATCCCGGATACGGATGAAGAACTCACCCCAGAACAAGAACAAGAGATTCACAGAAATGCACAAGCCGTCACTGTGATCACATCATCACTAAGCAGAGAGGAATTCACCAATATTGATGGCTTAGAAAGTGCAAAGGAAATCTAGGATACACTCAGGACAGCTCACGAAGGAAATAGATCAGTTCGTGAAGCTAAAATCAAAATTCTTGAAGGAGAGTTGGGGAGATTTGCTATTGAAGAAGGCGAATCACCTCAAGACATGTACAACCGGATGAAGGCACTCATTAACAAAATATGTGCCTATGGAAGTAAGAAATGGACGGATCACGAGGTAGTCAAGAGAATGATTAGAGCCTTCATGCCAAGAAATGTCACACTTTGCTCAATGATTAGAGAAAGCCCCGGGTTTCACAAAATGACTCTCGATGAGTTGTTGGGAAAGATCATAAATCATGAAATGATGGAGAAAGAGGCACAATACGTCAGAGACTTGGCCGAACTCACTTCCGCCAAAAAGAAAGAGGTTGCTCTCAAAGCAACATGCCGACCCAAACTCAAAGAAGCTCGTGAAGATCAAGACGGTGGGCATACAAGTGACGAGAGCACCGATCTTGATGATGAAGAAATGGTACTCTTTATCAAGAAGTTCAAGCGAATGTTGAAAATAAGACACGGCAACAACTCAAATGAAGGCAAAAACAAGGATAAAGGAAAATCCAAGGCTCGACGCACTTGCTACAACTGCAGAGAGTATGGTCACTTCATGGTAGACTACCCTTATGAAGAAAACAAAAAGAAGAAGGAAACAAGACCTCAAGAAAAGAAAATTTTCAGAAAAAAAGACAAACCCATCAAGCTCACATTGACAAGGAGTGGGACTCAAACGACGAGTCCTCCTCCGATGAAGAAGAAGAGATGGACACTATTGCAATCAAGAAACCTACCATGAAGGCCACACTCTTTCCAAACATGGGAGGATGGGACATGAACAACCACACTTGCCTTATGGCTAAGGAAGGCAAGAAAAAGGTACGACTCACTCCTCCTACACTAAATTCCTCTATTGATGACTTTGACAGCTCTAGTGATAATGAAGAAATGTTTAGAGGACTAAGTAAAATTGCTCTAAAGAAAATGGAAATGTTGTCGAACGAAATTTTTGAGAAGGAGGAACTTCTTGACCGACAAGAACATATGCTCATCCGTGAAAGGAAGAGATATCAAGAAGTTGAAGAGCTTCTCGAACTTGTAAGAGAGAAGAACGAGTCGCTTGAAGTTGAGCTAGCCTTGAGTAAGGAAACTTACTCAAAGCTAGAAGACTCGCATATTGCAATCAAGGAAGAACTTGCTAACTTGTCAGCTAACAAGATCCTTGAGGTGCAAGTTGAGTCACTCAAGCAAAGTGACTCCTCGTCCTCCAAGAGCTCTTCCTCCAAAGATATAAGTTCGACAACAATCGGAACTTGCACTTGCTCTAGTAAGAAGAATATTATTTCTAACACTTCAACTTCTCATAATATGCATACCCCTCCAAGCGGCATCTTTTATAAGGAGAAGATCAAATATGAACGCAGTGCATATATGGTCACTAGACCTCCTAATGTCAAAGATGGCCTTGGTTTTGATAAGAACAAACATATGTCTACTTCCAATCATGCTAAGAATATAATTGTCTTTGTTAAGGAAAAATCCCATGAATCTGAACCACAAATATTGTTTTGTACATTTGACGCTTCTTATGTTCTTATGAAAGCCAAATATGGAAAAGTCATTGACAAATATACAGGGCCACGCCACAAGAACTTGAAAACTTGTGTGTGGGTGCCCAAGACTCTTGTGACTAACCTGAGAGGACCCAAGCAAGCTTGGGTACCTAAGACCAAGGAATAATTCTTTTTGCATGCTTACTCCTCCGGTGGAACAAAATGGGTACTTGATAGCGGATGCACAAATCACATGACCGGAGAGAGAGGTATGTTTGTAGAGTACGAGTACAACAAGGATCCAGGTGAAGGCATATACTTCAGAGACAACAGCCAAGGAAAGGTCCTTGGTAGCGGTAACATTGAAATATCCTCTCAACATACCTTATCAAATGTTTTACATGTAGATTCTCTAGATTATAACCTTTTGTCAATATCCCAACTATGCGACAAAGGTTACAACTGTTTATTCACTAATGAGGGTGTGACTGTTTTTAGAAGAAGCGATGGCTCGATTGCATTCAAGGGAATGTTGAAGGGCAAGCTTTATCTAATTGACTTCAACAAAGATAAAGCCGAACTCAACACTTGCTTGGTTGCTAAGACCAACATGGGATGGCTGTGGCATAGACGGCTAGCCCATATTGGGATGAAAAATCTGCAGAAACTTCTAAAAGGTAGTCACATCCGTGGTCTTAAGGATGTGGTTTTTGAAAAAGACAGGCCGTGCAACGCTTGTCACGCAAGAAAACAAGTCGGAGCACCACACCCCGCCAAGAATGTGATGACTACAGCAAGACCGCTGGAACTTCTCCACATGGATCTCTTTGGTCCAGTTTCGTACATTAGCATCAGCGGTAACAAATACGGTTTAGTAATTGTTGATGATTTTTCAAGATTTACCTGGGTATTTTTCTTGTATGATAAATCAGAAACTCAGGGGATCCTCAAGAAGTTCTTGAAAAGAGCTCAGAACGAATTCTCATCAACCATAAAGAACATCAGAAGTGACAACGAGACAAAATTCAAGAACCTCCAAGTTGAAGAGTTTCTCGATGAAGAAGGAATAAAGCATGAATTCTCGGCAGCCTACTCCCCTCAACAAAATGGAGTGGCCGAAAGGAAGAACAGGACATTGATCGAAAGGCGAGAACTACGTTGGATGAATACAAGACATCAAATCGATTTTGGGCAGAAGCGGTGAACACCGCTTGCCATGCCACGAATCGACTATATCTCCATTGACTACTGAAGAAAACTCCATATGAGCTCCTTACCGGTAAAAAGCCTAATGTTTCTTATTTTAAAGTTTTTGGTTGCAAATGTTTTATTCTGAACAAGAAACAGAGGGCCTCGAAGTTCGCTTCGAAGTCCAATGAAGGATTCTTGCTCGGTTATGAATCGAATGCCCACGCCTATCGTGTCTTCAACAAGGTGTCCGGCCTTGTTGAAGTAGCACGCGACGTAGTGTTTGATGAATCTAACAACTCACAAGTGGAGCAAGTTGATAAGTGTGTGCTAGATAAAGAGGAAGCTCCATATGAAGCACTGAAGAAATTGGGACTTGGTGATATCTTACCACAAGAGCAAACATTCGACTCAAACGCACAAGATGAATCTCAACATGGAGGCAATGATCAAGGGGGAGCTCTTGCACAAGATCAAGAGGAGGAAGATCAAGAAGATCAGGACAATCATGGAAACAATGATCTAGGGGGAGACAATGCACTTGAAGATAATGAAGAAAAAGCAACTACACAAGCTCCACACCCAAGAGTACACCAGAGCGTGCAAAGAGACCACCCTGTCAACAATATCATTGGAGATATTGATAAGGGAGTAACTACTAGATCTCAAGTTGCAAATTTCTGTGAATCCTATTATTTTGTGTATTTTCTGGAACCATACAGGGTAGAAGAAGCCTTAAGGGATCCAGACTGGGTGATTGCAATGCAAGAGGAGCTGAACAACTTCAAGAGAAATGAAGTATGGGAGCTGGTGGAGAGACCAAAGGCGAACATAGTTGGAACTAAATTGGTCTTTCGGAACAAGCAAGATGAACATGGAGTAGTAACAAGAAATAAGGCAAGATTGGTGGCCAAAGGTTATTCTCAGGTCAAAGGTTTGGACTTCGATGAAACTTTCACTCCTGTAGCTAGACTTGAGTCCATTCGTATTTTATTGGCATATGCTACTCACCATAGTTTTAAGCTGTATCAAATGGACATCAAAAGCGCTTTCTTAAACAGCCCAATCAAGGAGGAAGTTTATGTGGAGCAGCCACTAGGATTCGAAGACCAGAAGTATCCCAACCATGTCTACAAACTGCGTAAGGCTCTCTATGGCCTCAAACAAGCTCCTCGAGCTTGGTATGAGTGTCTTAGAGATTTTCTAATTCAGAATGGATTCAAAATTGGTAAAGCTGACTATACACTTTTCACTAAACATTGTGATGATCATTTATTTTTATGTCAAATTTACGTTAATGACATTATCTTTGGATCCACTAACAAATCCTTCTATGAAGAATTTAGCAAAATTATGACAGATAGGTTCGAGATGTCAATGATGGGCGAATTAAAGTTTTTTCTTGGGATTCCAAGTGAAGCAGCTAAGAGAAGGTACATTTATAAGCCAAACCAAATATACACAAGACATTCTCAAGAAATTCAATATGGACAAAGCCAAACCCATCAAGACACCCATGACCACTAATGGACACCTCGACCTCAATGAAGATGGTCCAAATGTGGACCAAAAGGTATATCGGTCCATGATTGGCTCCTTACTTTATTTATGTGCGTCTAGGCCAGATATTATGCTTATTGTTTGCTTGTGTGCAAGGTTTCAAGCCGCACCTAAAGAGTGTCACTTAGTTGCGGTAAAAAGAATCCTAAGGTACCTTGTGCACACACCCAACTTGGGCCTTTGGTATCCCAAAGGATCCAAATTCAACTTGATAGGGTATTCCGATGCCGACTATGCAGGATGCAAAGTCGATAGAAAGAGCACGTCAAGGACTTGTCAGTTTCTTGGTAGGTCCCTGGTCTCTTGGTCATCTAAAAAGCAAAACTCTATTGCCTTTTCCACAGCAGAAGCAGAATATATTGCAGCCGGTAGCTGTTGCGCACAACTACTTTGGATGCAACAAACCCTTAGGGACTACGGCTACAATCTTAACCATATCCCGCTTCTATGTGACAATGAAAGTGCTATAAAAATTGCACACAACCCGGTAGAGCACTCAAGAACTAAGCACATAGATATCTGTCATCATTTTCTTAGAGATCATTCATTAAAAGGTGACATTGCTATTTCACATGTTAGAACTGAAAAACAACTTGCGGATTTTTTTACCAAACCATTGGATGAGAAAAGGTTTTGTGAACTTAGGAATGAACTTAATATTCTTGACTCTCGAAATGTGGCTTGAAACGTTGCACACCTGGTTGAAACTTCAAATGTTACATTTTATTGCTAAAACTGCCCCTCACCTCTTTTCCTCCTAAGAAAACTAATTTTAATGAAGAAATCTTGGAATTTATGACCATTTTTTATTGTTGATTACTTTCTGGTCATAATTACCAAGATTATTTGCCAAACCTGTCCTTGGATCACTATTAGTTATCTCTAAATACTCAGTTTTTGAGGGACACCGGACTAATCCGGACAGTCTCTCTTTCTTAGGTTTTCCAGGGCACCGCACTAGTCCGTCCTCTGACCGGACTAGTCCGGTCGGCCACGTATATAAGCAGCTGGATGACCCAAAACCGTTTCAAACCTCCATCCACTTTGAGTTGAACCCTCACCTCTCAAACCCTAGCCCCCAAATGTGATTTTCGTGGATGGAGACAATCTGACTTGGGTGACTCATGGTTCCAAGTACAGTGTCACCTATGATGAATTTGCAAGAATCCTCCACCTTGAACACAATTTGGATCATGATCTTGTTATCCACAATCTGCAACCCTTGGAGAAGGATGAGCTCAAATTTCTCTATGACACAAGGATGCCTTATGTCCCTCCCAATATCAAATATTTGAAGCCCTTCTATGTGGTCCTCAATAGAATTTTGAGGAAGACAATAGCCCCGAAAGATGGAGATGCGGGGACTATTCAAGGAACCTTGAGGACCCTAATGAAGGTCATTGGTTGGAGGAGACCGTTCAATGTCTTTGAATACATCTACAATGACATTGTGAACATCTCAATCACTCCAAATAGATCTTGCGGGTATGCCCTGTACATCATGTACATGATTGAGAAGGTGACTGGACTTGAGTTCGTCAAGGATGTTCACAATACGGGGCTGAAACCGCAAAAGCCCACCGAGTACACTCTACCTTCGGTTCCTGATGCACCTCCCTCCCCTGAAGCTGAGAGGAGGACTAAACAAACTCGGGATGTGAATGCCACAAGATCTTCAGCTGCTCCTCCTAGCTCTGCACCTGCCCATGAATCCTCCGGTGGTGTGCTCAAAATGCTCACCTCTATCTTTGCCTGCTGCCGCAAGATTGAAGTCAGGCAGAAGAAGCATCAACAATATGTCAATGCCAACATCAAAGCCATCTATGACAAGCTGGAGATTGAGCCGGTGGGATCCCCACCCGCCTTTGAGGACTCCGAGGAAGAGCGTGCTCCAGAGAATGATGATGGTGGTGAAGATGAAGACCGGAACGAGACTGAGGAAGAGAGTGGCGATGAGTGATTCCCCCTCAATTTTTCCCTTTTTGGTGCATTGATCCCAAAGGGGGAGAGATTGAGACTAGTAGGCGTGTCTTTATGTTTTTGTGATCAAGGGCGTGTACTTATTTTTAAAACCTTGTAATGCACTATTTCTTCTCTTATGTGTGATGCTTATTGTTGCTTGAATGATTATCTCTATGCTCATAATTGATTACCTTTACTTCATCACACCTTGTTGATCACACACCTGTTAGGCACCCCACCATAAGGTGTGTGCATATGTGAGAAGCTTTTTGTGGACTTATCATTATTCTCATATGTGCACACCTTATGAAAAATCAAGATTTTATTCTCAATTGTGATATCTCAAATGGTTGTCATCAATCACCAAAAAGGGGGAGATTGTAAGTGCATCTAGGATATCCCTTGTGGGTTTTGGCTAATTGATGACAAACATATGAGATCCTAATGAAACCACTGAGATGATTGCAGGACAAACAAGTGAAACAGCTCGGTGTGCACAAAAAGGTGAAAAATGAAGTGGTGTTCAAAGAGAGATATTTCGATGAAGCTTGGAAGACCAAATTAGATTTTGAATGTATAGGGAGTGTATGAAAGACACACTCCAAGAGCTCACAACCTTGCGCGAGGGTAAGGGATTAAAATTAACCTAACTTTCACAAAGCACCGGACTAGTCCGGTCCATGCATCCACCGGACTAGTCCGTTGACCTTTCTGGAGTCTCCCATATGTGGAGATCGGACTAGTCCGTTGAACTTTTTGGAGTTCATCTTCACACAGCACCAGACTAGTCCGAGCTTGGACCGGACTAGTCCGGCACACTTTCTGGACTTCAAAATGCACTGAGACCAGACAAGTTCGGACTTCCACTGGACTAGTCCAGTGTTATGGTTTTTCAACGGCTACCTTTTGGAAACCCTATAAATAGAGAGTCCACAGCTTTCCTATTGACACACACGTCGAATACTGATCAAAGAACAAACCCTAGCGCCGCCACTTCGTCCCAAGAGCCCAAAACACATCTCCCCACACATCTAAAGTGCAAAAAAAGTGAAATCAATTGAACACTTGGATTCAGGATTGGGAGATCGTCGTTCTTTCATTGCGAGCTCTTGGCGTTTGATCTTTCTACACTCATACTCTGCATTGTAATACTGTTGAGTGTATTTGATCACTTCTTTCGTTGTAACTCTCGTGGGAGCCCTCAACGTGTGAGGTTGCTTCACAAACTTGGTGATTACCCGTGATAGTGGAATCAAGTCGGCCTTCGTGGTGACTTGAAGAGGGAAAGGGTTCGAGACCCGGCTCTGTGTGAGCTTCCTCAACGAGGATGTAGATCTCGTGTTGAGATCGAACCTCGGGAAAAATTTGTGTGTCTTGCGCCTTATTTCATTTAAATTTTGTTCATTAGATCACTTGAGTGCTAAAACATCAACTTAAGGCAATTATAAGTTTTACCTGCATTCTTATATTAATCTCAAACAAAAATATCAGTTGTTCTCATTTCCGCTGCTAAAGAAATTTAGTTTCCCAAATAACACCTGATCAACACACATACTTTTAGCACACCGGACAAGTCCGCCCACACGACCGAACTAGTCCGGCCAACCAAGTTTTGACGATTCTATTAAGTGTGCAGGAAATTCAAAATGCCTATTCACCCCCCTCTAGTCCACATTCAATAGGCACAAGCCATCCTAAGGCAATGAACTAAATCATCATCGAACCAATGTTAATTCATAGCATAAGTGATTCATATTAACATAATCATGTCATAGCTAATTAGACTACAGTGGGGTTTTGTAGTGTTTATGATGATATAATGACAATGGTATAGCATAATCATAAATACTACTCCCACCACATACATGGAATCCACAATCAAACATGAAATGCTTCATCCAAGTATATGAACCATAGAAGACTAAAGATATCATCTTTATTATGAATAAAGTCACAAATACAAATAAGAATATAAGAACCATACCTTTCTCAATTAGGAATTGGGAGGAGACTCCTTCTACTCCACTCCTACTTGGACTATGGACTAGAGACTCTCCTTTCTACAGCCTATACTCATCTAAACCTATGGAGAGTAGTGGATACAATGGATGAATACTCAAGTGTTGTGTGATGATGTGAGGGGTCCTATTTATAGCTTAGAGAAGGGTCGGTTTCCGTCACCAAAAGCGTGTGAATCAGTCACCCATGACCTCTTCAAGTCGGGAGGAGCCTACACGTGGAGTTTGACCAAGAAAGGCACCAGGAGCTAGTCGGCCGACTAGGGGGGTCGGCAGACCTGGTCTTGGCCCCTTTCGTTGTGTGCTTCCTCCAGGTGGCTGACAGGTGGGTCCCATTGATTGATATTGGTTCTACACCATTGGATGGCCTCGGATACATCTGTTTGTGGGCCATTTGATCAATGTGGTGCCACTTGGCGTCGCCTGATTGGCTGGAATGATATTTTACAAGATCCATCCCCTTGGTTCACTTCATTTCTGCATAGAATCCTTGCATGCACTACTTTCTCCGAGGACAAGTGAAAATAGGTTAAATTGAAAGGTGATGTGTGCAAGAAATAACAATTCCTTCATATAATTGAGTTATATTGACGGGTGAAATTGGTATATATCAGCCGCCAACAAACTCCCCCAAGCTTATCCTTTGCTCGTCCCGAGCAAAGTCAAGACTTTAGGTTGATGATCAGGAGATGCTACTACGTTCTATTTTTCAAAAGTACTATGTGCACAAAAAAAATACTCTACCTAGTATTGCAAAAATTGGCACGGTACTTCACCCATCTTGAGTCATTACGGGGCGTATGCCATCTCCTATTCATGGGTGGTTGAAAGATAGAACAACTAATGGAGCACACTGTTGACGGCTCCTAAGATATACTAACAAATCATCCCTGGCAACGGCGCCAGAAATGCTTGTTGACGGCTCCTAAGATATACTAACAACTCATCCCCAGCAACGGCGCCAGAAATGCTTGTTGGTATTTCTTAACACCACAGATAATCTCCGGTAAAGAGATGAGATCCACAAGCGCACGGAAGATACCGTTGTAGCATTTCACCCATGAGTATTCCCAAGGGTATCGTATTTGTCCCAAAGGAAGTCAATGGAGTGAAGTATATACTACTCTTATGGTCAAGCTATGGATACTGATCCATTATCCGGACAGTGATAAGTTGATAATAGGGGTAGTGTGACACACACCTAGGCAATCTATTCTAAAGGGTAAAAGGGCTCCTAGAGGGAGATTGGATTGACAGTTAGAGAGTTGCTCCTACAATGCTTCTAATACATATACATAGCCTAAGGTAGATACTAATGGTCATGTCAATGATTAATTCCTAGGCAATGCTATTCAACAGATCGGGCATGGGCTTACCCCCAGCAATACTAGGGCGACTCCCGCCAAGAGCCTGTGGTATAGCCGAACGTGGAGGATTACAAAGAACAGATAGGGTTGTCACCACCTACTGCCTACCTCTTCAATTTGTGGGTCTATGAGACATCCAACGCTACTTAAATACCCTAGGACCATGCTAGCATACTAAGCAAATACCTTAGGAGCCATGGCACAAGCCATCCTAAGGCAATGACTAACCTAAACATCGTTGAACCAATGTTGAAGCATAGCATAAGTCATTCATATTAACATAATCATATCATAACTACATAGACTATAGTGGGGGTCTATAGTGTTTATGACCATAAGATGTGATCATGAGAGTGAAATCATAAATACTATACCTTCCACATACATGGACTCCACAATCAAACAAGAAACGCTTTGTCCAAGTATACATATAAAAGAAGACTAAAGATAATATCTTTATTGAGCACAAAGTCACAAATACAAGAAGGAATACATAAGACATACCTTTCCCAATGTGGAATTGGGAAGAGAGACTCCTTCTACTCCTTTCCCAATTTGGACTTGGGACTAGAGGCTCTCCTCTTTACATCCTAACTCCTCTAAGGACTATGGAAGATAGTGTATATAATAGAATGATGCCCAAGTGGTGTGTGTTGAAGTGAGGGGTAGGGGGTCCTATTTATACTAGTGTTGAGGTCGGTTCCCTCCACCAAAAGCGCGTGAATCAGTCACCATTGACTCCAGGGAGCCGGGAGGAGCCAACACGTGGAGTCTGACCGAGTTTGGTGCAAAGACCAGGTCGGTCGACCCCCTGGTTCGGCCGACCTGGTCATTGCATCGTTTCTCGTGTGCTTTCTCCAGGTGGCTGCCAGGTGGGTCCCATTGATGTATATGGGTGATACACCATTGGATCTCCTCGGATACTTCTATTGGTGGGCCATTTGATCCATGGGATGCCATGTGTCGTCGCCTGATTCGCTGGGATGATATTTTATAGGATTGGTCCCTCTACATTTCCTCATTTCCTGCATAAAATGTTGCATACACATATTTCTCCATGTCCAAGTGGAATTGGGTTAGATAGAGAGGTGATGTGTGCAAGAAATGATCAATCCTTCACATAATTGAGTTGAATTGATGGATGAAATTAGTATATAACAGCCGTCAACAAACTCCCCCAAGCTTATCCTTTGCTCGCCCCGAGCAAAGTCAATACTTTAGGTTGATGATCAGGAGTTGCTACAATATCTTATTTTCAAAAGTATCTAATGCACAACAGGATACTCTACCTAGTATTGCAGAAATTGGCTATATACCCTACCTTTCTTAAGTTATCATGGGGCTTATGCTTTTTCATATTCATGAGTAGTTGAAAGGTAGAATAGCAAATGGAGCAAACATAGCCTAGAACTCAAGTTCCACTTAAATCCCGGAGAATTCAATTTAGATATTAAGTACCTCAATTTGATTCTCTCAATCACTCCTTTGTGGATAGTGGGAATATTTCCTCATCAAAGCATTGTGCCTCTACTATTCCTACTCATTGAATATGGCTTGTATGTGGAGCTTGGTAAGGAAAGTAAGTTGGCATATTTGCATCACATATATTGCTAAGTCAAAAGAGTAAGCCTTAGGAGAATTCAAATCAAAACTTTTTGATTCAAGACTAGTGCATGTGTGAATGAGTGGAACTGGATGTGGATACTTGAGATAACTCCTTGGTATAATCTCTCTTTCTTTTGCAGGGATGAAACTTGGCTACTTTTCTTTTCTCTTTTTTTTTCTCATGCTTATAATGTAAGCATGTTTTTTTTCAATTTTTTTTGTATCCATGTCTTCTACTCCCTTTCTTTGCAATGAATTTGAAGAGAGTGCTAAACATGAATAACATTGAGTTTCTCTTTTTATTGTGGTATGGTGGATATGATGGATGTTTTGCTTACTTCTAGTGTAGAAGTATGGCATGTGCAAGTGAAGTCTTGAATTCAAAAAGAGTTGAATTGTTTCTTACATAGGTCTATACTAGTTTGACTAGGTTCAATGTGAAAGCAAATAGCATATGCATAAGGTTTTGTCAATGTATGAACATCATATGGCATTGGTAGGTATGTCCAATCAATTGAGGGAAACTTAAATCTTTTTAGAATTTCTCCGGAAATCTAACTTTCAAACTAGGACTAGCAGCCCTATTACTAATTCTAATCTTGCAACAACCTAGAATTAGATTGAGCTTTTGCTACCCACAACTTCCAAATTAAGGTAAGAGTATTTCAAACCAATGAAAACAATATTCAGAGAGTAGCAAGTTGTAAACTAGAGACTTAGGAAAATAAAACAGAGCAACTATTCATCATTTCATTTATGTGAATTCTATATCATTCTTACCGCACATCTTTATTTGATGAAAGCAAATCTAACCTATTTTTATATATTTTTTTAATGCAAGGTGGATGATGGATGGAAAATATGCAATGGATGATTTGAAATAAAAATGTAGTGGGTGTGATACAAGTTACCTCAAGTGGGGGTCCTCCCCCAAGCTTATTCTTGATCAAGGTCCGTGATAGGGGTTGAAACCCTAACGACGGAGGTAGGCCATGAGTTGGCCTATAATGTTGCAGCGTGGCTTTGACAATGGAGGTTTGAGTGTTGATTGTTGTGTTGCATCCCATGGACACCATGAGTGTGGTTGAATAGAGTGTTTTCGATGTTGATCGTCCGCACATCAGGGTCTCCATGTGTTGGGTGTGATTTTTCATTCCTTGGCTTCTAGCCACATAAGAACAACTTGCACCCAATGATGGTGGCAAGTCCCTTGAGCTTGAATGAGTGCTTAGAATAGTTGAGAGCATAATGCTCTCACCCATTCGTGGCAGCCCATTGGTTGCTCATGGAGGGTTCCCATTTCATATCTCTTGCCTCATATAGTTATGATTGACCTTCGGGCATAATTTCTGATAGGTAGCAACCATCCTCATTTACTCCTTGGCCAAGAGATGTTGAAATGAGATCCTCTAGGGATCCTAACAATCAACTTCTTGAATGCCTGCATAGTAATATTATTTCTGAAAACTTCCACTCTTGAATAGAGAGGGATGGTTAGCTCCCGAGACTTGTACAAATGAACGTTGGAGTTAGGTAACCGAACTTTCAATTGTACATACGGGGAAGAACAAAATCAAATATGCACTAGATCCAATGTCGAGTGTATCTATGATCATGTGTTATTCATTGATAAGAGTGGAGCCTTATGTATAATTCATGTTGCATATTTTCTAAAGCTCCTACTCATAGCAATGCACGTGATAGAATACGCTACATGGATCCCTACACCTTTTAAAGTTTCTAACCATCTTAGCTTTCAAGAGCAAATTTTTATCATTTAGACCATGACAAACAAGATCCTCAATTTTATCCTCCTAAACTTCACTAGGAATTAAAAATTTAGTGACTCCTCCAAAAAATGCAATTCAATTTTAGAGCAAGGATATCACTTATTCCTAGGAGTTTGAAATCTAGTGACACCATCTATGCATGAAGCTCAATTAAAAATTATGGCTGTCACTATGCCAAAGTTTCTATATGCCAACTCACCAATTAAGTCATGCCCAAAAGTTTTGTTTTCTAAACCTTGACAAAAATGACTAAGTTTACAAAACAATTCTTAAAGGATTCTAGGTACTTGTTTGAGATTTTTCCAAGTAAGGTGGGATTTCCTTTTGGAGATCCAAAAGTCAATACCCACGCTTACTCTTGTGAGGATGCTTGAGAATTGAATGATGAGGAAGTGTCAACCTTCCTCACAAATGGAAGCAAATAGATTCAATTCTATGGCAAACCAAACAATGGAAAATTCTAAACTCATACCTTATTTGGGGATTAGTTGGTGACGAAGGTCTTTGTGTGAGAAACTCACAACCTTGATTTTTTGCGTAGGCTTGATAGTTGATGTCAAATGCCCAGTTGAGGTTAAATTAGGCGATGGATTTGGTTTTGGCTCCTCCATTGGGTCATCCTCTTGAACATTTCTCTTCCTCAAACTCAAAAAGAGTTTGAAGGAGAGAAATGTTCTCAAATCCTCCCAATGGTGACTTGAGCTTGATGAAACCTTCCACTTTCTTGCCAAACCACCTCTTCACAATTTTGACCTGGCCGCACTTTAATAAAGAACACACAAAACAACTCGAAGAAGGGTTACGTTAGCCAAAAGCAAATTGAACCCAATTTTCAAATTGTCTTGCCCAGCTTGAAATAACTTGTAAATGCAATGAGGGTCAAAGCAAATCTTTTTGGTTTGAACTAGGAAGATAAATTCAAGTGGTCATGCACGTAGTTCATATCCAATTAAATTTCTCCCCTAATTCAAATTTTTTGTTTTATGATGGTTGGAAATTTTTACTTTCCAACATGCAAGTGTGGAATTTCTAACATGCAAATGCAAGGGTTGATGCAATTTGGAAAACAAATATGATATAACTACCAATTAACCTATTGGCAAGGACTCACCGAATTTTTGAAGTCCGATGAGTAGGACTTACCTCCGTTCTGTTCAACGTGATGATTTGTTGTACAATCCCGGAGTTGAAGATGTGGATGATTTCTTTTGTTTTGACATGCCAAACTCATTTGGCTGTCATTTGGACATGTGGGCCACATGGTGGCCCTAGCCTCTCCCCGTTGTATTGATATAGACATGTTGTTGTAGCGACGGGTTCTCCCTCTTGAATATATTCCTTCATGAGCATGGTGAGGCTTTGTCCTTCTTAGGGGTGCCACTGTGACCATATTGCTATTCCATTGAATCAACCCATACCTTGATCATGGTCAAAGGCCTCCTTGGGCATGATGACATGTGGATTCCACAATCAAACAAGAAACGCTTCACCCACAATGTCACTTGCCCTAGGTTGAATGGGTTTGGTCGAAGTGTGGGAATCCCAACAAGTGATGTGGGATATCTTGGAATTTGAATGCTCCTTAAGTTCTTGTCCTTGGCCAAGATCTTCATGTGAATATTGTCTTGATTTCTGCTTGGCCAAGATAATTCAAGGTAGGCTAGTTGAACTTAAATCCCTTGGAAAGCCATAGCCTCCTTGAATACAAGGGTGATTTTAATTCCACCCTTGACCTCCTTGTGAATGGTAGCCATTGGAGTTGTTGTTTGAAAAAGGTCCTCATGGGTCTTAGGGAAATAATTCCCATGCGTCCCATGATGACATGGATTTTCACAAATCATGTGAATATCCACGACTTGGATTATCCAAACAAATCTCTAATGACTTGTATATTCATGACACTTCAATGGGAGGTGTAGTTCCATAACTAGCATATCCACCTTGTGAAGTGGTGTGCATGACAAGCTATGGGAACTTGAGCATTCTTTAATCCACCCCTTGAGTGGAGACCTTCTTCTCATCCATGATGAATGAGAATAGGACTCCTTCAGCTCCAGCATGAATGTGGTCATGGATTGGTGGAGCCAACCCATGACATGAGTGTTGGATGAAGAGCCAGCTATCCACCTCATGGTGGAGGCAAACCAAGAAGAACTTCTTGGTGCCTTCCCCAAGCTTGGGTATGGATGACTTTGGCTCCTACTGAAAGCTGAAATTCTCCCGCAAAAAACAATGGTGTTGCCTAGCGGACATTTGTTGAGGTACGCCTTAAATCATCTTGCAGTTTAGCACTTGCGTCCTCGTTGGCCATCCCATACAATGGGGTTGGCCAACACTACCCTGTTTTCACACAAAGGAGAAAACAAACAAGGGTAATTCTGTCTAATAACTATTAGTACCTATAGCTTAATCACAAGTGATAGCTATCCTTCACTTCCTTTGCCTTCCCCGGCAACGTTGCCAGAAATGCTTGTTGACGGTTCCTAAGATATACTAACAAATCATCCCCGGCAACGGCGCCAGAAATGCTTGTTGACGGCTCCTAAGATATACTAACAACTCATCCCCGGCAACGGCGCCAGAAATGTTTGTTGGTATTTCTTAACACCACGGATCATCTCCGGTAAAGAGATGAGATCTGCAAGCGCACGGAAGATACTGTTGTAGCATTTAACCCATGAGTATTCCCAAGGGTATCGTATTTATCCCAAAGGAAGGCAATAGAGTAAAGTATATACTACTCTTATGGTCAAGCTATGGGATACTAATCCATTATCCGGACAGTGGTAAGTTGATAATAGGGGTAGTGTGACACACACCTAGACAATCTATTCTAAACGGTAAAATGGGTCCTAGAGGGAGATTGGATTGAGAGTTAGAGAGTTGCTCCTACAATGCTTCTAATACATATACATAGCCTAAGGTAGATACTAATGGTCATGTCAATGATTAATTCCTAGGCAATGCTATTCAACAGATCGGGCATGGGCTTACCCCTAGCAATACTAGGGCGACTCCCGCCAAGAGCCTGTGGCATAGCCGAACGTGGAGGATTACAAAGGACAGATAGGGCTGTCACCACCTACTGCCTATCTCTTCAATCCGTGGGTCTACGAGACATCCAACGCTACTTAAATACCCTAGCACCATGCTAGCATACTAAGCAAATACCTTAGGAGCCATGGCACAAGCCATCGTAAGGCAATGACTAACCTAAACATCGTTAAACCAATGTTGAAGAATAGCATAAGTCATTCATATTAACATAATCATATCATAACTACATAGACTATAGTGGGGGTCTATAGTGTTTATGACCATAAGATGTGATCATGAGAGTGAAATCATAAAGACTATACCTTCCACATACATGAACTCCACAATCAAACAAGAAACACTTTGTCCAAGTATACGTATAAAAGAATACTAAAGATAATACCTTTATTGAGCACAAAGTCACAAATACAAGAAGGAATACATAAGCCATACCTTTCCCGATGTGGAATTGGGAAGAGAGACACCTTCTACTTCTTTCCCGATTTGGACTTGGGACTAGAGGCTCTCCTCTCTACATCCTAACTCCTCTAAGGACTATGGAAGATAGTGTATATAATAGAATGATGCCCAGTGGTGTGTGTTGAAGTGATGGGTAGGGGGTCCTATTTATACTAGTGTTGAGGTCGGTTCCTGCCACAAAAAGCGCGCGAATCAGTCACCATTGACTCCAAGGAGCTGGGAGGAGCCAACACGTGGACGCTGACCGAGTTTGGTGCAAAGACTAGGTCAGCCGACCCCTGGTTCGGCCGACCAGGTCATTGCACCGTTTCTCGTGTGATTTCTCCAGGTGGCTACCAGGTGGGTCCCATTGATGTATATGGGTGATACACCGTTGGATCTCCTCGGATACTTCTGTTTGTGGGCCATTTGATCCATTGTATGCCACGTGTCGTCGCTTGATTCACTGGGATGATATTTTATAGGATTGGTGCCTCTACATTTCCTCATTTCCTGCATAAAATGCTGCATACACATATTTCTCCAAGTCCAAGTGGAATTGGGTTAGATAGAGAGGTGATGTGTGCATGAAATGATCAATCCTTCACATAATTGAGTTAAATTAATAGATGAAATTGGTATATAACAGCTGTCAACACACACATACCCTAGAAATCAAGTTCCACTCAAATTCCAGAGAGTTCAATTTAGATTTTAAGTATCTCAATTTGATTCTCTCAAGTCTCTCCTTTGTGTGTAGTGGAAATTTGTCCTCACCAAGGCATTGTGCCTAAATTCATCCTACCTCTACATAAGGCTTGTATGTGGAGCCTGGTAGGGAATATACTAGGCATATTTGCAACACATAATATTGCTAAGTCAAAAGAGCAAGCCTTAGAAGAAATCAATTCAAAACCATTTGGTTCAAGACTTGTCCATGTGTGATGGAATCGAATGGATGTGGATCTTGAGATGACTTCTTTTTGAGTGGACTCCCTTATTTTGCAGGGATGAAACGTGGCTACTTCTCTCTTTTTCCCTTTTTGTATCATGCTTATGATGTAAGCATGCATTTTCTTTTTCTTGTAGCCATGTCTTCTACTCCCTTTTATGCAATGAATATTTGAGAGAGCACTAATCATGAATGATATGGAGTTTCTCTTTTCATTGTGGAATGGTGGTATGATGAGAATTTGCTTACTTCTGGTGTAGAAGTATAGCATGTGCAAGTGAAGTCTTGAATTAAAAAAGTAATGAAAGAAATCTCACATAGGTCTACACTAGTTTGAAAAATCTCAATGTGAAGACAAATAGCATATGCATAAGGTTTATCAATATAATGTATCATATGGCTCTGGTGGGTATTTCCAATCAAATGAGGATAACTTAAATCTTTTTAGAGTTTCTCCAGAAATCTAAGTTTCACTATCAAGCTAGGAATAGAAGCCCTATCACTATATCATATCTCACAACAACTTAAAATGGATTAAGCTTTTGCTACCCACAATTCCCAAATCAAGGCAAAAGCAATTTTAGCCAATGAGAGCAATATGTTGGAGAGTAGTAAGTTGTAAACTAGAGATTTAGGAAAATTAAAATAGAGAAACTATTCATCATTTCATCTATGTGAATTCCATGTCATTCTTACCGCACATCATTTATTTTATTGAAAGCAAAACTATCCTATTTTTTAAATGCGAGGTGGATGATGGGTATGCGGAAAATAAATATGCAAGGGTTTGATACAATTCACCTCAAGTGGGGGGGGGGTGGGTCCTCCACCAAGCTTGTTCTTCACTCACCTCCATGATGAGGGATGAACCCTTGGTGACGGAAGTATGCCGCGAGATCGGCTTTTTGTTGTTGTAGCGTCAAGTTGAGGTTGATGAATTGAGCGTCCATGTGTTGTTGCCAGTCTTGGGTACCTTGGACATGCCCTTGGAGAGTGTTGTAGATGTCACCCATTCTCACTTCAAGCTCCTCCATACATCTAGAGAGGTCCGTTATTCCTTGGCTATAGTCACAATGACTTCTAGCCGAAGTGGAACGACATCTTCTCATTGATGTTCATGGCAAGCTGCTAGAGCTTGAAGTGGATAGGGGTGTCTCCCATGTAGCACCTGGCCATCCATGCCAAGACGGACCTTCGGTCTCATACGAAGGAGGTTGAGTCCATCCGGGTGCATTACCCGTTGGGTTCTCTTCCTCTTCGTATTTATGGACCGTGGAGGTTGTCGGGGGCATGGCCGCTCTCCTTGTGCGACTTCTAGTTACCCTGCCAGAGACATTACTTCTTCCGACATCCTCGATAGGAAGTAGGTCAATGGTTAGCCTCCGACATTTGTACAAATGAAAATTCGAGTTAGGTAACCAGATTTCATTAACAAAGCCGGGATAATAGAATATCAAAGAGCCATCTTGATCATTCTTAAGGGTATGTCCTTGCACTAAATATTTTTTATCAACCAATTCTCTTTCATTTTCAATGTACACAAATGAAGAAATTCTAGTGCTCCTGCCCTAGTAGCGATACAGGTGATCAATGAAGTCCATTCAATTGGCCTTACCCTTGGAATGTAATCTAACCATTGTGTCATCATGACAATAATTGAAGCAACTTTTATCTTTTTAATCATTCCAAATAAAAATTTTAGCTCATCATGATGCAATATCCTTACATCTCCTCTAGGGAACATAGTCATAGCCACCCATCTATGCATGAAGCGTAAAGTAGGGTTGTGGAAGTGGCTATTCGTAGGTGCACTACATCAGACCTCACCAGTTAAATCTTGCAAAAACTTTGTTTGTTAAACATAGGCAAAGTGTCTAAACCTAGCAAACAACATTTATGGAAGCCTAAGATTTAACTTAATTATTTCCATAGGATGTTGTACTCTTTTTGAAATAATCTAAAAGTAATACCATCAAATCCTATTTTGAGTGTGCAAAGGAATTGTATGGAGAGAAGGCGCGAACCTTTCTCCTCTATGTGAGCAAAATTTTCCCTTCCTAGTGCGTTCCAAATGGAAAAGAATTTGGAATTCGTACTTATTTTAGAGATCAAATCCGTATCATAAGCTTTTGCATGAGAAAACTCACGATCTTGGAGGAGCTTGTGTGCTTGATCTTCAACTTCAATTTGCATGTTGAGGTTGTCGTCATGAAGAAGTTGATGTGGGTTGGTCCTCTCACCCATGGTAGTGTAATCTCCTACACCCCCCCTCTGTGAACTTGGTGTAGCAATGGAAGAGGGGTGTGCACTTGAGTCTCCACCATGGCTTGAGCTTACAGCCTCCTTCCTCTTTCCGTACAACCTTTTAATTCCTTTCATGGCCACAACAAGCAAGGACACACCAAGGAAAAACCTTGAAAGAGGTGATGTTAGTGAAAACAAACACCGGCAAGTTTTCTCTTGAAGAAATTGAGAGAGAATTACAAATGCAAACAAAAGCAAATCTTTTTGAGTTGGTTTTTGAGCAAGAGTGCTTCAATGAAGAGCAAAAGTGACTTTGGGGATGTATGAAATGAGGAGAAGTGTGAGGAGAAGAGCTCCTCACGGCCATATTTTATAGTTTGCAATCCCCAACGGTCACTAGGAAACCAAATGTAGCCATTGGAGGAGAGAGAGCCAAAATGGCTCTTTCCCCTAGTCGGCTGACCTGGCAGGTGGGCCCCCTACTCTCCCTTTTGGTAGGTGGCTCCCCAATGGCTATGGAATCAGCACGTTGGTGAAATACCACTTTTGCAGCTTAGAAAAATTGTTTTCCAAATAAAAATTCTTTTTTCAAAACCCAATAATTTTCTTTTTGTGAAAAATAAAGAAATAATAATAATAGTTGAGATTATAAGATTCTCATCTTGCTTAGAAAATCAAATATGCAGTGGGGAGAATCCAACTAAAGGGGGAAATCCAAATAAAGAGAAAAGAAAAACAAAGAAAAGGATAACTACCAATTTAACCTATTGGCTAGGTCTCACCACCGTACGATGAGATGGACATTTCTGCTTCTTCATTTCTTGACATCTGGGCCCGGAGGGATGGGTTCGGACGGCTTGTCTTGCTTCTTCTGCCATACCTTCTTTGGCTGCTTGGTGGACTTGGGCCTTTGAGGAGGCTCAAACTTCTCTATCTTCTTGGGGTGTCGGCGTGGACGATAAGACGGGTTTTCCGCATAGATCAAATTCCTCATGAATGCAATGAGCGATTCCACCTTTGGAGGTGTGATTTCGACCTCTTGAATGTGTTTAACATTCGCCCCAATGCAGATCATTGAGCATTGCTCCAACTTTGGGCGAAAGTTAAACTTCTCCTCTTTGCCATTGATATGGAAGTGGATTTCTCCAGCTCCCACATCTATGCAAGCCTTTGCGGTAATTAGGAACGGGCGCCCAAGAATGAGCGACGTATCCTTCTTGACTTCCATGTCGAGCACCACGAAATCCACAGGTATGAAGCAGTTCTGGATTTTCACCAGGACATCTTCATCGATACCCGCCGTATAATGGACTGAAGAATCAACCAGCTGGAGCAGCAATTGTGTTGGAGTAAGCTCCGTGAAGTTCAGCTGGTCGAAAACCACCTTGGGCATCACATTCACACTTGCTGCAAGGTCACAAAGGGCCTTGTCAAAGTGGTGTGCCCCAATTGAGCATGGGATTGTAGGACATCCAGGTTCCTTCAGCAAGTTGTCTCCTTGTGAAGAAATCATGTTGGCACTTTCCATGGGAGGTTTGAGCAGTCCTGGCATCTTGCCATTCTCTATTGGACGAACAACAGCTGCCAGTTGAGCCAATTGAGTTTCCAACATCTTGTTGAAACTCAATTGATACTTGAAGGCTGAGGATAATCCTTCAATCTTGGCATTTATGCTCTCTAGGGTCTTGTCATTGGCCAACAGCTTCTTGGATATAGCCTCATTGATCTTCAGCTGGCCAATGGCAAGTTCTCTCAAGTTGGGCTCATTTCCATTGTTGCCATTGTTGGTGTACCCCCCTTAAAAGAATGGGTGTGGTTGGCCCCACCCTTGACCTCCTGGATGATAGCCATTGTTGTTTCCATTGTTGGCTATGTATAAGGCATCCTCATGGGTTTCTGGGCAGTCATTACCCATATAGCCCGTGTTGCCACAAACTTCACAAGTGATGTGAGAGTATAAGGAATAGGCATTGCCGCTTACTTCACCATTGTCTCGTCCATCAATTATCATCATTAGGATGTTCAATTTAGCAGCAATCATGTCCATCTCTTTCAAGGTGTGCATGCCTCACTGGTGGGTATGGAGATGCTCATCGCTCCAACACATGTTTGACACCATCTTCTCAATCAAATCTTTAGCTTTGGGCACTGTCAATGAGAAGATGGCACCTCTAGCAGCAGCTTCAACATGGTCACGGACGGAAGGGATCAACCCGTTGTAAAAGTTTTGGATGATGAGCCAGTCATCCATCCCATGGTGGGGACAGGCTAGGATATACCCCTGTAGTCTTTTCGAAGCCTCATGAATAGATTCCTTGGCATCTTGCTGAAAGCTGGAAATTCTTCCACGTAGGGCATTGGTCTTGCCCAACGGGAAAATCTTGGTGAGGAATGTTGTAGAACACTTCTCCAAAGTATCTAAATCACTTTGGTTTGCGTAGAACCACTATTTCACTCTCCCGAGAAGAGAGAACGGGAACAACCTAATACGGACAACATCAGGGGATACATCCAATCTTAAAAGTGTTGCGGATCTCAAGGAACTGTTGCAGATGCGCACTTGCATCCTCGTTAGCCTTCCCACAAAATGGGTTGCCTTGCACCATAGTGATAAGGCTAGTCTTGATTTCGATGTTTACGTCTCCCGTGTTAACAGTGGGCCCAACAGGCACATTGTTAGCACAGGGAGCCGAAAACTCACGAAGGGTCTTCTGGGCCATTTGTGTTTCAATTGTTTGTGTAGTTCTGCTGGCTTCCTTTGCTGCTCGAAGCTTCTGAGGAGTAACGACATGAGGTCAATCTCTTAGAAGGGATTTGGGGTCTCCAACAAAGTTTTCCGACAAATGGAAACCAGACATACACCACCCTATTTTCACATAAAATGCGAAAACAAAGAAGGGTCATCCTACTAAAACCTACCAGGGTCCTATCCTATTAACTCAATCATGTAATACATTGGCTACATTTCCCGGTAATGGCGCCAGAAATGCTTGTTGATATTTTCTACACACTACTAACAATTCATCCCTAGCAGTGGTGCCAGAAATGCTTGTTGGTAGGTTTTAATTATCAAGTGAACATCTGCAAGCGCACGAAAACTATCGATGTAGCATTTCCCCTTTAAAGAGTATTCCCAAAGGGTGTCATTTGTATTTTCGCAAAGGAAAGCTAAATGGAAGTAAAACAAACATCAAGTGGAAAGGCTAGGTTAGATTAGGTAGGGTTCTAGCAAGGATGAGTTTAATGATAAGTGGAGGTATTGTGACACACACAAGAGCATCCTATCCTAAGGGAATAAATAAGGTAATAGAGGGACTATGCAAAGAGTTAGGTAGATACTCCTACTATGCTTCTAATGTACATATACATAGCCTAAGTTAGTTACTAATGATCATGTTAATTATGAATTCTCATGCTACATGGATTAACACATCGGACACGGGTTTACCCCTAGCAACACTAGGTGATTCCCGCCAAGAGCATGTGGCATAGCCGAATGTGGAGGATTACAAAGGACAACGACTCCCGCCAAGAGCATGTGGCATAGCCGAACGTGGAGGATTACAAAGGACAGATAGGGCTATCACCACCTACTGCCTACCTCTTCAATATGTGGGTCTATGAGACATTCAATGCTACTCTCTATTCTAGCACCATGCTAGCATATTAAGTAATTACCTTAAGAGCCTAGGCACAAGCCATCCTAAGGCAATGAACTAATCATCATTGAACCAATGTTAATTCATGGCATAAGTGATTCATATTAACATAGTCATATCATAGCTAATTAGGCTATAGTGGAGGTTTATAGTGTTTATGATAATGTAATGAGCATGGTATAGCACAACCATAAATACTATTCTTACAACATACATGGAATCCAATCAAACAAGAAACACTTCATCCAAGTATATGAACAATAGAAGACTAAAGATATCATCTTTATTATGAATAAAGTCACAAATACAAATAGGAATATGGGAGACATACCTTTCCAAATTAGGAAGAGACTACTTCTACTCCTCTCCTACTTGGACTATGTACTAGAGACTCTCCTCTCTAAAGCCTATACTCCTCTAAAACTATGTAGAGTAGTGGATACAATGGATGAATACTCAAGTGGTGTGTGTTGAAGTGAGGGGTCCTATTTATAGCTTGGAGAAGAGTCAGTTCCCACCACCAAAAGTGTGCAAATAAGTCACTCATGACCTCTTCAAGTCGGGAGGAGCCTACACGTGGAGTTTGATCGAGAAAGGCGCTAGGACCTAGTATGCGATCTAGGAGGGTCGGCCGACCTGGTCTTGACCCCTTTTGCGGTGTGCTTCCTCCAGGTGACTAACAGGTGGGTGCCATTGACTGATATTGGTGCTACACCATTGGATGGCCTCATATACTTCTATTTGTGGGCCATTTGATCCATGTGGTGCCACGTGGCATCGCCTGATTGGCTGGAATGATATTTTATAGGATCCGTCCCCTTATTTCACTTCATTTCTTTATAGAATCTCTGCATGCACTACTTTATCCAAGAACAAGTGGAAATAGGTTAAATAAAAAGGTGATGTGTGCCAGAAATGACAATTTATTGACATAATTGAGTTATATTAACGGGTGAAATTTGTGTATAACAGCCGTCGACAAAGGTGAGAAGACAATTAATACCTTGGGAGGCTTCCGCTCCAGCTGCCGCAAAACTTATTCTTCTGTGGTCGAGAGTCAGAGCTCACCGGCCTTGTGAGGCAGAGACTTCGAACCTAGGCCACGAGCTTGCTGTAGGAGTTGGAGTCGCCTCACCGAGACTTCCCTCGGCTAGGAAGGACCCCCGGACAGAGCCTGTAGTTGGCACTGGGGTTGGGGTCGATTTGCCGGAGCTAGCGCCCCTCATGGATACCGATTCTGAAGAAGGTTTGGCCGCCGAAGTTCGGCTTGGTTGGGGGGGGAGATGAAGCTGGGGATGGACTCGATCTAATGGAGCTCCCATCAGCATGTCTCAGCTTCCTCTTCCGGTTGGAAGATTCGGTAGGCTCCATGGCTTTGCCCTTGTTGACGTCATCGACCCTCCTGCTTGGAGTAGTGGGAGCTCTTCCGAAGCTCCGAGAATTGAAATTCTGGAGGTCCCACGCTTCTCCTTTAAGTCGAGATCATCCAGCTCCGACATCCCTTTTCGAAGCTCCCTCCTGAACTCAGGAACCATGTTCAAAGGGAGGAAGTCCGCTAGTGGAGTCAGAGAATCCTGAGTGATGGCTCCGTGTTGAAGCTTATGGAGATGGAGCTTCAAAGCCTCATCATCCAAATTAGTCCAAAAACCAGCTTTGATCCGGTTGTGATCCATCTCGCTGTTGCAAGCCCATGCGGGCCACTCCCTCATCTTCAGCGGAGCCAACCTGTTGACCAGGAAGTTACCGAAGACCATCTAAGGGGTCACTCCACCCTCGACACATTGTTGGATCTTTGTCATGACGGGTTTGTATGCTTCAGACAATACCTGAGTTGCGTTCCAAGCGTCAGTGTCGACATTCGGGAGGCTTTTAGGCAACTCCGGCCTGTCGTGATGTCCACCCAATCCTTCTTCCAGTTGTCCCACTTCGCGGAGGGGAAGGTCTTCAAGTACTTGAAGGGACGGTTCTTGCGTTTCATGAAGTAAATAGAAGTTGATCAACTCACTCCACTTTCCGGTAGTGTGGACCATAGAGAAGGTCCGGAAGAGCTTGATGCTTGGCGGTACACCCACCCACATCTCGCAGAAGTGGACAAAAGTCTCCACTATCAAGAATGAGTGAGGGTCGAGGTGATGAAGCTGGAGCCCATAGATGTCCAGCAACATCAGGAGGAGGCTTTCCTTCTTAAGTAAGCCTCTGCAGCTCTTGGAATGAAACCACAACGGGATCAAAATCACATTCTAAATATTTACCCTGTCCATTCGGGCAAAAAAGTCACACCAGGTGAACCATTGTCATGATGGGAAGTTGGAAACCCGGGGGCGGTGGCCTGACAGAGCTACAGAGGTTGAGCTTGGAACTGTCTCATGAACATGTAAATACAGTGCAACAATATCCTGGCTATGGTTATTGCCTTGCTGAGGAGTATGGGTCGTCCGACCCTCTATTACTTAGCTGCAACACTGAGGAGGTAGAGTATACATGCTTAGGGTGCAGGACCAGGCTGAGCAGGGCTGCACACTCTGGACCTCCTGCTGGCATTAGCAGAAGTATAGGCCGACCATCCCCCCAGTACTCAGCCACTACGCTGTGGTGGGGGGGGCAAAGTGTAGACACTTAAGGTGCAGGACTAGGCTAAGCAAGCTGTACACTCTGGACCTCCCGCTGGCGTTAGCCTTTCAGGGGAGGGACCTTTCAACGCCACGAGACCGCAAGCAAGAAAATAACCAAAATACCCCGGATTCCTTGGCTCCCGCCTTGCTCAGGGTGTATGCTGTCTGTCTCCCAGTACTCAACCGTAGCGCTGGGGAAGCAGAGTGCGCACGCTTACGGTACGGGACCATGCCAAGTAGGCTGCACACCCTGGACCTCCCGCTTGGCATAGGCCTTTCATGGGGGGACCATCTGGATCCTCAGGACCGCAAAAAAGATGACGGCCAAAAAACTGCAGATATGCCACACTTAACTTAACTAGACCCGCACTCTGCCCGCGCTCGAAGTAGACGGCGTTGTTGTTGCCGTGGCGACAGAAAACTGCTTGATATGCTGCCCATGGGCCCTCTTAGAGGCCCCATGGTAGGTGTAGCCAACTGGTTTGGCTCGCCTACCACTTAGTCGCAGGATGTCGATGGGGGGGGGGGGGGGCAGCAGAGTAGAAGAGCTTGGGTAGTTGATGCCGATGGGCACCCTGGGGGTGCCGGACTTTGGACTGAGATGCGTGGTCATCGCCGAAGAGGTCTTCGGCGGCGATGGCGACAAGGCAGTCGCCGAGCCAGGCGGCACCCACCCTCAACGTTAAGAAACGTCGACAACAGAACCCCTGGGTGGTGTCGGAGTTGGATGCTTCAGCAGCGCCCACCATCAACGCTAAGAAACGTCAACGACGGGCCTCCTGGGTGGTGCCGGAGCTGGATGCTCTGGCGGCGCCTACAATTGATGCTAAGAAACGTCGACGACGAGCCTCCTGGAGGTGCCAGATGTAAAAGCCCAAAAATTTATAGTGCAAAGTTCAGATAGGAGAATTTAAAATTTCAATGGGAAAACTAAATCAAAATGGAAATTGAAAAAAAATCAAACCAATTCAAACTTCAATAGAGGGAATTTAAAAATTCAAAACAAGCTACTGTTCAAATCACGTCAAAATAAAAATCTAAGCTAACCATTGAATTCCAAATATTCCAAGTAGCATGAGTGCAAAGTTTCCAAATTTTTGAAGCACATTTGCTATGTAATTCAGTGGAAACATTGAATTCTTTCAAATTCAAATTCAATTGAATTCTTAATGAAACTTGATCAATTCAAATTTTTGAGTCCATAATCAATTTCAACATCATCAATTTAGTCTACAAGAAAATATCTAGGATTTTTGGAACAATATAGGTGGGAGAATTGAAGGACCAGAGAAGATAGACCTGAGGAGGCTGTGGGACTGAAAGTTGCCTAGAGGGGGGGGTGAATAGGCTAATCGACCTGCAAATGACTTAATAAAACGAGATTAAATTACATGGGGCGAACTAGTCCGGTCTTAGGGCGGACTAGTCCGGTCAGCCTGCGTGAAGATCCCTAAAAGGTGTTTCTAGCAAGTTTTAAGGCGATTTTCTCGAGGCTACAGGTGAGGATATGGTTATGTCAAGTTTAGCAACTACCAACACAAGTATATGACTAAGAGGAACAAGTTTATAGCAATATGAAGCACAAGACAAAACTAGCAACCCTAGAACGAAATATTCGATAAACGAAATGCGAAGAACACGGAGACACAAGGATTTTATCCCGAGGTTCGATCCCACACAAGGAATCTACGTCCCCGTTGAGGAGTCCACAAAGGACCGGGTTCAACAACCCTTCCCTCACCAAGTTTACCGCACGGGTCTAACTTGGTTCTCCACTATCACGAAGAATAAATACAAGATTCGTTGGGGCTTCTCACAATCTGAGGCTCCCACCACAATTACAATCGCAAATCACAAAGATTAACTCAAACCACAGATTGCAATGATTCACAAAGTGCAAGAGATCAAACCGGGAGCCTAAGCATGATGTTCTTCCACTTCTCCACCTCACTAAACCCTAATCCACTCAAGAATTAGTTTTAGAAGGGAAGTAGGCAAGAAAGAGGCTCAAGAATGCTCCAAGTTTTGCTGTGGCGGCGCTAGGGTTACGGGTTGCTCAAGAAGTTGTTCAAAAGAACCCAGGGGACCTCTATTTATAGAGGTTCCAAGCCCATAATGCAGACTTCAGCATATGGGCAGACTAGTCCGTCCTACAGCCCGAACTAGTCCGGCCTAGGGGACCACTGACCCCTCTGACAACTGTCGCACTGCACGGCAATCGTCACACTACCCGCCAAACTTCAAATTCAAACGGTAACTTCAACAACAGACTAGTTCGGCCCTCACCGGACTAGTTCGATCTCACACAGAACCTTTTGTTCCGTGTGAAAACGGACTAGTCTGAAGACCACGGACTAGTCCGGCCCCACGGGAGGACTAGTCCGGCCTTCCCAGACTTAGTCGCAAAACCTCTTTGCACTTAGCAACACGGACTAGTCCGGCCCATGGACGGACTAGTCCGATCTCACTCAGAACCTTTTGGTCCGCCCCAAAACGGACAAGTCCGCTCTCCTGGACTTAGTCCCGAAACTTCACCCTAGGGGTACCACGGACTAGTCCGTCCCACTACGGACTAGTCCGAAGTCACAAAGTACCTTTTGATCCGTGCCAAAACGGACTAGTCTGCCCAGGAGCGGACTAGTCCGGCCCTAAGGCGGACTAGTCCGGCCCCTCCTGCCAGACTACTCTAACTTCAACTTTCAAGGGGGGTTTCTACTTAAACCACCAATCTTGGGCTCCTAAATTGATCTCATTGCACTTTACGCACACACCCTCCTATTTCTACGGCTAGTCCAACTCAACACGCTAGAAACCCTAGTTTCTACGCTTCGAGTCGACTCCGTTTTCTTCCTTTTCCTTTTTGAGGGTTTGCGTCTCCGATCGAATCCACACCTGTGCTAAAGATCACTTGAGCTCATTAGCGACTTAATTGTCATCATCAATCATACAAAATCCACGGGGAACCTAGATGCACTTTCAATCTCCCCCTTTTTGGTGACAACACATCAAGTCCTTCACAATTAAGAGTATAAATTTGGTTTTCATAACATGTGTGCGTATGATGGACTCCCCCTCAATGTGTGCAACATGTAAAAGAGGTGGAGGAGATCTTTCATACCCACACACGTTATGGTGGGGTGCCTACGTGATGTGCTCAACAATTGTGACAAGATATAGAGAACATCAATATTATCACAAGATAGTCAATGAGAGCATCATATTGAAATTAAGCAATAGTAACATGTCTTGCACAAAAGTAAACATCCAACATCCAAGAGCATAAATATATTACAAGACAAGTCCAAAGGCACCACACAAAAGACTAACTCCCCCTAAATCTCCCCCTTTGGCATCAAGGCACCAAAAAGGAAAAGAAGGGGGACTAGGACCTAAAAGCTAGTCCTCGTCCTCATCACTGCCACTCTGCGTGGCCTCGGGGTCCGTGACATCCTCATCATCATCGGCATTGTCGTCGTCGTCGTCAGAGGTCGGTGCGGAGGTACCCTCCGTCTCACCCAAGAGTGTCAACTCGTCGGGGGTGAGAAGCGGGTACGGAGTGAGCTCGTCGTCGGAGGCCTCAGGGCTCCTCGGGATCTCGAGCTTGTCGCAGATCTTCCTCACGTACCGCTCAGTCCTCTGAGCTCGCACCTCGGCTTTGCGGCACGAGGTGAAGATGGACCGAAGAAACTTGAGGACTCCGCTGCTAGAGGAGCCCGCCGAGTGCTGAGATGGAGGTGCAACGGAAGGAGGCACCTCAGAGCGGGAGGATGGCTCCACATTCTTCCTCCGGGCAGGAGTCGGGACAGCAGGTGGCATCTGGGGTCGGAGAGGCTGGTGAGTGGTGTCCTTCACAAACACGAGCCCGGACACCTTCTCTATCAGGCACATTATGTAAGGGGCATAGCCACAGGCACGGTTGGGTGTGTGTGAGATGTTGTAGATATCATCGAAGATGTAATCCACAAAGTTGAACATCTCATGTCCATCAATGAGAACCAACAGGTGCCTGAGGTGACCCTGGATGATCCCCGCATCGCCTTCTTTAGGAGCCACCGTCCTCCTAAGAATCCTGTTAAGGATACTGTAGAAGGGAAGGATGTTCCTGGCCAATCCAGCTTCATAGTGGACGTGAGGAGGGTACATGTAGCTCATGTCATCCCTGTCCATAGCCTTGAGATCAGAGATAATGATCCCATGGTCCAGGTGACGCTCCAGTCCAAGAGCCTGAGCAAAGACCTCGAAGGTGGCATAGTACTGCTCACCGTTGGTCATCCAAGTGATGGCTCGGTCGCCATGAGAGTGGAAGTGAACTGTGGTATAAAACTGTACGATGACCTCCTCATTCCAGTCATACTTGAATCCAAGAATGTCTTTGATCCCGTGACGCTCATCTGCCTCAATCACTGCATCAAATGCCTCTGTTTCTTCTTAGCCATATAGGCCCAGTCCACCCATTGAGCCTGGATCACTGGCTTCTTCATTCCCTGATAGACTGTGCGATAGTAATCGCAATGGAAGTCACACCAAAACCGGGGGTCAGCGGTGGACCTCTCAAACCTATAGACATTCTCATCTCTGAGCCTCCTGGCATTCTCAGCTCCCTTTCCTTTGAACACATTTGCAGCCAAGTTGGGCTGCCTATTGGGGTTTTGTGCTGGACTGTGCATCTTGAGAGGGACAACGGTCTGGGCCTTCCCTTTCTCACGGATCACTACCCCTCCGGGTGCCTTCTTGGATGGCACCTTGACAGTTGGCTTTTTCTTCTTCGGCTCGACTGGAGCCAGAGCCTTTCCCTTCTTAGGGTCACGCTCGACCCTAGGCTCAGCTGCCCCTTGGGCTTGCTCCTTGCCCTTAGCCTTCTCGCCAATGGTGACGAGCTTCTTCCTCTTGGGGGCATTGGCCTCTGCGGCCCTAGAATTGTAGGCCTCTCTAACTTCTCTCTTCTTCTTCCGTGCCTCACGGAGAGAGTCTTCAGTAGCACGAGCAATGGCTTCGTCCTCGTTGTAGACAGATGCGGCTATTCTGGAAGCTTCAAGTGTCTTCAACCGCCGTTCTTCCTTAGCTTTCTGCGCCTCGATGAGGGCAGCCTTGGTTCTTGCCTCGATGATTTGAGCTTTGGTGCGTGCCTCCTGGGGATCTCCGGGAGGGGGAGGCACTTCAGCACCCCTCTCCTCTATGCAGCGCTCCTCCCCCGCAGGGTTGGAACTCGGAAGATTGCTGAAAGCATCTAGGCCCCATGAGGTACGGTTTCGGTGATTAATGACAACCATTCGATATTACTAATGAATTTGTGAATGCAAGGTCTCAATAGCACTCAATCAAATAAAATCAAAATTACATTGGAGACCCATCTGAAATCAACAAATGAGATCAAAACGAATCATGTGAAGAACAAGAAGTGAAAGCTCTAACTTGACATCAATCAATGCTTGAAGACAATCAGAACAACACTTCGAACAAATGTCAAAGAGGTCACAAGTTCAAAATTCCAAAAAGAACAACTCAAAACAACTTGAAGTCAACAAGTTGAACACACCGGATCATCCGATGTACTTGGAGTTGACTGCATCGGTCAAATTGGTTCAACTGAAGAAGAAGACCTCAGACAAATACACTCACCGGATCATCCGATGTAAGTGGCTTAGTGCATCGGTCCATCATCACAGATTGCAACACCATTGGACCAAGTGAAGCACCGGATCATCCGATGTGCAGGTTTGTACACATCGGTCGATCACTCCAGGAAGCTTCAAGATCAAGCAGAATTCTGGAGGAAGAGCCACCGGATCATCCGATGAGAAGACAGTTCAACATCGGTCTAACAACGGTCATATCTGACATAGTGACATCAGCTAATTTGGCTTTGACCGATGATAACTGAAGGGGAGACATCGGATCATCCGGTGTTCGCAGACAAGTGATGTCAGCCTACTTTTCCAACGGCTATCTCGTGGAGGCTGGCTATTTATACCCCTTCAACCTGTCAAATCGACATGACTTGAAGCCCAGACATACTCTACACATCCTAGAGCATTCAAGCAAGAGAGCTACCACTTTCACATCAATTTCACATCAATTGTACACCAAGAGATAGGCTAGAACTAGCTAGAGATAGTGCTTGGGTGCCTCCACTCTAGGTGATTGGAGTCTCTAGCATAGTGAGAGCCACAAGGGAGTGTCCCTTGGTGTGTGTAACTTCCGGAGCTTGCCAAGTGGTTTGTGGAAGCCCGGAGGATCCCAAAAGTGTACAAGGCTTGAGCTCCACCTTGCCGAGGTTGGCGAACGGAGAAGAATAGTGAAGAAGCCCCTAGTCTCGGTGACTTGGGAGTGGCAAAACCCATCGGAGGGTGCCACAACGTGGACGTAGGAAGATCCTTGTGATCTTACCGAACCACGGGATAAACTCCGTGTCCTTTGAGCGTTTGCATCCCTCTTCCTTTACTCTTATGCAATCTCCATTCCGCAACTCTAATTTATATTGATTGCATAGTTTAAATTGCATAGGGAATTGGGCTTTAGGTTGTTAATCTTAAATTGCTTTAAAATTTGAAAGAAAGCCCAATTCACCCCCCCTCTTGGGCATTTCGATCCTTACAATTGGTATCAGAGCAAGGTTGCTCATTGGATCATTCTAGCTTCACCGCTAGAGAGCAAAAATGGCCAAGAATGGGGGTTCGGTTCCTACCTTCGAGGGCAAGAATTTTGCTTATTGGAAAGCACGCATGCGCGCTTACCTTGAGGCAATTTCTCCCGAAGTGTGGGAAGCGACCCATGCGGGGTTTGGCAACCATGAATATATTGGTGATCAACTAAAATGGGATGCTAAGGCTAGGAATGCTATTTATGAGTGCATTAGTCAAGATGTATTTGCTAGAATTGCAAGTAAGGAAAAAGCTTGTGAAATTTGGGCTTGCTTGATTGAGATCCATGAGGGTTCCTCTCGTGTCAAAGAGCTCAAATATCACTTGCTTAAATCCAAGTATGATGATTTTAAAATGCTTCCTCATGAAAATGTTAATCAAATGTTTTCTCGCTTAAATGTACTCATTGAGGAAATTAATGCTCTTGACATTGCTTCTCTTGGCAAGGGACTCATCAACCGCAAGATCCTCATGCTACTTCCCAAGCCCAAGTACAACATCATAAACTCAATGCTCCAAAAGGAGTCACTTGACAACATTGAGGTTTCGGAACTCATTGGAGAGATACATGCTCATGAGATGAGTGTGCTTGGAATGATGGAGGAGTCATCATCATCAAAGACCATTGCTCTCAAGGCCTCAACCAAGAAGACACATATCAAGAAAAAGAAAGTGATTGAGCCTAGCTCAAGTGAGGAAGAACAAGCTACAAGTGAAGATGATGATGACAATGAGCTTGCATTGATGATGAGGAAGTTTTCACGTCTCAACTCAAAGATTGCCAAGAAGGGATACTCGTTTGATCCCAAGAAGAAAGCCTTCTTGCCAAAGAGAGATGAAAACAAGACGTGCTACAATTGTGGCGATCAAGGCCACATATCATATGATTGTCCAAAACCGGACAAGAGGAAGGACAAGGGCAAGCATCGCAAACTAGAAGAGAGTGAGGATGATGAAGATGCAAAGCCCAAGCGCACCTTTGGAAAGAAGAAACTTGACAAAGGCAAGAAGACCAAGCTCTTTCCAAAGAAGAGAAGAGGACCTCAAAAGGTCTTCATGTGCGAAGCAAATGAGTGGGTCACCGATGAAGAAACAAGTGATGATAGTGAAGATGAGGAAGAAAACTTGGCAAACCTCGCTATCGTCAACAAGAATGACTCACCCCTTCCTCCACCGCCTATGTGCCTCATGGCGAAAGGTAACACAAAGGTATGTGATGACTCAAGTGATGATGAACTTTCTCCCGATGAACTAGCATCTATGATCAATGAATATCATGCCATTATCAAAAGGGAAAAGGCTAAGGTTAAGGCACTTGAGCTAACTCGCGCCAAGCTAGAGGGTGCCAACCTCGATTTGCAAGACAAGTATGTCACCATACTTAATGAGCATGAAACGCTCAAGTCACATGTCAAGCAAATCGAGGAGGAGAAGGCTCAAATCAAGCTTGAGTTCCATGAGCTTGACTTAGCTAACACGGCATTATTGGCTAAGCATAACGAGTTAGTTCAAGAGCATGAGACACTTAGTCTTTCCTATGAAGCAATGGAACTAAAATTGAATAACTTGAAGAAAGAAACTCTTGATGGCAAAACACCCGCTAGTTCACATGCCACTAACAATTTGCATAAGTCTTTGCCATTGAAAGCTAATAGGGAGAAGGAGCTAATGGACGAGATCGAAAGTCTCCGCACTAGTGTGGCTAGACTTTCCAAGGGAGAGGACAAGCACAAGGAGATCCTCTTCCAACAAGCTAAAGGCTTCAACAAGAGGGGACTTGGGACCTTCCCTACGCCCAACAAATGGAAGGTGCCCTCACCGGAGCTTAGGACAAGCTTCATCAAGGAAGTGGGATCCTATTGCCAACATTGTGAGGTCACCGGACATCACACTAGGGAGTGCCCTCTTCCCACTCGTCCTTCTCCAAAATTACCTCCTAGCTATTCATCTACTTTCAATGATTGTCACTATCTATTGAGCAAAGTAGGTGGAAAGGTGAAAGCGAAGTTCATTGGCAAAAACATCAAGGGCATGAAGGGGAAGCTCCCCAAGCAACTTTGGGTCCCAAAATCACTTGTATCACACATACAAGGACCTAAGTTGGCTTGGGTTCCTAAACTCAAAAACTAAATTCATGTGTGTAGGTGAACTACAAAGCCGGAGGAAAACATTGGGTACTCGATAGTGGGTGCACTCAACACATGACCGGCAATGATGGTATGTTCACCTCCATAGAAGACCCCGGCAATCATGAACAAGTCACCTTTGGTGATAACTCAAAGGGGAAGGTAATTGGTTTAGGTAAAATTGCAATTTCTAATGACTTGTCCATCTCGAATGTGCTTTACGTTAAGTCTCTTAGCTTTAATTTACTCTCTATTGCTCAACTTTGTGATCTTGGACTGACGTGCACATTTGACAAAGATGGTGTTGTGGTGACTAGCGTAGCTAGCAAAGAGCTAATATTCAAGGGCTTTAGGCATGGTCATCTATATTTGGTGGACTTCTCCAACAAGAGCGCAAGCCTAACCACTTGTCTTTTCACCAAGACAAGTTTGGGGTGGCTATGGCATCGGAGGATTGCTCACATAGGAATGAGCAAGCTCAAGAAGTCCTTCAAGCTAGGGATGGTGACCGGCGTAAAGGACGTGACGTTTGAAAAGAACAAGCTATGTAGCGCATGTCAAGCCGGGAAGCAAGTGGCTTCGCACCATCCGATGAAGACAATGGTGTCTACCTCCAAGCCGCTCGAACTACTTCACATGGACCTCTTCGGACCGTCCACCTTCCAAAGCCTTGGCGGTAATCTCTATTGTCTCGTTATTGTTGATGATTACTCTCGCTATGCTTGGACTCTGTTTTTAGGTGACAAGGGTGAAACTCCGGAAGTCTTCAAGACCTTTGCAAAACGAGCTCAACGGGAATTCCAATTTCCCATCATCAAGGTCCGGAGTGACAACGGCACCGAGTTCAAGAATTACAATATTGGGGAGTGGTGTGACCGTGAAGGAGTCAAGCACGAATTTTCGGCTACATACACCCCTCAACAAAACGGTGTTGTTGAGAGAAAGAACAAGACACTAATCACCCTCGCGAGAGCCATGCTTGTTGATTATGGGACGTCGGAGAAGTTTTGGGCGGAAGCGATCAACACGGCATGCCATGCCGCAAATAGAGTCTACCTTCATCGACTTCTCCAAAAGACTCCCTACGAGCTCCTCATTGGGAGAAAGCCCAACATCTCCTACTTCCGGGTCTTCGGATGCAAGTGTTACATCTACCGCAAGAAAAGACTTGGTAAGTTTGAAAGAAGGTGCGATGTTGGTATTTTCCTTGGTTATGCGTCAAACTCAAAGGCATATCGAGTATTCAACCAAACCTCCGGGTTAGTTGAAGAAAGTTGTGACGTTGAGTTTGATGAGACTAATGGCTCCCAAGAGGAGAGTTTTGGTCATGATGATATAGATGATGAGCCTCTACGAGAAGCTATGAAGAATATGACCATAGGAGACATCAAGCCCAAAGTTGAGGAGAGCCATGATCAAGGGGGAGCTTCAAGTCCGAACATCAACACCTCCATGGCGCCTCAAGTGGATGAAGAAGAAGACAAAGATGATCCATTGCCTATGCAAGACCAACAAGCCACACAACACCAAGTAGAAGATGAAGTCCAAGATGAAGTCCAACCACAAGACGAGCAAGATGCTTCACCACCACCAAGTGACTCACAACCATTGATGAGACATGGGCGCATCTCCAAGGCACATCCAATGCATCAAATCATTGGAAGTCCTTCACGGGGAGTAAGTACTCGTTCACGTCATGTTGCATCTTTTTGTGAGCACTACTCTTTTGTGTCGTGTGTAGAACCCAAAAGCATTGAGGAAGCTCTCCAAGACTCAAATTGGGTGATGGCTATGCAAGAGGAACTCAACAACTTCACCCGCAATGAAGTTTGGGTGTTGGAGGAGAGACCCAAGGACAAGAATGTGATTGGAACCAAGTGGGTCTACCGCAACAAGCAAGATGAGAATGGCGTGGTGGTCCGCAACAAAGCTAGGCTTGTGGCGAAGGGATTTGCTCAAGTTGAAGGTTTGGATTTTGGGGAGACATTCGCCCCGGTAGCACGGTTAGAAGCTATCCGCATACTCCTTGCTTTTGCTTCTCATCATAATATCATGCTTTATCAAATGGATGTTAAAAGTGCATTTCTCAATGGCTATATTAATGAACTTGTGTTTGTTGAGCAACCTCCCGGGTTTGAGGACCCAAGAAACCCTAACCATGTCTATAGGCTAAACAAAGCACTCTATGGACTCAAGCAAGCTCCAAGGGCATGGTACGAGCGCTTAAGGGACTTCCTCGTCATGCAAGGTTTCAAGATTGGGAGGGTGGACACTACACTCTTCACCAAGGACATCGACGGAGACTTATTTCTTTGTCAAATTTATGTCGATGATATTATTTTTGGCTCAACTAACAAAGCTCTTAGCCATGAGTTTGGCAAAATGATGTCTAGGGAATTCGAGATGTCGATGATTGGAGAGCTCAACTTCTTCCTAGGATTTCAAATCAAGCAACTTCAAGAGGGGACCTTCATCCATCAAGAGAAGTACACTAAGGACCTCTTGAAGAAATTTGAGATGGGAGATTGTAGCTCAAGAAGCACTCCAATGGCGACAAATTGTCATCTCGACGCGGACATGGACGGTAAATCTATTGATCAATCTCATTACCGTTCCATGATTGGTTCATTGCTATATCTTACCGCATCTAGGCCCGATATTATGTTTAGTGTGTGCTTGTGTGCTCGCTTTCAAGCGGCACCTAAAGAATCGCACAAGAAGGCGGTCTTTAGGATACTTCGGTATCTCAAGCATACCCCAAGTGTAGGTTTGTGGTACCCCAAGAACGCTAGTTTTCATCTCTTAGGTTACTCGGATTCGGACTTTGCCGGATGCCGTGTTGACCGCAAGAGTACCTCCGGGGGTTGCCACTTACTTGGGCGTTCCCTAGTTTCTTGGTCGAGCAAGAAGCAAAATTCCGTGGCTTTGTCCACCGCGGAGGCGGAGTATATAGCGGCTGGTGCATGTTGTGCCCAAATCCTATATATGAAGCAAACCCTCTTGGACTTTGGAATTAAGTTTGGTTGTGTGCCTCTCCTTTGTGACAATGAAAGTGCGGTTAAGATAGCTAGAAACCCCGTTCAACACTCCCGCATTAAGCACATTGATATTCGCCATCACTTCTTGCGTGATCATGAGGCTAAAGGAGACATCTCTTTGCAAGGTGTTAGATCCGAAGAACAATTGGCAGATATCTTCACGAAACCACTTGATGAGAAAACCTTTTCTAGACTTAGAAGTGAATTAAATGTGCTAGATGCATCTAATGTCATGTAAGTTGCCATGGTCATGTAAGGTTGCATATCATATAGGTCTTGTCTAACTCCCAAAGGATAGGGGTGAGCTAGAAATAGTTTTCCCTGAGGAAGCCTTTGGAAGGTTTAAACTTGGCAAGATAGATTTATTTTATGCCTTGCATGATCCCTGCCATATAAACTTGCACTCATTTAATGTCTTGCACTATAATTTGTTTGGCATTGCATACGGTAGAATTGTCACAAAGGGGAACCCACATCATGAGAAGGAGACTTGTTTGAAATGCAATATCTCAACTCATATGATGTGGAAAGAGCAAAATTCTAAAGGAACACGCTTTAATGAGATAGAAGTTTTCATACTCTACCTCACAAAGCATGGGCCTTACATTTTATTTGGATATTTTTCCTCTATTTTTCTCGGTGTTCCATTTGCATTAAGGCCTAGCCAAGCTATTGGCATATTAGCTTTTTGAGGGGTAAGGGGTTGCCCAAAAAGTCCTAAGACATGTGTTTTCTTC
Source organism: Tuctoria greenei (assembly GCA_036927565.1). Lineage (NCBI taxonomy): Eukaryota > Viridiplantae > Streptophyta > Magnoliopsida > Poales > Poaceae > Tuctoria > Tuctoria greenei. Next base: position 25,687,959 of record JAYESD010000010.1, on the reverse strand, counting down.
TCAATTGTTTGTTCGGTCAAAGGACATATATGGGATGTTTTAGTTCTGTTGTCATCGGATTATCCGATGCCTTTGTCTAACCCTCATCGGTCCAATAAGTGTTCATTCTTCAAAGCCAATTTCAGTCAGAACCTCAAAATGATCCAACGAGTTCATCCTGAAAAACATCGGTCCATCCGATGTTCACTCTTCTGGAGCTGTGATCAATTCCACCGATGTTTACCTCTCCCCTACGTCGGATCATCCAGTGTCAACTTCACTCGGCTGAACACCCTTACTGTGCCTTTCGACCGATGTCCCAAACCCTAAACGTCGGTCCATCCGATGTCAACAGCAATTCTTGAATATCCTTACTGTGGCATTTGACCGACGTGCAACGTACTTATCATCGGACCATCCGGTGTTTTAAAAACGGTTAGGGTTTGGGCCCCACTATTTAATCGCCCGCGCCGCCGCCACCTTCTCTCTCCCCGACCTTTCGCGCCCCCGTGCCCACGTCGCCGCCTCTCCGCCGCCCGCAGCGCCGCCGCCCAGCGCCGCCGCCCGCAGCGCCGCCGCCCAGCGCCGCCTCCACCCGCAGCACCGCCGCCGCTGCCTCCCCACGCGCCATCGCCGCCCGTGCTCGCGCACCTCCATCGCCAGCCGCCGCCGCCGCCGCCCTAGGCGCCGCCGCCGCCGTGCTCCACCAGCACCCAAGCACTCCACGCTTCTCTCCCTCCGTCGAAGCACCTCCACCCAAGCAACGCCATCTCCGGTCACCTCCTCGCTAGGGTTTCTCGGCCCGGTTGATCATCGTCGCTAAGGTGAGCCCCGTGCCATGCGACATATCTCATTTGCTTCTCTCGTCGTTCTTTCGTCATCGTCGCCTAACCCTAGCTCTCCGTCGACTAGATGGGTCGCGACAGGAAGAACAAAGGAAAGGCCATTGTGGAGCCCGCCGCGAAGAAGAAGAAGCTATCCAAGGACGAGAAGAAGGCCTTGATGGCCGCTCGCGCCGCCGAGGAGCGTGAGCGCGGCCGTGGGGGTTCCTTGAGGATCCGCGAGGCCCGACCGAGGCCGCCTCCCGTGGTCGACGACTCCGACGTCGAAGAGGAGCCGGTCGCGCCCCTCGTCCGCCGGCGCTCAGCCCGGACACGTGGGGGTCACGCCGAGGCTCCTCCTCGTCCAAGACCGACGGCTGCCGACCGTCGTGAGGACAGGGAGGCTGAGAGGGACATCCATGAGATGGACACGGCCGTCCTGGTCCGTGAAGGAGTCCGTCTTGTGGATTACAGAAAGATGAAGGCGAAGCAACTACGGAAGCTCAGATGGAGTGTACTGCTTGAGGAATGGTACCCACAGCCCCGAGAGCTTCTTGTGGATAGTCGGTTCTGGACGGTCACGCAGGCGTCTCTCTACGAGACTTACAGACGCCGTGGCCACAAGCTCTTTCAGCACAACCACTTGGACTGGAGGCAGCTTGCAGTGGCCGCGGAGACTGATGTCCGCCCCTTCTTTGAGAGATACAGAGGGTTGGTGGATCTACTGGACTATGAGAGGAGTGCCTATGTGGAAGAATGGGTCCGTGTCTTCTACGCGACCCTGTACATCTCGGAAGGCAGGCGGTCCATTGCTTTCATGTTCAATGGCCAGTACTACCACCTCACGAGGCAGACCTTGGGGCACATTCTTGGTTTGGAGCTGCACGACACCAGCCTACATGAGAAGGTCTATGGGCAGGCAGATCCACCGAGGAGGCCACTTACTGGAGGGGTAGCTCCACAGCTAGACGAGATCCGCTCCCTGTTTGGCTCCTCCTTCTCTCCGGACCAGCCGAGAGTCCCAGCCCTCCTGACTCCAGCTGCGCGCATTGTGCACCTCGCCTTGCGCCGCACGCTCCTGCCGAGGTCAGGGTACTTGGAGGGGTTCACGAGTCTCCAGCAGACCCTCTTGTTCTACATAATGAATGGGATGGATTTCGATATCATAGACATACTTCTCTGCGAGATGGAGGACGTAATCACTGATGGGGTTGGGATGATAAGACAGATGGTCTATGGGCACTGGATCAGTTTTATTTGCTCTATGGTAGTGCCAGAGGGGCACTCAGCACAGGCCCGGCTTGCAGACGAGAGCGTGACCCGCTTCGGTCACTACCGTGCGTCCGCTCCTGGAGACCGCCGTCTTGGCCGTCCAGTTGAGCGCCAGGTCCGGGCCCGCTTGACTGAGGAAGACTGGTCCGACCTAGAGCGGGAGGACGAGAGACTTGCTGAGGCTGAGGCTCAGGGGGAGGACCTGCAGCATATCTGTTCTGAGAGCGACACCGACGACAGTGTCGAGGAGTACTTCCCTCCCCCTCCACCTTCACCGAGGCCGCACGACGCCGAGGCAGGAGGATCAGCTGCTCCGCCACCGACACCACCTCCTGTGTCCGAGGCGCAGGTGACGCAGCCGTCTGAGCTGACGTCGCTTCTCCAGCAGATGATCGAGCAGCAGCGCCAGGACAGGCTCGCTGCTGAGCAGGCCAGGGCAGAGCAGGCTGCTCACTTGGCACAGCTGCAGAGGCAGCAGCAGGAGCTCCAGCTTGAGATCGCCCGTCAGAGGCGAGAGGATACGGACAGGTTCACCAACCTGGTAGATCAGATGCACCGCCGTACCCTCGACCAGCAGCAGCAGACCCAGCAGGCCATGATGGGGATCCTAGGGTTGATCACCAACCTATACACTCAGACCGGGATCGCCCTTCCTTCACAGCAGCCTGGACTGGGGCTAGCTCCAGGTGTCGCTCAGGTGCCTACTACTCCTATCCCTTCGATCAGTATGTCACCTCTTCTGGCACCTAGCGCACCGATTCACTCACCACTGCCGGCGACGACCTTGTTCCAGCAGACACCGGCGTCCGTGGTGAGCGCTCCACTTCCTCCAGCTCCTCCAGCACCTTCGGTCCCTGCTTCCTCTCCTCCAGCACCGGCAGCGGACCCTCCAGTTTCCACCGCTCCGGCAGCCCCTTCGACCGGCGACTCCAGCTCCGACGACTGCGACGGTGCCCAGTTCGTCCTCGCGCCTAGCTCTCAGGGTCAGTAGGCGTTCTGATCCCTTTTTGGTGTCTTGATGCCAAAGGGGGAGAAGGTGTAGGAGAGTCAGGGGGAGTAGTAGTTTCAGGGGGAGTGTGAGTGCGTGATTGCGTGGTTATCCTTTGTATCTTTGTTTTCATGCTTTGTATTCATACTCTTTTGTAATTTTAAATAAGCACTCCTTCACTTGTCTCATTTGCTTATGATTTTAATCGATTGAGCTTTTCGCACCATAATTTTCATTTGCGTTTTACAAGCTTAATGTGTCTTATCTTGTATTCATTGCATATCTACTTGAACACTATCATCAAATTCATTATTATTGTGCTTTAAATTTTTTGTGTTGTCATCAATCACCAAAAAGGGGGAGATTGAAAGCATCTAGGCCCCATGAGGTACGGTTTCGGTGATTAATGACAACCATTCGATATTACTAATGAATTTGTGAATGCAAGGTCTCAATAGCACTCAATCAAATAAAATCAAAATTACATTGGAGACCCATCTGAAATCAACAAATGAGATCAAAACGAATCATGTGAAGAACAAGAAGTGAAAGCTCTAACTTGACATCAATCAATGCTTGAAGACAATCAGAACAACACTTCGAACAAATGTCAAAGAGGTCACAAGTTCAAAATTCCAAAAAGAACAACTCAAAACAACTTGAAGTCAACAAGTTGAACACACCGGATCATCCGATGTACTTGGAGTTGACTGCATCGGTCAAATTGGTTCAACTGAAGAAGAAGACCTCAGACAAATACACTCACCGCATCATCCGATGTAAGTGGCTTAGTGCATCGGTCCATCATCACAGATTGCAACACCATTGGACCAAGTGAAGCACCGGATCATCCGATGTGCAGGTTTGTACACATCGGTCGATCACTCCAGGAAGCTTCAAGATCAAGCAGAATTCTGGAGGAAGAGCCACCGGATCATCCGATGAGAAGACAGTTCAACATCGGTCTAACAACGGTCATATCTGACATAGTGACATCAGCTAATTTGGCTTTGACCGATGATAACTGAAGGGGAGACATCGGATCATCCGGTGTTCGCAGACAAGTGATGTCAGCCTACTTTTCCAACGGCTATCTCGTGGAGGCTGGCTATTTATACCCCTTCAACCTGTCAAATCGACATGACTTGAAGCCCAGACATACTCTACACATCCTAGAGCATTCAAGCAAGAGAGCTACCACTTTCACATCAATTTCACATCAATTGTACACCAAGAGATAGGCTAGAACTAGCTAGAGATAGTGCTTGGGTGCCTCCACTCTAGGTGATTGGAGTCTCTAGCATAGTGAGAGCCACAAGGGAGTGTCCCTTGGTGTGTGTAACTTCCGGAGCTTGCCAAGTGGTTTGTGGAAGCCCGGAGGATCCCAAAAGTGTACAAGGCTTGAGCTCCACCTTGCCGAGGTTGGCGAACGGAGAAGAATAGTGAAGAAGCCCCTAGTCTCGGTGACTTGGGAGTGGCAAAACCCATCGGAGGGTGCCACAACGTGGACGTAGGAAGATCCTTGTGATCTTACCGAACCACGGGATAAACTCCGTGTCCTTTGAGCGTTTGCATCCCTCTTCCTTTACTCTTATGCAATCTCCATTCCGCAACTCTAATTTATATTGATTGCATAGTTTAAATTGCATAGGGAATTGGGCTTTAGGTTGTTAATCTTAAATTGCTTTAAAATTTGAAAGAAAGCCCAATTCACCCCCCCTCTTGGGCATTTCGATCCTTACAATTGCGCTCGAAGTCAGACATCGTGCTGAAAACTCAACGAGAAGAGGACATAAGAGACCAAGGGTGTGAAATATTGCGGAAGGAATCTAAAGAGATAGCTAGGATTAGGGTTTGCCTTGTGCAAAACGGACTTGTTCGCCAGGTCCGGACTAGTCCGGGTTGCACAGGATGAACCCTAACCCTAACGATTTTTTGAAAAATCTTCAAATCAACGCGCAATACTTCTAGAATATGATCGCAAGAATGTATGAAGCAACATTAGTGAAGGTACTCCTATCAAAAACTCCAAGAATCAAAAATGAGAGGAATTTTTGAAAGGGGGGAAATACCTCCTCAAATCCGAAGAAATCGACGAGATCGGAGTAGGAAGGCGTCGAAGAAGTGCGGAGAAACGATCCCACACTCCTAAAGGCTTCAATTTGCGGATTGGACGCGAGTTTTGGTGGTGGGAGCGAAAAATCGCCGACGGGGCGGTGCTTGAGCACGAGAGAGAGAGAGGCGAGAGTGAGGGTAGAGAGGAGGGGTCTGGGCCGCCCCTGGGGGATTAAGTTCCCAAGGGCCGGACTAGTCCGGTCTCAGGGCGGACTAGTCCGGTACGCGGACCAGCCGTAGACTAGTCTGCCTCCGGACTTGTCCGGCCTTAGGGCGGACTAGTCCGGTCCTACTGGGTAGAAGACAATATATACGAGTTCAAGCCCACAACTAGGTCCTATTGGACAAAATATACACAACAAAACTTTGTGAATATGGTCAGTAAGCAATCAACATTCAAACTATGACCATGACTCACAAAGTCATTAGTTTTTCAAATATTTAGGAGAAAATTGAGATAGAGAGAGTTTTTCAAAACACATGCATTCTTTTGAACAAGGCATAAGTAAACATTCAGATGTGCATGTTTCAAGCCACATTTCGAGAATCTAAGATATTGATCTCACTCCTAAGCTCACAACATCGCTTCTCATTGTCACATAGGAGAGGGATATGGCACAAGTTTATACCATAATCCCTTAGAGTTTGTCTCATCCACAGAAGTTGTGCACAACAACTTCCGGCTGCGACGTACCCCGCTTCGGCTGTGGAGAGAGCGAGGAATTTTGTTTCTTAGAGGACCAAGACACTAATGATATACCCAAGAATTGGCATGTCTCGGATGTGCTCTTTCTATCAACTTTGCACCCCGCATAATCCGCATCGGAATAACCAATGAGGTTGAACTTGGATCCTTTGGGGTACCAAAGTCCTAGGCTCGGTGTGTGGACTAGATATCTAAGAATTCTCTTCACGGCGGTCAAATGACATACCTTTGGTGCAGCTTGAAACCGTGCACACATACACACACTAAGCATGATATCCGGTCTAGATGCACAAAGATACAACAGGGAGCCAATCATGGAACGATATACCTTTTGGTCCACACTTGGACCATCTTCGTTGAGGTCTAGATGTCCATTCGTCGCCATAGGGGTCTTAATGGGTTTGGCCTTGTCCATGTCAAACTTCTTCAATATGTCCTGAGTGTACTTTGTTTGACTTATGAACGTGCCTTCTTTGAGTTGCTTGACTTGGAAACCTAAAAAGAACTTCAACTCCCCCATCATGGACATCTCAAATCTTTCCATCATAATCTTTGAAAACTCATCACAAAACACTTTGTTAGTAGAACCAAATATAATGTCATCGACATATATTTGGCACACAAAAAGATCATCATTGAAGTGCTTCGTAAATAGAGTATAATCAGCTTTTCCTATCTTAAAACCATTTTCAATTAGAAGGTCTCTAAGACACTCATACCAAGCTCTAGGAGCTTGTTTGAGGCCATAGAGAGCCTTACGCAATTTGAAGACATGGTTTGGGAATTCTTGGTCTTCGAAGCCCGGTGGTTGCTCCACATATACTTCCTCCTTGATTGGGCCATTTAGGAACGCACTCTTGACGTCCATTTGATAGAGCTTAAAATCATGGTGAGTAGCAAAGGCAAGTAATATTCGAATTGACTCTAAACTAGCTACTGGAGCAAAGGTTTCATCAAAATCCAAACCTTCGACTTGTGAGTACCCCTTGGCCACAAGTCGTGCCTTGTTCCTTGTCACAACACCATGTTCATCTTGCTTGTTGCGGAACACCCACTTGGTGCCTACAACATTTGCTTGTGGACGCTTGACAAGCTCCCAAACTTTGTTCCTCTCGAAGTTGTTAAGCTCCTCTTGCATGGCCACCACCCAATCCGGATCTCTCAAGGCATCTTCAACCCTATGATGCTCCAAAGAAGAGACAAAAGAGTAATGTTCACAAAAGTTTGCAACACGAGAACGAGTGATTACCCCTTTAGTAATGTCTCCTAGTATGTTGTCAACGGGGTGATCCTGTTGAACACTTTGATGTACGCGAGGATGTGGAGGTTGAGCTCTTGAGTCATCATAATCTTCTTCTTCTTCTTGATCTCCCCCTTGATGAGTGCCTCTCCCTTGACTTTCATCTTCTTGATCGTTTTGAGGTCCTACTTGACCGTCGACAACTTGATCACATGGAGGAGTACTTGCATCATCTTGTGGTTGGTCACTTGAGCATTGAGGTTGTTCTTGTGGTCGAACATCTCCATGTGCCATTCTCCTAAGTGCTTCTTGTGGAGAGTCTTCTTGATCTAGCACACTTTGATCAACTTGCTCCACTTGGGAGCCATTAGTTTCATCAAACACCACATCGTGTGTTATTTAAACAATTCCGGAGGTTTTGTTGAAGACACGGTAGGCGTGAGTGTTTGAGTCATAGCCAAGCAAGAAACCCTCATCGGACTTTGAAGCAAACTTTGAAGTCCTAGGCTTCTTGTTGAGAATATAACACTTGCTCCCAAAAACACGAAAATAAGAGACATTGGGTTTCTTACCAACTAGAAGCTCGTAGGGAGTCTTCTTGAGGAGGCGGTGGAGGTATAATCGATTGACGGCGTGGCAAGCAGTGTTAACCGCCTCCGCCCAAAACCGATCCGATGTCTTGTACTCATCAAGCATTGTCCTTGACATCTCGATGAGTGTTCTATTCTTCCGTTCCGCCACCCCGTTTTGTTGAGGGGAGTATGGAGCTGAAAATTCATGCTTGATGCCTTCCTCATCCAAGAATTCTTCTACTTGAGTGTTTTTAAACTCGGTGCCGTTGTCACTTATTATAGCTTTGATTCTTGAGGCGAACTCATTTTGAGCTCTCCTCAAGAACCTCTTGAGGACACCATGGGTTTCACCCTTATCATGCAAGAAAAACACCCAAGTGAAACGAGAAAAGTCATCAACAATAACAAGACCATATTTGTTACCGCCAATGCTTATGTAGGTTATTGGCCCGAAAAGGTCCATATGTAGTAGCTCCAATGGTCTTGTCGTTGTCATGATGTTCTTGGAGGGATGGTGAGCTCCTACTTGCTTCCCCGCTTGGCACGCACTACATGGCCCGTCTTTTTTGAAGACAACATTCTTCAAGCCATGGATGTGATCGCCCTTAAGAAGCTTTTGTAAGTTCCTCATGCCAACATGGGCCAGCCGTCTATGCCAAAGCCATCCCATGTTGGTTTTCGCCATTAAGCATGTGTCAAGTTGAGCTTTATCCGACGCAAAGTCCACAAGATAAAGCTTTCCCTTGAGCACACCCTTAAAAGCGATTGAGTTATCACTTCTTCTAAGGACGCTCACACCCTCATTAGTGAAAATACAATTATAACCCTTGTCACATAGTTGTGATATGGACAAGAGGTTATAGTCTAAAGAATCAATGTGTAGAACGCTAGAAAGAGTGTGTTGAGGAGAGATGACAATTTTACCGGAGCCAAAGATTTTTCCTCGGCTATTGTCCCCAAAGAGGATTCCTTCATTTGGATCATCGTGTTCTTCATACTCCTCGAACATTGTCCTCTCTCCGGTCATGTGGTTTGTGCACCCACTATCGAGCACCCATTTGGAACCACCGGAGGAGTATGCCTACAAAACAAGATTATGCCTTCCTTTTAGGTACCCAAGCGGAGTTGTGTCCTTTGACGTTAGTGGTAAGGCATTTGGGCACCCACACGCAAGGCTTGGGGCTCTTGCGGAGTGGCCCAACATATCTAGCAAACACCTTGCCATATTTGTTCCTCATAAGCACATAAGAAGCATCAAAATCATGAAATAGAGGATGCGGTTCAGATTTAGGCATTTTGTTGCTAGTGGATGTGTTCTTCTCAATTTTAGTTGTAGATGAACTTCCCTTAACAAAGACAATCATGTCTTTGCCATACTTGGAGGTTTTGGCGTTGTGCCTACCACTTCTAGTATAGCCAAGACCATCCTTGACATGGGGAGGTCTTGTGTTGGTGTATGCACTTCGTGCATACGCCACCTTCTCCTTGTCAAAGATGGCACCCTTAGGTGCTTGCTTGCCTTGCGCTAAGTTTAGTTCATCCTTAAGTTTAAGGATTAAGTTAGAGCACTTGAAGGCGTGGCTGCATTGGATGAGGCCTTTGAGGAGGTTGAGCTCTTGGAGGAAGAGGCTACATTGTTCTTAAGGGACCCAACTTGAGTCTCAAGGATCTTGTTAACTTTTGTCAAGTTCCCAAGTTCATCCTTGAGCTCAATTGATTTCTCCTCAAGACTTGAACACGTTTTCTTGCTTAGAGCAAGTTCGTGTTCCAATGCCTTGCTCTTCTCTCTTTCAAGCTCAAGGAGCTCATTAAGCTCTTGACATCTCTCCTTTTCAAGGATGAGCATGTCCTCTTGTCTGTTGATGAGCTCCTCCTTCTCAAAGATCTCATCCATAAGAAACTTCATCCTACGCAAGGTGCTTTTGCTTATGTCCTTAAACATGTGCTCATTTTCACTGGCGCTATCAAATTCATCATCAGAAGAAATGGAGGAGGAGGAGTGAGATGTTACCTTTCTCCTTCCCTCCTTTGCCATAAGGCAAGTTGGTTTGTAGTCGTTGTTGAGGTTGGGGAAGAGCTTGCTTCCCTTGGAGCTCCTCCCGATGGCTATGGTGGCCATCTTCTCCTCTTCTTCTTCGGAGGAGGACTCATCGTTAGAGTCCCACTCCTTGCCCAAGTGTGCTTGTCCGGAGGGCCTCTTCTTCTTGAAGAACTTCTTCTCTTGAGGCTTGCCCTCCTTTTTCTTCTTCACTTCTTCATGGGGGCAATCAACTATGAAGTGGCCATACTCGCCACAATTGTAGCAAGCCCTCTTGTTTTTGATCCTTGCCTTTTCTTTGCCTTTTCCTTCATGCTTGTATCCTCCTTTTCTTCTCCTCATCATCCTCTTGAAGTTGTTGATGAAGAAGGCCTCTTCCTCATCGGTGTCAAGGCTCTCCTCATCATCTTCCGTTTGCTCTTTTGGGGAGGATGTTGCTTTGAGCGCAACATTCTTCATCTTCGAGGCGGTAAATCTTTGAAGGTCGTTGTAGAAGAGCGCCTCCTTTTCCATGATCTCGTGATTAATGATCCTTCCAAGGACCTCTTCCGGGGTCATTTAGGCAAACCCCAGACTTTCTCGGATCATGGAGCATAGAGAGACGTTCCTAGGCATGAATGCCCGAATCATTCTCTTCACCACCTCGTGGTCCGTCCACTTGGTACAGCCATAAGATCTACTCTTGTTGATGAGTATCTTTAGGCGGTTGTACAACTCTTGGGGAGATTCACCATCCATAATGGCAAACCTCCCGAGCTCTCCTTCAATGAGTTCAATCTTTGCTTCCTTGACGACTCGGTTGCCTTCATGAGCCGTCTTGAGAGTGTCCCAAATGTCTTTGGCCACCTCAAGTCCATCCACTCGGTTGAACTCATCTCTTGAGATGGATGAGATGATCACTCCGACCGCTTGAGCATTGCGGTGAAGAAGCACGGCTTGCTCCGGAGTGATATCTTCTTCATTTTTAGGGATGTGCACCCGAGTCAACACAATTTGCCATAGTGAGGGATTGAGTGACACAAGGTGGATCTTCATGTTGTGCTTACACATCCCGTAGTCAGTTCCATCGAATTGGGGAGGTTTCCCCAATGGGATGGAAAGGTAGTGGTTGTTGACGGCAAGGCGTTCATAGTTGAACCCTTGTTGGTTGTAGTTGACTCTGCCGCCACCACTTGATGAGCTTGACAGTTCAACCGCAGCAATCTTCAGCTTCTCCCGGAGCTTCGCCTTGAGCTGGCGAGTCTCCTCATCATCGGTTGGCTTGTCTTGATAAGCTAGTGTCTCCTCACGTGTCAGTTGAGAATCATTGGTCGACACCTCTTCAAACACCACTCCGGCCATCTCTCCGAGTTGTTAGACTCTTTGTGGAGAGTCCCGCTCTGATACCAATTGAAAGTTGCCTAGAGAGGGGGGTGAATAGGCTAATCGACCTGCAAATGACATAATAAAATGAGATTAAATTACAGGGGGCGGACTAGTCCGGTCTTAGGGCGGACTAGTCCGGTCAGCCTGTGTGAAGATCCCTAAAAGGTGTTTCTAGCATGTTTTAAGGCGATTTTCTCGAGGCTACAGGTGAGGATATGGTTATGTCAAGTTTAGCAACTACCAACACAAGTATATGACTAAGAGGAACAAGTTTATAGCAATATGAAGCACAAGACAAAACTAGCAACCCTAGAACGAAATATTCGATAAACGAAATGCGAAGAACACAGAGACACGAGGATTTTATCCCGAGGTTCGATCCCACACAAGGAATCTACGTCCCCGTTGAGGAGTCCACAAAGGACCGGGTTCAACAACCCTTCCCTCACCAAGTTTACCGCACGGGCCTAACTTGGTTCTCCACTATCACGAAGAATGAATACAAGATTCGTTGGGGCTTCTCACAATCTGAGGCTCCCACCACAATTACAATCGCAAATCACAAAGATTAACTCAAACCACAGATTGCAATGATTCACAAAGTGCAAGAGATCAAACCGGGAGCCTAAGCGCGATGTTCTTCCTCTTCTCCACCTCACTAAACCCTAATCCACTCAAGAATTAGTTTTAGAAGGGAAGTAGGCAAGAAAGAGGCTCAAGAATGCTCCAAGTTTTGCTGTGGCGGCGCTAGTGTTACGGGTTGCTCAAGAAGTTGTTCAAAAGAACCCAGGGGACCTCTATTTATAGAGGTTCCAAGCCCATACTGCTGACTTCAGTATATGGGCGGACTAGTCCGGCCTACAGCCCGGACTAGTCCGGCCTAGGGGACCACTAACCCCTCTGACAACTGTCGCACTGCGCGGCAATCGTCACACTACCCAACAAACTTCAATTTCAAACGGTAACTTCAACAACGGACTAGTCCGGCCCTCACCGGACTAGTCCGATCTCACACAGAACCTTTTGTTCCGTGTGAAAACGGACTAGTCTGAAGACCACAGACTAGTATGGCCCCACGGGCGGACTAGTCCGGCCTTCCCAGACTTAGTCGCAAAACCTCTCTGCACTTAGCAACACGGACTAGTCTGGCCCATGGACGGACTAGTCCGATCTCACTCAGAACCTTTTGGTCCGCCCCAAAACGGACAAGTCCGCTCTCCTGGACTTAGTCCCGAAACTTCACCCTAGGGGTACCACGGACTAGTCTGTCCCACTACGGACTAGTCCGAAGTCACACAGGACCTTTTGGTCCGTGCCAAAACGGACTAGTCTGCCCAGGAGCGGACTAGTCCGGCCCTAAGGCGGACTAGTCCGGCCCCTCCTGCCAGGCTACTCTAACTTCAACTTTCAAGGGGGGTTTCTACTTAAACCACCACTCTTGGGCTCCTAACTTGATCTCATTGCACTTTACGCACACACCCTCCTATTTCTACGGCTAGTCCAACTCAACACGCTAGAAACCCTAGTTTCTACGCTTCGAGTCGACTCCGTTTTCTTCCTTTTCCTTTTTGAGGGTTTGCGTCTCCGATCGAATCCACACCTGTGCTAAAGATCACTTGAGCTCATTAGCGACTTAATTGTCGTCATCAATCATCCAAAACCCATGGGGAACCTAGATGCACTTTCAGGGACCCACCGTTCAGTGAGGCTATTACGTGAACACTTTGTTTCTTCACCGTGCGACACCACACGACTTGCAACGCCACCGAGCTACCTGCTTGTGTGCATCATGGCGTGCCCTCTCCACTCTCTTCACCTCTATCCTCACCTCTCTGGCCGAAAGGGATGAGCAAGTGTGGTCCTCTGTTCAATTTTTCTCCCCCGAGTGCACACCTTCGCCACCTCTCTATTCGCCCAACAAGCTCCATATTCTGGCCGAGTTTCTTCATCTTCCCAACAGCAAAGTGCACAAGATCTTCCTCTATCTACTTAAGCTTTTAGCTTTTGGTTCTGTTGGCTAAAATGCCGGTATTTCACAGTTTTGTGGACGCTGCCGTGAGGATGCTGCTGCCTCCCCGTCTCACCAGCGCCACAGGCCACCTCTTGAGATGCTTCCAAAAGCAAACAGGGTAGCCATAACAAATTCTAGCTCACAGTAAAAATCTTCCTCGAGTTCATTCTTTATCCAGCAAGAAATCTTCATTTTTCTCTCGGCCTTCTTCAAGATTTGATGCTAGATTGTGCCTTTCATTTGGTTTGTACTTGTAAATGTTTTTCAATCCAGTTAAGGATTAGAGACTAAACCCCCATACGCAGCTGAAAACAAAAAATAAGAGAAAACCATCGAGTAATTTAGCCGGGAGTCGAGTTTTCGTAGCCGCCTTTTAAATAATTCATCGGCTCACCGGCGGACTTTACGTTTCCAGTCATTTCACTCCTATTGCACCCCATTTTTTGTACTAACCATGATCCAAGGAATCTTTTAGACTGTTTCCCGGGTCGTTTGAGCCTGATTCAGGGATTACCGGTCATCGTCGGAACCCTAGTCGCCGCCTCTACCATCGCACGCCATCGTACGTCTATCGCTTGGCTAAATGGACAGCACCATCGTGTTCTTCGTCCCATTTTAGGCTCAGGTGGCCAGGTTCAAGTTTGGATGAGCTCTGGAGAAGCGGGCGATGAAAGCGCCGCCGGGCACCGCAGCGGGCTCGCCGCCATCACGAGGTTGAAGACAACCCGGGTGGGCCCCGCGTGTCAGCGTCTATTCGCCACCAGTAGGATTGTATGTGGCTGCATGGGTTAACATCGTGGCCCTCGGTGTGGCCCCAATCTGGTTGGCGCATTTTAAATGAGTGGGACCCAGCCGGATTAATTCAAACTTTTCCCTTTCCAAATAAATCCTAAATTTGAGCAAACTTCTAAATTCAATTACTCCTAGTATACTTGCTCAAATAATTCAAAATAAATTCTGGTAGACTCATATTGATCCCAATTTTACAGTGGTGCAATTTGTTGGACCTGAAAGTCCCAAATTTTCATGATTAATTCATTTAAGCTAACTGTTTGGGAAACTAATTATGCCTGTTCTGCTGATTAGAAAATTCCCAATTTCGTTCAGAACCTTCATTATGATACACTTGATCTCCAGTAAAAATTGAAAGCTCATTGGACTTCATTTACGGCACCAAATAGTGTGCAAATCCCCAATTTCCATAGAAAATTCAGAAATGTACAGAAGCATTTCCACATTTTATCCCAAACTTGTAAAATCAATTTCTTCCTGTAAGAAGCTCATAAAATTATGAAACAAATTTTCATAGAACCAGTGAGACCTCTTATACCATGATCACTCACTATTAGCCATGACAAATCTCCATATTTAATACCAAATTTCAGAGAATCCTTTTACTTGCTGGAATTTTAGAGACAACAAGCTTCCTTGAACATCTCCAAATCTTGGCCCAGGTCTTCCTCTCAGAACCTAGTATTCATTGTAAAAATCCCAAAGCCAATTAAAATAATCTTCTTAACTGATCACTATTTATACGATCTTTTATATAGTTTCACTATCACTCATGTACTTTATATATTGCATATCATATAGTGACCGAGATCGAGGCGGAGCCAGAGGCCTTGGACAACATACTCCCTGAGGCTAACTTTGACACTGACTTGCAGCTAGGCAAGCCCCAGTTTGCATATAAGTGCTTTTGTAAAATTTTGATTTGTGTCACCTTTGTCTAGGGTGAGATATGTGTATTATGTCTAGGGTGAATTAAACTCCACTTGAATGACCCACAAATCCCCTAGAGTATTGGGTAGGTCTACAGCTCGCCGAGTTGAAAATCCCATGCTAATGTATTGAGGAATCCGGTAGAAGTCGAGTAGTTGGAATCTACTCGTGAGATAGGATTTTATCACACAGGATGGAGTTGATCAAAGAAGGTTTATGAATATGAATTTGAGACCGAGCAGCAGATAGGATGCAGCGAGACGTGGTCTCACGTGCATAGCCCTGCTTGTGTCGATTGAGGACCGATCCGTGTGCGGCCCTGCTGGACAAGTTTGAACTGTACCGGATGCATACTGGCTATATGAAAACCAGGAAACCGATGTAATTGGTTAATTTAGGTGTCGAGGCTGACCGTACCATTTTATAGGAGTGGGTTGAAGGTAGCAAGGTATAAATTTTCTGGCAGGCACAGACACGCTCCGCGCGGGACCTCCTGCCCGTTACGGAAGGACCGGTTCGACACTTGGGTTTCCTTTGAAAGGTTGTTGCATACAACATAGTATTGAAGTGTGATTCACTCCACTTTCAAAATGGGTGTATGTGATGTGTTATCCTGGTGTCTACTAATTGCAATCACCATCCCTCGGGGTTATTTGAGTACCGCTTTTTCACTGTGCTGTGACGTAGTAAATATTGAAGAAGCCAAAAGAATACGATGTATTGAATTATAATTGTTACTATAGTATATTGCTCACTAAAGTTACATTCTGAACATTTAAATTGTTGCTAATAACTTGGAAGTAAGGATCCACTTGTAGCCGAGGCATTTATGCAATATCACTGCCTATGTTTATGTGTATCCCTGCATGTAGAGTTCCATGCTTAGGTGTGACGGTTAAGTCTTGCTGAGCCTTCGTGCTCACAGTTGCTATATTAAGTTGTTTGCATGTGAGACGTATGAGGAAGGGCCTGAAGATGAGGCAATACCCCCGTTGGGGTATACCGCCGAGTGGGAGCCCTGCACCCCGCCGTGAATTAATGTGTGTTGCTAGTGTGTAGCGTCCTCGGGCTGGACGGCTGCACTTTTGCATAGCTAGGCTGAGAGTTTAGCTATAAGTACTACTTCCAATGTATATTAAGTATTGTAAAAGACTTCTGCTGTTTCTATAAATAAAACTTTGTATTTTCTCGTATTCTTTCCGTGTGTGTTGTTGGGTGCCACATCGCACGGCACCACCCTCTGCGATTCCTGGAATGTGTGGACCCGGTCCTCATAGCCTGGTATCAGAGCCACATTGGGAATAGCACGCTCGAAAAGAGCCTATTTTGAAAACTTAGAAGTAGTCGACTGAGGATTAGTTAGAATGCCCATATAATGTCTATTATAAGTTACTTAAGGTGGCAAGCTAATCTATGTGTTATTATATTCTGTAACGACGCTCCGACGTCAGGTAAGAGGTAAGGTACGCCACCGCAAGCGGATCAATTGTGGTAAGCTCACCATGCGAGAGGTAGCATGTGATTTTTTTCGTAGCTTAGCACGGAAAGTCAATATGAGTCTCTAAAATTCTCCATGTTTCTGAGAACATATGACACGCGGTACTCCAGCGTGCTTCAAAATTAGTGAGAGCCCCCGTCGGGTGGGACATAACCCGATGCGCCTCCTAATGGTGCAGCATTATGCAAAGACGTGGGACCCCGTCGGGTGGTATAAACCCCGATCATGTACCTCGAGTTGTGGCTTAGCTCGGGGCGGCCCGTATGAAATGATACAGGACAAATGTTTTTACATTCATATATATTATTGTGACTGCCTGAAATCGTGTGGTCGCTGTGATAAGAAGGCATATGGTTTGGGAACTTGAGGAAGTCATCCACAAGTTTCATTTTCAGCTCCAGGCCAGATTTCAAGATTTAAAACTTGAAAATTTCATTTGAGCTTAAACTGCCAGGTTCCTGGTTCAAATTGAGAATCTGGCAGCAAAATGCTTAACTTTGAGATAGCATAACTCTCTGTAGGAATAACGCCTGAAAGTATTCCATACATGGTTGGAAATTTTAGAGAGTCCTCTAAAACTCTTATGTTCAAATCCAGATAAGAATCCCCCTGTAATCTAATGAAAATTTCAAATTTCCAAACTCTGTTAAATCTGGGCAGAGAATGGA
The DNA here is from genome assembly GCA_036927565.1 of Tuctoria greenei. Classification (NCBI taxonomy): domain Eukaryota; kingdom Viridiplantae; phylum Streptophyta; class Magnoliopsida; order Poales; family Poaceae; genus Tuctoria; species Tuctoria greenei. The sequence goes on along the minus strand of JAYESD010000010.1, from coordinate 25,670,964 downwards.
CAGTTTCTGTATCCTGTCACTGTTTTTATCATATCTCTTAGTAGAATCAACGAATAAATTCATGTAATACATTTATGTAATTCTGATGATGTATGCAACAATGTTGTAATTTATGATTTTTGCATATTTTGATATTTTGTATCTGGAAAAATGTGGACAAAATCAACCTTAAACAGAGGAGGTGCTGTCAAAAATTTTCCAGAAACATGGTCAACTTGCAAAAGTCATATCTCCTCATACAGGAACGATCCAGAGGCAAATAAATACATTATGGAAAGATATTTGAGGTTTCTACAATTTTGTAGTTGAACTCAAGTCCTGAATGTGCATATAACGGGATGAAAATTTCAAATTTCTCCAGACTGGTCAGAATGAACAGAAACTGAGATAGAATTCCAGTGTTATGTTTCATTTGGCATTTGAATTTGAACTCACTTTAATAATTCAATTATCACATCCATGATCTGTTTCTCAACAAAGTTGTTAAATTTGAGTATTTGACTCATTCAAATACTTTTTTTATAGACGGCGGATGTGATGCTATTGTTGCCGGACGGATGAGTGTTCTCCACGTGCGCCAACCATCTGGGCTTCCCGATCATGCTGCGGGAAGTGCTCCAACAGTTTGGCTTCATCGAAATGCCAGACTATTGGGGTCAAGAGATGGATGACAGAGGCGTACTGTCGTGCACCGTCCGTGTTGACGTTCTTGCTAGTCCACTCCTTCCTGGATGGGCTCCTTTTTCGATTATTACCATGAGAGATCGTTTGGAGGATACGTGGGCCGTCGCAGTGGGCGAAGCGCTTATGAAGCTTTGTGAGCTTCATCAAGATGCCAATGCTGGGACACAGTTTGTCCTTCTCTCGGTCCGTGGCACGGCTGGTCTTGAGTGGCAATGTCGAATGGTTGAGGTCTATCAACCGAACGACGATACGACTTCTACGACACTTGGGACTTATGCTGCTGCATCCAACATGGTGGTTATTACGCAAAGTGCAATGATTCAGCAGCAGGTCGAAGCCTTGAGGCAAGTGATTGAATGGGGTGACACTCTTGATTACATCAATCAACACCTACATTCGTCCGGGCTCCGATAAATCACCGGCTGAATCAGCGCGAGAATCAACTGCATCACAACCGCAATAAACTGCGGAAAGCTCATGCTGAACTGCGGCAAGCTCATAAGGAACTGCAGCAAGCTAGTGGTGAATTGCAGGTGAGTCAACTGGTGGTGCAGAAACAGCAAGAGCAGCTGTTGGTGATCACCGAGGAACGAGATGAATCCATCGACGAAGCTCGGGGTTGGGAAGCCGAAGCTGGCTAACATCAGGAGGACCTGTGGGAGGCCGAGGCACACTTGCCGCAACCAGTCATGTATCCACCGGCTGAGGACATGTCGCTGAACATGGGCGAGCAGGTGCTTCTGTGTCCTGAGGAGGAGGAAGATCCTGAGTTACTCGAGTTCACCGACGAGGATGAATCGGAATAGGATAGGGCAGCACTACTGCCATCATGGGGCAACATATAGTTAACGGTTGCTCGTGTTTATTTTGTAGCCATGTTTGTATCATATTATCAATAGTAGTGAGTGTGTATGGGGTGACAATGGGTGTATGACATCTCATGGAGACCAAGTATAGTTGAGATGCACTTCCATAGTGGGAGTCCGTCATTTTGGAGTTCACTATTGTAAACTTGGTCATGAGATAATATATCTTGTATAAATTTTATACTTTATTAATATATGTGAATGTTATGCAATTATCACATTGTCAATGCTCGCACTACTATGGATTGGACTGGATGAAGAAAACAAACATGTTGCTGATCTTTAAATCATGTGGATGCAGAATGGTGCGTACTCGCTCTACGCCCGAGATGGGAGGCTCTAGCAAAGGTCGTGGTGATGACTCCGACACGGGAGCAAACAACGACACCGCAGCAACAAGCTCCTCCACCACCAACACCTGAACCTCCAAGGACTCTCGCGGAGATTCTGGCCCCAGTGCTCGGTTCGCGCGATGAGCAAACCGAGTTGCTGCGGATGTTGGTGTAGAATTTGTCCCATAAAGGGGGGCAACAAGATAATGGGCAATGCTAGCCCCAACAAAGTTCATACTTGGACTTCTTGGTGATGCATCCACCGGTCTTCACGGAGGCTGAGGAGCCTCTAGAGGCAGATAACTTTGTCCGCACATTAGAGGCGAAGTTCGGTCTGCTACGATGCTTCGAATAGCAGAAGGCGCTGTTTGCAGTGCAACAACTTCAGGGATCTGCTGGTGCTTGGTGGGCGAACTACATCGCGTCACTGCCGGCTGGTCATGCGGTCACATGGACCGAGTTTTGGGAGGCGTTCCGATCCTACCATATACCTCCCGGTATCATGAAGAGAAAGCTTCAAGAGCTTCTGGAGCTAAAGCAAGGCGGGAAGACTGCTCATGAATACACCCGCACGTTCAATCATCTGGCACAGTACGCGCCAGATTATGTGGGAACAGAGGACAAGAAGCGAGATACTTTCTTCCGAGGTTTGAACCCCAAAATTAAAGTCCATCTCACACAATGCAATCGCGGCACCTTCAACGACATCGTCAATGCCGCGGTAGTGCAAGAAAATAATCAGCGCGAGCTAGTTTTTGATAAGAGGAAATAGAGCGCACCATCGAGCAGCAGCGGTGGTGGTCCACAGAAGTTCCGTTTTGTGCGCAGCAATGGCAGCCACCGGCGCGACCGCAGCAGTTTCGCGGTCGTTCTTTCAACGCGTCGTGTTTCCGACCGCCATTTCCACAGCAGCAGCAGCAGCAGCAGCAAAGGATGGTCCCGCGTGTGTATCCACCTCCACCATGTGCACCGGGATTCCGTCCGCAGCTTGGAGGAATCTGACAAAATACACGTGCTATACGTGTGGCCATGTCGGGCATTTTGCGAGGGACTGCCAGGAGCAGCGACAGGGCAGCGGACAAGCACCATATCAGTGTGCAGCTCAATCTCGCAACCAGACAAAGAAACCAGCAGCAAAACCTGGCAACATCCACTATCTAGCTATTGAAGACGTGCCGGAAGGCGAACCCGTCCTTGCGAGTATGTTTTCTCAACTTGAAAATCCCGTAGTCATATTATTTGACTCCGGTACCACCCATAATTTCATTAGCCAATCACATGTCCTCAAATATCAATTACCAATCATATGTCCTTAAATATTAATTTGTCCATTTGCTATGCAGGTGGGAAAGTAGCAGCTGATAGTATGGTCTATAGAGCACCACTTCAGTTGGGTGGAAATCTATATCCGACTTCTCTAATTATATTAGAAAATCAGAAGCTCGATGTCATAGAGCACCACTTCAGTTGGAAGTAAATATTTATGCAGTATTTAAGTCATGGGGTAGTGTTAATCAAGGACAATCTAGCAAGTCATAAGTAGAAAGAGGATAGAAAATGTGTGTTTTGTGCGCAGAATGAAACTATACAACATCTTTTTTTTGGTAATTAAGCAAGATTTATTTGGAAAGCTGCCCATATTACTTTTGATTTCAACATCCCAAGCAGTGTTTCACATATGTTTAGTGATTGGCTACTAGTTTTAATAGTAAAATAGAAATATATTAATTGTTGGTGCATTAGCTTTTTTTGGCTTATCTAGTTGAGTAAAAATGATATTGTTTTTGACAAGTGTTCGAATAAGACGTATTTGCATGTTCACTTCAGAGAAATATATTTGTGTCGCACATGGCACAGAGAAAACCAACATGATGAGGGTGACTTGCAGCTCCTTATAAGCAGCCGTCATTAGTGTTTTTGCTCAATATAGATGAAGATTTAGTAATAGACTTAGTTCTCAATAATTGTATCTATCTGGACTGTTTCCAAGTTTTCCGGCCTCTTACTTTTGTTTAGATTCTATTAACATGTTATTTTGAGGTATTATAATATAGATGTACTAAGCCATCCATAACCTATCTTGAGGAGAAGGTGGGGACCTTACTCATTATAAAAAAACACGATGGCCACCGGGACAGAAGGTGGCTGCGAATTTATAGATGTCACCTATAGTCATGGCAAAATATCCCGTTTACCAGCGGATATGCAATCCAATGGTTATGGATTCGTGTACAAATCTATACCCACGGGTACGAGTTCGGGTAACGATAAAACTCAGTAGATAATACTTATAAGGAAAAAAAGTCATATCAATATATATTCATTTACCCGTACCCAAAAACTAACATGTGAGTCTAAATATATTATTATATAAATACAATCATATTGATTAGGCATACTCTACAACTAAGCCAAGTCAGTGTGCTTATGTTATTTTAACTATGACGTCGTTCATACATTATCATTTGTATACCATTCAATCTATTTGTAGATTAGCTACACGACACACTACAAACAACGATGTTATCATTTAATCTATTTGTATACTGCACGTTGCTGTTTGGCACTACTATTTTGTCATTTTAGAATGTTTTGTGTTGCCATTGTATGTTAGTTCTATTCTTTACTTCGGGTAATGGGTATGCCCGTGGGTAAAAAAAAAAATATCCGCATGTAGCAAGTACGAATAGCTTATTTTACATGTTGTGAGTAATAGATACAGATACGGATTTGATTTTACTCCTCCGGGTATGTTGCCTAGCCACAAAGCCGTGAAGCCAGACTCCGATGGCAGGGGCCACACATCACGCACGGCGAGGCTAATAGGTTGTGTTGATGCTACGACAACTGGCTTAGTTTTTTTTTAAATAAGTAATAGCAGGGTTGCAGACCCGACTGTTGAATTTTATTAATACGAGGTAAAAAGGATTACAAGGTCATCCAAAGTGCGAGATGGACTAGGGAATGGATACAAGCTCACAAAATAAAGTACATTTAAGACTGTCACTCATTCTATGCGCTTGATTATAACATTCATCCTTGAATTGTTGCCTCCATAGATTAATATCTGGAGGGATATGCTCAATATTTTTCTGTTTCTCTGGAGCCAGATGGACCAACAGACAATAAGTACCACATCCATAAGGAATTTCTCCTGAAAATCATCTTGAGCTTTTATGAGCATTGAACAGAAAGGAAGATTGAGATTCCACTGGAGTGTTGCCAACATTGTGTACTGAAACTAAATTTGAAGAAAAGATGCAGAGTTGTCTCCTGTCAGCATCGTCTGCATAACACACAACAGTAGTCATTGTTATCCAACTTGAAATTCCATCACTTGAGAATATCTCGTGTATTATGTCGGTCCATGAAAAATAGCAAGACAAATACTTTTAGCTTGTTGTTACATTTACATTTACAGATGTTGGTGACTGACTTTGGGGGCTGGACGTCTGATAAGAAAGATTATAGTATCTCTTAGAAGAGTACGAGCTTGAAACCCAAATGTAACACCAAGACTCATTCTTACGCTCTGTTAACTGAATACTATCCAATATAGCGTCCATAGTAAGCAGTTTCTGAAAAGCTACTAGCCTAGTTGTTTGTAATCAAGATCAATCTTCTCAACTGCAATGATGCGTATTGCTCGTGATCCGATTGACCACAATAAATGTGAGATTCACAATCAATCCCGCGGCGGCAAACCTTCCAATTTGCTTTGGATACTTGGATTCATCGCATCCACCTCCCAAATTCTGATTAAGGAAAGCCGAGGGGCGTGGATCCCCCTTTGAATGACTTTGTGTTGCCGTCGATCATGGCCGATGTGCCGTAGATGAAATAAGGGAACCTCCGCCACACCGCTCTTTCTCCTCGATGTCCATTGAGACCACAATCAGCTCCAAGCATGCAAATGGACAGTGATGAAGATGCACAGCGGCTCTTTGGAGCGGTACTGATGAATCCGCGGGGTGACAGCTGCTTGGGGGACAAGCACCAGCACCTCTGCAAAACCAAGGGAAAACAAACATGCCTTCAAGCCGTTCGATCAAACGCTTTCGCATTGTCTGTTGGTCTGTTGGTCTTGGTAAAATTGGTTGGTTGTATCCATTTTGTTCCGGTTTATGCACGCACAAATGAGGACTTCCGTCGTGAGATTTGAGGTGTGAAAGACCGCATTACCTGCTACCGCCTCTACCAGCTACGAATAACTTGCAACTGCTTCCCTTCCTCTTCAAATGCATTTCTTTCGAAATGAACATTCTGTTTATGTTTACAATCTTCCAAGATTTATAGTTTTCTATACGTAACATAATTTTTGCTTGCACTCTTTATTTTAACTGCATCTATTAGTTTGACTAGCTTTTTAGTTTAAGTCCTGTAATATATTACAGTCCAACCATTCTTCTCTTTGTTTTGATTTCAGGTTTCAAGGAAGTGGTATGATTGCAAAGAAAATGTGCATTTCTGTTAACAACCTGAACGTGTCTTGGTGCGTTCTTGGTCTCCCGGCTCTGTTAGCCAGTTAGTGGGTTCAGTTAGTGGGTTTCTAGTCTATCGTTGCCGTTAGCTAGACTTAAGGATCACATTAGCTATCTACCAGGACTTTGTCAGTCAGCGTTCCTGTATAAATACACCCTAACTCTGATCAATGAAAGCAACAACATTTTTCATTCGTTCTACATGGTATCAGTAGACTTATAGATCCTCTGCTTCCGCATACAGTGATGGCATCCCAGTCCTCTTCCCCTTCTGGCGCATCTGTCCATTCCAACCCCTTCTACTCTGCGCCCCCCATATCGATCCCCACCACCACTGTAAACCTGATCAATATTAGGTCTCATGTGCCATACACTCTGGACATGGCTGAGGCCAATTTCTCCGCCTGGCGTGAACTTTTTGAACTGACGTTCATGAAGTTCGGGCTCCAGGACCATGTTGAGGGTACGGTCGATGCCCACCTCCAACGCGACGACGTCGAATGGACCCAGGTTGACAAATGCATTGTCTCCTGGCTCTACACGACGGTGTCGTCAGGTATCTACGACATGGTCTGCCAGCCAAACTCGTCGGCGTTCTCAGCTTGGACGCGCATTCTTGGTCTTTTCCTCGACAACGGAATGCAGCGAGCTGTGTACACTCTTCAGGAGTTTCACAGCCTCTATCAAGGTGATATGTCCGTCGATGAGTATTGAAGCCGTCTCAAGAAACTCGCCGACACTCTTCGTGACGTCGGCTCGCCGGTTTCTGATCCGGCGCTCGTCATCAACACGCTGCGTGGGCTGAACTCCAAGTGCAGCCATGCTGTTCCTGTATTAACGTCGCGAGTTCCACAACCTGATTTTCTCTTCACTCGAAACTATCTTGTTCGTGAAGAGGTTAGGCTTGCTGAGACGACAAAGATGGAAGCCGCTACTGCTTTGATGGCCTCTGCATCAAGTGGTGCTCCTGCGACATCTCAAGCGGCGGCTCCCCCAGGCTTCCCGTTGAAGTCTTCTCCTTCTGGCCAAGGAAAGAATGGGAATCAATGCAAGAAAAGAAAGAAGGGAGATGGACGTAACCATGGATCTGGTTTTCGAGGAGGCCAGCAACAACAGTCTACTGGCTCACAGCAGATTTGGTTTCCCGGAAACCGACCTTGGACTGGAGTGGTCCAAGCGTGGAAAATGCCGCAATGGCGCTTGCCAGCAATGAGTCAGTTTGGTCCTCCGCCACATGCACAACCACAGCAAGCGCTCATGGTAATGGTGCCTCCTCCTGGCTTTCAGCAACCTGTGTATCAGCCACCGCCACCAGAAGCCATGATGGCCCAATCTGTGCCGCACGCCCTGTTCGCTGGGATCAACGGGATGTCAACTTCTGCACCCTATACTGGCAACGACTGGTTTCTTGATACTAGTACTTCTTCCCACATGGCAAACAACCCTGGTATACTCTCCTCTCGTTCTTCTGACTATTGCACATCTCGTATAGTTGTTGTAAATGGACCATCTTTACCTGTCCACTGCACTGGTCATGCCCTTTTTCCAACACCTGTTTCTGCCTTACAACTGAAGAACGTGCTTATCTCTCCCAAGCTTGTCAAAAATCTTATTTCAGTTCGTGCTCTTACAAGAGATAATAATGTGACTATTGAATTTGACGCACATGGCTTTTCTATTAAGGATCTTCTGACCAAGACGGTGCTGCTCCGATGTAATAGCACTAAAGATCTTTACCCTCTGCGCCCTTCATCAGGATCCACCACATTCAGCCTTTCTGCATCAAATAATTCAGCACTGTGGCATGCTCGCCTCGGCCATCCAGGAGATTCTTCTTTGTCTAGAATTCTTAGTACTTTTGATTTCTCTTGTAAGAAGTCATCTCAACATTCTTGTCATGCATGTCGTTAAGGGAATCATGTCCGATTACCATTCTCTGCATCTGCAAATGTCTCATATTTTCCGTTTCAGCTTATGCATTGTGACCTTTGGACATCCCCACTTGCAAGCAATTCTAGATTCAAATTTTGCTTGGTCATTCTTAATGATTACACCCATTTCGTGTGGACGTTTCCTCTGAGACACAAATCTGACATGCTTCCTACCATCATTTCTTTTCACGCTTATGTTCGCACTCAGTTCCAGCGTGACATTTTCTGTTTTCAGATAGATAATGGAACTGAGTTTCAGAATGCAGCTGTTCACTCTTTCCTCTCCGCAAACGGCATAATCATGCGCCTAACCTGTCCATACACATCACAGCAGAATGGACGTGCTGAACGTGTTCTTCGAACCTTAAATGACAGCGTCCGCACTCTTTTGTTTCATGCTGCCATTCCACCAGTATTTTGGCCTGACGCACTTGCAACAACCACATTCTTGCTTAACAGACGACCTCGCAGGCCTCGTGATCATATAACACCTTATGAACTCCTCTTTGGGTGTCCTCCTGATTATTATCATTTGCGAACCTTTGGATGTCTTTGTTATCCCAACACCATAGCCACCTCCTGCCATAAACTTACACATCGATCAGTGGCTTGTGTCTTCATTGGGTATCCACCTGACACCAATGGGTATCGCTGCTATGATCCCACTTGTCGTCGTGTAATAACGTCCCGTCATGTTTACTTCGACAAAAGTGTTTTTCCCTTCAAACAGGTTGGGGCTCAACAAGTGAGGCATTCACCACAAGTCTCTGTTGTTGCTGATCTAGTGATCCTACCAATGGTGATCAACAAACAACGTGAAGCTTCCAACCCAACATGCTCACCACATATTGATAGCCAAGACGTGCAGAACTCTGATGTCTCTCATGCACTGCCTATCATAGAACAGGAACCATCCAGTCCTCACATTGGCACACCTGAACCGGCAAGACACAAAATGATCACAAGGCTTCAGGATGGTATTCTCAAGCCAAATCCTAAATATGCTAACATTGTGGAGATGCATGAAATTGCAGATGTGCCAAAGTCTGTCAGAGCTGCGCTTTGTGATCCAGCTTGGCGTGCAGCAATGGAAGAAGAATTTAAAGCTTTGATATCAAACAAAATGTGGAATCTTGTACAACGTCCTCCTGGTGCTCACGTTATGTCCGAAAAATGGGTTTTCAGAAACAAATACAAGTCTGATGGCAGTCTTGACAGACATAAAGCCAGATGGGTCATCTGAGGTTTTTGTTAGAGTCAAGGAGTTGATTTCGATCAAACTTTCTCTCCAGTTGTCAAGACAGCATCTATTCGCATTGTGCTCTAGATTGCGGTTTAACACAAGTGGCCAGTCCATCAATTAGATGTCAAAATGCCTTCCTATATGGGTTTTTGAAAGAGCAAGTTTACTGTCAACAGCCAGCAGGATTTGTTGATATTGCTCATCGTGATTATGTATGTCTGCTCTCTCGGTCATTATATGGTTTAAAACAGGCACCACGCGCTTGGTTTGAAAGGATTTCTGGGCATCTAACACATATTGGTTTTCATCCATCTTCTGCTGACAGTTCATGGTTTGTTTACAAGAATGGAACTGATATAGCCTATCTGTTATTGTACGTGGATGATATCATTCTCACAGCTTCTAGTGATGGACTTCTTCACATAATTATTTTCTTCCATGGCATTCAAGTAACAAGAAATCCGAATGGATTCTTTCTCTGTCAATCAAAATATGCAGAAGAGCTGCTTGATCGCGCAGGGATGCAGAACTGTAAAACAGCTCCAACACCCATGGACACCAAACCGAAGACTTCGGCTCATCAAGGTGAAAAATTAAAGGACGCTACATTTTATCACAGCATAGCCGGTGCTCTACAATATTTATGCCTTACTCGACCAGATATAGCTTATGCCGTTCATCAAGTGTGCTTACATATGCATGAACCGCATGACGTTCACTGGTCATTGATCAAATGAATTCTTCGTTATGTCAGAGGAACAACAGACCATGGTATTCACCTTACAGCCTCTTCATCACTCGACTTGGTGGCTTATTCGGATGCCGATTGGGCCGGGTGCCCGTACACTCGACACTCAACCTCTGGGTATTGCGTCTTCCTTGGCGGCTCACTCATATCTTGGTCTTCGAAACGGCAGCCAACCGTGTCACGATCGAGTGCAGAAGCAGAGTACAGGGCCGTGGCAAATGTGACGGCCGAATGCTGCTTGGTTCGAAATATTCTTCAAAAAATACACGTTCCAATCAACAAGGCCACGTTGGTGTATTGTGATAATATCTCTGCAGTATATTTAACCCAGAATCCAATCCATCATAGAAGAATAAAGCACATTGAATTGGATATCTACTTCGTTCGGGAGAAGGTTGCACTAGGTGAACTGCGTGTCCTACATGTTCCAAGCGATCTTCAATTTGCTGACTTGATGGCCAAAGGCCTCCCGAGCACTCTATTCCAAGGTTTCCGATCCAGTTTGGCCGTTTCAGTCAACAACGTCCCAACTGAGGGGGGGGGGGGGTGTTAACAACCTGAACGTGTCTTCGTGTGTTCCTGGTCTCCCGTCTCTGTTAGCCAGTTAGTGGGCTCAGTTAGTGGGTTCCTAGTCAATCGTTGCTGTTAGCTAGACTTAAGGATCACATTAGCTATCTACCAGAACTTAGTTAGTCAGCATTCCTGTATAAATACACCCTAACTCTGATCAATGAAAGCAACAACATTTTTCATTCATTCTACAATTTCAAACTCCAAAAACCGACAGTTTCTAATCTAAACAACTTAGCTTGAAAAATAAAAAGAAAACAATTTAGCTTGAAAGTGAAATACCTCTTCTACTTATCTAGTATTATGGTAAAGGTTTACGAGAATATTCACCCATTTGGATTTACGTGAATGTTCAGCCAATCCTTTCTGAATTTCACATATGCAGAAGTGTTTTCAGTTTCAGATTAACAATATCTGTGGAGTTCAGTGAGACCATTAGTAGAAAGTTCAGTGAAGTTTTAAATTGTGTGGATGCAATGTCTTCAAAATAAATATGACCCAAGGATCCTAATTCTTGCAATGCGCATAGTAGAATCACAAATGATCAACGGATGTGGCCTCACTTTAAAGATTGCATTGGTGCCATAGATGGGACTCATCTTAATGCAACCCCGCCAAAAGATGAGTACATTAGATACATTGGAAGATCTGGTAAAGCTACTCAAAATTTCATGGCTGTTGTTGATTTTGATATGCGTTTCATTTATGCATCTATTGGACAAGCGGGTTTCATTTATGCTACTTAGCACCATATAAAAGTCAGCGATATCAATTTCCAGGTTGGAGAAGCGGGCCTACACCTCACAGTGAGCAAGAAAAATTTAACTACTTGCATGCAAGTTTACGAAATGTTATCGAGTGCACATTTGGTATATGGAAGATGAAATGGCAAATTTTACTTAAAATGCCAACATATCCAATGGACGAGCAAAAGATGATTGTTGCATCTACTATGTGCCTACACAATTTTATTCGTGAGAATAATACACTTGAGGATTTTCAAAGATGTGATCGAGACCCAGATTACATGCCTATTATTCCGACGAGACATAGGAGACATGTTCCTCATAATGCATTAGACACAAGCACCACCCCATCTAGTTCAAGAAATATGGATAGTGTCGACTGTTGGAGTCGGCAGATCTCCTCACTCTGCTAAAGTGATCGGGGAGTTTGAAGTTCGGTGTGGGCGCGCGGAGATTCAAGAAGGTGAATAGGAGTTTGACACAGGAGACACAAGAATTTATGTGGTTCGGGCCGCCTGAGCGTAATACCCTACTCTACGGGGTGTTAGTGTTGTATTAGCAGTAAGAGCTTGCCACGAGTGTGTGGGATGCGTGAGTTCATTCGTGTGTGAACCTCCTGAGTGTATCGTCGGCCTGTCCTTTTATAGTACAAGGGTAGGCCGTTACAAGCTAGCCTGGCCCGACATGTGGCCCTGGCGGTTACTAGTATTGATACACGCTTAATTGCTCTTAATAATCCTGTAACGGGCTTTGACAGCACCGTTACTGGTGTTAAGATCGCCCGTTTAAGTGTCATTAATGACACTTAATCGGGTCTTGAAGTCCTTGGCTCTCCTTTGAAGATCCGGAGCCGTTACAAGGTCTTCCGGAGGTTAGAAGCTGAAAGGTCCGACGATTTGACACGTGGCAGCTCCGGAGCTTGCTGTGGGAAGCAGGTAGCTCCGGGGCTATCAGACACATGTCAGTCTGGAGCTTCTCTCAGTCTGAGGTTAAGTCCGGAGGTGCCGTTTCGGTACGTGGCCCGGAGCTTCCCCCTTGTGGGTGGTAGCTCCAGTTTGGTTGTACACGTGGCGACCCTGGGATTAACCATGTTGGAGAAGCGGGTCCGGTCATGTCTGACAAGTGGGCCTCCGAGGGTCTTCAAACCAAGTAGATGGCTTTCTATTGAGATCTTTTTAACCTCAAGGGGTGTACGGTTTTTAGGGTACCGACAGTGGCCCCCTGGACCTACCTCCGAGGAAGATCACTGGGGTGAAGTCATTCCGTCGGAGGTGGGTCCATCCTTGCGACTCTTGAACTGAGTCTTCAAGGGTCTTCGGAGGTGCCGTTGGCAGGGATTTACAGTTAGATCCCGCCGCGTGGCGCACCTCAGGCGGTAGATGAGATCTTTGACGTGCGGATCTCACACAATTGAAGGTCGCCGGTTCTCGATACGAAAACCGTATCGGTTCCGCGCGCCCTGTGAGGCCGCCGCCTTTGGGTTTCCCGCCGAGTGATGACAACCGTTCGCCTGGGTAAGAGCCTCGACTTGATCGTCGGGGTGGTCCCGGGCCCTCTTGTCATCGGCTGGGTTGAATTCTCGAATGGTATCTTCGACTTCACCGCGGTTTCCATCCAAGCGTTGCGAGAGCTTACTTAAGAAGGAAAGCGCGCACCGTCGGGAGTTCTTTATGCCTCTCATTTGATCTTGCGCTCAAACTCCCAACTCGTGCTTAGCTCTTCTTCTCTTGCCTAGCTGTGCTGCGATGGAGTTGGGTCTGCGCGAGAGTCGCTTGAAGACCGACAGCGATTTGAAGAAGGTCCGGACCCTCATGGGGTGGTCCTCGGACTTCTTTAACTGTTTGGTCCGTGCCGGCGGAGAGCTCCCCTTCGAGAAGGAGCGCGCCGGCGAAATGGTGTACTATTCTTCGTACGCCATGGTGAGGTTGATCCCACCTTTTTCTTCCTTCTTCTTGATGCTGCTAGACTTTTATGGTCGGCAGCTATACCACCTTGGCCCTCACTCCATTCTCCTCGTGTCCATCTTTGTTCACTTCTGTGAGATGTGGGTGGGCATCCCCCCTGCATCGAGCTCTTCTGGACTTCCTTCACCGTCCACACCACCGGCCGAAGTAATGAGTACCTTGGCTTCTACTACTTCGTGAAGCGCAAGAAGTGCCCATCCAAGTACCTCCGGTCGTTCCCTTCCGGGAAGTGGGATGACTGGAAGAAAGATTGGATAGTCGTCAGGGTGGAGGAGCATGAGCGGTTGGAGCTGCCCGACGGTCTGCCCGGCATCGACACGACGATCTGGAGTGAGGTTCTGGTGCTGGCGGAAGCTTTCAACCCCGCCTTGACCAGGATCCGCCAATGCGTGGAGGGAGGATTGACTCCCCAGGCGGTATTCTGTAATTTCCTGGCTAACAGGTGGGCGCCGCTGAAGAGGAGGGTGAAGCTCGCTTGGGCCCTCAACAGCGTGATGGACGAGGACCGGGTTGAGACCGGGTTGAAGTCCAACATGGTGGGGAAGACCTTGGAGTTCCACCTCAAGAAATTCCAGCACGGCATCGACGTCGACGGTGATTACTTGACTCCGCCGTCGGCCTTTCTCCCTCTGAACGTGGAAGTGGAGTTCAGCAGGGAGCTCCGGCGGACGATGCCCTTACTTGACCACCTTGGTGTCGTCAAGAGAAGATCAACCACCCGGGTGGCGATCCCCGGGATGCCCGAAGACGGCTCCGCCCCTGCCCCACAGCCGAGGGTCGAGGTCGTTGGCAAGGGCAAGGAGCTGGCGAATGAGCCGGAGAGCCGGAAGAGGAAGCTGTGACATACCGACGGAAGGTCCGTCAGGCCCGCTACTCCCACCTCGGTCCCTTCTCCCCAGGGGGGAACATCTTCTGCCACCGTGGCGACTGTCCCCGTAGTGGGGTCCTTCCGGGATGATACCGTTCCTGCAGTGGGATCCTCCCGAAGCGCGTCTGTCCTCGTGGTGGAAACCTCCTGGGGTGCTAGCTCCGGGCGCACGACTCCGGCACCTGGGACGGTGGGAGCCTCCAGGTCCAGGGGTTCCTCCCGATCGAGGAGAGCCTCGACTCGGTAAATGCCCGTAGCTGCGACAAGTTCCGGGGGGCCTTCTGGAGCTTCTATGCCGACCGTGGCCAGCCCGGAACGTCCAGGAAAAAGGTTCCGCGCAAGCTGGTGCGGAAGCCTTCCAAGGTAATTTTTAATCTTTACCTTGGTTAACTTTATAATTGTAGCGATTGTTTGTTGATTTTCTTCGTCCATCATCTGCAGCGTCCCCAAGAAGGGGAGTGAAGCTCCACCCTCAGTCACGATGTCTGAGGCCATGGGAGCTTCTGCTCCTGCCCCGGTGCCGCCTCAGGTGGTGGCTGAGGCTGCGACAGCTCCGGCGCCGGCTGTCGTGGTCATGGACCTCGACTCGTCCCCAAAAGTTCCCGTGGTAGCGCCGGACCACGGGAGTGAAGACACGCCAACAGCACCTGTCTTGGAGGTTGAAGCTCTGGGTCCTGGTGCTGCAGTGATGGAAGCTCCGGCTGTTGAGCCGGAGGAAGTAGTAGTTCCGGCCACAGAGCCGGAAATTGCTGAAGCCCCGGCGGTTGAGCCGGAGGTGTCTGAAGCCCCGGCATGTGAGCCGGTAGTCGAGGTAGTTTCGGCAGTTGAGCCGGCTACCTCTGAAGCACCGGCCGCTGAGCCGATTATTATTGGAGCGCCAGTCATAGAGCCGGTGGCTGAAGAGGCGATGGAGCTCGAGCCTCCCTCGGAAAAGGTGTCCCGGCCGGAGCCAGAAGCAGCTCCTGTTCCGGAAGCGACGACGTCAGAGGTACCTGCGGCAGAGCCGGAGTGCCCAAACGAAGTCGCTGGCCCCCTGCCCGAGGAGGTGAACGAAGACTTGGCGGTGGGGCCTTCTTCGATGGCGACTGAGGCCATCCCGGAGGACGGCCCTAGTGCCTTGGAAGCTCAGGGTTCCGCTCTCGTAGAGTGGGACCCAATTTTTGTATGTGAAGACCCGCTGGAACCAGCGGAGGAGACCCAGCAGGTCCGAAGCCCATCCCGCTGTCAATGTCTATCGACAACGCCTGCTCTAGTCTGCGTCAAGTCCAATTGGCCTTCTTCCACGACAGCAAGGCTCTTGAAGAGGAGCGCCAAACCCTTAGGTGGTGGCGTAATCGGCTCCACTTTGAGACCAAGCTGGCGCAGTCGAGGCTAGCGGATGACAAGGAGTGGATCAAGCGGGAGAAGATCTGCCTGGAGTACTGGGGCAAGCTGCTAGATGACAGGGAGAGCATGACTCATGCCCTCAACGCTCAATCCCGGGAGATCCACGATCAGGCCAAAGCTGCCAACGACGCGGCCAATGCTCGGCACGAGCAGCTTGAGGCCATCAACACCGCACTCATCAAGCGCCGAGAGGCACTTGAAGAGAGGGAGAGACGGCTCGAGGTCGAAGAGCAGAAACTCCTAGAGCTGCGGGATGACGTCCTGAGGAGGGAAGAGGAGCTCACCGAGAAGATAGCTCTGGCGGACAAGGGCCTCGAGGAGCGCACTAAGAAGTTGGAAGAGCGCTGCCAAGAGGAGGAGGAGAAGACCTGGGTTCGAGGGCAGGAACTCTACGAATACGAGTGTGCCCTTGTTGCCCGGGAGAAAAAAGTGGAGGCTAGGGAGAAGGACCTGGTCGATCGTCGGAACAAGATACACCTCCAGGAGGAGGAGCTCGGAAGACTCGAGAGGCGGGTTGCTGCAAAGATTCAGCAAAATGCCAAAGAAGTTGAGCGCCTCGCCCGTGAGAATTCCGAACTGACAGCGGCCAAGAGATCCCTGGAAGAGATGAAGAGCTTGAGGACCGCAGACTCCCTGTAGATTTGGGAGTTACTGGGCAAGGCCAACGATGCGCTGACACCGATGGGTTTCAGCCCCGTGCGCCCGGACGATCCGGAGCCAGAGCCGGACCTAGCGCTGCAGGCGTTGAGCGCAGCAGGTAGCAATCTCTCCAAGGTGGGCGACGTCATCGTGGACCAACTGGAGGTTGAGGGGCAATCCCTGGCGAGGAACGTCACAGAATATGTGTTGACGTGCTACACCAGCCGGAACCCCCAATTTCCTCTGGACCCGGTGCTTGAAGGCCCCGTTGAAGGAGAAGGCGAAGCTACCCGAGCCAGCGTATTGGAGGTCGCCCAGAAGGTCGCTGAGTTCTTCCATAGGGTCTAAGACCATCTCTTTAGCTCTCACTTGTATTTTCTCTTCTTCTTCCTCAATTTTGTAATCCCTTGTCTTCAGATGTAATCTCCTGTCTCCAGATGAATGAAATCCCCAAATTTTTGAGAATTTCACTTTTTGTCTTCAACACTTTTATCTTCACTTGGCCCCCTGGTAGATGTACACAATTTGATTGTGAACATGTACCAAAAGGATATTGTGCTTTGTTGAAGACTCATTTGCTCCGAACTTGTAGAATTTTAGGTCCGAAGTCTTTGATAGTGAAGGCCCCCTGAGGTTATCGGAGCTCAGAAGCTCCGGCATTGTCCATCGCTGGAGCTTGGTAGCTCCGGCAATAGCTTCTATCAACACGTAGAGTGTCGATAGTTAGACCTCCGGGGTGTCGGAGCTGAGTAGCTCCGGCAGTGACCTTTGCCAACACTTGTTTTGTTGGCAGCAGACTCCATTTACGGGGTCTTCTCACCATCTTATACTCAGTGTCGACGGCTGGCCCCCTTGGGGGAGTCGGAGCGTAGTTAGCTCCGGCTTTTCTCCATCAACGTAGACTTTATTTTTCCTGCACACTTAAGTCATGAAAAATAGTAAAATTCATTCCTTGTCTATAATTTCGTCGCGGCTTACGATTCTCAAGAAAACTTTAAGTTGAACGCGATTTTAAATACAACCGGATGCGTTGCCTTTCCTTCTAGGTTCAACTGTTCATGGACCCGCCTTACTTCGGCCTGTCGGGGTGTAGGTAGAGTGGCGTACTTAGGGTGCTTGACCAGGCTAAGTCGACAGCACACTCCGGCCCTAGATTGGCTTGGCGGCTTTCAGGTGAGTTGGCCATGAACGATATTTGAATCCAAAAGAACTTACAATACAACTCGAATCGTATATAAACCGGTCGAACTAGAATTTATTAAGAATTGCATGTCTTTGTTATAGACAAGAAAGAGAAAAATAAAAATGTTGAGCCTGTACAAAATAAATGCACGTGGAGTCTATTTCACATGAAGACGTCTTTCATTATAGGTCCGGGGTACAGGGGAAACAAGTACACTCTTAGGGTACAGAACTAGGCTAAGTGTGTTTAATTTCTCGTTTGACCCAAGGTAGTTAGCCACACTTTTAGTCCGAAGACTGTGACAAGTGCTGCATGAACTTTGTGGACCTTTCGGGAAAGGTCCGGCTGTTCTCCTGGAGGAACTACCCGACTCTATACAATGACTCTATAACATACATCTCAAGTTACTCAAGACTCACCTCCGTGGTATTAAGTGTAGAACTTACGGAGGTGCTCGGTGTTCCAAGGATTTGGGAGAGGTGTCCCATCCTCGGTAGCCAAGCGAACGCTTCCGGGACGGGATACTTTGATCACTGGGAAGGGCCCCTCCCAGTCGGGGGAGAGTTTGTTTAACCCTTCTCTGGATAGTATTCTCCGTAGCACCAGATCGCCTTCCTCGAGCTGTCGGTTGTGTACATGCCGCTGGTGATAACGCCGTAAAGCTTGGCGATATCGGGCATTCCGAACAGTTGCTTGGCACCTTCCCTCCTCGAGGAGGTCTAGGTCTTCACGCCGGAGCTGGTCCTGCGCGGCTTCGTCGAAGGTCCGGACCCGGAGCGAACCCAAGGTGATTTCCGGAGGAAGGATTGCTTCAGCTCCGTACACCAGAAAGAAGGGTGTTTCTCCGGTTGACCAGTTTGGAGAAGTCCTGTTGGCCCATAGAGTGGGCGGAAGCTCTTCGATCCAGTTGGCTCCGTGTTTTTTCAAGCGCTCATAGGTGCGCGTTTTGAGTCCTTTAAGGATTTCAGCATTTGCTCTCTCGGCTTGGCCATTGCTGGCTGGGTGAGCTACGGAGGCGTAGCAAACTTGTATGCCGAGGTCTTTGCAATATCCTTGGAATGCGGAGCTTGTGAATTGAGTCCCATTATCAGTGATGATTTTGTTTGAGACTCCAAATCTGCTCACAATGGATTGCAGAAAGTTGATAGCAGATTGCTTGTTGATCATCACAACTGGAGTCGCTTCCGGCCACTTGGTGAATTTGTCAATGGCGACGTACAGGAACTTGTAGCCTCCGATGGCTCTTGGGAAGGGTCCCAAGATATCCATCCCCCACACAGCGAAGGGCCATGTAGCAGGTATCATTTATAAGGGCTGAGCCGGTGTATGAATTTGCTTTGCATGAAATTGGCATGCTTCGCATTTCTTCACCAACTCAGTGGCATCCTGGAGCACTGTAGGCCAATAGAAGCCATGCCGAAAGGCTTTTCCGACCAGCATGCGGGAAGATGCGTGGTTCCCACACTCGCCTCCATGGATTTCTGCGAGGAGTTCGCAGCCTTCTTCCCTTGTGATGCACCACATTAGGATGCCGTTGGCACCGCGCCGGTAGAGATCCCCTTCTACCAGCGTGTATCTTTTAGCCAATCTGACTACCCGGTCAGCGGATACATCATCGTCAGGAAGGATGTTGTCTTTCAAGTAGTTCCGGATCTCCGAGATCCATGCATCGGAACTGACTTGAGCATTTGAGTCTTGCGTGTTGGGTTGCTCGGAGCTTCCGGCAGCACCTACGACCCTTGATGGCTGCCATGGTAACAGGGCCATCGGGACCGTCAGCTTCGGGATGCTGATCTCGCCCCCTTCGCTCAGTTCGGCAGGCTGAGCTGTGGGTTTCGACAATCTCCGGACAAAAGTTCCGTCAGGAGCCGGAGCTCCGGTTGACGCTTTCGTCGAGAGTTCGTCGGCTTCAGCGTTGTGGGCACGCTGAACATGGTGGAGGTCTAGGACTTCAAAGTCCTTCTGAAGTCTCTGGACTTCTAGGAGGTAAGCAGCTAACTGGAGATTGTTGCAGGAGCATTCACCCTTCACCTGCTTGATGATGAGCTGTGAATCTCCTTTGACCAGCAGTTGCCTGACACTGTATGACAGTGCCACCTTTAGTCCATAGATGAGTGCTTCATACTCCGCCATGTTGTTGGTTGCCTTGAAGTCAAGGTGTACCATGTATTTCACCTTCTCCCCAGTCAGGGCAAGGAGAAGGACACCAGCTCCGGCCCCTTGCTTCTGCATGGAGCCGTCGAAGAAGAGGGTCCAGTGAGGCTCGGTGAAGGTTGGAGTTTGATGCTCTGTCTTCTGCTCGCTGGGGCCCCCTGGATTTGATGGAGAGGGAGTCCATTCCGCCACAAAATCTGCCAATGCTTGACTCTTGACTGCTTGTCTTGAAATAAATTCAAGATCAAATTCAGCCAATTCCGCAGCCCACTTTTCTATATTCCCAGTTGAATTGGGGTTATGCAAGATTGCTCGAAGTGGGTAGGAGGTCACCACCGAGACTTTGTGAGCTTGGAAGTAATGTCGAAGCTTCCTAGAGGCAATAAGAACTGCATAGAGCAGCTTATGCACCTCTAGGTATCGAGTCTTGGCATCATGTAATACTTCACTGATGAAGTATACCGGGCGTTGAATGGTCCGGACCCTCCCGGAGGGGTCCAGAGCTTCCTCTTCATTGATCCAGACCCTTTCGGAGGAGTCCAGATTCTCTTCAGCGACCTCCGGGTTCTGGCTGGAGAAACCCAGAGCTTCTTCAGAAATGACCCGGACCCTCCCGGAGGGGTCTAGGTCTCCTGAAGCGACTTCTAGTGGGTTCGAATCTAGGAGCTGGGACCCAGACTCGCTTTCAGGAACCTCCGGACCCTCCCGAGGGGGTCTGGATTCCTGAGTGTGGGGTAGTTCTGGTCTCTCCGCAACCAGAACCATACTGACGACTTCGTCAGTAGTAGAAATGTAAAGCAACAAAGGCTCACCAGGGGTCGGAGCTACCAGAATTGGTAGGGTGGTGAGGAACTGTTTTAGCTCCTGGAATGCCTTCTCTGCTTCTTCGGACCATTGGAATGGTCCGGACTTCCTCAATAACTTGAAGAAGGGAAGTGCCCGTAACTTGAAGAAGGGAAGTGCCCGTTCGGCCAGTCTTGATATGAACTGGCTGAGGGCCGCTAGACATCCAGTTAACTTTTGGACGTCTTTGATGCGAGTTGGTGGCCGCATGTCCTCAATGGCTTTTATCTTCGCCGGATTAGCTTCTATGCCCCGATGACTTACCAGGAAACCAAGAAGTTTTCCGGAGCTAACACCAAACATGCACTTGTCCGGGTTTAGCTTTGTGCGGGTGGCCCACAGCTTGTCGAAGACAGCCTGCAAGGTGTCTAGTAGTGACTCCTTGTTTCTGACCTTGACCACGATGTCATCGACGTACACTTCCACTATGTCTCTGATGAGTTCTTCAAAAGTTTTGTACATAGCTCGTACAAAAGTTGAAGCTGCATTCTTGAGACCAAATGGCATGGCTGTGTAACAGTACAATCCATCTACTATGATGAATGAAGTATGCTCTTCATCCTCCCTAGACATCCTGATTTGATGATACCCAGAATATGCGTCTAGGAAACATAGTAATTCACACCCGGAGGTAGAATCCACTATCTGATCTATTCTAGGTAGTGGGAATGGATCTTTTGGACATGCCTTATTTAGTGTGGTGTAGTCGATGCACATCCGAAGCTTCCCGTCGGCCTTGGGCACAACGACTGGGTTCGCCAGTCATTTTGGATGGAAGACTTCTCGGATGAATCCGACTTCGAGTAGCTTCTTCACTTCTTGTTGGATGAAGTTCTGCCGCTCTACGGATTGCTTCCGAGGCTTCTGATGCACAGGCCGGGCATTGGGGTAGATCTTCAGATTGTGCTCGATCACTTCCCTAGGGATCCCAGGCATTTGTGATAGTTTCCAAGCAAACACGTCAATGTTAGCCCGGAGGAAAGTGATGAGCACGAGTTCCTATTTGTCGTTCAACCCTCCCGATATACGGGTGGTTTGAGCGGCATCGGAACCAATTTGGATGACTTTGACGGGAATGTCGGTGTCGCCGCTTGGCTGCACACGGGGTGCAGAGGTCGAGCCTCGTTGACAAATGCTCGGGGTTTTCGGAGCTTGCTCCTGCCTGGAGTCCTCCTCTTGCGCCGTGGTGAGTGCGTGGAGTTCCTCCAGAGCAGTTACTCCAGCAGTGCGATCTCCGCGGATCCGGAGAACGCCTACTGGTGTTGGCATCTTCAACACCAGGTATCCATAATGAGCACCTGCCATGAATTTGTATAGGGCAGGTCTACCCAAGATGCCGTTGAATGGTAAGTTGATCTGAGCGACGTCGAAGACCAACTTCTCAGTGCGATACTTCTCCCGGGTCCCGAAGGTAACGGGGAGAGTAATAGCCCCGAGTGGGGTAATGGCCCCCGGACCTACTCTGGAGAAAGGTCGAGAGGGCTGGAGATCCGAAGGTCGGAGCTGAAGCTTAGTGAAAGCTTCGAAGCTGATGAGGTTAAGCCCTGAACCTCCGTCTACCATGACGTGGTGGAGCTGGATGTTGTTGATGGTAGGCGATACCATCAAGGGTAACTGTCCTGCCCCAACCATGCTCCGGGGACAATCCGAAGCATCAAAAGTGATGGAGGTGTCCATCCACTTTCAATGAGGTTCTGGCCGGACTGTAGGG
The DNA here is from genome assembly GCA_036927565.1 of Tuctoria greenei. NCBI lineage: Eukaryota > Viridiplantae > Streptophyta > Magnoliopsida > Poales > Poaceae > Tuctoria > Tuctoria greenei. The sequence continues at coordinate 25,648,615 of JAYESD010000010.1, read as the reverse complement.
GCTACAGCGGCCATATCCCGCCACATAGTCTTGATGACGCGACGAGAGGTGATATCCCATGACCCACCAAAAATGGTGTTCATGGTCTTCTGACGCTCGTTGTCAGAGACGTCAGAATCATCGTCGACGGAGGTGTAAACGGCCTTCAGGACCTTTTTGGGATCCTGAAACCCTAACTCCTCTTCAGCCGGAGCTTCGTCGACCTTCTGTTTTCCTTCCCTCTGTCGGAAAGGAGATCCTTCCCGGCGCTTGTTGTAGGGCTCGGCAAGGTTTTGGACCTCCCGGCAGTCTTCCAAACCGTGGCTACCCATTTTGTGAATGGGACACCACACTTTGGGTTTGCCACCGTCTTCAGAAGACGGTTGAGGTCGCTTCTCGGGGCGTGGCCCCCGGCCACCCGGAGTTGCAGCAGCTGCAACGTCGGATGTGCCGGCCGACGGCTTCTTCTTGCCGTTGGTCTTCTTTTTCTTCCTGCCACTCCCGGAGGTAGCGGCTTCTTCTTTGGATGATTTATTGTGATCCTCCGAGGCTGGTTTGGAGTGCATTTCACGACCCTCCGCAGCTCTGGCACATTTATCTGCCAGACTGAAGAGTTTCGTGACGCTGGTGATCTCCTTGATCGCCAGCTTCTCCAACATCTTCTTATCCCATACGCCCTGTCTGAATGCCACAATGACAGATGCGCTAGAGATAGAAGGGATAGTGTTGCGTACCTGAGAGAACCTCTGGATGAAGGACCGCAAAGATTCTCCCCCTTTTTGCACGACCGCAAAAAGGTCCAGTTCAGTGCCTGGTCGGGTGTATGAACTCCCGAAGTTGGCAGTGAACTGACGGCACAGCTCCTCCCAACTGTTGATAGAGTTGGGTGGAAGGCTCATAAACCAGGACCTGGCGGTCCCAGTTAAGGCCACTAGAAAGTAATTGACCATCACGGCCTCGTTTCCTCAAGCTGCCAAGATTGCAGTGGAGTATATCTGAAGGAATTCGGCGGAGTTAACAGTCCCGTCGAATTTTTCCTGCAGGTGAGGCCGGAACTTCTGTGGCCATCTAACCATGCGCAGGTGCATGGCTAGGGCTGAACAGCCTCCTCCTACTCCTTCCAGAGTAGAAAGGTCCTGAGCTTCCCGTCTTTCACGGGCACGCTCGATATGGAAACGGCCATCCTGCTGGCGGTATCGGCGATCAAGCTCCGCCCGCAGGTCATGAGTCAAAAGCCTGGATACCGTGTGAGTGCGTCGAGCCCCGGAGGGCAGTGACGTCACTTGCTGAGATGCAGCATGTCTCCTGCTATTGGAGGCGTGCGGACCAAGTCTTCCTGACAAAGTCCGCCGCTGCGACAGGGTTCGTCCCGAAGGAGGTGGACCCTGGTTGTTGAGGCGTTCGGCTGCTGCTGCGACCAAATGCTCTACATCGGCCCTCCACTGCTCCAGCGCATCCCGAGGTGCATCCGGAGGTGGTGGACATTGAAGAAGAGCACGCGCTGCATGGAGCGCGTGTTCCGGGTTGTCATGACTCGCCGACGCAGTAAGCGACGCCGGCGCACCATCACGTTGCCCAGCACGATTTGCTGGAAAAGACGGTGGTGGTGGGAGTGTGGCTCCTGCTGGTGCTGAGGCTCCTGCAGGTGTTTGCCTGTTGGAGGGATTGCCCCCAACAGCCTGAGCGGCAGGTTGGCCGTTGGATGATCCAGCAGCAGAGTTCACCATTCTCGAAAATCTTAGGCGCCCCTACCTGGCGCGCCAACTGTCGACTGTTGGAGTCGGCAGATCTCCTCACACTGCTAAAGTGATCGGGGAGTTTGAAGTTCGGTGTGGGCACGCAGAGATTCAAGAAGGTGAATAGGAGTTTGACACAGGAGACACAAGAATTTACGTGGTTCGGGCCGCCTGAGCGTAATACCCTACTCCACGGGGTGTTAGTGTTGTATTAGTAGTAAGAGCTTGCCACGAGTGTGTGGGATGCGTGAGTTCGTTCGTGCGTGAACCTCCTGAGTGTATCGTCGGCCTGTCCTTTTATAGTACAAGGGCAGGCCGTTACAAGCTAGCCTGGCCCGACATGTGGCCCTGGGGGTTACTAGTATTGATACACGCTTAATTGCTCTTAATAATCCTGTAACGGGCTTTGACAGCACCGTTACTGGTGTTAAGATCGTCCGTTTAAGTGTCATTAATGACACTTAATCGGGTCTTGAAGTCCTTGGCTCTCCTTTGAAGATCCGGAGCCGTTACAAGGTCTTCCGGAGTTTAGAAGCTGAAAGGTCCGACGATTTGACACGTTGCAGCTCTGGAGCTTGCTGTGGGAAGCAGGTAGCTCCGGGGCTATCAGACACGTGTCAGGTCCGGAGCTTGTCTCAGTCTGAGGTTAAGTCCGGAGGTGCCGTTTCGGTACGTGGCCCGGAGCTTCCCCCTTGTGGGCGGTAGCTCCGGTTTGGTTGTACACGTGGCGACCCTGGGATTAACCATGTTGGAGAAGCGGGTCCGGTCATGTCTGACAAGTGGGCCTCCGAGGGTCTTCAAACCAAGTAGATGGTTTTGTCTTGAGATCTTTGTAACCTCAAGGGGTGTACGGTTTTTAGGGTACCGACAGATAGGTTCCGCGATGATCTAGCGAGTGCAATTTCACGTCAAAGATTATTGTCTCAGGCATTTTCATTTTATTATTATATTATTATCTATGTTATACAATCTACTGAACTTGTACCTAATACGAGTCTTACGGCCTGCTATGTGTTTTGGAATGCAAAGTTCAATTGTGTGCTTACATTGTATTTTTTTATTTGTCATATTTTCTTTTCTCTCGTTTATATAATGATAATAAAAAAATTTGACACTATTACAAAAATAGAATACAAAATACACTTGAACATGACAAACTTTGTACACATGTGTATCCGTGTCTTTACAAAAAAAACAATACCAGGTGGCAATATAGTCATTTTATACACGCATGAATGAAGAATCAGTTTTTCTGCAAATATTTTTTTAAACAACATATGATTCACGTTGAGAATCTAGAGAATCAGCTTCCCCAGAGAATCAGAAGTGAATATGAAGAATTAGTAGCTGGGAGTTGTACCAAAGGGGGCCTTAATGCACGTGTGGCAGAAGCAGATTATGAAGCTCGTGATTTATTATTTGTATTGTACGCATTCTTTGAGATTTTGATTCTTATGTTGAATATCTTTTAATCTTTAACAATTACTATTTAATATTCTCGTATACTAATCATTCTCTACAAAATTGTGCCGAAGCATTTCGTATGAAAGATGAAGATGGGCAAGAAAGGCGGTGGATCTTCGTTGTACACGCCTCAACATAGTACTGGTTTGGACCACATAGGATTGTTTGAGGTACTTGTTAATTTTTAAATTCATTTCAGTATCATAATTACCTATCTATTAGTTGTTACATGTTTATTTGCATTTGCAAGGTAGTAGTGCGAGTGTCCAGAGGAAGAGGAAGCTCTTGGGGTGTGTGACAGAGCAGGAATCGCGAGCCAGCACGAGGTTCGCAGCCGGCACAGGTGCCAGATCGTTGCCCCACGTACGAGGACTTTTACGGGAAGGAGGCAAAGGCTATCAGGCAGCCGTCAGAGCAGGGAGGAGGCTCAGGAGCAGACTCGAGTGATCATTTGCAGGAGGAGGTCTTTGGGTGTTTGACATCCTCTGAGGGTGGTAATGAGGGGGATGATGAGAACAGCAATGACGAGGTCGATGATCCTGACTGAGATGCAAGGTACGCAAGAATGGCAGAGCTAGCTGAGTCAGGAGGGCAGCCCGATCGATATCTCTGTAGGTACTATTTCAGATTAAATGATAAGCTATATATCTTTTATATTAGTTTTCTTGTCAACTAATTAACTAAAATTATTTTTACTGGTTGCGGAGACACCTTTTATGTAATCCAAGTAAAGTTGTGGATAAGCGGATGATTATAGGGCCGAAGGGTACTAGGTGCAAGGTTGAGCCTGGTTGGAGTAGCAAGGGGCATCGAAGAGTACTTAACACGGAGTTGGGAAACGCCATTCCATTTTGCTTCCATAGAATGGTTGAAACAGGCGGCCGAAGATTTGCAGCGCATAATTGGATCACTATGCACTGAAACCGTATGACACTTCGGGTAGTTGTCAGGATGGAATCTGGGAGACGTTTTGGGTAAGTTTGTTTTCATTGTTTGAATTACATTGCATCTTGCTTAGGTTGCCACTAATTGTTACTTGTATGCAGGGTATCTTTCGGTTGGAGGAGGGCACGAGTGAAGCTTATGCAGCTTTAGTTTTCCAGACTGCAGCAAGAAGAGACACCAAGGACTCCTTCTCTGATGCACAGGTCAAAGCTGTGACCGTGCACTATGAGACGGTGTTGTTCCAGCCCATAACGAACAAAGCAGCAGCCAAAATGCACCTAACTAAGGAGGAGTACTTGCATAGCAATGTGGATTGGATCTGTGTGCATATGGAAGCATGAGAATGGTTGTGCGAGTACTGGGCATTAAATGATTTCAAAAATCTTTTTGATAGAAATCGAAGAAACCGAAGAGCAAGCCTAGAAAGCATTACTTTGGGCCGGATGGATTTGTGCGGATGGAGCAAATGATGGTATGGATTCTTACCATCATACTTAGATTGCTTAAATAATTGTATTGATTAAAATGATGAATGTTTGTATTGCAGGCAGCTGAAAGTGGTGTGCCTCCTACTTTTTTTGAGGTCAACCTTAAGGGGCACAAAGATCCAGACCCGAATCACCCGAGCAGTTGTGTGACGAGGCATCAACACAAAAATTGGTTTGTATGTTCACCATTTGTTACATCTATCCATCAAGTTAAATTTTCTTTTATTACATCTATCTGTCAAATAAAAGTATTGCAGGAAATATGTTGTGTGTTCAAAGAAAACACATTGAGATGACGTGGACTTGTCAGACAGTCGTTGGATGTGCGTGCAGCATACAAAGCCGGCGAGGATCTACCACATGGGAGGTTTGTGTAAATATTTTGATGATTAAATTATAGGTTAATGACTATGGATTCTTAACACTTGCATATTTTATAGACTTGGTTTGGGCAACAGGTATGTGGAGCCCGTGGCTTATGCTAAATGCCGGTCCTCTACTAGCACTTATAGTCGGTCCCGGTCTAATGCAGAGAATGAGCAACTGAGGAAAGAATTGAGACGCACTTAGGAGCAGATACAACAGATTCATCAACACATGCAATAATAGATACAATATTTATATATGAATCAGGTAATGGGTAATACCGGATCTCAGATGGGTATGATACAACAACCTCTGTTCGACCCAATGTCGCAGGCACACGTGCATGTTTTGTTTGGGTTTGATTAATGCTTACCATAATATATGTTACATTAATTAACAGAATATTATTACTTGATGCAGTTCTTACCTCAAGGTGGCATTAGATCACAATTTTGTATGCCTCGTCCTCCTATTGGTACCTCATCACAGGTATATTAATTCAAGTTAGAATACAAAATAAGTGCATGTTTTATTAATTCGAGTTATCATACAAAATAGTAATGAGAGTCGTCAAGCATATATTCCATCACCTCATGGATTTTTGTTGATGTTGACCGCAAATCGTCCAGGATGGCCACCATATCTGAGTGTTTTCCCGCTGATGTCCTTAGGTCTATTTTAGACTCAACCATTAGCACCTTCAGCCGCAACGTATGACTTTTAAATCACTAACTCTCATGAATCCTAAGACATAATCTAGTTACTTCTGTGAGTCTTGTAACATATAATTCAATTATTAAGTTTAGAGATTTAGACTTGTGAATTGTAATTAACAATGTAAACTTTACTTTCATTAGTTTATTGCAGGATTCACGTCAAGGAACACTTGGTGCGTGTGATGGTTTCCTCGATTTGAACAACGGAGGTCCGGATCCGTGCGGACAACCTTGGCAGGGTTTAACGACATGCGGGCATTGCACGACAATCGTATGGTCCTCAAAATTGGATGTATGGTTTTGTTCCCCCTTACAATATGCGGGCCTTGGGTTTACTCGGATCCACCAGCTAGGTAGCTCAATGAGCTTGGGAGTTTGGCCAACGAGGTAAACTCTCAGGGTTCAACCCCTCTACTCCTTTGCCAGCTTGCAGACGAGGCATGAACACTCATTCAACGGAAAGCAAACAACCTGCGGGGCGGTGGCGATTGCCGCCAAGGCCTCAACAGAGAACACAACGAGCGCTTGAAGCTCTTCGGCCCCAGGCTCCGATGCAGAAGCCTAGAGAAGGCTTTGCAGCCCGCGAGACCCGAGTCTCAACCACTCTTTCCTCAGCTCAGGGGGGGCTGATGTTTCAGGTCCTCGATGCGCTCGGAAGACCGAAGCAAAACTCCTCTACAACGGGCAGTCCATGAAGGAGAAAGTGCGCTCGAACTATCCTGGCCAGTGCGGCCCAACAACGGCGGAGCTCCCACCACAAAAAACATCGCAACACTCATTTCTGTGATGAGCGAGCTATGTATCCCTCATCCCTTGCCAAAAGAAAAGAAAATGAGGAGCTCCAACCCTTGTCGGGGATGAGGACTCAGACCCAGGCCCCAATGCTCAAAGCTGAGCTCAAGGGCTGACGACCGATCAGGTCCAATCAGAACCTCTGGATCCATTGATCTGAAAATTTTCTCCTGCATTCCAAGTAGTATGTGTCCTACAACCTACGGACCGCGAGCAACGAAAGCTCAAACGCTATGGTTCCCATAGGATCAACTTGGTGAAGAAAGGAAAAAGGGTAAAACATTTTTATCCATTGAAAGGATTCCATATTCCACGACAAAATGGATATTTACATGATCCAATACAGGTTATATTCTGCAAATAAATATCCCTATACAGGTGCAACCTTTTGACGTCGGCAACTACGGTGCCCTCGGGCCCCATCGGCCTTCAAGGTCAACAGCTTAAATGGCCTCGCGTTCCTCCTTGGTGTATCGCATCCTTGGCGATGACAGAGCCCGGCTTCCAGGCTTTCACCTCTTCGATACCTAAAGAAAGTAGGAAAGCCCAAGCGTCCGACATCTCCTTCTTCGTCAGAGGCGTGGCACCTCGGTCCTTAAATGCCAAATTCGATCGTCAATTCCTTGCAAAAAATATATGAATTGAGAACACAACATAGTGGTTGGAGTTGATTACTATCGATTTACACAAGTGTTGTTGTAATTTTGTATTCAGGTGAATTATGCCAATAATTAAACGGATTGGTAGGGACCAATCCAAAAAAACACACCTTCTGACCAATCAGGCACAAGCACGAGGATTCCAAGGCCCAATCAGAGGAGAAAACCAAATAAAAATCAACGGAACCACCCATAACCATTATGGGGTCCCATATAACAGTGTCACGACGAACTTTCGGCATGAGGGAAGTTGTTGGAAGTGTGGCCAAATGTAAGACCTATGTGTGCTGAATACATTGGCTTGTAGTAAATACACTTGGCTTTGATGATAAAAGTTTTTAATATCACCAAAACACCTTTTTATCAAGGTCCGACTCTAGCTCCGAGCTACAACAAGGTCCGACGATAGGTCCGGCTTGTTTTGGGTAGCTCCGGCTACGTTAGATGCTAGGTCCGGCTTCTTGGTAAGGTCCGACTAGTTTTTGATAAGCTCCGGATCCAGGATCTACTAGTTTTGATAAGCTCCAGATCCAGGATCTACTAGTTTTGATAAGCTCCGGATCCAGGATCTACTAGTTTTGATAAGCTCCGGATCCAGGATCTACTAGTTTTGATAAGCTCCGGATCCAGGATCTACTAGTTTTGATAAGCTCCGGATCCAGGATCTACTAGTTTTGATAAGCTCCGGATCCAGGATCTACTAGTTTTGGTAAGCTCCGGCGCTAGGTTCTACTAGCTCTTGTTAGCTCCGGCTCAAGCTCCGGGTTGCTCTGGCAAGGTCCGGAACTTGACTGCAGTATTTCTGCTTAGCTCCGGCTCAAGCTCCGGGTTGCTCTGGCAAGGTCCGGAACTTGACCGAAGTGCTTCTGCTTTTCATTTGCAATGTTTCGTACTTGCTTTACTTGATTGGAAAGATTGCTTAGTTGTCATTTGCTAAGTTTTTGGTGCGTTTTTGGATGATACGGCTGATATCGTTTTGCTATGCTTTGCAACATGCTTATGTGAGGTTCTCACGTAAGGTGTTGTGTTCGGAACTAACGTGAGTCAAGTCGAGGACTTGGGCTCGTATAGATTGTTTGTTTGTTCATGTGCAGGTGTTGCTTGAGTTCAAGTCATGGCTGGTGACAGGATCCATTGGACTAGTCTCAGGAGGAGATGAGGTTCCAACAACCAAGTTCAGGAGGAACTGTGGTTGAGCGGGTCAGGAGGTCGCGCAGGATGATTGAATCAAGGGCAGTGCATATGAAGGTCGAAGGAAGGTGTTCGCACGTATGCATGTGGTGCATGACGTGGCAATATGCTTCTAGAGACGGATTATGGAAGGAAGATCTGATCGGAAGGATCGGATCGTATCGGTTGAAGACTTTGGCTACGGCAGAGTCGGTTATGGCTCGGTATGGGAAGTATCGAGTTGGTTATGTTAGGATTTCGTGTGTGTCACGAAATTGAGTTGTTTAGGAATGTGGGATACGTTCCTAAGGTGTTTGGAAGTCTTAAGATTGCTTCTATCTGCGTATAGAAGAATCTTGAGCAGTTATGGTAAGTTCCGATTGTGATCGGATTAGGATTAGAGTCCTAGTTGGATTGGGATGGCCTAAGGGCTGGTTATATAAGCAAGGGAAGGCCAAAGCTCGTGGTGCACGACTTTGGGGCTGTTCCTCTTGTGTTCTATTGGATAAAATTCATAGTTTGAAGGAACTTTTGTGCCTTGTTCGTCCGACTTGTTCCAGACAAGTTTTACTCGTCGAGTTTCTGGACAGCACTACCTTTCGTCGGTGGTTTTATCATAACTCAAGTTTTTCTGATCCAATTGACGTGATTCTTTTTGGGTTGTCTTCACAACTTGATTGTCTATCATATGTCAAAATTTCACGGTCATTGGATTTGTGGTTTTTAATCTACACGAGTTTCTTTGCAGTGTTTCAGAACTGTTTTTCTCGGGTAGGACAGATTGACCATAGTCTGATCTTTTGATCATAACTTGAGTTGTTCTCAACAGATTTGAGTAATTCTTTTTGTGTTGTCTTCGTGACTTGATTCTCTCTGATATATATCACTTTTGTCACGGTGAGAAACGTTTAGATTAGTCTCATATACGATTTCTTTAACAGATCGTTTTTCTACCGAAGGGATTAGGGTTTTATTGTTTCCGCTGCGTAAGATTTTTAAATCTACCATTCACCCCCCCTCTGGTAGCTTTTCACGTGCTCTTCGATCCTACAATTGGTATCAGAGCCACGGTGCTCTAATCTTTGTGATTTGCACGTGTTTTTGACTAATCATCATGGAGAAGTACTCCGTCAAACCTTGTGTGTTTGCTGGTATTGACTTTCAGGTTTGGAAGGCACGCATGGAGGCTTTTATCCAGGCACAAGGCTTTGCAATATGGGAGAAGGTGTATAAGCCTTATGAAGTGCCACCCAATGATCAAGTCACGGCCACAAACCTCCGGGACGTCGACAACAACAACAAAGCCCGAAACTTGATCATCCAAGGACTCACTCAAAGCGATTTTGATCGTGTCGCGCACCTCCGGTCAGCATACGACGTTTGGAGAGCTCTCTGTGATTATCATGAAGGCTCCAACACAATCAAGGAGGTAAAACAAGATATGTTCAAGAAAGAATATATGCGTTTTGAGATGCAACCAGGTGAGTCGATCGATGACCTCTTTGCTCATTTCAATAAAATTCTCAGCAACTTACGTAGTGTCAATGTTAATTTTTCTGATGCTGAAAATGCTAGACAACTTCTTAGTGCATTAGACATGTCAGTTTGGGAGATGAAAGTAACATCCATTCGTGAATCAACTGTCATGAGTTCTCTTACATTAGATGTACTTTATTCTAAACTAAAAACTCATGAAATTGACATCCTAGCACGTAAGAACCCAAACAAGTCTATTGCATTTGTCTCACAACGTGATATGTCTAGCTCCGGCCAATCATCATCTTGCAATACTCTTGCTTTATTGTCCTCACTAACCCTGGAGCAGATCGAAGAAATTCCAGAAGAGGAGTTGGCACTCATCTCTACTAGATTCTCAAAAGCATTGCAAAATGTGAGAACTAGAAGGAGAGGAAACTCCGGACGTCAACGCTGTTTTGAATGTGGTAAAACAGGACACTTTCGTACAGAATGCCCTAACCTTTCAGGTCCGACCACCCGGGAAGAAAAACAAAGCAAGGTCCGGACCTCCTCTGGAAATTCCAACAAGAAGAAGAAAGGTACCATAGGACGCAAGATGATCAACAGCTTCATCACCGCGCTTCAAGAGCTCAGTTCAAGTGACATTGATTTTGAAAGTGATGAAGAGAATGATGACCTGGCCAACATATGCTTCATGACGGGCAAAGCAAGATCAAGATCAAGTCAGGAGGATGCAGAACACAGCAGTGAAGACGATGAGGTATGTTCTACCTGCAATGAAATGTGTGATGCTATTTCTCGTGCAACTATTATTGTCAAGAAAAAGGACAAAAAGCTTAGGGATAGTGCTGCTAAAATTGAATCACTAGAATCTGAAATTACCATTTAAAAACTTTGATTCCTAGTGATGATGCATGTCCCTCATGTGACTTAATCTATGAACAATTGTCCACAATAAGAAGTGCACATTCCTCCACTCTAGACAGACTTGATGAAGAAATTGAAAAGAACAAAAAGCTTGCTGCACTTAATGATAAAAACTTAAAAGATGCTTCTTGTTCTACAGATGATTTGCATTGTTCTGCATGTGAAAATCTTGATAAGAAACTAAAATATGCAATGAATGAAATTTCCATTCTGAACAATGCTTTACGATCTCATGAAGTTAAAAATTGTTCCAATTGCAAACTAAAAGGAAAAACTTCATGTGCAAACTGCCTAGACTTGTCCAAGAAACTTGATGACATGAATAGGACACTAGGTCGGTTTTGTAATGGGGATAAGAATCTAAACTTGCTGTTGAATTCTTCCAAGTCTGGCAATGATAAAACTGGTTTAGGTTTTGATTCTCATGCTCATGCTAAGGCACATCCACCTAAAATTGTAAAGTCATTAGGAAGTGGTTTAATTCAAACAGTTCCTAAACATAAAGAAGTGGTTTTCAAATCTGCACGAGTGCTTTCTAATTTTGTTTCTAATGTTGGGTGCTCATCTAGACATGATTACAAAATTAAGTTTCATTGTACCTACTGTGGTAGAGATGGTCATGTCATAGATTTTTGTTATAGACTAGCTAAACAACAAAAAAGGGAAAGAATGTCTGCTAGATCTCATAACGTTCATGCTAAACCGAATATTAGAAACATGCAACCTGCTTTAATGAGTCAGAAATTTGAAAAGGTAGCTTCTGGAACTTCTGGTAAGAAATCCGCAAAAGCAGCTCCGATAGTTCCGATAGCTCCGAGAGCTATCGGATCTTCTGTTGTTCCCTTTGGAGCTTCAGTTTGTGCCTCCGGAACTTCTGCTTTTACCTCCGGAGCTACTGGTTTTCACTCTAAACAAGTAACAACTTCTAAATCAACTGTTAAGAAAAGAAAACCTCAATCTTTGACTCATAAACCTGCTGTTTTATCTCAGCATTCGCGTGTTTTTCTTGGTGCACGTCGCGTGACTCAGTACTGGATTCCTAAATGCTTTTTGACTAACCCCAGTATTGAGTCATCGACGAATTGTGCTTCTATGTAGGTTACACGCTTGAGGAAGGAGAATATTTGGATTGTGGATTCAGGTTGCTCACGCCACATGACCGGTAACAAAGATTGGTTCTCCTCCCTCACCTTTGTGTCACGTGTAGAGAATGTTACTTTTGCCGATAATTCTTCAACTCCTATAATTGCTAAGGGTTCGGTTAGAGTAAATAATCACTACACTTTGAAGGATGTGGCACTTGTAAAAATTTGAAATATAACTTGCTTTCTGTTTCACAATTGCTAGATGAAAATCTAGAAATTACTTTCAATAAAAACTGCTGCAAAGTTGTAGATTCAAATAGTGAGCTTATTTTTAACATGTCTCGGTTTGGAAGAGTTTTTAAAGCTGATTTTGATATGTCTTCTTCTAAGCATAGGTGTCTAGTTGCTAATGATTCAAAGGACTTATATTTTTGGCATCATAGACTTGGTCACGTAGGCTTTGATCATCTAACGCGTGTTAGTACTCTTGATCGCATACGTGGGCTGCCTAAGCTAAAAGGGGACAAAGAAATTGTGTGCTCTTCTTGTAGACATGCTAAGATGGTTGCAGGTTCACATACTCCTCTCACAATGATCATGACAACTGAACCATGTCAACTTTTGCATCTTGACACCGTAGGACCTTCACGTGTTCAATCCTTCGGAGGTAAATGGTATGCTCTTGTTATTGTTGATGATTATTCTAGATATTCTTGGGTGTATTTTATGGCGTCTAAGAATGAAGTCTTTAGTCACTTTAGAACTTTATTTCTTAGATTATCAATTGATCACCCAGGATCATTAAAAGCAATTAGAAGTGATAATGGAACTGAATTTAAAAATCAATTCTTTGATCACTTTTGTGCTGAAAATAGAATAGATCATCAATTTTCTTCACCATATGTACCTCAACAAAACGGTGTTGTAGAAAGAAAGAACAGAACCCTAGTTGAGATGGCTAGGACTATGCTTGATGAATATCAAACCCCTAGGAAATTTTGGGCAGATGCATTAGCAACCGCTTGTTATGTCTCAAATCGTGTTTTCTTGCGTGCTAAGCTAGGTAAAACACCATATGAGCTCCGGTTTGGACATAGGCCTAGTGTTACACACTTTCGGGTCTTTGGTTGCAAATGCTTTGTTAAGAAACATGGTAATCTTGATAAATTTGAACCTAGATCCAATGATGGCATGTTTCTTGGTTATCCATCTCATACTAGAGGCTACCGTGTGCTATTACTTGACACTAACAAAATTGTGGAGACTTGTGAAGTGTCTTTTGATGAAGCTAGCCCAGGTACTAGCTCCGGTGTTGCAGGACCAGATTCATATCCTCAGGGGGAGGGTATTTTCGAAGATGAAGAAGAGCCGGTGATACTGCCTGGTAGTTCCGAAGTTGACACGTGTCCAGCTCCGGACATTGAACAAGCTCCGGCTGTCACCTCTGCTGGTCCTGATCATCCACAAATCACAAGCTCATCAATCTACAATGAACTTAATGAAAAAGAAGCTTGTGAGACATCTGTTCCCCTACGTTTTTACAAAGATCATCCCCCACAACAGATGATTGGAAGCTTGCATGAACGAGTCACACGGTCCAGGTTTTGCGATCCAAACTCTCATGCTCATTCTGCTTTTGTTGCTTTTTTTGAACCCAAAGATATATCACACGCACTCACTAATGAATCTTGGATTATTGCCATGCAAGAAGAGTTAGAAAATTTTGAAAGAAATAGTGTTTGGAAACTTGTACCTCCACCTCAAGGCCACACTTTAATTGGAACTAAATGGGTATATAAAAATAAACAAAGTGAGGATGGGGTTGTGATTAGGAATAAGGCTAGGTTGGTTGCTCAAGGTTTCACTCAAGTTGAAGGTCTAGATTTTGATGAAACTTTTGCTCCTGTCGCTAGATTAGAAGCCATAAGAATTTTGTTAGCTTTCGCAGCATCTAAAGGTTTTAAGCTATATCAAATGGATGTTAAAAGTGCTTTTCTTAATGGCTACATAGATGAGGAGGTTTATGTCAAACAACCACCAGGTTTTGAAAATCCAGATTTTCCTAATCATGTTTACAAACTGTCCAAAGCCTTATATGGTCTCAAACAAGCCCCTAGAGCATGGTATGATAGGTTAAAAACATTCTTACTTGAAAAGGGGTTTACAATGGGAAAGGTTGATAAAACTCTTTTTGTGCTTAATCATGGCAATGACTCATTATTCGTTCAAGTGTATGTGGATGATATTATCTTTGGTTGTGCTTCTCATGATCTTGTGTCCAAGTTTTCAGCAATGATGAGTTCCGAATTTGAAATGAGTATGATGGGTGAACTCACTTACTTTTTGGGGCTGCAAATCAAGCAAACCAAGGAGGGTACCTTTGTGCATCAAACAAAGTATACCAAAGATCTCCTAAGGCGCTTCAACATGGACAAAAGCAAGCCTCTTCGGACACCAATGGGAACAGCAACAACACTTGAACTTGATGAAGATGGTGAATCCGTGGATCAAAAAGAATATAGAAGTATGATCGGATCACTTTTGTACCTTACAGCATCAAGACCGGACATACAATTCAGCGTATGTCTTTGTGCACGGTTTCAAGCTTCCCCACGTGTTTCACATCGTCAAGCTGTCAAAAGGATTCTCAGGTACTTACATGGAACTCAAGAATTTGGCATTTTTCTTCCTTCTTCCTCAATCGTTTCTTTGAAAGCTTTTTCGGATGCTGATTTTGGGGGTTGTAGGATTGATAGGAAAAGTACTTCCGGTGCTTGTCATTTTCTTGGTAATTCTCTTGTTGCTTGGTCCTCTAGAAAACAAAGTTCAGTTGCACAATCCACAGCCGAATCTGAGTATGTAGCTGCTGCTAGTGCTTGTTCACAAATTCTTTGGATTGTTCAAACACTTAAGGACTATGGGGTTGATCTAAATAGTGTTCCACTGTTCTGTGATAACACTAGTGCTATTTGCATTGCTAAAAACCCCGTGCAACATTCTAGAACTAAGCACATTGACATTAGGTATCACTTTCTCTGTGATAATGTTGATAAAGGAAACATTGTGCTTCACCATGTAGATACCGAACAACAATTGGCTGACATTTTTACAAAACCTTTGGATTTCACTCGTTTTTGTTACATTCGTAGTGAAATAGGGGTTATGCATCCTCATGGCTTAAATTGAGGGGGAGTTTTTGAAACTTAGAAAGTCTATGTGTGAATCTGAAATTAAAATAATATGAGCATATTATTTCATACATATATGACTTTGTGATTCCTTTTACATGCTGAAAGTTCTTACTACATTACTCGTGTTATACTTTTTGTAGTTTTTGCCATGTCTAGTAATTGGAATAATTACTTACACTAAATCTGGTCATGGTCGAACTTTCTTGCTGTTTTCAACTTGTTGCATGCTCACAAATGCTTTTAATCATTAAGAATTTATCAAGTAATCAACTCACATGTTGAGTTTTTATGAACAAATATAAATTGAGAAAAGATCAACAGAATATGCATGCATCGCACTTCTTCTTTCGAGATGGCTTGTCATTGCACTTAGATATGAACTTGGAAGAAGTTGTGTATGACTAAAACCATGTCCTTAAGCTTCTGATTGTCAAATGACATAGGCTTGGCTTGGTTGGTTAGAATAAGGCAGATGAGCATATAATCTCTTGCAAATATCATATTATCTAAATTTATGCTTTGAAAAATAATAAGATGCAGCAACAAATGTCATGCTTTCAGGTTTTGAAATAGTTGAGTTTGTGAGATCATGACCTGCTAAAATTGAAAATCACACTTGCTTTCTAGCATGGCTTACACTACATTATGTATCTCATTGATGTGATAGTGTAAGTTACTTGATAGTATGACTTGGATGAGCTTTGTTTATATGTATAAGTTATAATATGCTCATAACAACTAAAGAAGGAGAGATAATTTGTTTATATCTCATAACAATTAAAATTTCTCTTTTACCTTGCTGAATACATTGTCAAAGGGGGAGAGATTAATCACACATAAAAAAAAAGGAGAGTTAATAAAGGGGGAGACATTTTCATTTTCAAAAGGGGGAGAGATTTTCATTTACATTTGTTTTACAAAAGGGGAGAAATTGTTTTCAAAACTTTTATGTGAATAAGCCAATGTTTGGATTTTAAATGGTGTTGCCAATGCATTCATCAAGGGGGAGATTGTAAGACCTATGTGTGCTGAATACATTGGCTTGTAGTAAATACACTTGGCTTTGATGATAAAAGTTTTTAATATCACCAAAACACCTTTTTATCAAGGTCCGACTCTAGCTCCGAGCTACAACAAGGTCCGACGATAGGTCCGGCTTGTTTTGGGTAGCTCCGGCTACGTTAGATGCTAGGTCCGGCTTCTTGGTAAGGTCCGACTAGTTTTTGATAAGCTCCGGATCCAGGATCTACTAGTTTTGATAAGCTCCGGATCCAGGATCTACTAGTTTTGATAAGCTCCGGATCCAGGATCTACTAGTTTTGATAAGCTCCGGATCCAGGATCTACTAGTTTTGATAAGCTCCGGATCCAGGATCTACTAGTTTTGATAAGCTCCGGATCCAGGATCTACTAGTTTTGATAAGCTCCGGATCCAGGATCTACTAGTTTTGGTAAGCTCCGGCGCTAGGTTCTACTAGCTCTTGTTAGCTCCGGCTCAAGCTCCGGGTTGCTCTGGCAAGGTCCGGAACTTGACTGCAGTATTTCTGCTTAGCTCCGGCTCAAGCTCCGGGTTGCTCTGGCAAGGTCCGGAACTTGACCGAAGTGCTTCTGCTTTTCATTTGCAATGTTTCGTACTTGCTTTACTTGATTGGAAAGATTGCTTAGTTGTCATTTGCTAAGTTTTTGGTGCGTTTTTGGATGATACGGCTGATATCGTTTTGCTATGCTTTGCAACATGCTTATGTGAGGTTCTCACGTAAGGTGTTGTGTTCGGAACTAACGTGAGTCAAGTCGAGGACTTGGGCTCGTATAGATTGTTTGTTTGTTCATGTGCAGGTGTTGCTTGAGTTCAAGTCATGGTTGGTGACAGGATCCATTGGACTAGTCTCAGGAGGAGATGAGGTTCCAACAACCAAGTTCAGGAGGAACTGTGGTTGAGCGGGTCAGGAGGTCGCGCAGGATGATTGAATCAAGGGCAGTGCATATGAAGGTCGAAGGAAGGTGTTCGCACGTATGCATGTGGTGCATGATGTGGCAATATGCTTCTAGAGACGGATTATGGAAGGAAGATCTGATCGGAAGGATCGGATCGTATCGGTTGAAGACTTTGGCTGCGGCAGAGTCGGTTATGGCTCGGTATGGGAAGTATCGAGTTGGTTATGTTAGGATTTCGTGTGTGTCACGAAATTGAGTTGTTTAGGAATGTGGGATACGTTCCTAAGGTGTTTGGAAGTCTTAAGATTGCTTCTATCTGCGTATAGAAGAATCTTGAGCAGTTATGGTAAGTTCCGATTGTGATCGGATTAGGATTAGAGTCCTAGTTGGATTGGGATGGCCTAAGGGCTGGTTATATAAGCAAGGGAAGGCCAAAGCTCGTGGTGCACGACTTTGGGGCTGTTCCTCTTGTGTTCTATTGGATAAAATTCACAGTTTGAAGGAACTTTTGTGCCTTGTTCGTCCGACTTGTTCCAGACAAGTTTTACTCGTCGAGTTTCTGGACAGCACTACCTTTCGTCGGTGGTTTTATCATAACTCAAGTTTTTCTGATCCAATTGACGTGATTCTTTTTGGGTTGTCTTCACAACTTGATTGTATATCATATGTCAAAATTTCACGGTCATTGGATTTGTGGTTTTTAATCTACACGAGTTTCTTTGCAGTGTTTCAGAACTGTTTTTCTCGGGTAGGACAGATTGACCATAGTCTGATCTTTTGATCATAACTTGAGTTGTTCTCAACAGATTTGAGTAATTCTTTTTGTGTTGTCTTCGTGACTTGATTCTCTCTGATATATATCACTTTTGTCACGGTGAGACACGTTTAGATTAGTCTCATACACGATTTCTTTAACAGATCGTTTTTCTACCGAAGGGATTAGGGTTTTATTGTTTCCGCTGCGTATGATTTTTAAATCTACCATTGACCCCCCCTCTGGTAGCTTTTCACGTGCTATTCGATCCTACACCAAACCACCAGGTCGCCCGACCTGATATTCGCGCAAAGCTCGGTCAACCTCCACATGTTGACTCCTCACAGCTCCCTGATAATGATGCCGACAGATTCCTACACATATTCTAGCGCCAAACTGACCTTTGCAGGGTACAAATAGGGGGTAGAGTCTCACTCTTCTCCACACACCAAAAGCTTGAGTCTAGTACTCCACTTGAAAGGCGTTGCACTGCCCAAGTGCTTAGAAAATTGGGAGACGGTGAGAAAGAGGAGGAGGCTCTGGCTTGTCGGGCTTCTTCCATTTAAGGATAGGGTTCTGGTTGTCGAGCCCTCTCGACCCTTGTACCTCGACCATCATTTCCAATTCAAGTAAGGAACATGATCTCCATTTCAGTTCATCTATTTAATTCAAGCAAGTTAATTCCTTAGTTGCTTGCTTGTTCATAGCTCTATTCATTTAGAAGCCCTGGTTTGTGCATGAGAAGTTAGGGAAGTAATCGATAGCATAGGCGTGGTGTCTAGGCTTGACATTACCTTTGATTATCTCGTAGTCCATGGGCTGCAGAGGTAGGCGGTTGGTGGTGAAAGTCCTATCCATCCGTTGTAATCCTCCACGTTCGGTTGCAGCGTAGGCTCTTGACGGGAGTCGCCTGGTACACCACGGTAAGCCCGTGCCCAATACAAGTAGCTATTTATCGACTTGCCTTGAGTTAGAAAATCCTTCTCATAGGAAATCCACTCTACCCCTTGTCTACTACCAAGCTTTGTGTCCTTGGGTGAACTAGTTAGAAGATTAGCACAAACTTTCCTTTGATTTGATACCCTCAGGAATACCCTCCACCAAACATTTCTGGTGCCGTTAATGGCACTCGGTTGTTGTTCATCTTCGAACCTTTTTCACCGTTGTATCTATTTTTGTATCTTTATTCCTTTCCTTCACCATTCACACATGGAGCAACCAACCCTTCAATCATTTTCTGCTCCCATGGGTGTGTTATGTGGGCCACTGCCATCGGCGGATCCCATTTGCTGAACCAGATATGAACTCCACCCTAGCATAATAGCCATGGTTCGGGACCAATCCTTCTCAGGAATGGATTGTGCGAACCCATACCACCATCTGCATGAGTTTGAGCAATTGTGTCTATGCCGTCACATTGAAGGCATGACACGAGAAACTCTTATGTGGATATTGTTTCCATTCTCCATCAGGGAGAGAGCTAAGCAATGGTACACTACTACCATTAGGGGCACAGATGGGATATGGGAAGAATTGCGGAACAAATTTTGTCTAGCATTCTATTCTAGAACCTGTGTTGTCTCCTTATGTGTAGAAATACTCACTTTTCGGCAGATGGAGAAGGAATCTATAGGTGCTGCATGCGTGAATATTTATTTTAACAAACTCAGACCCACTGGAATCAATGTTGTTTCAGCATTTTTGTACGGAATTAAACAAAGAATCTGCCATATACATCGACACAGTGGTTGGGGGTCTTTCCTCCACAAGACCCTGATGGAAGCAAGGGAAATTCTAGATTTAATTCTAGAAAATACCTCTTTTATCGCGAATCTTGAACAACCTCTCCAAGAGGAAGCCCACTCGAGTCATGAGGATTCCTCCATTCTCAAACCAGAACCCATACCAAGTTCATCTCAAGATTTGACAATGAAATCATCACCCGAACCAAAAACACCAAATGAATAAGAAATTTGACCTTCGGAGTTTCCATTATGCTTCGAGAAAGATCTTTTTTAAGATTTTGGGAATACCTCGAAAAATTGTTATCAAAGGAAGCCATCATAACATCCCTCACTCCTTGATCCTCCCAAAGGAAAATTCATTCAGGAAACGATCAAGGTGTTCACCTCGATCATGAGTAGGGAATGGACGGCGAAGGTTGAGCTTTCACCTGAAATAATTTGGGTAAACTCACCCTGAGCAACAATCTGATGCCTTATTCGAGGGGCAATGGTGAATGTCATCCTTTATAATCCCATTGTTGGAACCAATATCATTTCTGATAGATGTGGTTTACCCATTTTTGGTGATCTACCCTGGACTACAACAAGAAAATCCTTTAGAGATTCCTATGAAAATATCAAGGAAGAATATGGGATTCTACAAAATGTGTCGATAGGACACCAGAACATCGAGTTCTTCCTTGATTTTCATGTCTTCGAAGTCCAGGACTCTGATGTAATGATAGGGTTACCCATTGAGAAACTACTCGTGGATGCACCCTCAAAACAGTCTAGATGTTAAACTCGGAGGGAGGAAGTTTTCGATTCCCATTCTGCGATCCAAGAACAAATTAGCAGAACCTCTCCCCTAGAGTGAGCCAATCGACGAAGCCATGGCCCTTCACTTCTTAGACTCTTCTGAAAATGAAGAAGAAGAAGAACAATTCATCCAAGAAGAGGATAATTGCAGGAGACATTTGATTTGCACAAAGAATAGCCATCGCAAAAGCCCCTAATTGAATTGAAAATCCTAACTCCTAGCCTACGCTATGCTTTCCTACACTGTGACTAGAAGCTCATGTCATCATAAGTGACAAGCTTTCACAAGAAGAAACTGCCAAACTCATAACTGTCTTACAAAAGCAATTATCCATCCTAGGCTACTCACTCCAAGACCTTAAGAGAACCAGCCTTGCTCTTTGAAACTGTCGCATTCCCACTGACCCATTTATCACACCCTCTAGGGAACCTCAAAGGAGGTTGAACAATGCTATGCGCGAGGTTATCCAGAAGGAGGTCTTGAAACTCTTGCATGTCAGGATAATTTTTCGCATTCCTCATAGTGAATGGGTTAGACCTATCCATGTATTGCCCAAGAAAGGCGAAATGAGGGTTATTCAAAATGAGAGGAATGAAGTCATTTCTCAATGAACCATCACACGGTGGAGGATGTGTATTGACTATAAAAAACTCAACAAGACAACAATGAAGGATCATTTTATGCTGCCTTTCATTGATGAAATGCTTGAGCGGCTAGCGAAACATTCCTTCTTTTGTTTTCTTGATGGGCATTTTGGTTATTATAAAATTCCCATCCACCCTGATGATCGATGTAAGCTCACCTTTACCCGCTTCGTTCCAAAGGTGCAATTTGTCTATTTTCTTAGACATGATTGAGGAAATCATGGAAGTTTTCATGGACGACTTTTCCGTCTGTGGAAAAAGTTTTGATCATTGTCTTGAGAACCTAGACAAGATCTTACAAAGATACCAACAGAAGGACTTGGTGCTAAATTGGGAAAAGTGCCATTTTATGGTCTGTGGGGGCATCATCTTAGGACACTTGGTGTCCGAAAGGGGGATTAAGGGAGACAAAACTAAAACTGAAGTTATTAAAAAACTTCCACCTCCGACCAACATTAAGGGTATCTGTAGCTTCTTAGGCCATGTGGAGTTCTACCGATGATTTATTAAATATTTTTCCGAAGTCGCTAGACCCCTCACTAGCCTATTAGCTAGGGTTGTGCCCTTTGATTTAAATGATGAGTGCCACAAATATTTTGACATTCTCAAGAAGGCACTCATCATAGCTCCAATCATTCAACCCCTTGATTCGACGGTGCCATTCGAAATCATGTGTCATGCTAGTGATTATGCTGTTGGAGCGGTCCTTGGCCAAACCAAAGATAAGAAGCATCACGCAATAGCCTATGATAGCAAGACTCTAACAGGAGCTCAACTTAACTATGCCAAAGCTGAAAAGGAGCTCCTAGCAGTTGTCTTTCCTATCGATAAGTTTAGATCATACTTGGTTGAAGCAAAAGTCATAGTCCATATGGACCATGCTGCTTTGAAATATTTGCTCACCAAGAAAGATTATAAACCTAGGCTAATCCGATGGATTCTCCTACTCCAAGAGTTTGACTTGGAAATAAGAGACAAAAAGGGAGTAGAGAATTTTGTCGCTGATCATCTCTCACGTATGGAAATCCCAAATACACTGGACATACCTATCAATGGTTTCCTACGTGATGATATGTTGCTCAAGGTGATCGACTCTAACCATTGGTATGCACACATCCTAAACTTCATGGTTACGCGGTACGTACCACTAGGGGAGGATAAGAAAAAGCTCATTTTGAGAGTCGACGTCACATGTGAGAAGATCCATACCTTTATAGGGTATGTTCTGATGGGCTACTTAGAAGGTGTGTCCCAACAATCGAAGGAACCAAAATCATCAAAAGATGCCATACAGCCCCCTATGGCAAGCACTACGGAGTTTACGATACTCGGACAAAGTTCTGGCAAAGCGATTCTTTTGGCTCTCAATGTATGAGGATACAAAGGAATTCGTTCGAAGATGTCAGAACGCCAAAAGCATGGAGGAATCACTACTTGCAATGGGATGCCCCTTAGATACAACCTTCAAGTATAATTATTTGATGTGTGGGGGGATCGACTTCATGAGACCTTTTCCAAAGTCCTATGATTGCGAGTATATTCTAGTGGCCATAGGTTATGTGTCTAAACGGGTAGAAGCATTACCATGCAAACATGCTGATGCCAAGCCTTCTCAGAAAATGTTTCATGAAATCATATTTCCATGGTTTGGAGCTCCCGAATGATCATAAGTAATGCAGGTCTTATTGCATAGGTAAGACCTTCCGGTGCTTTCTGAGGGAGCTTGCATAACATTGCTACTCCGTACCATCCCCAAACAAGTAGTGAAGCAGAATCTTCAAACAAACAAGTCAAGAATATTCGACAAAATACTGTCCTTGAGATGGGGAATGGATGGAAGAACAAACTACCCGATGCACTTTTGGCATACCGTACCGCCTATAAGACACTCATTGGAATGTCACCTTTCCAAATTATCTATGGGAAAACTTGTCATTTACCCATCAAATTGGAACATAGAGTGTATTGGGTTATCAACAAGTGGAACATGGATCTCCACGAAGCTGGAAAGTTGCTCAAGATGCAAATTTCCGAACTAGAAGAATGGAGAGATAAGGTGTACCACAGTGCCAAGATTTTTTCACTTAGTTTAGTTGGAATGGAAAGAGAACTTCCTTCAGCCTTTTTGTTGCCTGTTTTGGTCTCTCTGAGTGGAATGAGTGGGTCCTTCTTCTTTTTGCTGACTGATGAAGGTCGAAACTTAAGACCGAATCAAAGACAAAACCAAGATGTGGCACAATAAGAGAATTACACCTAAGGAGTTCAAGCCTAGAGATAAAGTCCTACTTTTCAACTCTAGAGTCAAATTTTTTGGACATGGGAAACTAAAAAGTAAATGGGAAGGTCCCTATATTGTGGTAGATATCTCATGTAGCAATTACTCTCCAAAATTATGAAGATCATCTATTCAAATTAAATGGGCACCGTCTCGAGATCTTTTTGAGCCAGAAGTAAATCTAGACAAAGAGGAAGACGTAGTCAATTTGATTAACTTTAACGCCTATCCTTAAAGTTTGGTTAAATTTTCCATGTCCAATAAAACAAACTCCAACACTCACCACTCCTTTCCAATCATCCCACTATCCCCATTTGGCCAAGTAGGAGAGAAGAAAAATGTAGAATATCATAAAGACTTTTCTACTTAGGACTTAGGCGCTTACTTATTTTGATTCCATCATATGAAGTGCCTTTGTCAAATTAATTGCGACTCACTAGTATAGATAAGGCCGGCGGTGTCTTTCACTTTTCCATATTTTCGTGTCAAATAAAGAAAGGTACAACAACAAGTGTGGCGAAGGACCCACAGGCCTCCCAAAATGCAACATGCCCAGACCATTATAAAAGAACAATTCAGGACATCGCATCAAGGACCATGAGAAGATTCGATCAAGCCATGATGGCTTGGCCCACCTTCATTAAGGCGACGGTTTGCACTCTCTCACCTCGTATCTGTCTATACTTGATTTTCGAGTTCAATTTGATTATGCATGATAATATCATTAAAATCAACTGTGACACCCTGATTTTCGAGTTTTGGCAAATTAAAATTGTAAATCGAAATTTAAAATAAATAATAGGAAGGATTTGCTTTTATAAAGAAAAATAAAAAATATATGTATCCCATCTAGCATTTTGCATTCATCCTCAAGTAACGAAAATTAATTACCAAAATAAATATGGTAAAAGTAATTCATTTGCCAGAACGAATATGAGATAAAAGAAATAGATGAAACTAAAGATATATATATATATATATATATGTAATATCTTAATAATATGATGAATTCATGCAAAAATAATTAAGTAGGATGAAAATAAACAAACATAAAAGAATTAGAAATAAAGATGCAAGTAAATATTAAGCCAAGCACCGGATTAGTCCAAAAAATAACGGACTAGTCCGAATACCCTCACTGGACAATAACGGAGACCAACCCGGACTAGTTCGGTATTTACAGACTGCACAGACTTAATGAAATTTTCCCACCCCGACGTTGAACATTCTGTTCCTATGCGGACTTGTCCGGTACCCAACTGGTCTTGTCCGATCAGCTCTCTGTACCACCACGGACTAGTATGTTCCTATGCGGACTTGTTCGGTACTCTAAAGCTTCGCCCGTTTTAACACTTCACCATACTAGATACAAAAAATAAACAAAGATTCAACCGCTGACTAGATCACTGGTCGCACAAATATTCTTGCCTCACGTCAAAAAAATAATAAAATAATGATCTAATATAGAAGAAAGAGATAATAATTATTAAGTAAGGTAAAAGAAAGAAAAAATAAAATACAAATATATATATAATACAATACAAAAATAAATAAAGAGAAAAGAAAGTCAACCATGTCCAAAGCTGTGGCCGCATAAAAACCTGACCGCACAAAGAAAAAAAAAAGAAGCCACCGCCAGCCAAAAAAAGGAAAAAAAAAAAAACCAAAAGTCAATCACCAGGCCGGGTGGCTGCTGCACATGCTCCACCAGAGCGCGTGCCTTGCTTCCGTGGCCGAGCAGGACTGTAGTCCCAGCGCCACTGCCCGCCTAAGACCACTGATGCTTGCACCGTGGCGTCCCCGTAAAACCTGCACGCCCTAGTCCCTAGTTCTTTTAGCACTCGCCAGCGATGGAAAAAAAAGGACGGAAGCCCTAGCCGCCAGCAGCGCCGAAGCAAAAAGCCACGGCCACGGATGGAGGAAAGGAAGAGAAGAGAAGAGAGAGAAAAAAAAGAGGAGCCGCCGTTTCTATTGGAGATTGTTGCATCGTCACCGTTTTTCGCGGGAGATCGCAACGTCTAATCACCGTCTTCTTCGTCTACATCATGTCGCCGTTCCACGACTGTCGAGACTAGCCACGCTAATGATAGGTCTTACGGTTAAGACTTTACGACAAGAATTATCCTACCATTCGAACAAATCATGTCCCAACCTAATTTCTTGTGTCTCACTGTACCGCCGCGGACTAGTCCAGTCCCGTGCGCACTAGTCCGGTGTAATGCAGACTAGTTTAGATATGTGCGGACTTGTCCGATCAACTCTCTATGCTCAAAAGGACTTATCCGGCCTCCTTCAGACTAGTCTGGTATTCAAATTTATAGCAACACCTAATTATCACAAGAACCACTGTAATTGACTCAAACTCACATAGGCACTTGAGAACTAGTTGAACCTAATTAGTGAACAACAATTAATAGCATATGTTACACTTAAAATTGTGCATGCATATGCATCATTGCATATTGATTAGTATGTGTAAATGTATTGATTGAATATGCTTGATTGCGAGTAGTCGGGTATGCTCAAGAGGTTACGATCAAGATGCGAATATCCGAGTATCTTCATGTGCAAGACTTTGAGTTGCTTGAGCCATCAAATTGTGGAATGTAAAGGCTGTCCATGACTATTTTGATCCTTTTCTCAAATTTTTTGTTTGTAAAATTGCATGCTTGTATCAAATTGATGGGAGACCCATGAATAGGTGTTTACTAGACTTGTATGTCCATCCTTGTAGCTCGGGTTATGATGCAAAGAGTCGGAAATGATATTTACACTTTTGTTCTGTTTACTAAATTGAGATTGGAAATAACCAAATGACTTAATTATGAACTATTGAACACTTAAATTATATGGATTAATGATAATAGAATAATGGTCAAACATTTTGGTAACATGGAACATGGGTGATCTAAGCAAGTATGGGTTGTGGAATGGATTCGATGGAATGGTGGTTTTGCTTGCCTTAGATCTAAAGACCGGTTCATGCGAGAATAAATCAGGACAACAATGCAATCATAAGGCCAAGTATAGGTGTGGCTTAACTAATTAATTAGTTTATTGCCAACATCGTTAGGATCATATGGAAGGCTTAGGAATGGGAGCCGGTTGGGTTTGCATTAGTGACGGAACTACCCTGGGATCCGAACGGTACAAGAGGGAGCCATTGGATGGATGTGCTCAGTTGGAGACATCACCTCCGGTGAAATATCAGTGGGTCCGCACATGCTGGTAATCACTTTGTAAAGGATATTTTATGATCTCTTGGACATACACCTATGATAGTGTAATTGGCATAAAGGAGTTTTCTTTAGTCACCGACGGGTGATGAAATCACAAACTTGTGGGTAAAGTGGTACAACCTCTGCAGAGTGTTAAAAACTATCATGATAGCCGTGCTCCCGATTAATACCACTTGGATGACCTACATGCTTAGAATTGGACTTGGGTTTTCGGATGGTTCTGTATGTGTCGGTACCCTACGTACCGGGTACCCCTTAGTACCGCGAAGAGTACAAGGAAGTTCTACCTGTCAGAGTTGAAGGTCTCCTCAGGCCCCACATGTCACATTGCACAAGACGCGCTCCCCTCATATGGGTAGCTCCTGGGTCAACACATGTAAAGGAAAACCGAAACTAAGCTCCCAACAAGGGAAAGCTTCGGTGACAACACATGTACAATGACACCGGACCTAACCCCCAGCAGAGAGGAGCTCCGGTGCCGACACGTGTACAACAGCCCCGGACCTAACCTCCCGGAAGGGAAAGCTCCGGAGCTTCCACGTGTGGAGCCTCCGGACCTCCATCGACATATACACTGGCAGATCTCCTTCAGCACGAACCATCAGGGATAATTAAAGCGACAGTTACAAGATTTAATTATGTGTCGTTAATGTTGTATTAACGACACACAATGAGAGCACTATTAATAGGGGTAACGCAGCCATTAAGGCATGCTACCACACTATTAATCATGCCTAATACCCTTTAGACAGTGTATTAGGCCATTAAATATGACAGGGCCACATGTCAGGCCAGGCAAGCTTTGTAACGGTCAATCCTTAGAACTATAAAAGGGTTGTGTCGCAAGTACCCAAGGACATCCCATCTCATCTGAGATGAGCCGGATACTAGCGAACAAACTCACACAATACAACAACACAAAACCCGTGGAGTAGGGTGTTACGCTCAGGCGGCCCGAACCACGTAAATATCTGGTGTCATCATCTTGATATTGATCTCTATGTACCCCAACCATAAAAGAACATCCGCAGGCTGCTTCTTAGCAGGTTCAGGGGAAGTGTTGTATCAAACACTTCGACATTTCGCGCGCCAGGTAGGGGAGCTTCCGGTCCCGAGATCACAAGATGGTGAATTCAGCTGTTGGATCCTCTAATGGAAACCAAGCTGGACAACCAACTGGAGGCAATCCCTCCAATGCCCAACAACCAGCAGGTGCCATTGTTCCAGCAGGCACTATGGCACCAGAACCACCATCTGTTTCGGCAAAAAATGCTGGTCAACAAGATGGGGGCATCTGCGTGGATCACTACATCGACAAACAACAACCCTGGGCATGCGCTCATTGCTGCGCGAGCTCTCTTACAACACCCACCGCCTCCAAGTGCACCTTAGGGTGCTATGGAGCAGTGGAGGGCCGATGTAGACCATCTGGTTGCAGCTGCGGCTGCAGGCATCAGCAATCAAGGTCCTCCCCCTTCGGGGCGAGCACCATCTCAATGACGGACCTTGTCGGGACGACTTGGTCCACAAGTTTCACAGCAGAGGAGACGTGTTGCATCCCAGCAAGTGACTTCGTTGCCTCCCGGGGCACGATGCACCCACAACATCACCAGGATTCCGACTCATGACCTGCGGTCAGAACTGGATCGCCGTTACCGGCAGCAGGATGGTCGTGTCCATATCGAGCTTGCTCTTGAGAGGCAAGAGGCTCGGGGCAACCCTGCTCCTCGAGGAGTAGGAGGAAGATGTTCTGCCCTAGCCATGCATTTGCACATGGTCATATGGACACAGAAGTTCCAGCCTCACTTGCCGGAAAAATTCGACGGGACTGTCAATCCCGTCGAATTCCTTCAAATCTACTCCACTGCCATACTAGCAGCAGGGGGTGACGAGGCTGTGATGGCCAATTACTTCCAAGTGGCTTTAACTGGGATTGCAAGGTCCTGGTTCATGAGTCTTCCACCCGACTCCACTAATAGTTGGGCAGAGCTATGTCAGTAGTTCACTGTGAACTTTGGGAGTTCTTACACCCGACCTGACACTGAATTGGATTTGTTTGTTGTAAAGCAGACATCGGGGGAATCACAGTGATCCTTCATCTAGTGGTTTTCTCAGGTACAGAATACTATTCCTTCAATCTCGAGTTCTTCTATTATCGTTGCATTCAGACAAGGTGTTCGAGATAAGAAGATATTGGAGAAGCTAGCCATTAAAGAAGTTATCAGCGTCACGGAACTCTTCAGCCTAGCCGACAAATGTGCTAGAGCTACGGAGGGCCGTGAAATGCATTCTAAGCCAGCTCTGGAGGCCAACCAAAAGTCCTCCAAAACTGAAGCCGCTACCTCCGTTAGTGGCAAGAAGAAAAAGAAGCCCAACGACAAAAAGAAGCCGTCGGTTGGCGCACCAGTCGCAGCTACTGCCGCAGCCCCTGGAAGCCGGGGACCACGCCCCGTGAAGCGATCTCGTCCTTCATCAGAAGATGGCAACAGTTCCAAAGCATGGTGCTTGATTAACAAGACGAACCGGCACAGCTTGAAAGAGTGTCGGGAGGTCCAGAACCTTGCCGAGCGCTATAACAAGCGCCGAGAAGAAGCTCCTTCCTGTCAAAAGGAAGGAAAACAAAAAGTCGACGAAGCTCCGGCCGAAGAGGAGCTAGATTTCCAGGACCCCAAAAAGGTCCTGAAAGTTGTCTACAACATTGTCGACAACGATTCTGACGTCTCTGACAATGAGCGTCGAAAGACCCTAAACACCATCTATAGTGGTTCTTGGGACATCACCTCTCGCCACATCCTCAAGAAAATGCGACGGGACATGGCCGTGGCAGCTTGCACTGCTAAGGTGGAGCCACATCGGAAGTGGATGGATACTCCCATTATTTTTTATTCTTTGTACTGCCCCCAAAACAGGATCGGGGCTGGCCAACTCCCGTTGATGGTGTCACCCACCACTAACAATATTCAAATCCACCATGTAATGGTGGATGGAGGTTTCGGGCTAAACCTCATAAGCTTCGAAGATTTTGTTATGCTTCAGCTCCGGCCTTCGAACCTTCACCCATCCCGACCTTTCTCTGGAGTAGGTCTCGGAACCATTACTCCTCTCGATTTCATCACACTCCCAGTGACCTTCGGGACCCTGGAGAACTACAGAACTGAGAAATTGGTCTTCGATGTTGCGCAAATCAGTCTGCCGTTTAATGCCATTCTGGGCAGGCTAGCTTTATACAAGTTCATGGCTGCTGTGCATTATGGCTACTTGGTGTTGAAGATGCTAACACCCACGAGTGTTCTCCGGATCCGCTGAGATCGCACCGCAGGAGTTATCGCTCTAGAAGAACTCTATGCGCTTACCATAGTGCAAGAGGAAGCATCTGGAAAGGAGTCAGCTCTGAATCCTCCGAGCATTCGTCATAAAGGCTCTACCTCCGCACCCCGCGTGCAACCATTCATCATAAAGGCTCTACCTCCGCACCCCGCGTGCAACCAAGTGGCGACCCCGACGTTCCCTTCAAGGTCGTCCAAATTGGTTCCAATGCTGCTCAGACTACCCGTATATCAGGAGGTCTGAACAACAAATAGGAACTCGTGCTCATCACTTTCCTCTGGGCTAATATCGATTTGTTTATCTTGCAACCATCACAAATGTTTGGGATCCCTAGGGAGGTGATTGAGCACAATCTGAAGATATACCCAGACGCACGACCTGTACACCAGAAGCCCCAGAAGCAATCAATCGAGCGACAAAACTTCATCCAATAAGAAATCAAAATGTTGCTCGAAGCTGGATTCATTCGGGAAGTCTTCCATCCAAAATGGCTGGCAAATCCAGTTGTTGTACTCAAGGCCGGTAGGAAGCTTTGGATGTGTATTGACTACACCACCTTAAATATGGCATGTCCAAAGGATCCATTTCCACTACCTAGAATAGACCAGGTAGTGGACTCTACCTCCGGGTGTGAGCTATTGTGTTTCTTAGATGCATATTTTGGATATCATCAAATCCAAATGTCTAAGGAAGATGAAGAGCATACTGCCTTCATAACAGTAGATGGATTGTATTGTTATACTGCCATGCCATTCGGTCTTAAAAATGATGCTTTAACATTTGTGCGAGCTATGTACAAAACATTTGGAGAGCTAATTAGAGACTTGGTAGAGGTGTATGTCGATGAAAACGTTGTGAAAATCAAAAACAAGGAGTCACTCCTTGACAACTTACAAGACGTCTTCAATAAGTTGCGCACAACGCGCACCAAGCTGAACCCGGAAAAGTGTATTTTCGGGGTTAGCTCTGGAAATCGTATGCATTCTTGGTGACTCACCGAGGAATTGAAGCAAATCTGGCAAAGATCAAGGCTATAGAATATATGTGGCCCCCAACCCGCATTAAAGATGTCTAGAAGCTAACTGGATGCCTAGCTACGCTCAGCCAGTTAATCTCAAGACTGGCAGAATGAGCGCTACCCTTCTTCAAACTCTTGAGGAAGTCCGGACCGTTTCAATGGTCTGAAGAAGCATAAAAGGCGTTTCAAGAGCTGAAACAGCTCCTCACCACACTACCAATATTGGTAGCCCCTAATCCTGGTGAGCCTTTACTGCTTTACATTTTGACAACCACCAAAGTTGTCAGTATGGTCCTGGTTGCGGAAAGGCCGGAGCCACATCCAATCCAGGAGTCCATACCCCTCCGGCAGGGTCCGAAATCACCTAAAGACGTGACTGGGTCTCAGCTCCCAGACAGAGAACCTCAAAACAAAATGCTAGGGGATCAAACTCATACGTTTGAGGAGGTTCACCTGGCCGACCAAGATGATCTGGATCCTCCTAGCGAAGTCTGGGTCGAACAAGAAGGAGTTTTGGACCCCTCGAGGAGGGTCCAAGAAGCACAACCCAAAAGTTCCGGAACCCTCCAGTAGGGTCCGGGCCGATGGAGAAGAAGCTCCGGGTCCTTCTGATAGGGTCTGGACCATCCAACGCCCCATGTACTTCATCAGTGAAGTACTCCACGACGCCAAGACAAGATACATTGAGGTGCATAAACTACTTTATGCAGTTCTTATTGCCTCAAGGAAGCTTCGTCACTACTTCCAAGCCCACAAAATATCAGTGGTAACTTCTTTTCCACTGTGTGCTATTTTGCATAACCCTAATTCTACTGGTAACATTGCAAAGTGGGCGGCGGAACTGGCCAAATTCGATCTAGAATTCGTGTCAAGACATGCAATCAAAAGTCAAACCTTGGTTGACTTCGTGACAGAGTGGACCCCCTCTCCATCAAACCCTGGAGGCCACAGTGAACAGAAACCGGAACCCAAAGTTCCGGTATTCACCGAGCCCACTGGACCCTCTACTTTGATGGCTCCGTGCAAAGCACGGGGCCGGAGCTGGAATCCTTCTCTTGGCTTCGACTGGGGAGAAGGTCAAGTACAAGGTACTCCTTGATTTCAAGGCAACCAACAACATGGCGGAGTATGAAGCTCTCATCTATGGACTCAAGGTGGCACTATCTTATGGTGTAAAACAACTGTTGATGAAGGGAGATTCACAAGTCATTATCAAACAAGTCAAAGGTGAATGCTCCTGCAACAATTCTCAATTAGCTGCTTACCTCCTTGAAGTCCAGAGGCTTCAAAAAGATTTTGATGTCTTGGATCTCTACCATGTTCAGCGCCTTCATAACACTGACGCCGATGAGCTCTCGACAAAAGCCTCAACTGGAGCTCCGGCTCCTCCTGGAATCTTCGTCCGGAGGTTTTCAAAACCAACAGCTCAGCCTGCCTAACTGAGCGAAGGGGGCGAGACCAGCACCACGGAGCTGGCAGTCCCGGTGGCCCTGCTACCATGGCGTCCACCAAGGGTCGTAGGTGCTGTCGGAAGCTCCGAGCAACCCAGCACACAAGACTCAGAAGCTCAAGTTGGCTCCGATGCATGGATCTCGGAGATCCGGAGCTACTTGAAAGACAATATCCTTCCTGAAGACAGTATATCCGCTGACCGGATTGTCAGACTAGCTAAAAGATACACGTTGGTAGAAGAGGATCTCTACTGGTGTGGTGCCAATGGCATCCTAATGCGGTGCATTGCAAGGGAAGAAGGTCGTGATCTCCTTGCGGAAATCCATTGAGGTGAGTGCAGGAACCATGCTTCTTCTCGCACACTGGTCGGTAAAGCCTTTCAGCATGGTTATTATTGGCCTACAACACTTCAGGATGTGGTTGAGCTAGTGAAAAAAAGTGAAGCGTGTCAGTTCCACGCAAAACAGATTCACACACCGGCTCAATCGCTACAAATGATACCTCCTACATGGACATTCGTTGTGTGGGACATGCACATCTTGGGACCTTTCCCAAAAGCCGTCGGAGGTTACAGGTTCCTGTATATCACCATCGACAAGTTCACCAAGTGGCCAGAAGCAACTCCAGTTGTAACAATCAACAAGCAATCATCAATCAAGTTCTTGAAGTCCATTATATGCAGATTTGGAGTTCCAAACAAAGTCATAACGGACAACAGAACTCAATTTAGAAGTGCTGCATTCCAAGAATATTGCGAAGACCTCGACATTCAACTTAGCTACGCCTCAGTAGCCCATCCAGCAAGCAATGGCCAAGCCGAGAGAGCAAATGCAGAAATCTTAAAAGGACTCAAGACGCGCACATATGAGTGCTTGAAAAAAGCACGGAGCTGACTGGATTGAGGAGCTTCCATCCACATTATGGGCGACCAGGACAACTCCAAACCGGTCAACCGGGGAAACTCCATTCTTCCTGGTGTACAGAGTTGAAGCAGACCTTCCTCCAGAAATCACCTTGGTGTCCCTCCGGGTCTGGACTTTCGACGAAGCCATGCAGGACTAGCTTCGGCATGAAGACCTTGACCTCATCGACGAGAGAAGATGCCAAGCAGCTATACGGAATGGACGTTATCGCCAAGCGCTCCAGCTCTATCATCAAAGGCATGTGTGTAACCAAAAACTCGAGGAAGGCGATCTGGTGCTTCGGAAGATACTAACTCATGAAGGAATGAACAAACTTTCCCCCACCTGCGAATGTCCATTCCGAGTGATCAAAGTATCCCGACCTTGATGTGTTTGCTTGGCAACTGAGGATGGGACTCCACTTCCTAATCCTTGGAACATCTAGCACCTCCGTAAGTTTTATGCTTAGAGTCACGGAGGTGAGTCTGTAATTACACATGATATATGCTATAGAGTCGATAAACAGACAGGGGTAGGTCCTCCGGGAGAACATCCAGACCCCTCGGGGAGGGTCCAGGAAGTTCAAGTACATTTCATACAGTCACTGCACTAAAAGTCTAACTACATACCCTGGGTTACTACAAGATGTATAGCGCACTTAGCTTGGTCCCGCACCCTAAGTGTGTCCTTGTCTCCCCTGTAAACCAGACCTATAATGAAAGACGTCATTATGTGAGAACAGACTCCACGTGCATTTATTTTTGTACAAGGCTCGATCTATGAATTTATCGTTTTTAACCTTCTTGTCTATAATGAAGTGGTGCAATTCTTTTTTAGTTTTTAGCCAAATTATTCATATGTGTTGCAAGCTATATTGCTAATTCTTTGGGTCTTAACATGCGGTATAGTCTACTTGTCTGAACGCCAAGCCAACATAGGTTTGGAGTGTGCTATAGACTTAGTCTGGTCCTGCTCCCTAAGTACGTCACTCTACCTACACTCCAGCAGGCCTCAGTAGGTTGAGTACTAAAAGAGCATATGGGTCCGGAAGAGTTAAATCAATATACTTGCTGCCGTATCGAATTACTTTGGGGTAAAACTGAAATAAGAACAATAAGACAAATGATTTATAGACAAGAGGACGAGTTTTACTTTTTCCTTGCATTTAATGTGCAGGAAAAATAGAAATTGTAAGCTCCGACAACAACTGGGAGGCCTAAATTCAACTATTCGTGTGGCGACTTCAGGAGCCACCAACCTCCTATCATCAACGTTGTATATGTTGATACTGGGTACTGTCGGAGCTACCAAGCTACGCCAATCCCAGGGGGCCTGCTATCGACGCCTCAGAAATGAAGACTTCGGACCTGAAGTCTAAAAGTATGAAGTATTCAAGTCATCAATATACTGTCAAAACCTTTGGTATATGTACACATTCCAATTGTACACATATACCAGGGGGCCAACAAGACAGAGCACATTATATTGAAGACAAAAATAAAGTGAAGTTCGTGAATAAAGTGAAGTTCATGGGCAAAATGGATTTCATTAATTTGAAGCACTGGATTACAAAATTGGGACTACAGTAAAAAGCAAAGGGAAGAAGTCCTAGCTACTGAAGGATCTAAGTCCTGCGGACGAATGAGGCGACCTCCTTAGCAGCCTCTTGGACACTGGCCTTGGTGGCATCTTCCTCTTCGGCAATGGGACCTTCAAGCACTGGGTCCAGGGAGAATTGGGGGTCTCTGCTTATGTAGCATGACAGCACGTATTCTGCCACGTTCGTAGCCAGAGACTTCCCCTCTGTCTCTAGCTGATCTGCGATGACATCTCCCATCGCCTCGAGCTTGCCGCCAGTAGCATTGAGGGCCACTAGCGCTGGGTCCAAGTCCAGCTTCAGGTTGTCCGGATGTACAGGACTGAACCCTAGTGGCATCAGCGTGTCATTGGCTCGTCCCAAGAAGTCTCATACTTGGATGGACTCGGTCTCCTTCAAGTTCCGCAGCTCCTCTAGCGACTTTCGGGTGGCTGCAAGTTCCGAACCCTCCCGGGCGAGGCGCTCGACCAATTTAGCATGTTGTTGCATACTCTCAGCAACTTGCTTTTCACGGTCAGTCAGCTCCGTCTCCCGGAGGTGGATGCGGTTCCGCCTTTCCGCTACGTCTTCTCCCTGCCTTTCACCTTCCCTTCCCTGGTGGCAATGTCAGCTTCCATTTTTGAGAGCTCCTGCCCCATCTTCCAGTACTTCTTCTTTTCATCTTCACTCCAACGCTCAAACTTCTTTGAGCGGTCCGCCAAATTCTGTTCACCCAAACTCAACATCTGGGTGACCTCCGCCTCTCTTTTCATAATATCCTCCTGCTGCTCCAAAAGCTTTTCTTCCCTTGCCTCCAGGTCCGCCCGGCGCTTCAGGAGAACCTCGTTCAATTATTTGAGGTTTTTGTGACGCTCATCAGTAGCATCACGCCTCTCCTTAGCTTGCTTAAGGATTTCCCTGGAGTTAGCATCGAGCGCCCAGATGGCAGCCTCCTTCTCCTCAAGCAGCTTATCCCAGTACTCTAACCGAGTGTTCTCCCCCTTTATCCACTCCTTCTAGTCAGCCAGCCTCGTCTCGGCAAGCCTGGTCTCAAAACGGAGTCTATTGCGCCAATGCCTCAAGGTGTTGCGCTCCTCCTACAGGGCTTTGCTCTCATGATCGAAGGCCAGTTGGACCTGTCGGGGGCTGGAGCAGACGTTGTCTATGGACAACGCCAGAGGGATAGGCTCCGGACCTGCTGGGACCATCTTCGCAGATTCCAGAGGATTTTCCATCACAAAAATAGGGTCCCACTCTACAAGAGTGGACCCTTGAGCTTCTGCGACACTGGGACCGCTCTTTGGGAGCCCTTCAACAGCAGCAGGAGAGGAACCCACTAGGGGAACTTCCACCGCCGGAGCAGAAGCTGAAGGTGCTACCTCCAGGCTTTCAGTTGCTGGCTCCGAAGGCGAAGGACCTGGCGCCACCTCTTCAGGCAGCTCCGGCTCTAGTTCATCTACCTCCAGAGCAAAGATAGGAGCTTCATATGGGTCCTCTACCACCGTCAGCTCAGGCGCTGGCACGGCAACTTCCTCCGGTTCAACCACAGGAGCTTCAGGCATCTCCGACTCAACCGACGGGCATTCAACTACTTCAGTGAGTTCCGTCTCAATAGTCGGGGCTTCAATTACCTCTGGCTCAGCGGCCAGGGCTTCGATGACTTCTGGCTCAAAGGCCAGAACTTCTGGCATCGACGGCGTTGGAGCATCAGCCTCTGCCACCGTTGCCAGGGGTACATCTTCGACATCTCCCCCGAGGTCTGGTGCTATCACAGGAGCATCGGGCGAGGACTCCAAATCTAAATCCACGACAGCTGGCGCCAGAGCTGTCGTGACTTCCGCCATTACTTGAGGAGGCTCAGTGCTCGAAGCTGGAGCTTTGGCAGGTGCAGTCCTGGCCGCTGCGACAGGCGTTGAAGTTCTCGGCCTCTTCTTCGACACCCTAGAAATAAAGGGAAGAGAAGATTAAAGACACATCAAAAACAAGACTAGCATTTTAGGGTAAGCAATCAATGCTTACCTAGGGATGCTACCACCCCAGTCACCTCAGAACCTCTTCTTTTGAGGCCCGGAGCTAGATCCCACCAAGTCTGGTGACACAACGGCTTCGGACCTTAGTTGAGGGCCGCTTGCAATAGCCGGAGTCTTCTCGACCAGAGCTTCTTTGGGATGGGAAGAACTCCCATACCTGGAACTTTTAGCTAGCATTGAGGTCGGGGTTGACTACCCAGAGCCGACACCTCTTGAAGACGCTTGCACCGGAGCAGGGGTAGCTACAAAAGACCTTCCTTGCCGGGGAGAAGGAGCCGTGGTAGAAGGAGCAAGTATGATGGACCTCCCATTAGCATGCTTCAATTTTCTCTTCCGGCTGGAGGGCTCAGTTGGCTCTTTACCCTTTCCCTTGCCGGTGTCTTCAATCCTCCGGGTTGGGGCAGAGGCAGGACCACCCTCGGAAGCTCTAGGGATCACCAACCTGGGTTGTCAAGCACCGGCATCTTCCTCCGGAGCTCCCTACTAAACTTCGCCTCCATGTTCAAAGGGAGGAAAGCTGCCGGCAGAACTAAGTCGTCACTGTTGATGTTTATCCCATGCTGGAACTTCTTCAGATGAAGCTCCAAATCTTCGTCATTCAAATTGGATTTCAGACCAGTTTCAATCCGATCATCATCCATCACGCTGTTGAGGGCCCATGCGAGCTTCTCCCTCTTCTTCAGCAGAGCCCATCTATTGAACAAGAAGTTGCATAAGACCATCTGAGGAGTCACTCCACCTTCTACGCATTCGCAGATCCTGGTCAAGACAGGTTTGAAGGCATCTGACAACACCAGAACTACACTCCAGGCATCAGTGTCAACATTGGGGAGACCTCGGGCAGTTCCAACTTCTCGTGCTCCTCTGCTGCAATGATGATCCAATCTTTCTTCCAGTCATCCCATTTTCCGGAAGGAAACGACTTCAAGTATTTGAAGGGGCAGTTCTTGTGCTTCACAAAATAGTAGAAGCCAAGAAGCTCAGTCCCCTTGCTGGTGGTGTGGATGGTGAAGAAGGTGCGGAATAGCTCGACGCAGGGGGGAATACCCACCCACATCTCGCAAAAGGGGACAAACGTCACCGCGAGAAGAAGAGAACGAGGGCCAAGTTGATACAGCTGCAGACCATAAAAATCTAGCAGCATCAAAATAAAAGAAGAGAAAGGTGGAATGAATCCCACGATGGCATACGCCGAGAAGTACACCATGTCGCCACAGCGCTCCTTCTTGAACGGGTGCTTGCCGGCGCGAACCAAGTGGTTGAAGGAGTTGATGGACCACCCCATATAGGTTCGGACCTTCTTCAGATCATCATCACTCTTGAGGTGGCTCTTGGGAAGACCCAACTCCATCGCGGCAAAGTCGAGCAAAGGAAGGGAGGTTAGGCGGAGTTTGGAGGCTCTAAGCGCAAATTTGATCGAAGGCGTAAAGAGTCCTCAAACCATGTGCACTTTCTCTCTTAAGTAAGCCTCCGCGATGCTTGGATGGAAACCACAGAAAGAACGAAGGCACTTTTCAAAAGTCTACCCCATCAATGACGAGTGGGCCTGGGGCCACCCCGACGAAGAGATCGGGGTTCTTACCCAAGGCGAACTGTTGTCATGATGAGTGACGGGAAACTCGATGGTGGCTCCCTGACAGGGCACGCGGAACCGATACGGTTTTCTTATTGGGAACCGGCGACCTTTAGTTGCGTGAGATCCTCACTCAAAGATCTTATCTGCTGCATTCATAACAAGCCACGCGTCAATGATTCACTCCCGGATTATTGCTCCAACAGCATATTAGAAGACTCTTGAAATCGAAGCGCGGGAATCGAGAATTGCCCCACCTCCGGTAGAATAACATAACCCAATGGGTTTCTACCAGAGGTGGGACCAGGGACCACTGTCGGTACCCTGCGTATCGGGTACCCCTTAGTACCGCGAAGAGTACAAGGAAGTTCTACCTGTCAGAGTTGAAGGTCTCCTCGGGCCCCACATGTCACATTGCACAAGACGCGCTCCCCTCATATGGGTAGCTCCTGGGTCAACACATGTAAAGGAAAATCGAAACTAAGCTCCCAACGAGGGAAAGCTTCGGTGACAACACGTGTACAACAACACTGGACCTAACCCCTAGCAGAGAGGAGCTCTGGTGCCGACACGTGTACAACAGCACCGGACCTATCCTCCCGTAAGGGAAAGCTCCGGAGCTACCACGTGTGGAGCTTCCGGACCTTCATCGACATATACACTGGCAGATCTCCTTCAGCACGAACCATCAAGGATAATTAAAGCAACAGTTACAAGATTTAATTTTGTGTCGTTAATGCTGTATTAACAACACATGATCAGAGCACTATTAATAGGGGCAACGCAGCCATTAAGGCATGTTACCACACTATTAATCATGCTTAATACCCTTTAGATAGTGTATTAGGCCATTAAATACGCCAGGGCCACATGTCGGGCCAGGCAAGCTTTGTAACGGTCAGTCCTTAGAACTATAAAAGGGTTGTGCCGCACGTACCCAAGGACATCCCATCTCATCTGAGCCGACCTGGATACTAGCGAACAAACTCACACAATACAACAACACAAACCCCGTGTAGTAGGGTCTTACGCTCAGGCGGCCTGAACCACGTAAATCTCTAGTGTCATCATCTTGATCTTGATCCCTGCGTACCCCAACCATAAAAGAACCTCCGCGGGCTGCTTCTTAGCAGGTCCGGGGGAAGTGTCGTATCAAACACTTCGACAGTATGGGATTGGTTATGTCATATGAGTTGGTCGGTTATGAGAAGAGATAAAAGTGGCATATGGTCATGATTGATTTATGATGGTAATTGAGGATGGTGGATATGGATTATGATATTTACTTGGGATATGATGGGAATGAAACTCACATTGACATTTTAGGCTGCTTTTACAATTTATGAAATGTGCTTTTATGCAATTAGCCATTTATTATCATCCTTGGTTTTAGGTACATGTTATACTTTCCCACACTTGTTGAGTACGACATGTAATCACTCTTTCTATTCCCACATTAGTTCAGTAACAGACAATAACTTGGAGTATCCAGAGGACTTACCGTCAAATTGCCTAAGGAGATGGAGTCTACTAGTGCTTAGTTTTTTTTTCCTCTGCAATGTATTAGAGTTTGTATTCGAAGCTATTTGGATATTGTAATAAGGTACTATTATTATTATTATTATTATTATTATTATTATTATTATTATTATTATAAACATGGTTATTATCTAGATATCGTTTGTGATGCACTTGTGAATGTGTGTTAAACATCCTGGGCACCATATGCATCACATTTGGTTCATTCTCGGAACCGGGTGTCACATCAACTCATCGGAAACTAAAATTTGGCAATTTCATATATCTTATTTTTCTAGAGAATAAAATACGTCTACACCTCATTTCAATTTCATTGCCATATTCTTGAACCACATCTCAATTTAGGAAAAACAAGTGATCTAAGTATTTGATGGGTGTGATATGGTAAATTAGTGAAACTTGGGGACTCTCCATGCTGGAATTGAATTTTGGTATTGCAATTTTTAAAGTCATCGGGTTTTTGCCTACCTCCTCATAAGAATAGAAATTCCCACCAAGGCCATATGATGCCACCTATTGAAAACCACATGCATAAGCCACTTGCATTTTCATTGAACTTTGTCAAATTTTTGACCTATTGAGTGACTAGCATGAATTTTTTGTTTAAGGATTTCTTGTGCATTCCACTATTGATAAATTTTTACATTGAAAATTAGTATTGATTCATCCATCCATCCACCACATGAAAAAATAGATTTACTCCATAATCCCTTGGCAAAATACTCTCTCCATAAGTATTTGCAAAAAAGGAGTAGAAGGCGTTGCTACAAGAAGAATAAAATAAAGCATACTAAATAGTATGATAAAAAAGAGAAAAAAAATCACCATGCTTTCATCCTTGCATAAAAGGAGAGTACACATTTGCCAGTCATCCTCATACATACCTCCACTATAAGTGCACAAGAAAATTCTTTTGTCAATAATTTTTTGCTTGGTTCCCTCATAGGATCTAGTCTTTGACTTAGTGATATATGAACTGCAAGTGAGCCCCTCTGTATCCCTACCAAGCTCCACAAAGGCCATATTTAATTGTAGGAAAAGAAGTGGCAACTCATGCCAAGGTGAGGACTAAGCACATAGACAGACGAGAGCATTCTTTTGAGGAGTATGGCAATATCTTTTTGACTTGTGAAAATATAGCAATTTTCAAGTTTATTTCAGCAGAAGGAGTTTAGGTGAACTACATTCAAACCGTTCCACCTCTCAAACACCTAATATGATGTGGTAGCCACATCCACGTCAAAGGTTCTTGAACAAAGGTATGTGTTGAAATGTTTCATTTACGTATTTCATACCTATAGCTAAAGTATGATATCATTTAGTTCTTCTTTCCATCACTTGAGGATGAGTAAAGGACTAAGTGTGGTTGATTTTGTTGAAGGTACTTAAATGCCAAATCTGACCATCAATTCCTTTCATAAAAGATATGAATTGAGAACACATCATAGTGGTAGGAATTATTTACTAACGATTTCCACAAGTGTTGGTGCAATTGTGTACGTAGGTGAATTATGCCCACAATGAAAGGAATTTGCATGAACCAATCCAAGAAACACACCTTCCGACCAATCTGGTGCAAGCATGATCATGGGCCCACTCAGAGAAGAAAACCAACTAAAAGTCACTAGAATCAACCATACCCATGATAGGGGCAAACATAACAGTGTCATAGTGAAGTTTCAATGCGAGAGAAGCCATTGGGGTGTGGCCGAACCACCAGGTCGCTCGACCTGATATTCGTGCCAAACTCAGTCAGCCTCCACGTGGTGGCTCTGCACGGCTCACTGATAATAGTGTCGACTGATTCCTGTGCATATTCTAGTGCCAAACCGACCTTTAGAGGGTATAAGTAGGGGGTAGCAGCTCACTCTTCTCCACACACCAAAGGCTTGAGTCTAGTACTCCACTCCAAAGGTGTAGCGCTGCCAAAGTTCTTAGAAAATAGGGGGAGAGTGAGAAGGAGGATGTGGCTCCGGCTTGTCGGGCTTCTTCCAGTTAAGGATAGGGTTCGGGCTTGTCGAACCCTCTCCACCCTTGTAATTTGACCATAGTTTCCAATTTAGGTAAGGTACATGATTTCCATTTGAGGTCATCTATTTAATTCAAGCAAGTTAATTCCTTAGTTGCTTGTTCGTTCATCGCTTTATTCATTTATAGGCCCTAGTCTTTGCATGAGAGGTTAGGGAAGTAATCATTAGTGTAGGCGTGATGTCTAGGCTTAATGTTACCTTTGATTATCTCGTAGTCCACAGGTTGTAGAGGTAGGCAGTAGAAGGTGATAGCCCTATCCATCCATTGTAATCCTCCACGTTCGTCTGCGACGTAGGCTCTTGGCGGGAGTCGCCTAGTAGACCAGGGTGAGCCCGGTGCCCAATACAAGTAGCTATTGATCGACTTGCCTTGAGTTAGAAACCCTTCTCTTAGGAAATCCACTCTACCCCTTGTCTACCACCAAGCTTTCTGTCCTTGGGTGAACTAGTTAGAATATTAGCACAAAGTTCCCTGGATTCGATACCTTTGGGAATACTCTTTAAGGAGAAGTACTACAGTGGTCTTCGTGCGCTTCTTGATTATTATTTGTGACGTACCAGCCGTAAACAGCACCCCTGAGAAAGAAAGGTCACTGATCCCCCAAAGAGAAACTGTGGCCCATCCCCACCGTCCTTCCAAAAGGGTCTGGCTGCCGAGGCCCACCGAAGCGGGTCAAGATGCCAAGGCATCCAACTCATTTCTCGATCCTCCTCCGTGCTTCAAGGGAAGGATTGGTACATGCTTAACGAATCCCTACATCCAGATCAAGCCGATTCCATTTGTAAGTCTCCATCGGTCCCTCCGTGTCAATACCCCAAGAGGCTTCGGCATTTTTCAAACCTTCGAGTAACTCCTTTCTCTCTGCACCCCCAATTGGCACCTCCCCGGTTGAGTTGGTGGCTTCGGACGGCCGGGAACAAAGTCCCGACTGCCACACTCTCATCGTCGGGGAGGCTGTTGGGCTAAAAGGGGAAAGGATGGGGAGAACGGAGGGGAGAGTTTCTCGACCGTCAATAGAGGAGAAGTGTAGGATCGAAGAGCACATGAAAAGCTTCCAGAGGGGGATGAATGGTAGATTAAAACTTTTTACGCAAAAGCTACAAAAACCCTCAATACAAAATCAATCTGATAAGAAACTGTGCATGTGACTATTCTAAACGTGGTGAACTGTGACAAAAGTAGTAGGGGTTGTAGAGATTCAAGTCACAAGAATCACGAGAAAATATCGAGTAAACCTCATGTTATGACCGAAACCCTAAGCAAAGATCAATCTGTACTAACAGGGAGAAGACAGATCTTCTATGCTGCAAAGAAACTTATGTATCTCATAAACCACAAAACCAATGACCGTGAACCTTTCATAGATGATAGATAATTGAGTTTTGAAGACAACACAAAAAGAATCACATCAATTGGAGTATTAAAATGCGAGTTATGATTCAAACATCGAAGAAAGGTCGGGTAGCGCAGAAACTCGACGAGAAAGATGTAAAAGCCCCAAAGTTCATAGTGTAAAATTACGTTAGGAGAAATAACATGAAGCATGAATAGAGAAATCAAAAGGTAAATTGAGAAATCAAATCATTTCAAAACTATAGGAGGGAATTCAAAAATTCAAAGAAAGCTCATGTTCAAATTATGTCAAAATAAAAACCTGAGTTCAAAATGAGGTTCCAAATATTCCAAATAGCCTTCGTGCAAAATTTCAGAATTTTTGAAGATCATTCACTATTTAATTGATTAAAGACATTGAATTCCACTCAAGTTTGAATTTGAATAAAACTTAGTCAAATCAAGTCCTGGAGCAGATTCCAATTCCACCTATTTGATTTAGTATATCAGCATGATCTAGGAATTTTGGACTGAATTGGGTGGAGAATTTACTGTCCAGTGAACATAAGGATGAAAAACAATGGGACCCACCTGTCATTGACTTATTCCTCCTCTGTTTTCTCTGTGTTCTCCACAGAGTGCCACTGCATGGCATGCATTCTAGGTAGCTACCTGCTTGCCTGCTTGAATCCTTGCTCATGAAGACAGCCAAGCAGAGGCTCTGGGCCAAGTCTCTCACTTGGTCACCAGTGCAACACGGCAGGAAGTTTGTCTCTCCTCTGTTCTTTTCCCTCTCCGGTGACCACAGGCTGCCACAGGCCGAGTTGCATCTCCCTGCAAGCAGAGAAAAGTAGCACAACGTCTTGCTCTAGCTTCTCCTCCGTTTTGCTCACTGGTTCCTCAATTGTGTGCTTGTTATTTTGAAGTTTGGCGGCGACGAATTCCGGCCGCCGTGGAAGCTCCCCTTTGTTCCACCTTCGACCCCTCGCTACAAGCAATTTCTCACCTCTATCCTTGAAGCAAAAAGGTGTGTTATTGCACATAGAAGATGCTCATAAAGTTTCAGACCATGCCATGCCTCTAGCTCCCTTATTCCTAGTTTTCCCGAGGAGTGCAACATATGAACATACTTAGGTATTCGATAAAATTCCGATTCTATGTATGATTATTCCTCGTGGCCATTATGCTTTATCATCTAGATGTCCAGGCGCACGCCTTTGAAGTAACCTCATTGAATTTCATCGAGTAGAACAGCCGCAATAGTAGATTTTCTAGCCGCAAAGTTTCACCTCATCGTCTCACCGTCGACGTCTTGTTTCCGGTAGTTCCATCACTTTTGGCCCTGATTTTCGTGTTCTACAAGCATCCGAGGATAATTAGAGTTTATCCCATGCAAAATAGAGCACCGTATGGCCTGGGCGACATGGCCAGAACCCTAGATTTCACCGCCTCCATGGGATGCTCCTCTCCGGCCATCTATCGCCGATGCCACAGAGCCCAATGTGTTCCACGTGCGCAATTAGGTGGAGGCGACGAGTTTCAAGGGTCTCCGTGCCTTGGCGCAAGCTCCGGCGAGCGGCTGCCGTCGAGTGCCGCCGCGGCTGTCCCTGGCACCACTAGTCGCGAGGTTGAAGACGGGCCCAGGTGGGACCTGGCCGTCAGCCAGTAATCCCAGACCTCGGATCTAATGAGGCCGAGTGATCTGGTGTGGCCACAGGCCCCCACTCTATTGCCCCGTGTGTCTTAATTCCTATTGGAGGATTTGAAACCCGTGGGCC
Source organism: Tuctoria greenei (assembly GCA_036927565.1). Taxonomy (NCBI): domain Eukaryota; kingdom Viridiplantae; phylum Streptophyta; class Magnoliopsida; order Poales; family Poaceae; genus Tuctoria; species Tuctoria greenei. The sequence continues at coordinate 25,603,670 of JAYESD010000010.1, read as the reverse complement.
CCCTTCTTTATTCAAACTTCTCCTTTTGATTTTAATTCCAGATTTCATCCAATATTAGAAATTCAATATCTCCAAAAATACTTGGCCAAAAATTCCCAAATAAATTTTTTTAGATCCAGCGTGATCTATAATATCAAGTGGTGTACTTGGATCAGTATGAAAGTCCCTAAGTTGTCTATAATAATGCCATGTAGAAAATGCCTTTGGAATTAATTCCTAATGTTCCATTCTTTCAAAAATTCCCAAACTTGACCAGATCATTTCTCATAATTCTCTTGAATCCCAGTAAAAATTTCACATCCATTTGAGTTGATTTGAAAGGCCAAATTGTGTTCCGAATCTGAATGTACCTGGAAATTTTAAAATATCCAGAAACTTTTTCAGAAAATTGTCCAGACTTGTAAATTCAATATCTCACATTAGAATGCTTAGAAAATTATGAAACTAATTTTGTTGAGTCACCCTTGACCTCCTCCAAACATAACACCAACTTTTGTCCATGTTAAAGTCCCAAATTTCCCATGAAAATTTTGAAAAGTGTTTAGCTACATTGAATTTTAGACAACGAAGACTTCCATGAACTTAGACCAATTTTGGAATACCACTCTTAGAACCTAGTGTCCACTTTAAAATTTCTAGAACAAGTGTCCATTAGTTAATATACTTAACTGTGTTTCCATTCAGCTGTGCTATATTACAAATATTGAATCACTTTGCATATTCTTTGCATATTGAATAGTTGCCGAGCTCGATGAGACCCCGGAGCCACTGGAAGTCATCCACCCAGAGATTAACTATAACCCCATCTCGCAGCCAGGCAAGCCCCGGTTTGCATTTAACAGCATTTTGAATTTTTATTTGTATCACACTATATGAGTTCGAATGTATTGTGCATTTGGTCTAGATTTTCTTGGAGTTTTCCACATGCATGACCAGAGAACCCATGAGAGCAGGGTAGACGGTTAAGTCCTCGATGTTTCCGTGCTATGCTTAATGTAAAAGTTATTTCGATAGAAGTTGAGTGGTTGGAATCTACTCGCGAGTTCAAGAATAAGGTTCACATGGGATTGGTCGAGCGAGAGATTCACCATTTGGTTTAATATGAGACCGGGCATGGAGTAGGAGCAGAAGGACATAGGGGGGCTGTGAGCTATAGTTGTGCCTTTGTTGGTCAAGGACTGATCCGTGTGTAGCTTTGTTGAGCAGGTTTGAATGTAGCAAAGGCATACTGGATATATGGGACCCAGTAAACCGATATAACTTGTCCACTTTAACGTCGAGGAATAACCCACTGCCTTATAGGTGCGGATTGAGAGCAACAAGGTGTAAGCCTGCCGCGGGTACGTCGTACTCCGTGTAGGGGCCTTCTTCTCATAGCGGTGGGACCGGTTCAGCGTGTAAGTAGCGGGTGAAAGGTTGCCGCATACCACATCAGTGGAGTGTGCCTTCGCAGCTTCGAGTGTGGGTGTATGTGTCATTCTATTCAGGTATCCCTGCAGGTGACTGGGTTTATATCGATTCGAGTCGCTGTCCCTTGCGGTTATTAAGTACCGCTTGTTCACAGCGTTGTGACGTAGTTAATTATTGTAGTTGGAATATTATTGAATCATGCTTTATGAAATATTGTGTATTGATACCTATATTGCTGTAGAACAGATTGCTCACTAAATTTCAGATTCTTGAAGCCTTAATCTGCTGCTAAAACTGAAAATATGGACGAAGAATTAGGCGAGTCTTTTATTGCAATCTGTTGTGCTATATTTCGTATATCATGCATATAGAGTTACATGCTTAGTGGAGATGGTTAAGTCTTGCTGAGCCTTCGTGCTCAGGAATGCTATTTAAAGTTTTTGCTGCAGATGATGATGTATATGTTGAAGGGTTCACCATTGAGGTGTTGCCCCCGTCGTGGTACACAGACGAGTTGGAACCCTGCACGCCGCCGTGAGTTTCACTTGTGTGCTGCTAGTGGGATTCCGTTCGCGGGCTGAACGGAATGACTTTTGCATAGCTTAGGCTTGAGTGTCGAGAGCTATGAACTTATCTTCCACTATAGTGTATTTTAATGCATATTGTTTGTAAAAGACAAAGCTTGTATAATATTATGTTGTTTTATGTAATATGATGTACCTTGTTCTGTTTGTTTTTGGGTGCCGCATCGCACGGCACCACCCAATTGTGATTCCTGGAATGTCAGGACTCCGGTCCTTACAATAGACTTGGCGAAAACAAGTCGGACAGACAAGGCACAAAAGAACCTCTAAACTACTAATTTTATTCACCAAAAACACAAGAGGAACAACCACAAGTCGTGAACCCACGAGCTCTGGCCTCCCTTGCTTATATAACCAGCCCTAAGGCGACTTCAATCCAACTAGAACTCTCTAATCTTACTCAGTTTCAACCGAAAATTTCCATAACTGCTCAAGACTCTTCCATACGCAGATAGAAGCAATCTTAAGACTTCCAAATACCTTAGAACGTCCCAAACATTCCTAAAACAACTCAACTTCGTGAACAACATTAAAACTAACCAAAACAAACTCAAAACCTTCCGTAAATGAACCATAACCACCTCAGCCGCAGTCTGAGGCATAATCCAGCTAGTTGGACCTTTTCGGCCATATCTTCACATCCATATCTCTTCATGATGCCTTGGAAAAAAAATTCATGTCCATGCACCCCTTGCACACGTGCAAACACTTTCCAATGACATTTAGAATACCTTCATGTACATTGTTATTGACTCAAACATGCTGCATGACCTCTCGATCAACTCATCCATAATTCCTTCCGAACTTGGATGTTGAACCTCATCTTCTCCCTAAGACTAGTTCAATGGATCACTGTAACCATCCATGTCTTGACTTCAAGCAACACCTGCACATGAACAAACAATCAAATCTTCCGAGCACAAGTCCTCGACTTGGCTCACATTAGTCCGATAACCACGACACCTTACGTGAGCACCTCACATAAGCATGTTGCAAACATAGCAAGATAATGTCCACCATGATCAGCAAAAACACATCAAAAACTTAGTAAGAAAATACTAAGTAAACTTCCCATTAGCCAAAAAGCAAGTTTGAAACATTGCGTGTTTAACAATAGCAGCCACACAAATATTTTAGCACGTAGAAAGATCGAATAGTCCAAAACAACTATTATGCATTATAAATGCCAAAGTGCAAACACACAAAGTGAAAAACATGTGCAGCTCATGTGCGTGACAAGTTGGGACAGTGCAAAATGAGTTCCCGCAAGTTCGGACAATCCGAAGTGGGATTCTCGGCTATTCAAAACTTTACATGTAAACTCTCACTTTTAACATAATTGCCAATGTATTCAGCACATAGGTCTCACAATCTCCCCCTTGATGAATGCATTGGCAACTGTAACACCCTTATTTTCATGCATAATGCATTGCATACATTCTCATACGTGTTCAACATTAAGCTATGTAAAAAGGAACAAGATTAAAATGAATTTAGGCTTAATCAGGAAATTTCAGTCTGTCAGGGTGCGGACTTGTCCGGCCTCTGAACCGGACTAGTCCGGTGTCCCTATCCTATATTCAGGAAATTTAGTTTTCTTCAGAAGTGCGGACTTGTCCAGCCATAACTCCGGACTAGTCCGGTGTTCCCATTTTCATTCAGAAAAAATCAGTTTCTTCAGAGTTCAAACTTGTCCGGCACAATGTGCGGACTAGTGCGGGAGCCTTTGAAGTTTCCACGGACTTGTCCGGCCTTGTACACCGGACTTGTCCCATTTCTTCTCTGTTGCCGAGCGGACTTGTCCGGTCGAACTTGTCTGATGTCTTCCTCTGTTGCCAAACGGACTTGTCTGGTCCCTACTGCGGACTAGTCCAGCCTTCAGAAACAAATTCGGGTTCTGATAATTCTCCACGATGGGTTTTTGGGTAATTGTCTTAGTTGGGCCCAAGAACTTCTTGACAAACCTCAGAGGATCCCAAGTGGACCCCACCCCGGCCTCCAGCCACCTTAGACTCGAAATCCATCAAACCATACCACCTCCACCTCTATATAAACACCCCACCACCCCATCTTTTCATTTCTTTGCGACTATTGAAGAAACCCTCAACCCTAGTTAGTGGGAGCCGCCATCAAGAGAGGATACAACAGCAAGGAGGGGAAGGAGGAGGAGAACACGAAGGAGGATCGATCAAGCAAGATCTTCATCGACTTTTCCTTCTTCATCACCAATTCACCCTCAACTCATCTTCATCAAGCCCTAATCATCAAGATCCAAGTGTTGCAGCCAAGTCTTGGTCCTTGGATCTCTAAACATGTGGTACAACCTCTACATCCAAGTTTCTACGCCAATTCAACTCCAATTCTTGTTAATCAGGAAAACCCTAGTTCACAGGTTCGGACCAGGGCGGACTAGTCCGGCCCCTGAAGTCAGACTTGTGCGGCCTCTGAGTCTGAATTGTGCTGAATTAGTTCCAAATTGACTCGAATCAACTCAAAACCTGTTCAAACTTGTTAGAAACCATTGTAACTAGTTAGTAAATATTAATAGCAACTCATTAACAAGTTTTACCTCATAATTGCATATCATGTATATCATGTTATATCAAGTACTATATGAGCATTATTTGATTGTAATGTGTGGTTTGCATGTTTGTCGCGCGGAATAGAAGGTTTTGCTCTAAAGGGTGCTGTAGAGGACCTCCAATACCAGAACTTTGAAGCTTTCGAGCAAACCAAGCTCAGGAGCAAGGCAAGTGTCCTTGACCATTTTGATCCTATTTTTAAATGTTTTGTTTCCAAAATTGCATGCTTGTGTCAAGTTGATGGGAAACCCAAGATAGGAGTTTACTAATCTTGTTTGACCATCCTTGTCTCTTGGAATACATTGTAGAGTGTCGGGAAAGGCTTTTTACTTTTTTGCTTCGCTCTAATTAATTGGGATGGGAAAACAAACCAAATGGCTTAACTATGAATTAATGAGCACGTATATGATGAGAATTGATGAACATGGTTATTTGGTGACATGGGACTTCGGAGATCTAAGCAAGCATGGTTTGTTAATTGGGTTGGCCGATATGGTGGTTTGCTTGCCTTGGATCTAAGGACCGGTTCATGGGAGAATAAGCCAGAAATACAGGGCCCAGTATGGGTGTAGCTTATACAATTAATTAGGAGTATTACCAGCATCGATTTAGATCATTTGGGGGAGCAGGGAATGGGAGTTGGTTCGGTTTGCAATAGTGGCGGGGCTGCACGGGATCCAAACGGCACAAGAGGGGACCCTTGGTTGGATGTGCTCAGTTGGAGGCATCACCCCCGGTGAAACCTTGGTGGGTTTGAATATGCTTGTAGTCCCTTTGTAAAGGCTATTTTATGATCTCTTGGACATACACCTAAGGAAGTGTAATTGGCATTAGGGAGGTTTCTTTAGTCGCCAACGGGTGATGAAATCACAAACTTTTGGGTAAAGTAGTACAACATCTGCAGAGTGTTAAAAACTATCATGATAGCCATGCTCCCAGTTAAGAGCACCTGGACAACTTCCATGATTAGAGTGGAACTTGGGAATTGTGATGGTTATGGTTTGGTATTGGTTATGATTGGGTTATGGTAATGGTTATGGTTATGATTATGGATTGGATGGTGATAAATGGTCATGGTTAATGATGATTGTAAGAATATGGATTATGGATGGATAATGAATGATGGATAATGAATTATTATGTTTATTTGGGATATGATGGGATAAATTTCACATAGACATTGTAGGATGCTTTTTACATGTTTTAAATGTACTTTCAGCAAATAGCCATTATTTATTATCAATTCCTTGTTTGAGATCCATGTAATTATTTTCCCACGCTTGCTGAGTACGACATGTGCTCACTTTTGCAATTCGCCCACCAACAGTTTCAGGTAATGTTTGGAAGTACCGTGAGGATAATGCGGAGTACAAGGTTATGTGCTGTCGTCGACTTGCCTATGGTGCTGCTTGGAGCCGCGCTACCCTATATGCTTAGTTTGCTCAGTTTTGATTATTTTCTGGTGCATTAGTTTCAAATTTATTAATAATGATCATTAGAGTTGTAATCTGAGGATTATTTGGATATTATAATAAAAGTACTTATTTAATATTTTGTGATGTGGTTATAATCGGTTTATCGTTTCTGAAACACTTGTGTATGTATGTTGGGCACACATATGTCTTATGCTTGATTCATCGGATTCGGGTGTCACAAATTGGTATCAGAGCGACAGGTTGACCATAGGACGTAGCCCAGATAGAATGGACACTTTAGAGAATATAGGAACACTTAGGAAGTGTTGTGGTTTGTTTGGTCTGTTGATTGCTATTTAATATTTTCTTGTGTGCTTAGTAGAGGATTGTGGGATGCTTTAGCGTTTGCCACATCCATATAGGCTAGCATAGGTAGTTTCTTAGTTTCATATACCTTGATGCATACAATTGGGGATTCGTTTTATCTTTCTTTCCTATCTCGCACAACCTCTACGTCAATGGAAGATGGACACACCTAGAAGGTTCACTATTTTGGATGAAGCTACAGTGGAGATGAGGACAAATATATTATGTCCAAGAGTAAGTCTTAAAATAAGGGGGGTAGAATTCCTTGCCAACCTTATTGTTTTGGATTCACAAGGATCAGACATAACACTTGGAATGGATTGGCTACAGAAGCATAATGGAGTGGTCTTGTATGCCACAAGGACAATGCAATCGACAGGTGATAAGGGAGTCAGCATTGGAGTTGATGTGTCGCAATAGATGTCGGAGCTAACCAATCATCAAGGACTACTCCAACGTAGTGAAGTGCATGACTGAGTTGCTAACAAGGGGAAACCTCCTCAAATGGATTCTATTATGTCAGAACTACATTGAGAAAATGAAGAAGAGATTTATAAATGTACCAGTATTGGTATTACTAGACGTGAGCAAGAAGCTTGGATTTATACAATACATTGAGACAAGGACTTGGATGTGTGCTTATGCAAGAAGATCAAGTGGTAGCCTATGCATCGAGGCAATTGAAGAAATATGAGCAAAATTATCCTACGCATGATCTCCAACTTGCAGCCATAGTGCATGCTTTGAAGATATGGAGGCACTACATTCTTTTCACAGGTGTGAGATTTATACGAATCATAAGAGCCATTAGTACATATTCACACAAACGTATCTGAATTTGAGGCAATGAAGATGGTTGGAGCTCATCAAGGATTATGACATGGGAATCAACTATCACCTAGGGAAGGCTAATGTAGTGGTCGATGCCTTGAGTCGGAAAGGAGTAAGCCACCAACTCACAGTTCGAGAGCTGCCATCCGAACTATGCAAGGAGCTTGAACGGTTGAATCTTGGATTTGTGAATGAGATGAGGATAATGGAGTTAAATTCAACCTTGGAGCAAGAAATTCAGGAAGGATGAGGAAATTCAGGAAATCAAGGAAAGGACCCATGAAGGGAGAGAATTAGGATTTGATGAGGATGAACATGGTACTTTATGGCTTGGAATGAGGATTGTTGTGCCCAATGTTAAGCATATTTGGAAGGAGGCACATTACTCACCTTACTCAATCCATCCTGACTGTACAAAGATGTTCAAGGACTTGAAGACATGTTATTGGTAGGCCAGCATGAAAAAAGACATAGCAGAGTATGTTGCACTATGTGATGTATGCCAACGGGTCAAAGCTAAACATCAAAGGCCTGCTGGATTATTGCAGCCATTGAAGATTCCAGAATGGAAGTGGGAAGAAATCGGTATGGACTTCATAGTTGGATTACCACGAACCCAGTCCGATTATGACTCGATATGGGTTATTGTGGATCGGTTGACAAAATCAGCTCATTTCATTCCTGTCAAGACCAAATATACCGCTGCACAGTTAGCTGAGTTGTATATGGAGAAAATTGTATGCCGACACGGAGTACCCAAGAAAATAGTGTCTGACCGAGGTTTTCAATTCACTTCAAGGTTCTGGTAGAAATTGCACAAATCTATGGGCACAAGGTTAAATTTCAGTTTAGCATATCATCTGCAAACCGATAGGCAAACCGAGAGGACCAACCAAATATTGGAAGATATGTTGAGAGCTTGCACCCTGAAGCATGGGCGCAGCTAGGACAAGAGCTTGCCCTATGCTGAGTTTTCTTACAATAACAATTAACAAGCAAGTTTGAAGATGTCGCCGTATGAAGCATTATATGGAAGGAAGTGTAGGACACCCTTGTTTTTGAATGAGACAGGAGAAACCCAAGTTTTTGAACCTGATGTGTTGCAAGAAGCCGAAAAGAAAGTTCAGATAATTCGTGAGAATTTGAGGGCCGCTCAAACAAGACAAAAGGGCTATGCGGATAATAGGCGGAGAAACTTAGCCTTTGAAGTGGGAGACTTCATATATCTCAAAGTGTCACCTATGTGAGGTCATAAGCGGTTTAATGTCAAAGGCAAGTTGGCGCCTTGCTATATTGGACCATTCAAGATTTTAGACAAACGTGGAGAAGTGGCATATAAGTTGGAGATGCCAGCACATCTTTCTAATGTTCATGATGTGTTTCACGTTTCGTGGCTCAATAAGTGCTTGAGGGTACTAGAGGAACAAGTGCCAATGGAAGAAATGGAATTAGAGGCATATTTGACTTATGCCGAGAAACCGGTCAAAATTTTGGAAACCAATGAGAGGGTCACAAGAAACAAGGTGATACGATGGTGCAAAGTACAATGGAAGCATCATGCAGAATCAGAAGCAACTTCGGAGCTAGAAGATGATCCAGAAAGATTTTCCCTATCTCTTTCCTTCTACGTCGAATCTCGAGGGCAAGATTCATTTTAAGGGGGGAAGGTTTGTAACACCGTCATTTTCATGCATAATGAATTACATACATTCTCATACATGTTTAACATTAAGCCATGTAAAAAAGGAACAAGATTAAAATGAATTTAGGCTTAATCTAGAAATTTCAGTCTGTCAGGGTGCGGACTTGTCCGGCCTCTGAACCGGACATCAAGTAAATTATACTATCACATGAATGAGATACATAAAGTAGTGTAAGTCATGCTAGTGATCAAGTTGTAAGGACCGAATGCCCAAGAGGGGGGGTGAATTGGGCTTCTTTTGAAAAATTCTAAGCAATAAAACTTAATTTCTAAAGCCCAATTCCCTATGCAAACTATCTATGCATTCTAGTAGATAGAAACTTCGCGGAATATAAAATGCATAAAAGTAAGGGAAAGGAGAAGGATGCAAACTCCTGAGGAGACACGAGAATTTATCCCGTGGTTTGGCAAGATCGTCAAGATCTTCCTACATCCACGTTGTGGCACCCACCAAAGGGTTTTGCCACACCCAAGTCACCGAGACGAGGGGTCTTCACTATTCCTCTCCGTTTGCCTCCCTTGGCAAGGTGGAGCTCAAGCCTTGTACAACTTCGACCCTCCGGGCTTCCACAAACGCCTTGGCAAGCTCCGGAAGTCTCCTCACAGTTACAAACACCAAGGGCACTCCCTTGAGGCTCTCTCTCTATCCTAGAGAGTCCACTCACCCAGAATGGAGGCACACAAGATCTCTCTCTAGCTAGTTCTAGCCTAACTCTTGGTGTATAGGTGATCGAAATGATGTGGAGATGTTTGCTCTTGGTCTTCAATGCTTGTGGATGTGTTGATAGTGTCTGGTGATCAAGACTTAGCGAAATGACAGGATTAGGGGGTATTTATAGCCAGCCTCCCTGAAATAGCCGTTGGAAAAGTAGGCTGACAGAACTTTACTGTGAATATCGGTTGATCCGATGTCTCCCCTTTAGTTATCATCGGTCAAGTTACTTTAGCTGACGTCATTGTGTCAGATATGACCGTTGTTAGACCGATGTTGATCCTGTCTTCTCATTGGATGATCCGGTGGCTCTTCCTCCAGAATTTTCTCAAACTTGATGCTTACTGGAGTAATCGACCGATGTGTGCTTCTCTGTACATCGGATGATCCGGTGCTACACTTGGTCCAATGATATTGCAAACTGTACTGATGGACCGATGTTGCTGAGCCATTCACATCGGATGATCCGGTGAGTACTTTGTTCTGAGGTCTTCTTCTTCAGTTGAACCAACTCGACCGATGTGTTGTTCTGAGGTATCATCGGTTGATCCAGTGAGTTGATTTTGTTTGCTTCGAGTTGTTTCTAAGTGACTTTGTATCTGTGACGCCCGGTTCCGAAAATTGAACCAAGCTAACGCATATGTGTGCCCAGGATGTTCAACACACATACACGAGTGATTCACAAATGATAAACAGATAATTACCACAGCTCAAATTATTAAATAAGTACTCTTATTACATAATTCATTAAATCCTCGAATACAAGCTCTAATGAATATTAATGATAAGTTCAACTAATGCAGCGGATATAAACTAATTAAACAACTAAGCAAACTAAGCAAGAAGGGATAGCGCAGCTCCAAGCAACACCACAGGCAAAGCTGACGGTAGACACGGCCTAGAATTCCGCATTATCGCCATTAAACTCACAATTCTGACCTGCAACTGTTGGGGTGGGGGATTGCAAGAGTGAGTACATGTCGTACTCAGCAAGTGTGGAAAGTATGACATGTGGCTGATTCAAATGACAACAATAATAATGGCTAAGTGCTGAAAAGTACAGTAAAACATTTGAAAAGCATCATACAATGTCTATGTGAAACAATCCCATCATAACGATCATATTAACAAAATATAAACCATATCCAATTATTTTCAACATCATCATTATCCATGTCCAGTTACCATAACTCAAATTCATATCCATGACCATAATTCATAAACCATAACCATAAAACAACCATAACCATTACCAGACCATAACCATCCCAAATCCCAATTTCCAACTCTAATCATGTAGGTCATCCAGGCGCTCATAACCGGGAGCACGGCTATCATGATAGTTTTAATACTCTGCAGAGTTTGTACCTCTTTACCCACGTGTTTGTGATTTCATCACCCGTCGGCGACTAAAGAACCTCCCTTATGCCAATTACACTTCCTTTGGTGTATGGCCAAGAGATCACAAAATAGCCTTTACAAAGGGATTACTAGTCTATTCAGACCCCACTGAGGTTTCACCGGTGGCGACGCCTCCAACTGAGCACATCTTCAACCAAGGGCCCCCTCTTGAGCCATTCGGATCCCAGGGTAGTCCCACCAATCATCAACAAACCCAATCCGCTACGCCGCACCCATACTTGGCCTCGTGGTGGCACTGTAGTCCTGGCATATTCTCGCATGAACCGGTCCTTAGATCTAAAGCAAGCAAACCACCATAACATCCAACCCATCCACATACCAGGCTTGCATAGATCACCCATCGTATTGACCAATTCACATTAACCAGAATATCATTGATGCATAATTAAATGTGTAGTGTCACTTCCCCATCCCAATTAATCAAGCGAGGCAAAAAGGTAAAAACCCTTCCCGACTCTCTACCATAAATTCCAGGTGACAAGGGTGGTAAACAAATCTAGTAAACTTCCTACCATAGGATTCCCATCAAATTGACACAAGCATGCAGTTTTGCAAACAAAACATTTAATTTAAAAAACAGGATCAATATGCTTCAAGGACACTTGCCTTGCTCCGACGGATGGGGTTGTTCAAGCGCTTCGAAATCTTGATTCTGAAAATCCTCGTACACGATCTCTTGAGCACTTCCCTCTACTCGTGATCACACATACAAGAATATACATACAAATCAACATGATGCACACCCATTAATCAACATGCGATGATATGCATGCATGCAAGGACCAATTAATTAATTAACTAGGGTTGTTTATTAATTAAATGCAACTAGTTCATACGTGTTCATATGAGTTTACGGGGATTTTAACATGGATTAACGCAGATGAAAATAAAATTATGGTGCAAATAAAATCAATTTATGTCTATTAGATCTAATGCGTTGCTAAAATTCGCATCGGGAACGAATCCTACCGTAGATCTGACGGCTTGACGGTCGCGGGATGGGGACAATGCGTAGACGAAGTAGATGGTACAGCAGTCCCTCGGCGGTACGACGACGGCGGCGCGATGTCGACGTCGATCTCCGGCGAACGGTGGCGCCCTCCTCTTTTTCTCCCTCTTCTTCCCCTTCTTTTTCTTTTTTTTTCTTCCCTGGGCGCAGCTCTCTGGACTCCCTTTTTGCTTCTGTACCGGCGGCTGCTCTGGCGGCTGCATTTCTGGAATCGAGAAAACCTACGGAGGCTGGGGCTTTTTATAGGGGCGAGGCTAGGGTACGGCCTCGGTACCGACTCGGTACGGGGCGGGAATCGCAGTAGGGGAGTCGGACGCGGGAGGGAGTCGTATCCGGGCGGGAGAATCGGGGCGGTTACGGGAAAATTTTTCGGAGGCGGCTCGGTCGGGGCGGGAGGCGCGGCACGCAGGGCCCAGGCGGCGGTGGGGAAAACAGGGGCGGGGCCCGGACGCAGCGCGCGCTGCGCGCTGCAGCGGCAGGCGGCGCAGTCAGGGGGGGGGGGGGGGACCGGGGCACAGGCGCGGGGTTGGACGCGGGGCGGGCGTCGCGTCAGCCGGGGCAGGCGGCGCGCAGGGGCTGGGTGGGGCCGGGGTGGGGTCGGCCAGCAGGGGCGGGGCGTGGGAGGCGCGACACGCGGTGGGAGGCGGGGCCCAGGCGCTGCGCGCGGTGAGCGCGTGAAGCCGGGCGGCGGCGGGGCCCATCGCGGGGCCAGCGCAGGCTCGGCGCGTGGGGGGGGGGGGGGGGGGCCGTGCGGCGCGCGTCTGCGGGGGGGGGGGGGGGGGGGGTGCGATCGAGGCGGCGTGGGAGCGGGCTCGGCGCCTCGGGCGGCGGGGTTGCTGGCGCGTCGGGCGTGGGGTCCGCCAGCACGCGCGGGGGCCGAGGCGCCTGGCGCGGTCGCGCGCAGCGTGGCCGGCTAGCGGCTCAGCCGCTGGCCGGCGGGGGTTTTCTCCTTTTTTTTTTCTTTTTTGAAACATATTAATGTTTTTTTATTTATTATTATTTTTACATTATTTATTTATCTTATTTATTTTATTCATTTACTTTTATATATATAATATTATTATTATTTTATATTTATTATTTATATTTTTTTTATTTTACTTTTCTTTTTATATTTCCTTTTATTATATAATTTATTATATATATATATATGTATTATATATATATATATATATTATTCTTAATATATATATATTATTTATTATTTATTATTTTTATAACATATATTATTAATATTAATATTTTATCTATTTCTATATATTGTTATATATTATTTATATATATACTTATATATATTTTTATTATTCTTTTTTTTTACTTATTCCTCATTACAAGTTTTAGGCAATAATTATTATTTTCTATTTCTTCTTTTGCCACATACATTTGTATATTTTATCATTTTTCTTTTATCCTACTAATGTTTAATACATGATCATGTATGCAATGCAGGATGCGAAAATTTAGGGTGTTACAGTATCTTGCTCGATTGACCTCTTTGATATTTGTTGCAAAGGCATTTCTGATGATCTTCAAGCATTGAATGTTGTCAATTTAAAGTTGAATGATTTTGACATAAGAGCTTTCACTTCTTGTCTTCATATAATTGATTTCATTTGACTGAGTTATTATGGGGACCTTGCATTCACAAATTCATTAGTAAAATCCAATGGTTGTCATTAATCACCGAAACCATACCTCATGGGGGCCTAGATGCTTTCAATCTCCCCCTTTTTGGTGATTGATGACAACACAACAATTTAAAGCGCAATAGTAATGAATTTGATAGAATGAAACTTAAAGGAATGAAACTTAAAGGATATGCAATGAATACAAGATATCACACTTATTATTTGAAAGCTCAAAATCAATCAATAACTCAAGTGTGAATAAGTGAGTAACACCAAATAAGCTCAATCGATTAATTAACATAAGAGTACTCAATGAACACCAAATGAGTAGCAAAAGCATCGAATTACACAAGATAATTAGATAAAATCCAAATTACAAAAGATAACTCATAAGAAAGACTCCCCCTGAGACTAAGACACTCCCCCTGAGACTAAGCAGACCTCCCCCTGACTCCTCTAACTCTTCTCCCCCTTTGGCATCAAGACACCAAAAAGGGATCCGAGTGCCTAAGGATCCTGAGTACTGGGCGCGATGACGAACTGGTCACCGTCGCTGTCGTCGGAGCTGCTGGCTGGAGTAGCGGTGGAAGGAGCTGCCGGAGCCGTAGGAGCCACCGTCGGTCGGGCGATCTGACGCAACATCTCCTGCTGCTGCTGCTGGAGCTCCAGAAGTCGGGCGGCCTGCTCCGCTCGGGCCTGCTCAGCTGCAAGCCTGTCCAGACGCTGCTGCTCAACCATCTGCTGAAGAAGTGATATGAGCTCTGACGTCTGGGAGACCTATGCCTCAGTGACGGGAGGTGGAGTAGGTGGTGGCACTGTAGAGCCTCCAGCCTCCGCGTCGTGCTGCCTGGGTGAGGGTGGAGGTGGAAAGTACTCCTCGACACTGTCGTCAGTGTCGCTCTCGGACCAGATGTGCTGCAAGTCCTCACCCTATGCCTCTGCCTCAGCTAGCCTCTCATCCTCCTTCTCCAGGTCCGACCAGTCCTCTTCAGATAGTCGAGCCCTGACCTGACGCTCGACTGGACGGCCAAGGCGGCGGTCTCCAGGAGCTGGAGCACGGTAGTGGCTAAACCGTGTGACGCTCTCGTCAGTGAGGCGGTCATGCACGGCGGACTCCTCAGGGACCATCATGGTGAGCAGGTAGCTGATCAAGTGTCCATATACGAGCTGCCTCATCATGCCCACTCCGTCTGTGATCACATCCTCCATCTCGCATATGAGGACGTCCACTATGTTGAACTCCATCTCGTTCATGATGTAGAACAGGAGAGTCTTCTGTAGGCTGGTGAACCCCTCCAAGTAACCTGACCTCGGCAAGAGCGTGCGGCGCAAGGCGAGGTGCACTTTGCGCGCAGCTGGGGTCAATAGAGCCGGTACCCTCAGCTGGTCTGGAGAGAAGGTAGGGCCAAACAGGGAACAGATCTCCTCTAGAGCTGGTGCCACTCCTCCAGTGAGCGGCCTCCTCGGTGGGTCTGCCTGACCATATACTCTCTCATGCATGCAAGTGTCGTGCAGGTCCACGCCTAGCAGCTGTGCCAGTGTTTGCCTCGTCAAGTGGTAGTGCTGTCCCATGAACATGAAATCAATTGATCTTCTGCCCTCAAAGACGTAGAGGGTAGCGTAGAACACACGTACCCAGTCCTCCACATAAGCACTCCTCTCATAGGACATCAGGTGCACCAGCCCTCTGTACCTCTCAAAGTAGGGCCGTATCTCCGTCTCTGCTGCGAGGGCAAACTGATGCCAATCCAGAAAGTTGTGCTGGAACAACTTGTGGCCTCGGCGTCTGTAGGTCTCGTAGAGGGACGCCTGCGTCGCAGTCCAGAAACAACTGTCCACCAGGGCCTCTCTGGGCTGCGGGTGCTACTCCTCAAGCAGCACACTCCACCTGAGTCTGCGGAGCTGCTTGGCCTTCATCTTCCGGTAGTCAGTCAACCGGACTCCTTCAACGACATGGACAGTGGTGTCCATCTCGTAGATGGCTCGCTGGGCCTCCATGTCCTCATGACGATCGGCAGCCGTCGGTCTCGGACGTGGAGCTGCCGCGGGATGACCCCCACGGGTTCGTGCTGAGCGCCGGCGGACGAGAGGCTCTACCAGCTCTTCTTCAGCCTCGGAGTCATCGATCACAGGAGGCTGCCTCGGACGAGCCTTACGGATCCTCAGTGATCCCCCTCAGCCACGCTCACGCTCCCGGCGGCGCGAGCGGCCATCAAAGCCTTCTTCTCCTCCTTCGACAATTTTTGCTTCTTCACGGTCGGCTCTGCGATGGCCTTGCCCATTTTTTTCTTATCGCGAGCCATTGCGATGCGCGAGAGTGAGGTTGACGAAGTTGCGCGCACGGAACGACGATAGACGCGGCAGGAAACCCTAACGGTGGTGAGACGCGACCGTTTGGGGGAAGGCACCACGGCGACGATGTGCACGAGAGGAGGCGGCGCTTGGGTTATGTGGTGATGAGGGAGAGCGGCGGCGGCGCTTGGGTGGAGCGGCGGCGTCGGCTGGGTGGAGTGGCGGAGTTGGCTAGGTGGAGCGGCGGCGGCGGTGGTGCGGCGACCGGAGGTGGTGGGCGGCCGGAGGCGACGGCGGTGGCGGGAGTGGACGGTGGCGGCGGTGGTGCAGCGACGGTGGCGCTCGAGAGAATCGGCGGCGGCGGAGATGAGCGCGTCGGGTTTGGGAAGAGAGAGAAAAGCGGAGGCGAGACGGCGTTTAAATAGTGGGTCCCAAACCCTAGCCAAAATTTTAACACCGGATGGACCGATGTTGAACAATAGATGCATCGGTCGAACACCACAGTAAGGGTTTTCACAAAAATGCTGTTGACACCGGATGGACCGACGTTGATGGATGGGATCATCGGTCGAATGGCACGGTAAGAGTATTCAAAAATCGAATGTTGACACCGGATGGTCCGACGTGGGATGAAGTAGCATCGGTGGAATTTGGCACAGCTCCAGAATTGTGAACACCGGATGGACCGATGTTTTTCAGGATGAACCCGTCGGTCGATTTGTCACACTTGAAAGAACTGACTCTCGGAGATTGAACACCAATTGATCCGATGAGGGATTGACCTAGGCACAGGATAATCCGATGACTACATAACATTAACATCACATATATGTCCTTTGACCAAACAAACAAGCCATGAGAAACACATGTCTTAGGACTTTTTGGGCAACCCTTTACCCCTCAAAGAAACTAATATGCCAATAACTTGGCTAGGCCTTAAAGCAAATGGAACATTGAGAAAAATAGGAGGAAATTATCCAAATAAAATGTGAGGCCCATGCTTTGTGAGGTAGAGTATGAAGACTTCTATCTCTTTAGAGCATGTTCCTCTAGGCATTAACGCACCTAACATTTTGTTCTTTCCACCTTATATGAGTTGAGATATTGCATTTCAAACAAGTCTCTTTCTCATGAGGTGGGTTCCCCTTTGTGAAAATCTACCGTATGCAATGTCAAACATTTTATAATGCAACAAATTATAAGTCTATATGGCAGGCATCATGCAAGGCATAAAATAAATCTATCTTGCCAAATTTGAACCTTTCAAAGGCTTCTTCAGGGAGAGCTACTCTCCAAACCTTGGGACAACCCAAAAGAACCTCCATCCCAAGCTAACCCTTGCTCACCCCTATCCTTTGAGACTTAGGCAAGACCTATATGAAGTGCATTCTTACATGACATTCATTGCATCTAGCACATTTAATTCACTTCTTAGCCTAGAAAAAGTTTTCTCATCAAGTGGTTTCGTGAAGATATCCGCCAATTGTTCTTCGGACCTAACACCTCTCAAAGAGATGTCTCCCTTAGCTTCGTGGTCCCTTAAGAAATGATGGCGAATATCAATGTGCTTAGTGCGGGAGTGTTGAACGGGGTTTTTAGCTATCTTAACCGCACTTTCATTGTCACAAAGGAGAGGCACACAACCAAGTTTAATACCAAAGTCCAAAAGGGTTGGTTTCATATAAAGAATTTGGGCACAACATGCACCGGCCGCAATATATTCCGCTTCCGCCGTGGACAAGGCAACGGAGTTTTGCTTCTTGCTAGACCAAGATACTAGGGAACGCCCAAGCAAGTGGCACCCACCGGAGGTACTCTTGCGATCTATGCAGCATCCGACAAAGTCTGAATTCGAGTATCCCAAGAGGTGGAATTTTGCACCTTTAGGGTACCACAAGCCCATACTAGAGGTATGCTTGAGATACCTAAGTATCCTAAAGACTGCCTTCTTATGCGATTCCTTAGGTGCCGCTTGAAAGCGAGCACACAAGCATACACTAAACATGATATCGGGCCTAGATGCGGTAAGATAAAGCAATGAACCAATCATAGAACGGTAGTGAGATTGATCAATAGGTTTACCGTCCTTATCCGCATCGAGATGACAATTTGTTGCCATTGGAGTGCTTCTTGAGCTACAATATCCCATCTCAAATTTCTTCAAGAGGTCCTTGGTGTACTTCTCTTGATAGACGAAGGTCCCCTCTTGAAGTTGCTTGATTTGAAATCCAAGGAAGAAGTTGAGCTCTCCAATCATTGACATCTCGAATTCCCTAGACATCATTTTGCCAAACTCATGGCTAAGAGATTCATTAGTTGAACCAAAAATAATATCATCAACATAAATTTGACAAATGAACAAATCTCCGTTGATGTCGTTGGTGAAGAGTGTAGTGTCCACCCTCCCGATCTTGAATCCTTGCATGATGAGGAAATCCCGTAGTCGTTCGTACCACGCCCTAGGTGCTTGCTTGAGCCCGTAGAGCGCCTTGTGCAACCTATACACATGATTAGGATTCCTCAGATCTTCAAACCCGGGAGGTTGTTCAACATAAACAAGCTCGTTAATGTCACCATTAAGAAAGGCACTTTTCACATCCATTTGATAAAGTCTAATGCTATGATGCGATGCAAAGGCAAGAAGTATACTGATGGCTTCTAGCCGGGCGACCGGGGCAAATGTCTCCCCAAAGTCTAGTCCTTCAACTTTCGAGAACCCTTTAGCCACAAGTATTGCCTTGTTGCGAACCACAACGCCATTCTCGTCTTGTTTGTTGCGGTACACCCACTTTGTTCCGATGATGTTCTTGTCCTTGGGTCGCTCCTCCAACACCCAAACTTCATTGCGGATGAAGTTGTTGAGTTCTTCTTGCATGGCCATCACCCAATTCGGGTCTTGGAGTGCTTCCTCAATGTGAGTGGGTTCTACACATGAAACAAACGAGTAGTGCTCACAAAATGAAGCGAAATGGCGAGAACGTGTACTTACACCCCTTGACGGACTTCCAATGATTTGGTCCATTGGATGCGCCTTGGAGATGCATCCATGCCTCATAAGTGGTTGTGAAGCACTTGGCGAAGGTGATTTGTGTTGCTCCTATTGTGGTTGGACTTGATCATGGACTTCTTCTTCCTCTTGATGTTGTTGTGCTTGTGAATCTTGAGTCGGCAATGGATCATCCTTCTCCTCTTCGTCAACTTGAGGCGCCATGGAGGTGTTGATGTTGGGACTTGAAGCTCCCCCTTGATCATGGCTCTCCTCAACTTTCGGCTTGATGTCTCCAATGGTCATGTTCTTCATGGCTTCTCGTAGAGGCTCATCATCTATTTAATCATGACCAAAACTCTCCTCTTGGGAGCCATTAGATTCATCAAACTCAACATCACAACTTTCCTCAACTAAATCGGAGGTTTGGTTGAATACTCGATATGCTTTTGAGTTTGATGCATAACCAAGGAATATACCAACATCACATCTTCTTTCAAATTTACCGAGCCTTTTCTTGCGGTAGATGTAGCACTTGCATCCAAAGACTCGAAAGTAGGAGATGTTGGGCTTTCTCCCAATGAGAAGCTCGTACGGGGTCTTTTGAAGTAGTCGATGGAGATAGACCCTATTTGCGGCATGGCACGCCGTGTTGATTGCTTCGGCCCAAAACTTCTCCGACGTGCTGTAGTCATCAAGCATTGCTCTTGCAAGAGTGATGAGTGTCTTGTTCTTTCTTTCAACGACGCCATTTTGTTGCGGAGTGTATGTGGCTGAAAACTCATGTTTCACTCATTCACGGTCACACCACTCCCCAATGTTGTAGTTCTTGAATTCGGTGTCGTTGTCACTCCGGACCTTGATGATGGGAAGTTGTAATTCCCTTTGAGCGCGGTTGGCGAAGGTCTTGAACACTTCCGGAGTTTCACTCTTATCACCTAGAAATAAAGTCCAAGCATAGCGAGAATAGTCATCAACAATAACGAGACAATAGAGGTTACCACCAAGGATTTGATATGTGGACGGTCCGAAGAGGTCCATGTAGAGTAGTTAAAGTGGCTTGGAGGTTGACACCATTGTCTTCATTGGGTGGTGTGAAGCAACTTGCTTCCCGGCTTGACAAGCGCTACAAAGCTTGTTCTTCTCAAAAGTGACATCCTTCACGCCGGTCACCATCCCAAGCTTGAATGACTTCTTGAGTTTTCTCATCCCAATGTGCGCTATGTGTCGGTGCCATAGCCATCCCAAACTTGTCTTAGTGAAAAGGCAAGTGGTAAAGCTAGCATTCTTGTTGCAGAAGTCTACTAGGTAGAGATGTCCATGCCGAAATCCTTTGAAGACTATGTCTTGGCTTGTTTCACTACTCACAACAACATCATTTTTGCTAAATATGCATGTTAGTCCAAGATCACATAGTTGTGCAATAGAAAGTAAATTAAAACTAAGTGACTTGACATACAAAACATTAGAAATGGATAAATCATTTGAAATAGCAATTTTACCTAACCCAATTACATTTCCCTTAGAGTTATCACCAAAGGTGACTTGTTCATGATTGGCGGGGTTTTCTATGGTGGTGAACATACCATCATTGTCGGTCATGTGTTGGGTGCACCCGCTATCGAGTACCCAATGCTTTCCTCCGGCTTTGTAGTTCACCTACACACATGAATTCAATTTTTAACTTTAGGCACCCAAGCCAACTTAGGTCCTTGTATGTGTGATACAAGTGTCTTTGGGACCCAAAGTTGCTTGGGGAGCTTCCCCTTCATGCCCTTCATGTCCTTGCCAATGAACCTAGCCTTCACCTTGCCATCTACTTTACTTAAGAGATAGTAACGATCATTGAAAGTAGATTTGTAATTAATAGGCAATTTTGGAGAAGGTCGGTTAGGAAGAGGACACTCCCTTGTGTGGTGACCGGTGACCTCACAATGTTGGCAATAAGAACCAACTTCCTTGATGAAGCTTGTTCTAAGCTCCGGTGAGGGCACCTTTCCTTTGTTGGGCACCGGGAAGGATCCAAGTCCTCTCTTGTTGAAGGCCTTTGCTTGTTGGAAGAGGATTTCCTTGTGTTTGACCTCCCCTTTTGAAATTCTAGCCACACTAGTGCGGAGACTCTCAATTTCTTCCAACAAGTCCTTCTCCCTAGAATTAGCTTTCAAAGGAAAATACTTGTGCAAAGCATTAGTGGCATGAGAAGTAATGGATATCTTATCATTAAGAGTTTGTTTCTTTGCATTTTTCAACTCTTGATCAAGCACGTCATGAGCAAGGTTAAGTGTTTGATGTTCTTGTATTAGCTTGTTGTGCTCTTCCAAGAGTGTTTGGTGTGCTAAGTTAAGCTCATGATTATCTAACTTGATTTTAGCCTTTTCTTCCTCAATTTGCTTGACATGAGATTTGAGCGTGTCATGCTCTTTGAGTATGCTTTCATACTTGTCAAGCAAATCGAGGTTAGTACTCTCAAGTCTAGCACGAGTTTCTTCAAGCACTTTAACCTTACTCTTTTCCCTCTTAATGATAGCATGATATTCATTTATCAAAGAAGTTAAATCATCGGGGGAAAGCTCGTCATCGCTAGAATCATCACATACCTTGGTGTTACCTCTTGCCATGAGGCACATGGGCGGTGGATGAAGAGGTGAGTCATCATTGTTGGCAATGGCGAGGCCGGCCAAACTTTCTTCTTCCACTTCACTCTCTTCATCACTTGTTTCCTCGTCGGTGACCCATTCATTTGCCTCACACATGAACACCTTTTGTGGGCCATTTCTCTTCTTTGGGAAGAGTCTTTCTTTCTTGCCCTTGTCATGTTTCTTCTTCCCAAAGGCTCTTGGTTTGGGTTTGGCCTCTTCTTCATCATCATCACTCTCTTCAAGCTTGCGATGCTTGCTCTTGTAGTTCTCTCTTCTTTTGTCCGGTTTTAGACAATCATAGGAGATGTGGCCTTGATCACCACAATTGTAGCAAGTCTTGTGATCATCTCTCCTTGGTAGAAACGCTTTCTTCTTGGGATCAAAGGTGTATCCCTTCTTGGCAATCTTGGAGTTCAAGAGTGAGAACTTTCTCATCATCAATGCAAGCTCATCATCATCATCTTCACATGATACTTGCTCTTCTTCACTTGAGCTAGGCTCAACCACCTTCTTCTTCTTGAGGCTTGTTTTCTTGGTGGAGGCCTTTAGAGCAATTGTTTTTGAGGATGATTGCTCCATCATCCCAAGCACACTCATCTCATGAGCATGAATTTCTCCAATGAGCTCTGAAACTTCAATGTGGTCAAGTGACTCCTTTTGGAGCATGGAGTTGATGATGTTGTACTTTAGCTTGGGAAGGAGCATTAGGATCTTGCGGTTGATGAGTCCCTTGCCAAGAGAAGCAATGTCAAGAGCATTTATTTCTTCAATAAGCACATTTAAGCGAGAGAACATCTCATTGACATTTTCATGAGGTAGCATCTTAAATTCATCATATTTTGCTTTAAGCATGTGATATTTAAGTTCCTTGACTCTAGAAGAACCCTCATGAATCTCTATTAAGCAAGCCCAAATTTCACAAGCTTTTTCCTTGCTAGCAATCCTAGAAAACACATCTTGACTAATGCATTCATAAATAGCATTCCTAGCTTTAGCATCCCATTTAATTTGATCACCAACATAGTTGTGTTCTCCAAACCCCGCGTGGGTCGCTTCCCATACTTCAGGCGCAATAGCCTCTAGATAAGCACGCATGCGTGCTTTCCAATAGGCAAAGTTCTTGCCCTCGAAGATAGGAACTGAACCCCCAACCTTGGCCATTTTTAGCTCTCTAGCGGTGAAGCTAGAATGATCCTAGGAGCAACCTTGCTCTGATACCAATTGTAAGGACCGAATGCCCAAGAGGGGGGGTGAATTGGGCTTCTTTTGAAAAATTCTAAGCAATAAAACTTAATTTCTAAAGCCCAATTACCTACGCAAACTATCTATGCATTCTAGTAGATAGAAACTTCGCGGAATATAAAATGCATAAAAGTAAGGGAAAGGAGAAGGATGCAAACTCCCGAGGAGACACGAGGATTTATCTCGTGGTTTGGCAAGATCGTCAAGATCTTCCTACATCCACGTTGTGGCACCCACCAAAGGGTTTTGCCACACCCAAGTCACCGAGACGAGGGGTCTTCACTATTCCTCTCCGTTTGCCTCCCTTGGCAAGGTGGAGCTCAAGCCTTGTACAACTTCGACCCTCCGGGCTTCCACAAACGCCTTGGCAAGCTCCGAAAGTCTCCTCACAGTTACAAACACCAAGGGCACTCTCTTGAGGCTCTCTCACTATCCTAGAGAGTCCACTCACCCAGAATGGAGGCACACAAGCTCTCTGTCTAGCTAGTTCTAGCCTAACTCTTGGTGTATAGGTGATCAAAATGATGTGGAGATGATTGCTCTTGGTCTTGAATGCTTGTGGATGTGTTGATAGTGTCTGGTGATCAAGACTTAGCGAAATGACAGGATTAGGGGGTATTTATAGCCAGCCTCCCCGAAATAGCCGTTAGAAAAGTAGGCTGACAGAACTTTACTGTGAACACCGGTTGATCCGATGTCTCCCCTTCAGTTATCATCGGTCAAGTTACTTTAGCTGACGTCATTGTGTCAGATATGACCGTTGTTAGACCAATGTTGATCCTATCTTCTCATCGGATGATCTGGTGGCTCTTCCTCCAGAATTTTCTCAAACTTGATGCT
Source organism: Tuctoria greenei (assembly GCA_036927565.1). Classification (NCBI taxonomy): domain Eukaryota; kingdom Viridiplantae; phylum Streptophyta; class Magnoliopsida; order Poales; family Poaceae; genus Tuctoria; species Tuctoria greenei. The sequence continues at coordinate 25,580,010 of JAYESD010000010.1, read as the reverse complement.
TACTGGAGTAATCGACCGATGTGTGCTTCTCTGTACATCGGATGATCCGGTGCTACACTTGGTCCAATGATATTGCAAACTGTACTGATGGACCGATGTTGCTGAGCCATTCACATCGGATGATCCGGTGAGTACTTTGTTCTGAAGTCTTCTTCTTCAGTTGAACCAACTCGACCGATGTGTTGTTCTGAGGTATCATCGGTTGGTCCGGTGAGTTGATTTTTTTTCTTCGAGTTGTTTCTAAGTGACTTTGTATCTTGCTCGATTGACCTCTTTGATATTTGTTGCAAAGGAATTTCTAATGATCTTCAAGCATTGAATGTTGTCAATTTAAAGTTGAATGATTTTGACATAAGAGCCTTCACTTCTTGTCTTCATATAATTGATTTCATTTGACTGAGTTATTATGGGGACCTTGCATTCACAAATTCATTAGTAAAATCCAATGGCTGTCATTAATCACCGAAACCGTACCTCATGGGGGCCTAGATGCTTTCACAAGTGCGCTTTCAATTTAAGCAAGCCATGATCTCCCTGTCTCAACTATTTCAAAACTTGAAAGCATGATACATGTTGGTGCTTTATTAAATTTTAGAGCACAAATTTAAGTCATATGAAATTTGCAAGAGATTATATGCAACATCCTCCTTATTCTAATAACTAACCAAGACAAGCCTATGTCATTTGACAATCAGAAGCTTAAGGACATGGTTTTAGTCATATACAACTCCTTTCAATTTCATATCTAAGTGCAATGATAGGAAATATCAAAAGATGTGTGGTGCATGCATATTCTCTTGATCTTTTCTTATTCATTATTTGATCATAAAAGCTCAGCATGTAGGCTATTGATTGACTAATTTTTCGTGATTAAAAGCACTTGTGAGCATGCAACAAGTTCAAAATAGTAACAAAGTTCAATCATGAAAAAATTAGTGTAAGCAAATTATCCAAATTACTAGTCATGTCAAAAACTACAAAATGTATAACATGAGTAATGTAGTAAAAACTTTTAGCATATAAAAGAAATCACAAAGTCATATATATGTATGAAACGCTTATGCTTGTATTATCTTTTAATTTCAGATTCACACATAGACTTCTCAAGTTGCAAAACTCCCCCTCAGTTTAAGCCATGAGGATGCATAACCCCTATTTCACTACAAATGAAAGAAAAACAAGTGAAATCCAAAGATTTTGTTAAAATATCAGCCAACGTTGTTCGATATCTATATGGTGAAGCACAATGTTTCCCTTTTCAATAGTATCACAGAGAAAGTGATATATAATATCAATGTGCTTTATTTTAGAGTGTTGCACAGGTTTTTAGCAATTCTAATGTGTAGCACCCTCATTTTCATCCATCATGCATTGCATACATTCCAATACTTGTTTAATATTGAGCAACATAAAAAGGAACAAGTTTAAAATGAATTAGAAACAAAATCGCACTTAAGAATTCTGGGAAGTGCTGACTAGCCCGATTTTGATGCGGACTAGTCCGATTTCTCTCTGACTTCAAATGGACTTGTCCGTTTTTCAGCGGACCTGTCTGTTTTTCCCCCTAGACACTTTCGGACTTGTCCGGTACTGTGCGGACTAGTTCGGTGTTCCAATTCCTTGAAAATTTGAAGTCCCTAGACTAGTCCGGTGTTCTAGCGGACTTGTCCGTTTTCCCCTCTGACCAAAGTCGGACTTGTCCGATTTTTAGCCAGACTTGTCTGTTTTTCCCCTCTGGATAAGTTCAGACTTGTCCGATATCCAGTCCGGACATGTCCGAGATCTCTCTGTCCAACTTCGGACTAGTCCGGCCCTTTTTGGACTTGTCCGATAAATCGCGACTCCGAGTTGATCTTTTGTTTCACGACTTGTTTCTTGGGTTTTACGTCATGTGGGCCTAGGGACGTCGTGCCCAACTCTTTTAGAGCCCATGTGGGACTCTAAACCGGCCTCTACTCACCCCCAAACTCGAAATCCATCTAACCCTAACCTCCACCTGTATATAAAACCCCACCCCTTGGCTTGATATCTATTTGCCACTTTTCCACCAAACTCAAATCCTAGCTCGTGATTAGCCACCACCAAGGAGGGAGAAGGATATCTAGAGTAGGGAGAAGAAGAGGAGGAAACGAAAGAGGATCAAGATCTCCATCAAGTTCGCGTTCTTCATCAACAATTCACCATCAAGTTCTTCATCAACCCTAGATTGTCAAGATCCAAGTGTTACCTCCAAGATCCTTGATTCATTGGAGTTCTAAACACCATGTATACCATCTATTCTATTTTCCTTACGTGAATTCAACCCCAAATCTCCAAATTCACGTCAATCTAGAAAACCCTAATATGTTGATCTTGCACAGTGCAGACTTGTCCAGTCCCTAGCAGACTAGTCCGATCCTCCTCGTTAAATTGTATTGAATAAAACCTAAAATTTGATCGAATCAACTCCAAACCTGTATAAACTTGTTAAAAGCTATTAGAACTAGTTTGTGATCATTAAAAGCAACTCATTAACAAGTTCCACCTTGCATTTGCATCAATCATACATATCATGTCATATTGAGTAATATTTGTGCACTCTTTGATTGTGTTTCTTGTTTGTATGTTTATTGTGAGGATTAGACGAATTTGCGCTCTAGAGAGTGCCGCAGAGGATCTCCAGCACCAAGAGTTTGAAGGCTTTGACCCGAACCAATCCCAAGAGCAAGGCAAGTGTCCTTGAAGCATATTGATCCTATTTCTAAATAAATGTTTTGTTTGTAAACTGCATGCTTGTGTCAATTTGATGGGAATCCTATGGTAGGAAGTTTACTAGCTTTGTTAAACCACCCTTGTCACCTGGAATTCATAGTAGAGAGTCGGGAAAGGCTTTTACCTTTTTGCTTTGCTTAATTGATTGGGATGGGAAAACAACTATACCACTTAACTTAGTTATGTAATTATGAGATCGTGATTAATATGAACTGGATAATTTTATATGGTAATGGGTGATATAAGCAAGCATGGTATGTGGATGGGTTGGATGTTATGGTGGTTTGCTTGCTTTAGATCTAAGGACCGGTTCGTGGAGCGACCATCCAGGATTTGCAGTGCCACCATGAGGCCAAGTATGGGTGCGGCGTAGCTGATTAATTAGGGCTTTGCTAGTGCTATTTGGACCATTAAGGATGTTGGGTAGTCGGATTGGGTTTGTTGATGATTGGTGGACTACCTAGGGACGCGAATGGCTCAAGAGGGGCCCTTGGTTGAAGATGTACTCAATTGGAGGCATCACCACCGGTGAAACCTCAGTCCGGTCAAAATAGGCTAGTAATCCCTTTGTAAAGGCTATTTTGTGATCTCTTGGCCATACACCTATGGTAGTGTCTTGGCATAATGGAGGTTTTCTTCAGTCGCTGACGGGTGATGAAATCACAAACACGTGGGTAAAGTGGTACAAACTCTGCAGAGTCTATTAAAACTATCATGATAGTCGTGCTCCCGGTTATGAGCAACTTGGACCCTCACATGAGTAGTGGAAAACTTGGGAATTTGGGATGGATGGTTTGTTGGTTATGGTTATGGTTGGCAATGGTTATGGTTAATGACATGGTTATGGTTGGTTATGAATTAAATTTTGATATTGATTATGGTTATTGGTGATGAGAAATCTGGAATATTGATGATGGATATGGAATATGGACTGGTACTATGATATTAATTATGGTTTATGATGGGTCTACTTCACATAAATAATATATATTGCTTTTCAAATGTGTTAATGTACTTTTCAGCACTTAGCCTTTATTATATTTATCATTTGAATCAGCTACATGTCATACTTTTCACACTTGCTCAATACGACATGTACTCACCCTTGCAATTCCCCCACCAACAGTTGCAGGCCAGGATTGGGAGTTTAACTATGATAATGCGGAGTTCTAGGCTGTATCTACCGTCATCTTTGCCCGTGGAGTGTTGGAGTTGTGCTATCCCTTTTGCTTAGTTGCTTATTAGTCTATTTCCGTTGTATTAGTTGAAATTGTCATTAATAATCATTAGAGCTTGTATCCGAGGATATTATGAATTGTGTAATAAAAGTGTTTAATTAATCGTGTCCTGTGGTAATTTTTTGTATACTCTTTTGTGAATGCACTCGTGTATGTGTGTTGAACGTCCTGGGCACACATATGCATTCACTTTGGATCATTTTGCGAACCGGGTGTCACATAATGGCACTAATGTTGTCACAAAACAGTGGAACACTATCTAAATCGACACCATAGCTACATATTCAAATTCAGCCATAGATTGTGCAACTAAAATTTGTTTTCTAGTGGACCAAGTAACAAGTGAGTTACCAAAAAATGACTTGCACCCGAAGTACTTTTCCTATCAATCCTACAACCCCAAAATAAGCAACCAAAAAAGCTTTGAAAGTAACGGTTGAGGAAGAAGGAAGAAAAATGTCAAATTCCTGAGCTCTATGTAAGTACCTGAGACCATACAAAGCTTTCGATGGTTCGTAAACATGATTAGGAAAATCAGTATTTTCAAAACCAGGTGGTTGCTTGACATAAACCTCCTCACCTAATTAGCCATTAATAAAAGCACTTTTTACATCCATTTGATATAACTTGAAACCATTAGATGCAGCAAAGGTGATGAGGACATCTCTCTTTTGCATACAATACAAGGACCGATCACTAGAGCACGTGCGCGACAGTCGGATCTCTAGGTATGTTCTAACCTTGTCAATTGTTTTTCAGAACTTACGCTTATTTTGATGCATGTTTTATTGATTAGGAACAATGGAGAGGACCAGCAAGGGCTTGTAGAAGTCCAAGTAGTCAAGGAGGAGGAGATAGGATGTCCACTCCAAGGAGGAGTCCAAGCCCAACTCAACTTCGACTCCACCTCGGATTCCAGGAGCTGCCTTCACCAAAATTAACGTATTTGACACATAAAGAGTTAGATTTGGACGTTCTATATATGGTTGGAACCAGAATTTGATAAATATTCCAATGGAACTGGTCCCACCTCAAAATTCTTTCTGAGTTGACGGGAATAGGCGAAAGAAGTGGGTGTCCAGAATCTATGTCCTTTTGGGCGCTGTCCCGTGTTTCGTGTGAAAGCCCATTAGGGTTGCGTCGAGGGGTCTTGCACACCCCTAACTCTTTTTATACAGCAGCCGTCACCACATTAGGGTCGGGTTTTGCTTAGATTCAATCTGTCATTGAACAGTGTCACCGTTCACCGGTTTTTGAGACCCCACTTTGTGATCAACTCAGTTTTGATTGCAACTTATTCGTTCTTGCTTGTGTTCTTGATTGCGCTTGCAAGGATAAGCCTTAATGGCGAGGTCATTTGTGTGACATGGGTGATAACCAATAGAGCAGGGGTGTTGTGATTGTGGGGTTCTGTTTGTTCGGAGCCTTGGATCATCAACATCGAGGTCTCCACCCAATAAAGTTTATCATACCTCTCGAGAGATCGGGACTCATCCTCATATCAAGTGGTATCAGATATCAGGTTGACCATGAGGAATACTTGTGTACCCTTTAGATTCATTTTGTTTCAGTCCTATAGTCCAAAAAGGCCACAAATTTTTTTTTTACTTTCCCTGACCTACAACCCTCGGTCAGCCTTTTGCACAATTTAGTTTTGGAGTCTGTAGTTCTCCTAGGTTGAGTCTGGTTGCTGGTTTAGATTTGTTTTGGTTCACTTTTGTTTCTTCTATCCACTGCCATCTACAAAAAACCAGTCTACAAAAAAAATTACATCCATCGATTCGTATCTGTTTCAGTTTCCACCGCCACCAAAACCAAATTCGGGGTATCCTCCTTAAAACGGGCATAACTTTTCACTCGGAACTTTTTTCCTGGAAAAGTCTCAAAAAATCCACATACGAATCACCTACTTCGCAGGTCACGGCAATTTCAGAAAAGTTAAAAAAAATCATGAAGGCCCTCATTTCGAACTCCGAAGTTCCAGCACCAGTTTCTTCAAATGCTCCTAAATTTGTACTAATCACATCTTTCATCAGTTTGAGCTGATACTTGGTGTTGTTTCTATTCTTGTGTCCCTGGTTGAGAAAAAATATCAAAAAATACAAGATTTTGATTTCTACTAGTGCTAAAAGACAAAAACAGGAGGCTCAAGGGGTTTTCTACTTGTGATTTTTCTGTGTGAATGATGAATACTTGTTGATATTGTCCTTATTGTTCATCATCATTCATCCTTGTTCCTTGCTTGTTGCCACAACTATTCTAATACATTTTTAGGCCAACAACTAGGTGAAATTCTTTGGACACTTATTTAGCATTGCTATCTGTTACTAACTTGTGTGCCACATATATATAATGCATTTGAGCCTTCCCAAACTCCACATTCTCTCAAGAAGAACAGGTAACCTCTGCAATCACACCCACTCTCTGCTTGTTTTTATACCGGTCACCGTTGGCCACCTGCAGTGCTGGTAAGAAACTTGTAAGAGTGGGGTAAGACGCATCTTACTGTTCAATTTGTCCACTCCCACTTCCACTTCAGAGAGCATAGTAATAGGGTTCTTCGCGATCCTTTTGTCTTTGTTTCTGTTTTGTACAAACAATGATAGGAAAGAAGCCTATGGATAAGACCTTAGGTTCTACACCTCCGTATGATGATGAGTGTGTGTCCCATCTAAGATAAGGGACATGATCTGGGGCCATGATTAAAGCTTTCAACAACTACCAGACCACTACAATAGCCACATTTCAAAGGCTTCATACTAGTGTTGCTAGCCTGACCACACAGATGGACGAGATGGAGGCTCGTCTTCCCCGACAAGCTACACTCTCTATGATCCTTGATGCTGACGCACATGCTCATAACGACACAGAGGATGACTTCAATGACAACGAGGTTGATGCACAGTAGCACCGTTGCCTTCGATGAGATCATCAAGGTATGGGAGGTCGACCTCGTCCTCACGCTAAGATTAAGTTTTCTATTCCACCATTTTATGGATCTTAAGATGCTGAGACTTACTTGGATTGGGATATGATGGTAGAACAAAAATTTAGCTATCATCTTGTTCCCGAGCTACATAGAGTTAGACAAGTCACTAGTGAGTATAAAGATTTTGCTATCATTTTGTGGAATTAACTTGTCAATACACATAATGCCCCATAGGTATGGGCTGAGTTAAAATAAGAGATGTGCGCTAGGTTTGTTCCTCCTTCATATAGACGTGATCTTCTTAAGAAATTGCAATGCTTTGATCAGGGTGACATGACTGTCCAAGAGTACTACCAAGAGGTGCAGAAAGGTATGCTTCATTGTGGGGTAGTTGAGGATCAGGAAGACCAAATTGTTAGGTTTTATGGGGGCTTGCGGCATGAGATCCAGGGCATAGTTGATTACAAGGAATAACATTCTATCCAATGTTTATTTTAACTTGCTATGTTAGCAGAAAAAGAAGTGCAGGGTCACCAACAGCAGTGGCGGAACAACAACTTCACGCCACGATAACTTTCAGTGCCATCCAAAGCAGCACCCTCCTCGAGCGTACGTGCGTCAACACCACCCTCAACTGGTGTTTTACGCAGCACCGCGCCTTATACATCACAGGGACAGGATAACAGCAAGTCCCAGACACCTCCAGAAAAATTTAGCAAAGGCTGCTGCACCCAACACTTCCACCAATCGCACCTTCGACATCAAGTACCATCGCTGCCAGGGACTTGGCCATATGCAAAGAGATTGCCCCAGCAAAAGGGCAATCATTGCCACTGCTGATGGTGGGTATGTTAGTGCTTCTGATATTGAAGATGAAAATATTATTGCAGCTAACATTTCAAGTTCTGATGACGGTGCTGAGGAGGTTCTTGGTACATATGCGACAAACAACTATAGGACTTGGATTGTGCAGCGAGCTCAGAGTGCCACGGTTGGAGAGTACAACAACCGCCAATGTCACAACCTTTTCAACATGTTTCTCGTCGTCATGGACTGCAGTGTACATACCATCGTTGATGGTGGTAGCTGCAACAATTTGGTAAATGTTGAGGTGGTCAAGAAGCTTGGCTTGACCACACGGGAGCATGCCCACCCTTATCACATTCAATGGTTTAACAACAATGGTAAGGTATAGGTAACACAAACAGCAAGGATACATTTTTCCATTGGTTCTTATCATGATTTTGATGTGGTACCTATGGATGCTTGCTCTCTTTTGGTTGGATGTCCTTGGGAGTTTGATAGTAATGCTATTCTCCATGGTTAATCTAATAAGTATATTCTCATGCATAAGGGCAAGAAAATTGTGTTACTTCCTATGACCCCACTGAAATTGTGCCATTTGAGCATGACAAAAAGAATAACGCTAAGTAAGAGGGTGTTTTCATTTATGAAATTCAGCAACCTATTAAGTTGAAAAATCATGTTTTGCTTGCAACTAAATCTGATCTTGATGACTTATATGCTTCTAATGGAATTTTCTATGCTTCAGTGTGCAAACATGCTTTATATTCCATTGAGGATGCATTCATTGCTTTGCCACCTGCTGTTGCTAACCTCTTGCAGGAGTATATGGATGTTTTTCCATCAGAGATACCCCTGGATTACCACCTGTGCGAGGCATTGAGCACAAGATTGATTTGATTCCAGGGGCCAAACTGTGCCGCCTACAGGACCACCCCCGACGAGACTAAGGAAATTCAGCGACAAGTCCAAGATCTTCTGGACCGCGGGTACGTTCGTGAGAGCATTAGTCCTTGTTCTGTTCCTGTTCTTTGTGTTCCTAAGAAAGATGGCACTTGGCACATGTGTGTTGATTGTAGAGCCATCAATAACAGTACCATTCGTTATCGCTATCCTATACCTAGATTGGATGACATGCTTGATGAGTTGAGTGGTTCTGTTATTTTCTCCAAGATTGATTTGCGTAGTGGGTATCATCACATTCATATGGCTTGAGGTGATGAATTGAAAACTGCCTTTAAAACTAAATTCGGACTTTATGAATGGTTAGTCATGCCATTTGGTTTAACTAATGCGCCCAACACTTTCATGAGATTGATGAATGAGGTTTTATGTGCTTTCATTGGTAAATTTGTGGTGGTTTACTTTCATGATATCCTTATTTACAACAAGTCATATGATGAGCATCTAGAACATTTGCATGTTGTTTTTAATGTGTTGCGCGATGCACATTTATTTGATAACCTTGAGAAGTGCAGCGTTTGCACTATTGTGTGTATTTTCTTGGTTATGTTGTTACTTCGCAGGGCATTGAGGTGGACGAGACAAAGATTGTTGCCATCACGAGCTGGCCACTTTCGACTATGGTCATGCAGGTTCGGAGTTTTCTTGGTCTCGCAGGTTTCTACCGGCGTTTTGTGCTGGATTTCAGCACCATTGCGGAACCTCTCCACGATTTGATAAAGCATGGAGTGCCGTTTCGATGGGGACCAGCACAACAACAAGCTTTTGATGCTCTCAAGTTGAAGTTCACACAAGCATCATTGCTGCAACTTGCTGACTTTTGAGAAGACCTTCGAGCTTGAATGTGATGCGAGTGGCACTCATTGGAGGAGTGCTCATTCAAGGAGGTAAACTTGTTGCTTTCTTTAGTGAAAATTTGCATGGGCCTTCGCTGAATTACTCTACATATGACAAAGAATTTTATGTTTTAGTGCGTGTCTTGCAAACTTGGCAACATTACCTATGGTCTAAAGAATTTTTCATACATTCAGATCATGAGTCTTTGAAGTATCTTAAAGGATAAGCTAATCTGAACAAACGTCATGCTAAATGGATTGAGTTCATAGAGTCATTTCCTTACATCATTAAACATAAGAAAAGGAAAGACAATGTAATTGTCGATGTTTTATCTAGACATTATACCATGCTGTCCCAACTTTCTCATAAAATCTTTGGTTTGGAAACTATAAAGAGATTATATGCTACTGATTTGGACTTTAAAGATGCCTTTGACAATTGTAGAGAGGAAATAACGTGGCAAAAATTCCTGCTGCGTGAAGGCCTTCTGTACCGTACTAACAAGCTGTGTGTTCCAGGTAGCTCCATTTGTGTTTTGTTGTTGCAGGAAGCGCATGGAGGTGGTTTGAACGAACATTTTGGTGTTAAAAAAAATAGAGGATGTGCTAGCCGCTCACTTATTTTGGCCACGAATGAGTCGTGATGTGGAGCGCTACATTTCACATTGCACGACATGCAATGAAGCTAAGTCTCGACTTAGCCGACATGGTCTTTATATGCCTCTTCATGTTCCTGTTCACCTTGGGAGGATATTTCCTAGGACTTTGTTTTAGTATTGCCTAGAACAAAGAGGGGGGAGGATAGTGTCTTTGTGGTTGTTGATCGTTTCTCTAAAATGGCACATTTATACCCTGCCCCAAGACCGATAATGCTTCACATGTTGCTGATTTGTTCTTTAATGAGGTTGTACATTTGCATGGTGTTCTCAATACTATCGTTTCTGATAGGGATGCTAAGTTTTTGAGCCACTTTTGGTGAACTTTACGGTACAAATTGAGAACAAAGTTGCTGTTTTCTACTACTTGTCATGCACAAACTGATGGGCAAACGGAGATAGTTAATTGTACCTTATTTACTATGTTGCATGCCGTTTTGAAAGATAATTTGAGGTTGTGGGAGGACTGTTTGCTACATATTGAGTTTGCTTATAATAGGTCTATTTCACTCCACAACCAAGTTAAGTCCATTTATGGTAGTATATGGTTTCAATCCTCGTGCTCCAATTGATTTGCTACCTTTACCACATTCTAAAATTGTGAACTTAGATGCTACACAACGTTCTAAATTTATTCTTAAGTTGCATGCAACAACTAAGTTGCAAATTGAAAAAATGAATGAAAAGTATCACATTGCTGCTAGTAAAGGTAGGAAATAGGTAAAATTGGAACCCGGTGATTTGGTGTGGGTTCATTTGAGAAAAGATAGGTTCCCATATTTGAAAGTCCAAGCTCATGCCACGTGTTGTTGGACCTTTTAAGGTTCTTGAGAAGATAAATGATAATGCATAAAAACTTGAGTTGCCTCTTGAGTTTGGGGTTAGTCCCACATTTAACATTTCAGATTTGAAACCATAATCGGGTGAGGAAGATGAGCTTGAGTCAAGGACGACTTCAATTCAAGAGGGGGAGTATGATGAGGACATCCCTCCTTTGCATTCAATACAAAGACCGATCACTAGAGCGCGTGCGCGACAGTTGGATCTCCAGGTACGTTCTAACCTTGTCAATTGCTTTTCAGAACTTACGCTTGTTTCCATGCATGTTTTATTGATTAGGAACAACAGAGAGGTCCAGAAAGGGCTTGGAGAAGTCCAAGGGGTCAAGTAGGAGGAGATAGAACGTCCACTCCAAGTAGGAGTCCAAGCCCAACTCAACTTCGACTCCACCTCGAATTCCAGGAGTTGTCTTCACCAAAATTAACATCCCGGACACATACGGAGTCGGATTTTGACGTTCTATATATGGATGGAACCAGAATTTCATAAAGCTTCCAATGGATCCGGCCCCACCTCAAAATTCCTTCTGAGTTGAAAGAGAATCGATGAAACAAGTGAGCGTCCAGAATCTATGTACTTTGGGCCGTTGGCCCATGTATCATGTGGAAGCCTATTAGGATTGCGTCCAGGGGTCTTGCACGCCCCTAAATCCTTTTTATACAGTAGACGTTACCACATTAGGGTCGGGTTTTTCTTAGATTCAGTCTATCATTGAACAGTGTCATCGTTCATCGGTTTGTGAGACCCCACTTCGTGATCAACTCAGTTTTGATTGTAACTTCTCTATTCTTGCTTGTGTTCTTGATTTCACCTGCAGGGATAAGCCTTCGTGGCGAGGTCATTCGTGTGACACGGGTGATAACAAACAGAGCAGTGGTGTAGTGATTGTGGGGTGATGAGTAGGTTTAGGCCCGATCTTCCGAAAGGTAAGTCGATTGGGGTGGAGAACTCGACGTTGATGATCTGTGGCACTCGAGCAGTTCGAATATCCCTGCAGTCACTACACCACTACTCCGTTGGTTATCAAACATGCGGCACATGCTTGACCTCGCAAAGAAGGCTAGTCCCTGCAAGTGAAACGAGAACACAAGCAATAACATAGAAGACACGATCTAAAATTGAGAAGTTGGAGTCTCAAAAACCGTAAAACGGTGAAATTGTTATTCTAAGCGAAACCCACCGAATATGACCAGCGGCTGAAGTATTTAAAGGTTAGGGTTCGGCCAAAACATGATTAGACGCGTCCCTAATGGACTCCTATAGGATACAAGGCCCAAAGGCCCGATTCGGTAGCGCAGCACAGGACAGAAATCTGGACTCGACTTGTTTCGACGATTACCAATGACTCCGGAGGAATTTTGAGGTGGGACCAGAACCATTGGAAAATTTATCTTCTCCTCTTTCCGTTCATATGTAGAAAGTCAAAAACGGAGTCTGTATTCTTACTGGGCGTAAATTTTAAGGTGGACTGCTTTTGGACTCAGAGTTGAACTCGAGTCCGAGTTGTAAGCTGCTTCCACCAACTTGTGGACGTCCCAGCTGGTTCTCCACGCTCCCAAGGCTTCATTCCTTCACTTGTTGATATTCTCCATTATTCCTATAACAATTAAATCATCACATAGCAATCTATTCTCAAACTCACATGCAAAAGAAGTTAGGAGTGAACTCACCTGCTGATTTGTTAACTGTGCTCGTGCTCTTGTGATTGGTCCTTGCATTTCAATGTGTGTCTCTGCTGTTGTGATGTCCTCATCATCCTCCCCCTCTTGAATTGGAGTCGTCCTTGACTCAAGTTCATCTTCTTCTCCCAAGTACGGTCGCAAATCTGAAATGTTAAATGTAGGACTAAGCCCAAAATCGGGAGGCAATTCAAGCTTATATGCATTATCATTAATCTTTTCAACAATCTTAAAAGGACCAGCAGCTCGCTGTTTGTGTTACCCGAACCTTACCGCTGTTGTTGAACCATTGAATGTGGTATGGATGAGAGTGTGCTCTTGTTGTCAAACCAAGTTTCTTGACGACGTCCGTGTTCACCAAGTTATTGCAGCTATCTCCATCAATTATAGTGTGTACACGGCAGTCCTTGACGATGAGAAACATGTGGAAGAGGTTGTGTCGTTGTAGCTTGTCATCGGTTTCCACTTTGGAGCTCAAGGCACGCTGCACAATGATGCTCCTATAGTTCTCCGTCGCCGCTGTACCAAGTACCTCTTCTTCGGTGTGTTTGTCATTTGGATTTGTAAAGTTAGTAGCAAGAGAATATTCATATTCAACATCTGAAGTACTACCATACATGCCATCATCGCGTGCTATGTATGCTAGTTTGCTCGGGCAATCTCTCATCATATGGCCAAGTCCCTGGCAGTGATGACACTTAATGTCAGAAGTACGACCTGTAGAAGGAGTGGACGATGAAGGCTTGAATGATGTTGCCTTGCTGCCTTCCAGCACGCGAGAAGGTGGAGCAGAAGTATAGTTCGTTGGCCGCCATTGGATGGTGTAGTCGCTGCACGGGGGGTCGAAGATGCTGCTGTTTTGGATAGTGTAGACGTCGAATGCAGCGTGAAGTTGCTCCTCGTGCGTTGTTGCTGTTGTAGTCGGCCCTACAATTCTTTTTCTGCCAACATAGCAAGTCGAAACAATCTGTTAACAGTATCATATTCCTTGTAATCAACAATGTCATGAATTTCACGCCTCAACCCCCCATAAAAACGAGCTATTTTATCATCCATGTCCTCTACTACCCCACAATGCAGCATACCCTTTTGTAACTCTTGATAATACTCATCTACGGACATGTTACCTTGGTCTAAGCGCTGCAAATTTTTGCGAAGGTCCCGCTTTAGAGATGGAGGAACAAATCGAACACGCATAGCTTCCTTTAATCTATCCCATGTTGGAGGATCAGTTCTAGTTTTAACAAGTTCATTCCACCATATGATAGCAAAGTCCTTAAACTCACTAGTGTCTTGACGAACTCTATGTTGTTCAGGAACAAGATAGGCATTAAATTTTTGTTCTACTATCATCTCCAAATCAAGATAAGCCTCAGCATCATAAGCACCAGAAAAATGGGGAATAGTAAATTTCACTTTAGCAAAAGGATCATCAGGAGGACAATTATAATTGTTATGATGATTATTACCTCCCATACCTCGACGATAAAGTGGTAGTCTTGGCTGATTGTTGTGATCTTCCATATCATCATAAGCATTGTCTTCATGTCTTCCAGCGAGAGGCAATCGAGCCTCAAAAGTATTCATCCCAAGAGCAAGGTCATCAAGTTGGCGAGTCAAGTTCGCCAATGACTCCTCCATTGCTGCGTTGTATTTGGCAAACATATTTGTCATAGTCTTCATCATATCACGTAACTCAGCATGTTGAACACATTCGTCATCATTGTCTTCTCCTGCCATTGTTAGTAGGAAAAAAAAGACAACAAAGTTATGTTATCCCTATCAACTACAGTGACAATGTGAAAGGTGGAAGAAAAACAATCTCTCTCGCTCAAGCGTCTTACCACACTCTTACAAGTGTTCTTACCGACACAGCAGGTGGTGTGGACAGTGAGATGAACCAATGAAGCATGGGGTGATTGCAAAGGTACCTGTTATGCTCAAGAGAAAGGTGGAGCTTGGATGGCACAATATGGTGGCTAATAAGCAGAAAATCGTTAACAGGTAAACAAAGTTGAATAAGTATTCAATGTAGGAAATTGTTGCTGGTCAACCAAGTACTCTAGGGCCTAGCACCACACAAGGGAGTGGCAAGGCAAAAGGAAGACAGAATGATATAACCAACAATCACAGCACAAGTAGTATAGGCCAATTGCTTTAATATGCGTGCTCTTCACTAATTTTTTTCTTTTTTGTAATACTTTTTGATATTTTTCTTTACTCAGGAGCACGAAGATAGGAAGAACACAAATTTGCAGCTCAATTGGATGTAATATGCGGACTATAGAAAATCAAGAAGATTCTTAAAATTCATGCTGAAACTTCACAGGTCGGATAGCCTATCTTCCGAGGGGAATTTGGGCAATCTAATTTCTATGAATGCGGCTATGCCATGGAAAATCAGATGCGAAATTTCGCAAAGATGAATTTGGAAAAAAATCGCCTGATTTTGAGTTCATATGCAAAAGTTATGGCTGTTTTAAGGTAGGCTGTCCGAGTTACGATTTTTGGATGTTGATTTCAACTCGGTTTGAGAACAGAACTCGCAATGGTATATGAAAACGATCGGGATTTTGCACAACAACTAACGGGGTGGTGTGTGATGATTCAAGGATGAGTGGCACAAAGGTTTGTCACCTAATCTAGGGTTGGCAATGTGGGAGTTCATGCAAGGCGGCTAGCTAGGGCAAACCGATGAACGTGGTGGGTCGGTTTGTTATTTAGGGATTGTGGAATAGGTGTCGAACAGCAAGAAAACAAAGACAAAACACGATAACTAGGACCCAAAACACAAAGCTAAACAAGCAACAAGACTCGACCACATGAATGCAAACTCAACAATAAACTGAAAAACGAAACTACAGGCACCATACTCTAGGAAGCGGGAAAAATAATATAAATTTTTTGTGGCTTTTCTAAGGACTCTAGGTACGAAACAAAATCAATCTAATGGAAGGAAAACAAGGATACCTCACGGGCAACCTAGAAATCTGATACCAATTGATGAGTAGGTTTAGGCCCGATCTTCCGAAAGGCAAGTCGATTGGGGTGGAGAACTCGGCGTTGATGATCCGCGGCACTCGAGCAGTTTGAATACCCCTGCAATCACTACACCACTGCTCTGTTGGTTATCAATCGTTTGGCACATGCTTGACCTCACCAAGAAGGCTAATCCCTGCAAGTGAACCGAGAACACAAGCAAGAACTTAGAAGACATGATCTGAAATTGAGAAGTTGGGGTCTCACAAACCGTAGAACAGTGAATTGTTATTCTAAGAAAAACCCACCGAATATGACTGGCGGATGCAGTATATAAAGGCTAGGGTTCGGCCAAAACATGATTAGACGCGTCCCTAGTAGACTCTTTCGGGATACAAGGCCCAAAGGTCCGATTCGATGGTGCAGCACCACACAGAAATCTGGACTCGACTTGTTTCGACGATTCCCAAAGACTCCGGAAGAATTTTGAGGTGGGACCAGAACCATTGGAACTTTTATCTTATCCTCTTTCCGTGCATATGTAGAACGTCGAAAACAGAGTCCGTATGCCTCCTGGGCGTCCGTTTTAAGGTGGACGGCTCCTCGACTCCGAGTTGAACTCGAGTCCGAGTTGTAAACTGCTTCCATCAATTTGTAGACGTCCCAGCTGGTTCTCCATGCTCCCAAGGCCTCTTTCCTTCACTTTTTAATCTTCTCTATTATTCCTAATAATAATTAAATTATCACATAGCAATCTATTCTCAAACTCACATGCAAAAGAAGTTAGGAGCGAATTCACCTGCTGATTTATTAACCGTGCTCATGCTCTTGTGATTGGTCCTTGCATTTCAATGTGTGTCTCCGCTGTTGTGATGTCCTCATCATGGGGTTCCATGCTTTCGGAGCCTTGGATCATCAACATCGCGATCTCCACCCAATCAAGTTTATCATACCTCTAGGAAGGTCAGGACTCATCCTCCTATCAAAAGGCTAATAAAATTCTTTGGCTTCTAATCTAGCAACAGGAGCAAAAGTTTCATCAAAATCTAGACTTTCAACTTGTGTGAAACCTTGAGCAGCCAACCTAGCTTTTATTCCTAACCACAACTTGTGCAAGTGAGCCCCTCTGTATCCCTACCAAGCTCCACAAAGGCCATATTTAATTGTAGGAAAAGAAGTGGCAACTCATGCCAAGGTGAGGACTAAGCACATAGACAGACGAGAGCATTCTTTTGAGGAGTATGGCAATATCTTTTTGACTTGTGAAAATATAGCAATTTTCAAGTTTATTTCAGCAGAAGGAGTTTAGGTGAACTACATTCAAACCGTTCCACCTCTCAAACACCTAATATGATGTGGTAGCCACATCCACGTCAAAGGTTCTTGAACAAAGGTATGTGTTGAAATGTTTCATTTACGTATTTCATACCTATAGCTAAAGTATGATATCATTTAGTTCTTCTTTCCATCACTTGAGGATGAGTAAAGGACTAAGTGTGGTTGATTTTGTTGAAGGTACTTAAATGCCAAATCTGACCATCAATTCCTTTCATAAAAGATATGAATTGAGAACACATCATAGTGGTAGGAATTATTTACTAACGATTTCCACAAGTGTTGGTGCAATTTTGTACGTAGGTGAATTATGCCCACAATGAAAGGAATTTGCATGAACCAATCCAAGAAACACACCTTCCGACCAATCTGGTGCAAGCATGATCATGGGCCCACTCAGAGAAGAAAACCAACTAAAAGTCACTAGAATCAACCATACCCATGATAGGGGCAAACATAACAGTGTCATAGTGAAGTTTCAATGCGATAGAAGCCATTGGGGTGTGGCCGAACCACCAGGTCGCTCGACCTGATATTCGTGCCAAACTCAGTCAGCCTCCACGTGGTGGCTCTGCACGGCTCACTGATAATAGTGTCGACTGATTCCTGTGCATATTCTAGTGCCAAACCGACCTTTAGAGGGTATAAGTAGGGGGTAGCAGCTCACTCTTCTCCACACACCAAAAGCTTGAGTCTAGTACTCCACTCCAAAGGTGTAGCGCTGCCAAAGTTCTTAGAAAATAGGGGGAGAGTGAGAAGGAGGAGGAGGCTCCGGCTTGTCGGGCTTCTTCCAGTTAAGGATAGGGTTCGGGCTTGTCGAACCCTCTCCACCCTTGTAATTTGACCATAGTTTCCAATTCAGGTAAGGTACATGATTTCCATTTGAGGTCATCTATTTAATTCAAGCAAGTTAATTCCTTAGTTGCTTGTTCGTTCATCGCTTTATTCATTTATAGGCCCTAGTCTTTGCATGAGAGGTTAGGGAAGTAATCATTAGTGTAGGCGTGGTGTCTAGGCTTAATGTTACCTTTGATTATCTCGTAGTCCACAGGTTGTAGAGGTAGGCAGTAGAAGGTGATAGCCCTATCCATCCATTGTAATCCTCCACGTTTGTCTGCGACGTAGGCTCTTGGCGGGAGTCGCCTAGTAGACCAGGGTGAGCCCGGTGCCCAATACAAGTAGCTATTGATCGACTTGCCTTGAGTTAGAAACCCTTCTCTTAGGAAATCCACTCTACCCCTTGTCTACCACCAAGCTTTCTGTCCTTGGGTGAACTAGTTAGAATATTAGCACAAAGTTCCCTGGATTCGATACCTTTGGGAATACTCTTTAAGGAGAAGTACTACAGTGGTCTTCGTGCGCTTCTTGATTATTATTTGTGACGTACCAGCCGTAAACAGCACCCCTGAGAAAGAAAGGTCACTGATCTCCCAAAGAGAAACTGTGGCCCATCCCCACCGTCCTTCCAAAAGGGTCTGGCTGCCGAGGCCCACCGAAGCGGGTCAAGATGCCAAGGCATCCAACTCATTTCTCGATCCTCCTCCGTGCTTCAAGGGAAGGATTGGTACATGCTTAACGAATCCCTACATCCAGATCAAGCCGATTCCATTTGTAAGTCTCCATCGGTCCCTCCGTGTCAATACCCCAAGAGGCTTCGGCATTTTTCAAACCTTCGAGTAACTCCTTTCTCTCTGCACCCCCAATTGGCACCTCCCCGGTTGAGTTGGTGGCTTCGGACGGCCGGGAACAAAGTCCCGACTGCCACACTCTCATCGTCGGGGAGGCTGTTGGGCTAAAAGGGGAAAGGATGGGGAGAACGGAGGGGAGAGTTTCCCGACCGTCAATAGAGGAGAAGTGTAGGATCGAAGAGCACATGAAAAGCTACCAGAGGGGGATGAATGGTAGATTAAAACTTTTTACGCAAAAGCTACAAAAACCCTCAATACAAAATCAATCTGATAAGAAACTGTGCATGTGACTATTCTAAACGTGGTGAACTGTGACAAAAGTAGTAGGGGTTGTAGAGATTCAAGTCACAAGAATCACGAGAAAATATCGAGTAAACCTCATGTTATGACCGAAATCCTAAGCAAAGATCAATCTGTACTAACATGGAGAAGACAGATCTTCTATGCTGCAAAGAAACTCATGTATCTCATAAACCACAAAACCAATGACCGTGAACCTTTCATAGATGATAGATAATTGAGTTTTGAAGACAAAACAAAAAGAATCACATCAATTGGAGTATTAAAATGCGAGTTATGATTCAAACATCGAAGAAAGGTCGGGTAGCGCAGAAACTCGACGAGAAAGATGTAAAAGCCCCAAAGTACATAGTGTAAAATTACGTTAGGAGAAATAACATGAAGCATGAATAGAGAAATCAAAAGGTAAATTGAGAAATCAAATCATTTCAAAACTATAGGAGGGAATTCAAAAATTCAAAGAAAGCTCATGTTCAAATTATGTCAAAATAAAAACCTGAGTTCAAAATGAGGTTCCAAATATTCCAAATAGCCTTCGTGCAAAATTTCAGAATTTTTGAAGATCATTCACTATTTAATTGATTAAAGACATTGAATTCCACTCAAGTTTGAATTTGAATAAAACTTAGTCAAATCAAGTCCTGGAGCAGATTCCAATTCCACCTATTTGATTTAGTATATCAGCATGGTCTAGGAATTTTGGACTGAATTGGGTGGAGAATTTACTGTCCAGTGAACATAAGGATGAAAAACAATGGGACCCACCTGTCATTGACTTATTCCTCCTCTGTTTTCTCTGTGTTCTCCACAGAGTGCCACTGCATGGCATGCATTCTAGGTAGCTACCTGCTTGCCTGCTTGAATCCTTGCTCATGAAGACAGCCAAGCAGAGGCTCTGGGCCAAGTCTCTCACTTGGTCACCAGTGCAACACGGCAGGAAGTTTGTCTCTCCTCTGTTCTTTTCCCTCTCCGGTGACCACAGGCTGCCACAGGCCGAGTTGCATCTCCCTGCAAGCAGAGAAAAGTAGCACAACGTCTTGCTCTAGCTTCTCCTCCGTTTTGCTCACTGGTTCCTCAATTGTGTGCTTGTTATTTTGAAGTTTGGCGGCGACGAATTCCGGCCGCCGTGGAAGCTCCCCTTTGTTCCACCTTCGACCCCTCGCTACAAGCAATTTCTCACCTCTATCCTTGAAGCAAAAAGGTGTGTTATTGCACATAGAAGATGCTCATAAAGTTTCAGACCATGCCATGCCTCTAGCTCCCTTATTCCTAGTTTTCCCAAGGAGTGCAACATATGAACATACTTAGGTATTCGATAAAATTCCGATTCTATGTATGATTATTCCTCGTGGCCATTATGCTTTATCATCTAGATGTCCAGGCGCATCCTTTGAAGTAACCTCATTGAATTTCATCGAGTAGAACAGCCGCAATAGTAGATTTTCTAGCCGCCAAGTTTCACCTCATCGTCTCACCGTCGACGTCTTGTTTCCGGTAGTTCCATCACTTTTGGCCCTGATTTTCGTGTTCTACAAGCATCCGAGGATAATTAGAGTTTATCCCATGCAAAATAGAGCACCGTATGGCCTGGGCGACATGGCCAGAACCCTAGATTTCACCGCCTCCATGGGATGCTCCTCTCCGGCCATCTATCGCCGATGCCACAGAGCCCAATGTGTTCCCCGTGCGCAATTAGGTGGAGGCGACGAGTTTCAAGGGTCTCCGTGCCTTGGCGCAAGCTCCGGCGTGCGGCTGCCGTCGAGTGCCGCCGCGGCTGTCCCTGGCACCACTAGTCGCGAGGTTGAAGACGGGCCCAGGTGGGACCTGGCCGTCAGCCAGTAATCCCAGACCTCGGATCTAATGAGGCCGAGTGATCTGGTGTGGCCACAGGCCCCCACTCTATTGCCCCGTGTGTCTTAATTCCTATTGGAGGATTTGAAACCCGTGGGCCCCCTTCTTTATTCAAACTTCTCCTTTTGATTTTAATTCCAGATTTCATCCAATATTAGAAATTCAATATCTCCAAAAATACTTGGCCAAAAATTCCCAAATAAATTTTTTTAGATCCAGCGTGATCTATAATATCAAGTGGTGTACTTGGATCAGTATGAAAGTCCCTAAGTTGTCTATAATAATGCCATGTAGAAAATGCCTTTGGAATTAATTCCTAATGGTCCATTCTTTCAAAAATTCCCAAACTTGACCAGATCATTTCTCATAATTCTCTTGAATCCCAGTAAAAATTTCACATCCATTTGAGTTGATTTGAAAGGCCAAATTGTGTTCCGAATCTGAATGTACCTGAAAATTTTAAAATATCCAGAAACTTTTTCAGAAAATTGTCCAGACTTGTAAATTCAATATCTCACATTAGAATGCTTAGAAAATTATGAAACTAATTTTGTTGAGTCACCCTTGACCTCCTCCAAACATAACACCAACTTTTGTCCATGTTAAAGTCCCAAATTTCCCATGAAAATTTTGAAAAGTGTTTAGCTACATTGAATTTTAGACAACGGAGACTTCCATGAACTTAGACCAATTTTGGAATACCACTCTTAGAACCTAGTGTCCACTTTAAAATTTCTAGAACAAGTGTCCATTAGTTAATATACTTAACTGTGTTTCCATTCAGCTGTGCTATATTACCAATATTGAATCACTTTGCATATTCTTTGCATATTGAATAGTTGCCGAGCTCGATGAGACCCCGGAGCCACTGGAAGTCATCCACCCAGAGATTAACTATAACCCCATCTCGCAGCCAGGCAAGCCCCGGTTTGCATTTAACAGCATTTTGAATTTTTATTTGTATCACACTATATGAGTTCGAATGTATTGTGCATTTGGTCTAGATTTTCTTGGAGTTTTCCACATGCATGACCAGAGAACCCATGAGAGCAGGGTAGACGGTTAAGTCCTCGATGTTTCCATGCTATGCTTAATGTAAAAGTTATTTCGATAGAAGTTGAGTGGTTGGAATCTACTCGCGAGTTCAAGAATAAGGTTCACATGGGATTGGTCGAGCGAGAGATTCACCATTTGGTTTAATATGAGACCGGGCATGGAGTAGGAGCAGAAGGACATAGGGGGGCTGTGAGCTATAGTTGTGCCTTTGTTGGTCAAGGACTGATCCGTGTGTAGCTTTGTTGAGCAGGTTTGAATGTAGCAAAGGCATACTGGATATATGGGACCCAGTAAACCGATATAACTTGTCCACTTTAACGTCGAGGAATAACCCACTGCCTTATAGGTGCGGATTGAGAGCAACAAGGTGTAAGCCTGCCGCGGGTACGTCGTACTCCGTGTAGGGGCCTTCTTCTCATAGCGGTGGGACCGGTTCAGCGTGTAAGTAGCGGGTGAAAGGTTGCCGCATACCACATCAGTGGAGTGTGCCTTCGCAGCTTCGAGTGTGGGTGTATGTGTCATTCTATTCAGGTATCCCTGCAGGTGACTGGGTTTATATCGATTCGAGTCGCTGTCCCTTGCGGTTATTAAGTACCGCTTGTTCACAGCATTGTGACGTAGTTAATTATTGTAGTTGGAATATTATTGAATCATGCTTTATGAAATATTGTGTATTGATACCTATATTGCTGTAGAACAGATTGCTCACTAAATTTCAGATTCTTGAAGCCTTAATCTGCTGCTAAAACTGAAAATATGGACGAAGAATTAGGCGAGTCTTTTATTGCAATCTGTTGTGCTATATTTCGTATATCATGCATATAGAGTTACATGCTTAGTGGAGATGGTTAAGTCTTGCTGAGCCTTCGTGCTCAGGAATGCTATTTAAAGTTTTTGCTGCAGATGATGATGTATATGTTGAAGGGTTCACCATTGAGGTGTTGCCCCCGTCGTGGTACACAGACGAGTTGGAACCCTGCACGCCGCCGTGAGTTTCACTTGTGTGCTGCTAGTGGGATTCCGTTCGCGGGCTGAACGGAATGACTTTTGCATAGCTTAGGCTTGAGTGTCGACAGCTATGAACTTCTCTTCCACTATAGTGTATTTTAATGCATATTGTTTGTAAAAGACAAAGCTTGTATAATATTATGTTGTTTTATGTAATATGATGTACCTTGTTCTGTTTGTTTTTGGGTGCCGCATCGCACGGCACCACCCAATTGTGATTCCTGGAATGTCAGGACTCCGGTCCTTACAATAGACTTGGCGAAAACAAGTCGAACAGACAAGGCACAAAAGAACCTCTAAACTACTAATTTTATTCACCAAAAACACAAGAGGAACAACCACAAGTCGTGAACCCACGAGCTCTGGCCTCCCTTTCTTATATAACCAGCCCTAAGGCGACTTCAATCCAACTAGAACTCTCTAATCTTACTCAGTTTCAACCGAAAATTTCCATAACTGCTCAAGACTCTTCCATACGCAGATAGAAGCAATCTTAAGACTTCCAAATACCTTAGAACGTCCCAAACATTCCTAAAACAACTCAACTTCGTGAACAACATTAAAACTAACCAAAACAAACTCAAAACCTTCCGTAAATGAACCATAACCACCTCAGCCGCAGTCTGAGGCATAATCCAGCTAGTTGGACCTTTTCGGCCATATCTTCACGTCCATATCTCTTCATGATGCCTTGGAAAAAAAATTCATGTCCATGCACCCCTTGCACACGTGCAAACACTTTCCAATGACATTTAGAATACCTTCATGTACATTGTTATTGACTCAAACATGCTGCATGACCTCTCGATCAACTCATCCATAATTCCTTCCGAACTTGGATGTTGAACCTCATCTTCTCCCTAAGACTAGTTCAATGGATCATTGTAACCATCCATGTCTTGACTTCAAGCAACACCTGCACATGAACAAACAATCAAATCTTCCGAGCACAAGTCCTCGACTTGGCTCACATTAGTCCGATAACCACGACACCTTACGTGAGCACCTCACATAAGCATGTTGCAAACATAGCAAGATAATGTCCACCATGATCAGCAAAAACACATCAAAAACTTAGTAAGAAAATACTAAGTAAACTTCCCATTAGCCAAAAAGCAAGTTTGAAACATTGCGTGTTTAACAATAGCAGCCACACAAATATTTTAGCACGTAGAAAGATCGAATAGTCCAAAACAACTATTATGCATTATAAATGCCAAAGTGCAAACACACAAAGTGAAAAACATGTGCAGCTCATGTGCGTGACAAGTTGGGACAGTGCAAAATGAGTTCCCGCAAGTTCGGACAATCCGAAGTGGGATTCTCGGCTATTCAAAACTTTACATGTAAACTCTCACTTTTAACATAATTGCCAATGTATTCAGCACATAGGTCTCACAATCTCCCCCTTGATGAATGCATTGGCAACTGTAACACCCTTATTTTCATGCATAATGCATTGCATACATTCTCATACGTGTTCAACATTAAGCTATGTAAAAAGGAACAAGATTAAAATGAATTTAGGCTTAATCAGGAAATTTCAGTCTGTCAGGGTGCGGACTTGTCCGGCCTCTGAACCGGACTAGTCCGGTGTCCCTATCCTATATTCAGGAAATTTAGTTTTCTTCAGAAGTGCGGACTTGTCCAGCCATAACTCCAGACTAGTCCGGTGTTCCCATTTTCATTCAGAAAAAATTAGTTTCTTCAGAGTTCAAACTTGTCCGGCACAATGTGCGGACTAGTGCGGGAGCCTTTGAAGTTTCCACGGACTTGTCCGGCCTTGTACACCGGACTTGTCCCATTTCTTCTCTGTTGCCGAGCGGACTTGTCCGGTCGAACTTGTCTGATGTCTTCCTCTGTTGCCAAACGGACTTGTCTGGTCCCTACTGCGGACTAGTCCAGCCTTCAGAAACAAATTCGGGTTCTGATAATTCTCCACGATGGGTTTTTGGGTAATTGTCTTAGTTGGGCCCAAGAACTTCTTGACAAACCTCAGAGGATCCCAAGTGGACCCCACCCCGGCCTCTAGCCACCTTAGACTCGAAATCCATCAAACCATACCACCTCCACCTCTATATAAACACCCCACCACCCCATCTTTTCATTTCTTTGCCACTATTGAAGAAACCCTCAACCCTAGTTAGTGGGAGCCGCCATCAAGAGAGGATACAACAGCAAGGAGGGGAAGGAGGAGGAGAACACGAAGGAGGATCGATCAAGCAAGATCTTCATCGACTTTTCCTTCTTCATCACCAATTCACCCTCAACTCATCTTCATCAAGCCCTAATCATCAAGATCCAAGTGTTGCAGCCAAGTCTTGGTCCTTGGATCTCTAAACATGTGGTACAACCTCTACATCCAAGTTTCTACGCCAATTCAACTCCAATTCTTGTTAATCAGGAAAACCCTAGTTCACAGGTTCGGACCAGGGCGGACTAGTCCGGCCCCTGAAATCAGACTTGTGCGGCCTCTGAGTCTGAATTGTGCTGAATTAGTTCCAAATTGACTCGAATCAACTCAAAACCTGTTCAAACTTGTTAGAAACCATTGTAACTAGTTAGTAAATATTAATAGCAACTCATTAACAAGTTTTACCTCATAATTGCATTAATCATGTATATCATGTTATATCAAGTACTATATGAGCATTATTTGATTGTAATGTGTGGTTTGCATGTTTGTCGCGCGGAATAGAAGGTTTTGCTCTAAAGGGTGCTGTAGAGGACCTCCAATACCAGAACTTTGAAGCTTTCGAGCAAACCAAGCTCAGGAGCAAGGCAAGTGTCCTTGACCATTTTGATCCTATTTTTAAATGTTTTGTTTCCAAAATTGCATGCTTGTGTCAAGTTGATGGGAAACCCAAGATAGGAGTTTACTAATCTTGTTTGACCATCCTTGTCTCTTGGAATACATTGTAGAGTGTCGGGAAAGGCTTTTTACTTTTTTGCTTCGCTCTAATTAATTGGGATGGGAAAACAAACCAAATGGCTTAACTATGAATTAATGAGCATGTATATGATGAGAATTGATGAACATGGTTATTTGGTGACATGGGACTTCGGAGATCTAAGCAAGCATGGTTTGTTAATTGGGTTGGCCGATATGGTGGTTTGCTTGCCTTGGATCTAAGGACCGGTTCATGGGAGAATAAGCCAGGAATACAGGGCCCAGTATGGGTGTAGCTTATACAATTAATTAGGAGTATTACCAGCATCGATTTAGATCATTTGGGGGAGCAGGGAATGGGAGTTGGTTCGGTTTGCAATAGTGGCGGGGCTGCACGGGATCCAAACGGCACAAGAGGGGACCCTTGGTTGGATGTGCTCAGTTGGAGGCATCACCCCCGGTGAAACCTTGGTGGGTTTGAATATGCTTGTAGTCCCTTTGTAAAGGCTATTTTATGATCTCTTGGACATACACCTAAGGAAGTGTAATTGGCATTAGGGAGGTTTCTTTAGTCGCCAACGGGTGATGAAATCACAAACTTTTGGGTAAAGTAGTACAACATCTGCAGAGTGTTAAAAACTATCATGATAGCCATGCTCCCAGTTAAGAGCACCTGGACAACTTCCATGATTAGAGTGGAACTTGGGAATTGTGATGGTTATGGTTTGGTATTGGTTATGATTGGGTTATGGTAATGGTTATGGTCATGATTATGGATTGGATGGTGATAAATGGTCATGGTTAATGATGATTGTAAGAATATGGATTATGGATGGATAATAAATGATGGATAATGAATTATTATGTTTATTTGGGATATGATGGGATAAATTTCACATAGACATTGTAGGATGCTTTTTACATGTTTTAAATGTACTTTCAGCAAATAGCCATTATTTATTATCAATTCCTTGTTTGAGCTCCATGTAATTATTTTCCCACGCTTGCTGAGTACGACATGTGCTCACTTTTGCAATTCGCCCACCAACAGTTTCAGGTAATGTTTGGAAGTACCGTGAGGATAATGCGGAGTACAAGGTTATGTGATGTCGTCGACTTGCCTATGGTGCTGCTTGGAGCCGCGCTACCCTATATGCTTAGTTTGCTCAGTTTTGATTATTTTCTGGTGCATTAGTTTCAAATTTATTAATAATGATCATTAGAGTTGTAATCTGAGGATTATTTGGATATTATAATAAAAGTACTTATTTAATATTTTGTGATGTGGTTATAATCGGTTTATCGTTTCTGAAACACTTGTGTATGTATGTTGGGCACACATATGTCTTATGCTTGATTCATCGGATTCGGGTGTCACAAATTGGTATCAGAGCGACAGGTTGACCATAGGACGTAGCCCAGATAGAATGGACACTTTAGAGAATATAGGAACACTTAGGAAGTGTTGTGGTTTGTTTGGTCTGTTGATTGCTATTTAATATTTTCTTGTGTGCTTAGTAGAGGATTGTGGGATGCTTTAGCGTTTGCCACATCCATATAGGCTAGCATAGGTAGTTGCTTAGTTTCATATACCTTGATGCATATAATTGGGGATTCGTTTTATCTTTCCTATCTCGCCCAACCTCTACGTCAATGGAAGATGGACACACCTAGAAGGTTCACTATTTTGGATGAAGCTACAGTGGAGATGAGGACAAATATATTATGTCCAAGAGTAAGTCTTAAATTAAGGGGGGTAGAATTCCTTGCCAACCTTATTGTTTTGGATTCACAAGGATCAGACATAACACTTGGAATGGATTGGCTACAGAAGCATAATGGAGTGGTCTTGTATGCCACAAGGACAATGCAATCGACAGGTGATAAGGGAGTCAGCATTGGAGTTGATGTGTCGCAATAGATGTCGGAGCTAACCAATCATCAAGGACTACTCCAACGTAGTGAAGTGCATGACTGAGTTGCTAACAAGGGGAAACCTCCTCAAATGGATTCTATCTTGTCAGAACTACATTGAGAAAATGAAGAAGAGATTTATAAATGTACCAGTATTGGTATTACTAGACGTGAGCAAGAAGCTTGGATTTATACAATACATTGAGACAAGGACTTGGATGTGTGCTTATGCAAGAAGATCAAGTGGTAGCCTATGCATCGAGGCAATTGAAGAAATATGAGCAACATTATCCTACGCATGATCTCGAACTTGCAGCCATAGTGCATGCTTTGAAGATATGGAGGCACTACATTCTTTTCACAGGTGTGAGATTTATACGAATCATAAGAGCCATTAGTACATATTCACACAAACGTATCTGAATTTGAGGCAATGAAGATGGTTGGAGCTCATCAAGGATTATGACATGGGAATCAACTATCACCTAGGGAAGGCTAATGTAGTGGTCGATGCCTTGAGTCGGAAAGGAGTAAGCCACCAACTCACAGTTCGAGAGCTGCCATCCAAACTATGCAAGGAGCTTGAACGGTTGAATCTTGGATTTGTGAATGAGATGAGGATAATGGAGTTAAATTCAACCTTGGAGCAAGAAATTCAGGAAGGATGAGGAAATTCAGGAAATCAAGGAAAGGACCCATGAAGGGAGAGAATTAGGATTTGATGAGGATGAACATGGTACTTTATGGCTTGGAATGAGGATTGTAGTGCCCAATGTTAAGCATATTTGGAAGGAGGCACATTACTCACCTTACTCAATCCATCCTGACTGTACAAAGATGTTCAAGGACTTGAAGACATGTTATTGGTAGGCCAGCATGAAAAAAGACATAGTAGAGTATGTTGCACTATGTGATGTATGCCAACGGGTCAAAGCTAAACATCAAAGGCCTGCTGGATTATTGCAGCCATTGAAGATTCCAGAATGGAAGTGGGAAGAAATCGGTATGGACTTCATAGTTGAATTACCACGAACCCAGTCCGGTTATGACTCGATATGGGTTATTGTGGATCGGTTGACAAAATCAGCTCATTTCATTCCTGTCAAGACCAAATATACTGCTGCACAGTTAGCTGAGTTGTATATGGAGAAAATTGTATGCCGACACGGAGTACCCAAGAAAATAGTGTCTGACCGAGGTTTTCAATTCACGTCAAGGTTCTGGTAGAAATTGCACAAATCTATGGGCACAAGGTTAAATTTCAGTTTAGCATATCATCTGCAAACCGATAGGCAAACCGAGAGGACCAACCAAATATTGGAAGATATGTTGAGAGCTTGCACCCTGAAGCATGGGCGCAGCTAGGACAAGAGCTTGCCCTATGCTGAGTTTTCTTACAATAACAATTAACAAGCAAGTTTGAAGATGTCGCCGTATGAAGCATTATATGGAAGGAAGTGTAGGACACCCTTGTTTTTGAATGAGACAGGAGAAACCCAAGTTTTTGAACCTGATGTGTTGCAAGAAGCCGAAAAGAAAGTTCAGATAATTCGTGAGAATTTGAGGGCCGCTCAAACAAGACAAAAGGGCTATGCGGATAATAGGCGGAGAAACTTAGCCTTTGAAGTGGGAGACTTCATATATCTCAAAGTGTCACCTATGTGAGGTCATAAGCGGTTTAATGTCAGAGGCAAGTTGGCGCCTTGCTATATTGGACCATTCAAGATTTTAGAAAAACGTGGAGAAGTGGCATATAAGTTGGAGATGCCAGCACATATTGCTAATGTTCATGATGTGTTTCACGTTTCGTGGCTCAATAAGTGCTTGAGGGTACTAGAGGAACAAGTGCCAATGGAAGAAATGGAATTAGAGGCATATTTGACTTATGCCGAGAAACCGGTCAAAATTTTGGAAACCAATGAGAGGGTCACAAGAAACAAGGTGATACGATGGTGCAAAGTACAATGGAAGCATCATGCAGAATCAGAAGCAACTTCGGAGCTAGAAGATGATCCAGAAAGATTTTCCCTATCTCTTTCCTTCTACGTCGAATCTCGAGGGCAAGATTCATTTTAAGGGGGGGAAGGTTTGTAACACCGTCATTTTCATGCATAATGAATTACACACATTCTCATACATGTTTAACATTAAGCCATGTAAAAAAGGAACAAGATTAAAATGAATTTAGGATTAATCTAGAAATTTCAGTCTGTCAGGGTGCGGACTTGTCCGGCCTCTGAACCGGACATCAAGTAAATTATACTATCACATCAATGAGATACATAAAGTAGTGTAAGTCATGCTAGTGATCAAGTTGTAAGGACCGAATGCCCAAGAGGGGGGTGAATTGGGCTTCTTTTGAAAAAATCTAAGCAATAAAACTTAATTTCTAAAGCCCAATTCCCTATGCAAACTATCTATGCATTCTAGTAGATAGAAACTTCGCGGAATATAAAATGCATAAAAGTAAGGGAAAGGAGAAGGATGCAAACTCCTGAGGAGACACGAGGATTTATCCCGTGGTTTGGCAAGATCGTCAAGATCTTCCTACATCCACGTTGTGGCACCCACCAAAGGGTTTTGCCACACCCAAGTCACCGAGACGAGGGGTCTTCACTATTCCTCTCCGTTTGCCTCCCTTGGCAAGGTGGAGCTCAAGCCTTGTACAACTTCGACCCTCCGGGCTTCCACAAACGCCTTGGCAAGCTCTGGAAGTCTCCTCACAGTTACAAACACCAAGGGCACTCCCTTGAGGCTCTCTCTCTATCCTAGAGAGTCCACTCACCCAGAATGGAGGCACACAAGATCTCTCTCTAGCTAGTTCTAGCCTAACTCTTGGTGTATAGGTGATCGAAATGATGTGGAGATGATTGCTCTTGGTCTTCAATGCTTGTGGATGTGTTGATAGTGTCTGGTGATCAAGACTTAGCGAAATGACAGGATTAGGGGGTATTTATAGCCAGCCTCACCGAAATAGCCGTTGGAAAAGTAGGCTGACAGAACTTTACTGTGAACATCGGTTGATCCGATGTCTCCCCTTTAGTTATCATCGGTCAAGTTACTTTAGCTGACGTCATTGTGTCAGATATGACCGTTGTTAGACCGATGTTGATCCTGTCTTCTCATTGGATGATCCGGTGGCTCTTCCTCCAGAATTTTCTCAAACTTGATGCTTACTGGAGTAATCGACCGATGTGTGCTTCTCTGTACATCGGATGATCCGGTGCTACACTTGGTCCAATGATATTGCAAACTGTACTGATGGACCGATGTTGCTGAGCCATTCACATCGGATGATCCGGTGAGTACTTTGTTCTGAGGTCTTCTTCTTCAGTTGAACCAACTCGACCGATGTGTTGTTCTGAGGTATCATCGGTTGATCCAGTGAGTTGATTTCGTTTGCTTCGAGTTGTTTCTAAGTGACTTTGTATCTGTGACGCCCGGTTCCGAAAATTGAACCAAGCTAACGCATATGTTTGCCCAGGATGTTCAACACACATACACGAGTGATTCACAAATGATAAACAGATAATTACCACAGCTCAAATTATTAAATAAGTACTCTTATTACATAATTCATTAAATCCTCGAATACAAGCTCTAATGAATATTAATGATAAGTTCAACTAATGCAGCGGATATAAACTAATTAAACAACTAAGCAAACTAAGCAAGAAGGGATAGCGCAGCTCCAAGCAACACCACAGGCAAAGCTGACGGTAGACACGGCCTAGAATTCCGCATTATCGCCATTAAACTCACAATTCTGACCTGCAACTGTTGGGGTGGGGGATTGCAAGAGTGAGTACATGTCGTACTCAGCAAGTGTGGAAAGTATGACATGTGGCTGATTCAAATGACGACAATAATAATGGCTAAGTGCTGAAAAGTACAGTAAAACGTTTGAAAAGCATCATACAATGTCTATGTGAAACAATCCCATCATAACCATCATATTAACAAAATATAAACCATATCCAATTATTTTCAACATCATCATTATCCATGTCCAGTTACCATAACTCAAATTCATATCCATGACCATAATTCATAAACCATAACCATAAAATAACCATAAACATTACCAGACCATAACCATCCCAAATCCCAATTTCCAACTCTAATCATGTAGGTCATCCAGGCGCTCATAACCGGGAGCACGGCTATCATGATAGTTTTAATACTCTGCAGAGTTTGTACCTCTTTACCCACGTGTTTGTGATTTCATCACCCGTCGGTGACTAAAGAACCTCCCTTATGCCAATTACACTTCCTTTGGTGTATGGCCAAGAGATCACAAAATAGCCTTTACAAAGGGATTACTAGTCTATTCAGACCCCACTGAGGTTTCACCGGTGGCGACGCCTCCAACTGAGCACATCTTCAACCAAGGGCCCCCTCTTGAGCCATTCGGATCCCAGGGTAGTCCCACCAATCATCAACAAACCCAATCCGCTACGCCGCACCCATACTTGGCCTTGTGGTGGCACTGTAGTCCTGGCATATTCTCGCATGAACCGGTCCTTAGATCTAAAGCAAGCAAACCACCATAACATCCAACCCATCCACATACCAGGCTTGCATAGATCACCCATCGTATTGACCAATTCACATTAACCAGAATATCATTGATGCATAATTAAATGTGTAGTGTCACTTCCCCATCCCAATTAATCAAGCGAGGCAAAAAGGTAAAAACCCTTCCCGACTCTCTACCATAAATTCCAGGTGACAAGGGTGGTTAAACAAATCTAGTAAACTTCCTACCATAGGATTCCCATCAAATTGACACAAGCATGCAGTTTTGCAAACAAAACATTTAATTTAAAAAACAGGATCAATATGCTTCAAGGACACTTGCCTTGCTCCGACGGATGGGGTTGTTCAAGCGCTTCGAAATCTTGATTCTGAAAATCCTCGTACACGATCTCTTGAGCACTTCCCTCTACTCGTGATCACACATACAAGAATATACATACAAATCAACATGATGCACACCCATTAATCAACATGCGATGATATGCATGCATGCAAGGACCAATTAATTAATTAACTAGGGTTGTTTATTAATTAGATGCAACTAGTTCATACGTGTTCATATGAGTTTACGGGGATTTTAACATGGATTAACGCAGCTGAAAATAAAATTATGGTGCAACTAAAATCAATTTATGTCTATTAGATCTAATGCGTTGCTAAAATTCGCATCGGGAACGAATCCTACCGTAGATCTGACGGCTTGACGGTCGCGGGATGGGGACAATGCGTAGACGAAGTAGATGGTACAGCAGTCCCTCGGCGGTACGACGACGGCAGCGCGATGTCGACGTCGATCTCCGGCGAACGGTGGCGCCCTCCTCTTTTTCTCCCTCTTCTTCCCCTTCTTTTTCTTTTTTTTTTCTTCCCTGGGCGCAGCTCTCTGGACTCCCTTTTTGCTTCTGTATCGGCGGCTGCTCTGGCGGCTGCGTTTCTGGAATCGAGAAAACCTACGGAGGCTGGGGCTTTTTATAGGGGCGAGGCTAGGGTACGGCCTCGGTACCGACTCGGTACGGGGCGGGAATCGCGGCAGGGGAGTCGGACGCGGGAGGGAGTCGTATCCGGGCGGGAGAATCGGGGCGGTTACGGGAAAATTTTTCGGAGGCGGCTCGGTCGGGGCGAGAGGCGCGGCACGCAGGGCCCAGGCGGCGGTGGGGAAAACAGGGGCGGGGCCCGGACGCAGCGCGCGCTGCGCGCTGCAGCGGCAGGCGGCGCTGTCAGGGGGGGGGGGGGGGACCGGGGCACAGGCGCGGGGTTGGACGCGGGGCGGGCGTCGCGTCAGCCAGGGCAGGCGGCGCGCAGGGGCTGGGCGGGGCCGGGGTGGGGTCGGCCGGCAGGCGCGGGGCGTGGGAGGCGCGGCACGCGGTGGGAGGCGGGGCCCAGGTGCTGCGCGCGGTGAGCGCGTGAAGCCGGGCGGTGGCGGGGCCCATCGCGGGGCCAGCGCAGGCTCGGCGCGTGGGGGGGGGGGGGGGGCGTGCGGCGCGCGTCAGCGGGGGGGGGGGGGGCGATCGAGGCGGCGTGGGAGCGGGCTCGGCGCCTCGGGCGGCGGGGTGGCTGGCGCGTCGGGCGTGGGGTCCGCCAGCAGGCGCGGGGGCTGAGGCGCCTGGCGCGGTCGCGCGCAGCGTGGCCGGCTAGCGGCTCGGCCGCTGGCCGGCGGGGGTTTTCTCCTTTTTTTTTTCTTTTTTTCTTTTTTGAAACATATTACTATTTTTTTATTTATTATTATTATTTTTACATTATTTATTTATCTTATTTATTTTATTCATTTACTTTTTTATATATATTATTATTATTATTTTATATTTATTATTTATATTTTTTTATTTTACTTTTCTTTTTATATTTCCTTTTATTATATAATTTATTATATATATATATATGTATTTTATATATATATATATTATTCATAATATATATATATTATTTATTATTTATTATTTTTATAACATATATTATTAATATTAATATTTTATCTATTTCTATATATTGTTATATATTATTTATATATATACTTATATATATTTTTATTATTCTTTTTTTTTACTTATTCCTCATTACAAGTTTTAGGCAATAATTTATTTTCTATTTCTTCTTTTGCCACATACATTTGTATATTTTATCATTTTTCTTTTATCCTACTAATGTTTAATACATGATCATGTATGCAATGCAGGATGCGAAAATTTAGGGTGTTACAGTATCTTGCTCGATTGACCTCTTTGTTATTTGTTGCAAAGGCATTTCTGATGATCTTCAAGCATTGAATGTTGTCAATTTAAAGTTGAATGATTTTGACATAAGAGCTTTCACTTCTTGTCTTCATATAATTGATTTCATTTGACTGAGTTATTATGGGGACCTTGCATTCACAAATTCATTAGTAAAATCCAATGGTTGTCATTAATCACCGAAGCCATACCTCATGGGGGCCTAGATGCTTTCAATCTCCCCCTTTTTGGTGATTGATGACAACACAACAATTTAAAGCGCAATAGTAATGAATTTGATAGAATGAAACTTAAAGGAATGAAACTTAAAGGATATGCAATGAATACAAGATATCACACTTATTATTTGAAAGCTCAAAATCAATCAATAACTCAAGTGTGAATAAGTGAGTAACACCAAATAAGCTCAATCGATTAATTAACATAAGAGTACTCAATGAACACCAAATGAGTAGCAAAAGCATCGAATTACACAAGATAATTAGATAAAATCCAAATTACAAAAGATAACTCATAAGAAAGACTCCCCCTGAGACTAAGACACTCCCCCTGAGACTAAGCAGACCTCCCCCTGACTCCTCTAACTCTTCTCCCCCTTTGGCATCAAGACACCAAAAAGGGATCCGAGTGCCTAAGGATCCTGAGTACTGGGCGCGATGACGAACTGGTCACCGTCGCTGTCGTCGGAGCTGCTGGCTGGAGTAGCGGTGGAAGGAGCTGCCGGAGCCATAGGAGCCACTGTCGGTCGGGCGATCTGACGCTACATCTCCTGCTGCTGCTGCTGGAGCTCCAGAAGTCGGGCGGCCTGCTCCGCTCGGGCCTGCTCAGCTGCAAGCCTGTCCAGACGCTGCTGCTCAACCATCTGCTGAAGAAGTGATATGAGCTCTGACGTCTGGGAGACCTATGCCTCAGTGACGGGAGGTGGAGTAGGTGGTGGCACTGTAGAGCCTCCAGCCTCCGCGTCGTGCTGCCTGGGTGAGGGTGGAGGTGGAAAGTACTCCTCGACACTGTCGTCAGTGTCGCTCTCGGACCAAATGTGCTGCAAGTCCTCACCCTGTGCCTCTGCCTCAGCTAGCCTCTCATCCTCCTTCTCCAGGTCCGACCAGTCCTCTTCAGATAGTCGAGCCCTAACCTGACGCTCGACTGGACGGCCAAGGCGGCGGTCTCCAGGAGCTGGAGCACGGTAGTGGCTAAACCGTGTGACGCTCTCGTCAGTGAGGCGGTCATGCACGGCGGACTCCTCAGGGACCATCATGGTGAGCAGGTAGCTGATCAAGTGTCCATATACGAGCTGCCTCATCATGCCCACTCCGTCTGTGATCACATCCTCCATCTCGCATATGAGGACGTCCACTATGTTGAACTCCATCTCGTTCATGATGTAGAACAGGAGAGTCTTCTGTAGGCTGGTGAACCCCTCCAAGTAACCTGACCTCGGCAAGAGCGTGCGGCGCAAGGCGAGGTGCACTTTGCGCGCAGCTGGGGTCAACAGAGCCGGTACCCTCGGCTGGTCTGGAGAGAAGGTAGGGCCAAACAGGGAACAGATCTCCTCTAGAGCTGGTGCCACTCCTCCAGTGAGCGGCCTCCTCGGCGGGTCTGCCTGACCATATACTCTCTCATGCATGCAAGTGTCGTGCAGGTCCACGCCTAGCAGCTGTGCCAGTGTTTGCCTCATCAAGTGGTAGTGCTGTCCCATGAACATGAAATCAATTGATCTTCTGCCCTCAGAGACGTAGAGGGTAGCGTAGAACACACGTACCCAGTCCTCCACATAAGCACTCCTCTCATAGGACATCAGGTGCACCAGCCCTCTGTACCTCTCAAAGTAGGGCCGTATCTCCGTCTCTGCTGCGAGGGCAAACTGATGCCAATCCAGAAAGTTGTGCTGGAACAACTTGTGGCCTCGGCGTCTGTAGGTCTCGTAGAGGGACGCCTGCGTCACAGTCCAAAAACAACTGTCCACCAGGGCCTCTCTGGGCTGCGGGTGCTACTCCTCAAGCAGCACACTCCACCTGAGTCTGCGGAGCTGCTTGGCCTTCATCTTCCGGTAGTCAGTCAACCGGACTCCTTCAACGACATGGACAGTGGTGTCCATCTCGTAGATGGCTCGCTGGGCCTCCATGTCCTCATGACGATCGGCAGCCGTCGGTCTCGGACGTGGAGCTGCCGCGGGATGACCCCCACGGGTTCGTGCTGAGCGCCGGCGGACGAGAGGCTCTACCGGCTCTTCTTCAGCCTCGGAGTCATCGATCACAGGAGGCTGCCTCGGACGAGCCTTACGGATCCTCAGTGATCCCCCTCAGCCACGCTCACGCTCCCGGCGGCGCGAGCGGCCATCAAAGCCTTCTTCTCCTCCTTCGACAATTTTTGCTTCTTCACGGCCGGCTCTGCGATGGCCTTGCCCATTTTTTTCTTATCGCGAGCCATTGCGATGCGCGAGAGTGAGGTTGACGAAGTTGCGCACACGGAACGACGATAGACGCGGCAGGAAACCCTAACGGTGGTGAGACGCGACCGTTTGGGGGAAGGCACCACGGCGACGATGTGCACGAGAGGAGGCGGCGCTTGGGTTATGTGGTGATGAGGGAGAGCGGCGGCGGCGCTTGGGTGGAGCGGCGGCGTCGGCTGGGTGGAGTGGCGGAGTTGGCTAGGTGGAGCAGCGGCGGCGGTGGTGCGGCGACCGGAGGTGGTGGGCGGCCGGAGGCGACGGCGGTGGCGGGAGTGGACGGTGGCGGCGGTGGTGCAGCGATGGTGGCGCTCGAGAGAATCGGCGGCGGCGGAGATGAGAGCGTCGGGTTTGGGAAGAGAGAGAAAAGCGGAGGCGAGACGGCGTTTAAATAGTGGGTCCCAAACCCTAGCCAAAATTTTAACACCGGATGGACCGATGTTGAACAATAGATGCATCGGTCGAATGCCACAGTAAGGGTTTTCACAAAAATGCTGTTGACACCGGATGGACCGACGTTGATGGATGGGATCATCGGTCGAATGGCACGGTAAGGGTATTCAAAAATCAAATGTTGACACCGGATGGTCCGACGTGGGATGAAGTAGCATCGGTGGAATTTGGCACAGCTCCAGAATTGT
This sequence comes from Tuctoria greenei, assembly GCA_036927565.1. Taxonomy (NCBI): domain Eukaryota; kingdom Viridiplantae; phylum Streptophyta; class Magnoliopsida; order Poales; family Poaceae; genus Tuctoria; species Tuctoria greenei. The sequence continues at coordinate 25,542,442 of JAYESD010000010.1, read as the reverse complement.
GAACATCGGATGGACCGATGTTTTTCAGGATGAACCCGTCGGTCGATTTGTCACACTTGAAAGAACTGACTCTCGGAGATTGAACACCAATTGATCCGATGAGGGATTGACCTAGGCACCGGATAATCCGATGACTACATAACATTAACATCACATATATGTCCTTTGACCAAACAAACAAGCCATGAGAAACACATGTCTTAGGACTTTTTGGGCAACCCTTTACCCCTCAAAGAAACTAATATGCCAATAACTTGGCTAGGCCTTAAAGCAAATGGAACATTGAGAAAAATAGGAGGAAATTATCCAAATAAAATGTGAGGCCCATGCTTTGTGAGGTAGAGTATGAAGACTTCTATCTCTTTAGAGCATGTTCCTCTAGGCATTAACGCACCTAACATTTTGTTCTTTCCACCTTATATGAGTTGAGATATTGCATTTCAAACAAGTCTCTTTCTCATGAGGTGGGTTCCCCTTTTTGAAAATCTACCGTATGCAATGTCAAACATTTTATAATGCAACAAATTATAAGTCTATATGGCAGGCATCATGCAAGGCATAAAATAAATCTATCTTGCCAAATTTGAACCTTTCAAAGGCTTCTTCAGGGAGAGCTACTCTCCAAACCTTGGGACAACCCAAAAGAACCTCCATCCCAAGCTAACCCTTGCTCACCCCTATCCTTTGAGACTTAGGCAAGACCTATATGAAGTGCATTCTTACATGACATTCATTGCATCTAGCACATTTAATTCACTTCTTAGCCTAGAAAAAGTTTTCTCATCAAGTGGTTTTGTGAAGATATCCGCCAATTGTTCTTCGGACCTAACACCTCTCAAAGAGATGTCTCCCTTAGCTTCGTGGTCCCTTAAGAAATGATGGCGAATATCAATGTGCTTAGTGCGGGAGTGTTGAACGGGGTTTTTATCTATCTTAACCGCACTTTCATTGTCACAAAGGAGAGGCACACAACCAAGTTTAATACCAAAGTCCAAAAGGGTTGGTTTCATATAAAGAATTTGGGCACAACATGCATCGGCCGCAATATATTCCGCTTCCGCCGTGGACAAGGCGACGGAGTTTTGCTTCTTGCTAGACCAAGATACTAGGGAACGCCCAAGCAAGTGGCACCCACCGGAGGTACTCTTGCGATCTATGCAGCATCCGACAAAGTCCGAATTCGAGTATCCCAAGAGGTGGAATTTTGCACCTTTAGGGTACCACAAGCCCATACTAGAGGTATGCTTGAGATACCTAAGTATCCTAAAGACTGCCTTCTTATGCGATTCTTTAGGTGCCGCTTGAAAGCGAGCACACAAGCATACACTAAACATGATATCGGGCCTAGATGCGGTAAGATAAAGCAATGAACCAATCATAGAACGGTAGTGAGATTGATCAATAGGTTTACCGTCCTTGTCCGCATCGAGATGACAATTTGTTGCCATTGGAGTGCTTCTTGAGCTACAATATCCCATCTCAAATTTCTTCAAGAGGTCCTTGGTGTACTTCTCTTGATAGACGAAGGTCCCCTCTTGAAGTTGCTTGATTTGAAATCCAAGGAAGAAGTTGAGCTCTCCAATCATTGACATCTCGAATTCCCTAGACATCATTTTGCCAAACTCATGGCTAAGAGATTCATTAGTTGAACCAAAAATAATATCATCAACATAAATTTGACAAATGAACAAATCTCCGTTGATGTCGTTGGTGAAGAGTGTAGTGTCCACCCTCCCGATCTTGAATCCTTGCATGATGAGGAAATCCCGTAGTCGTTCGTACCACGCCCTAGGTGCTTGCTTGAGCCCGTAGAGCGCCTTGTGCAACCTATACACATGATTAGGATTCCTCAGATCTTCAAACCCGGGAGGTTGTTCAACATAAACAAGCTCGTTAATGTCACCATTAAGAAAGGCACTTTTCACATCCATTTGATAAAGTCTAATGCTATGATGCGATGCAAAGGCAAGAAGTATACTGATGGCTTCTAGCCGGGCGACCGGGGCAAATGTCTCCCCAAAGTCTAGTCCTTCAACTTTCGAGAACCCTTTAGCCACAAGTCTTGCCTTGTTGCTAACCACAACGCCATTCTCGTCTTGTTTGTTGCGGTACACCCACTTTGTTCCGATGACGTTCTTGTCCTTGGGTCGCTCCTCCAACACCCAAACTTCATTGCGGATGAAGTTGTTGAGTTCTTCTTGCATGGCCATCACCCAATTCGGGTCTTGGAGTGCTTCCTCAATGTGAGTGGGTTCTACACATGAAACAAACGAGTAGTGCTCACAAAATGAAGCGAAATGGCGAGAACGTGTACTTACACCCCTTGACGGACTTCCAATGATTTGGTCCATTGGATGCGCCTTGGAGATGCATCCATGCCTCATAAGTGGTTGTGAAGCACTTGGCGAAGGTGATTTGTGTTGCTCCTATTGTGGTTGGACTTGATCATGGACTTCTTCTTCCTCTTGATGTTGTTGTGCTTGTGAATCTTGAGTCGGCAATGGATCATCCTTCTCCTCTTCGTCAACTTGAGGCGCCATGGAGGTGTTGATGTTGGGACTTGAAGCTCCCCCTTGATCATGGCTCTCCTCAACTTTCGGCTTGATGTCTCCAATGGTCATGTTCTTCATGGCTTCTCGTAGAGGCTCATCATCTATTTCATCATGACCAAAACTCTCCTCTTGGGAGCCATTAGATTCATCAAACTCAACATCACAACTTTCCTCAACTAAATCGGAGGTTTGGTTGAATACTCGATATGCTTTTGAGTTTGATGCATAACCAAGGAATATACCAACATCACATCTTCTTTCAAATTTACCGAGCCTTTTCTTGCGGTAGATGTAGCACTTGCATCCAAAGACTCGAAAGTAGGAGATGTTGGGCTTTCTCCCAATGAGAAGCTCGTACGGGGTCTTTTGAAGTAGTCGATGGAGATAGACCCTATTTGCGGCATGGCACGCCGTGTTGATTGCTTCGGCCCAAAACTTCTCCGACGTGCTGTAGTCATCAAGCATTGCTCTTGCAAGAGTGATGAGTGTCTTGTTCTTTCTTTCAACGACGCCATTTTGTTGAGGAGTGTATGTGGCCGAAAACTCATGTTTCACTCATTCACGGTCACACCACTCCCCAATGTTGTAGTTCTTGAATTCGGTGTCGTTGTCACTCTGGACCTTGATGATGGGAAGTTGTAATTCCCTTTGAGCACGGTTGGCGAAGGTCTTGAACACTTCCGGAGTTTCACTCTTGTCACCTAGAAATAAAGTCCAAGCATAGCGAGAATAGTCATCAACAATAACGAGACAATAGAGGTTACCACCAAGGATTTGATATGTGGACGGTCCGAAGAGGTCCATGTAGAGTAGTTAAAGTGGCTTGGAGGTTGACACCATTGTCTTCATTGGGTGGTGTGAAGCAACTTGCTTCCCGGCTTGACAAGCGCTACAAAGCTTGTTCTTCTCAAAAGTGACATCCTTCACGCCGGTCACCATCCCAAGCTTGAATGACTTCTTGAGTTTTCTCATCCCAATGTGCGCTATGTGTCGGTGCCATAGCCATCCCAAACTTGTCTTAGTGAAAAGGCAAGTGGTAAAGCTAGCATTCTTGTTGCAGAAGTCTACTAGGTAGAGATGTCCATGCCGAAATCCTTTGAAGACTATGTCTTGGCTTGTTTCACTACTCACAACAACATCATTTTTGCTAAATATGCATGTTAGTCCAAGATCACATAGTTGTGCAATAGAAAGTAAATTAAAACTAAGTGACTTGACATACAAAACATTAGAAATGGATAAATCATTTGAAATAGCAATTTTACCAAACCCAATTACCTTTCCCTTAGAGTTATCACCAAAGGTGACTTGTTCATGATTGGCGGGGTTTTCTATGGTGGTGAACATACCATCATTGTCGGTCATGTGTTGGGTGCACCCGCTATCGAGTACCCAATGCTTTCCTCCGGCTTTGTAGTTCACCTACACACATGAATTCAATTTTTAACTTTAGGCACCCAAGCCAACTTAGGTCCTTGTATGTGTGATACAAGTGTCTTTGGGACCCAAAGTTGCTTGGGGAGCTTCCCCTTCATGCCCTTCATGTCCTTGCCAATGAACCTAGCCTTCACCTTGCCATCTACTTTACTTAAGAGATAGTAACGATCATTGAAAGTAGATTTGTAATTAATAGGCAATTTTGGAGAAGGTCGGTTAGGAAGAGGACACTCCCTTGTGTGGTGACCGGTGACCTCACAATGTTGGCAATAAGAACCAACTTCCTTGATGAAGCTTGTTCTAAGCTCCGGTGAGGGCACCTTTCCTTTGTTGGGCTCCGGGAAGGATCCAAGTCCTCTCTTGTTGAAGGCCTTTGCTTGTTGGAAGAGGATTTCCTTGTGTTTGACCTCCCCTTTTGAAATTCTAGCCACACTAGTGCGGAGACTCTCAATTTCTTCCAACAAGTCCTTCTCCCTAGCATTAGCTTTCAAAGGCAAATACTTGTGCAAAGCATTAGTGGCATGAGAAGTAATGGATATCTTATCATTAAGAGTTTGTTTCTTTGCATTTTTCAACTCTTGATCAAGCACGTCATGAGCAAGGTTAAGTGTTTGATGTTCTTGTATTAGCTTGTTGTGCTCTTCCAAGAGTGTTTGGTGTGCTAAGTTAAGCTCATGATTATCTAACTTGATTTTAGCCTTTTCTTCCTCAATTTGCTTGACATGAGATTTGAGCGTGTCATGCTCTTTGAGTATGCTTTCATACTTGTCAAGCAAATCGAGGTTAGTACTCTCAAGTCTAGCACGAGTTTCTTCAAGCACTTTAACCTTACTCTTTTCCCTCTTAATGATAGCATGATATTCATTTATCAAAGAAGTTAAATCATCGGGGGAAAGCTCATCATCGCTAGAATCATCACATACCTTGGTGTTACCTCTTGCCATGAGGCAAATGGGCGGTGGATGAAGAGGTGAGTCATCATTGTTGGCAATGGCGAGGCCGGCCAAACTTTCTTCTTCCACTTCACTCTCTTCATCACTTGTTTCCTCGTCGGTGACCCATTCATTTGCCTCACACATGAACACCTTTTGTGGGCCATTTCTCTTCTTTGGGAAGAGTCTTTCTTTCTTGCCCTTGTCATGTTTCTTCTTCCCAAAGGCTCTTGGTTTGGGTTTGGCCTCTTCTTCATCATCATCACTCTCTTCAAGCTTGCGATGCTTGCTCTTGTAGTTCTCTCTTCTTTTGTCCAGTTTTAGACAATCATAGGAGATGTGCCTTGATCACCACAATTTTAGCAAGTCTTGTGATCATCTCTCCTTGGTAGAAACGCTTTCTTCTTGGGATCAAAGGTGTATCCCTTCTTGGCAATCTTGGAGTTCAAGAGTGAGAACTTTCTCATCATCAATGCAAGCTCATCATCATCATCTTCACTTGATACTTGCTCTTCTTCACTTGAGCTAGGCTCAACCACCTTCTTCTTCTTGAGGCTTGTTTTCTTGGTGGAGGCCTTTAGAGCAATTGTTTTTGAGGATGATTGCTCCATCATCCCAAGCACACTCATCTCATGAGCATGAATTTCTCCAATGAGCTCTGAAACTTCAATGTGGTCAAGTGACTCCTTTTGGAGCATGGAGTTGATGATGTTGTACTTTAGCTTGGGAAGGAGCATTAGGATCTTGCGAGTGATGAGTCCCTTGCCAAGAGAAGCAATGTCAAGATCATTTATTTCTTCAATAAGCACATTTAAGCGAGAGAACATCTCATTGACATTTTCATGAGGTAGCATCTTAAATTCATCATATTTTGCTTTAAGCATGTGATATTTATGTTCCTTGACTCTAGAAGAACCCTCATGAATCTCTATTAAGCAAGCCCAAATTTCACAAGCTTTTTCCTTGCTAGCAATCCTAGAAAACACATCTTGACTAATGCATTCATAAATAGCATTCCTAGCTTTAGCATCCCATTTAATTTGATCACCAACATAGTTGTGTTCTCCAAACCCCGCGTGGGTCGCTTCCCATACTTCAGGCGCAATAGCCTCTAGATAAGCACGCATGCGTGCTTTCCAATAGGCAAAGTTCTTGCCCTCGAAGATAGGAACCGAACCCCCAACCTTGGCCATTTTTAGCTCTCTAGCGGTGAAGCTAGAATGATCCTAGGAGCAACCTTGCTCTGATACCAATTGTAAGGACCGAATGCCCAAGAGGGGGGGTGAATTGGGCTTCTTTTGAAAAATTCTAAGCAATAAAACTTAATTTCTAAAGCCCAATTCCCTACGCAAACTATCTATGCATTCTAGTAGATAGAAACTTCGCGGAATATAAAATGCATAAAAGTAAGGGAAAGGAGAAGGATGCAAACTCCCGAGGAGACACGAGGATTTATCTCGTGGTTTGGCAAGATCGTCAAGATCTTCCTACATCCACGTTGTGGCACCCACCAAAGGGTTTTGCCACACCCAAGTCACCGAGACGAGGGGTCTTCACTATTCCTCTCCGTTTGCCTCCCTTGGCAAGGTGGAGCTCAAGCCTTGTACAACTTCGACCCTCCGGGCTTCGACAAACGCCTTGGCAAGCTCTGAAAGTCTCCTCACAGTTACAAACACCAAGGGCACTCTCTTGAGGCTCTCTCACTATCCTAGAGAGTCCACTCACCCAGAATGGAGGCACACAAGCTCTCTGTCTAGCTAGTTCTAGCCTAACTCTTGGTGTATAGGTGATCGAAATGATGTGGAGATGATTGCTCTTGGTCTTGAATGCTTGTGGATGTGTTGATAGTGTCTGGTGATCAAGACTTAGCGAAATGACAGGATTAGGGGGTATTTATAGCCAGCCTCCCCGAAATAGCCGTTAGAAAAGTAGGCTGACAGAACTTTACTGTGAACACCGGTTGATCCGATGTCTCCCCTTCAGTTATCATCGGTCAAGTTACTTTAGCTGACGTCATTGTGTCAGATATGACCGTTGTTAGACCAATGTTGATCCTATCTTCTCATCGGATGATCTGGTGGCTCTTCCTCCAGAATTTTCTCAAACTTGATGCTTACTGGAGTAATCGACCGATGTGTGCTTCTCTGTACATCGGATGATCTGGTGCTACACTTGGTCCAATGATATTGCAAATTGTACTGATGGACCGATGTTGCTGAGCCATTCACATCGGATGATCCGGTGAGTACTTTGTTCTGAAGTCTTCTTCTTCAGTTGAACCAACTCGACCGATGTGTTGTTCTGAGGTATCATCGGTTGATCCGGTGTGTTGATTTTTTTTTCTTCGAGTTGTTTCTAAGTGACTTTGTATCTTGCTCGATTGACCTCTTTGATATTTGTTGCAAAGGAATTTCTAATGATCTTCAAGCATTGAATGTTGTCAATTTAAAGTTGAATGATTTTGACATAAGAGCCTTCACTTCTTATCTTCATATAATTGATTTCATTTGACTGAGTTATTATGGGGACCTTGCATTCACAAATTCATTAGTAAAATCCAATGGCTGTCATTAATCACCGAAACCGTACCTCATGGGGGCCTAGATGCTTTCACAAGTGCGCTTTCAATTTAAGCAAGCCATGATCTCCCTGTCTCAACTATTTCAAAACTTGAAAGCATGATACATGTTGGTGCTTTATTAAATTTTAGAGCACAAATTTAAGTCATATGAAATTTGCAAGAGATTATATGCAACATCCTCCTTATTCTAATAACTAACCAAGTCAAGCCTATGTCATTTGACAATCAGAAGCTTAAGGACATGGTTTTAGTCATATACAACTCCTTTCAATTTCATATCTAAGTGCAATGATAGGAAATATCAAAAGAAGTGTGGTGCATGCATATTCTCTTGATCTTTTCTTATTCATTATTTGATCATAAAAGCTCAGCATGTAGGCTATTGATTGACTAATTTTTCGTGATTAAAAGCACTTGTGAGCATGCAACAAGTTCAAAATAGTAACAAAGTTCAATCATGAAAAAATTAGTGTAAGCAAATTATCCAAATTACTAGTCATGTCAAAAACTACAAAATGTATAACATGAGTAATGTAGTAAAAACTTTTAGCATATAAAAGAAATCACAAAGTCATATATATGTATGAAACGCTTATGCTTGTATTATCTTTTAATTTCAGATTCACACATAGACTTCTCAAGTTGCAAAACTCCCCCTCAGTTTAAGCCATGAGGATGCATAACCCCTATTTCACTACAAATGAAAGAAAAACAAGTGAAATCCAAAGATTTTGTTAAAATATCAGCAACGTTGTTCGATATCTATATGGTGAAGCACAATGTTTCCCTTTTCAATAGTATCACAGAGAAAGTGATATATAATATCAATGTGCTTTATTTTAGGAGTGTTGCACAGGCTTTTAGCAATTCTAATGTGTAGCACCCTCATTTTCATCCATCATGCATTGCATACATTCCAATACTTGTTTAATATTGAGCAACATAAAAAGGAACAAGTTTAAAATGAATTAGAAACAAAATCGCACTTAAGAATTCTGGGAAGTGCTGACTAGCCCGATTTTGATGCGGACTAGTCCGATTTCTCTCTGACTTCAAATGGACTTGTCCGTTTTTCTGCGGACCTGTCTGTTTTTCCCCTAGACACTTTCGGACTTGTCCGGTACTTTGCGGACTAGTTCGGTGTTCCAATTCCTTGAAAATTTGAAGTCCCTAGACTAGTCCGGTGTTCTAGCGGACTTGTCCGTTTTCCCCTATGACCAAAGTCGGACTTGTCCGATTTTTAGCCAGACTTGTCTGTTTTTCCCCTCTGGATAAGTTCAGACTTGTCCGATATACAGTCCGGACATGTCCGAGATCTCTCTGTCCAACTTCGGACTAGTCCGGCCCTTTTTGGACTTATCCGATAAATCGCGACTCCGAGTTGATCTTTTGTTTCACGACTTGTTTCTTGGGTTTTACGTCATGTGGGCCTAGGGACGTCGTGCCCAACTCTTTTAGAGCCCATGTGGGACTCTAAACCGCCTCTACTCACCCCCAAACTCGAAATCCATCTAACCCTAACCTCCACCTGTATATAAAACCCCACCCCTTGGGCTTGATATCTATTTGCCACTTTTCCACCAAACTCAAATCCTAGCTCGTGATTAGCCACCACCAAGGAGGGAGAAGGATATCTAGAGTAGGGAGAAGAAGAGGAGGAAACGAAAGAGGATCAAGATCTCCATCAAGTTCGCGTTCTTCATCAACAATTCACCATCAAGTTCTTCATCAACCCTAGATTGTCAAGATCCAAGTGTTACCTCCAAGATCCTTGATTTCATTGGAGTTCTAACACCGTGTATACCATCTATTCTCTTTTCCTTACGTGAATTCAACCCCAAATCTCCAATTCACGTCAATCTAGAAAACCCTAATATGCTGATCTTGCACAGTGCAGACTTGTCCAGTCCCTAGCAGACTAGTCCGATCCTCCTGGTTAAATTATATTGAATAAAACCTAAAATTTGATCGAATCAACTCCAAACATGTATAAACTTGTTAAAAGCTATTAGAACTAGTTTGTGATCATTAAAAGCAACTCATTAACAAGTTCCACCTTGCATTTGCATCAATCATACATATCATGTCATATTGAGTAATATTTGTGCACTCTTTGATTGTGTTTCTTGTTTGTATGTTTATTGTGAGGATTAGACAAATTTGCGCTCTAGAGAGTGCCGCAGAGGATCTCCAGCACCAAGAGTTTGAAGGCTTTGACCCGAACCAATCCCAAGAGCAAGGCAAGTGTCCTTGAAGCATATTGATCCTGTTTCTAAATAAATGTTTTGTTTGTAAACTGCATGCTTGTGTCAATTTGATGGGAATCTATGGTAGGAAGTTTACTAGCTTTGTTAAACACCCTTGTCACTGGAATTCATAGTAGAGAGTCGGGAAAGGCTTTTACCTTTTTGCTTTGCTTAATTAATTGGGATGGGAAAACAACTATACCACTTAACTTAGTTATGTAATTATGAGATCGTGATTAATATGAACTGGATAATTTTATATGGTAATGGGTGATATAAGCAAGCATGGTATGTGGATGGGTTGGATGTTATGGTGGTTTGCTTGCTTTAGATCTAAGGACCGGTTCGTGGAGCGACCATCCAGGATTTGCAGTGCCACCACGAGGCCAAGTATGGGTGCGGCGTAGCTGATTAATTAGGGCTTTGCTAGTGCTATTTGGACCATTAAGGATGTTGGGTAGTCGGATTGGGTTTGTTGATGATTGGTGGACTACCTAGGGACGCGAATGGCTCAAGAGGGGGCCCTTGGTTGAAGATGTACTCAATTGGAGGCATCACCACCGGTGAAAACCTCAGTCCGGTCAAAATAGGCTAGTAATCCCTTTGTAAAGGCTATTTGTGATCTCTTGGCCATACACCTATGGTAGTGTCTTGGCATAATGGAGGTTTTCTTCAGTCGCTGACGGGTGATGAAATCACAAACACGTGGGTAAAGTGGTACAAACTCTGCAAAGTCTATTAAAACTATCATGATAGTCGTGCTCCCGGTTATGAGCAACCTGGACCCTCACATGAGTAGGGGAAAACTTGGAATTTGGGATGGATGGTTTGTTGGTTATGGTTATGGTTGGCAATGGTTATGGTTAATGACATGGTTATGGTTGGTTATGAATTAAATTTTGATATTGATTATGGTTATTGGTGATGAGAAATCTGGAATATTGATGATGGATATGGAATATGGACTGGTACTATGATATTAATTATTGGTTTATGATGGGTCTACTTCACATAAATAATATATATTGCTTTTCAAATGTGTTAAATGTACTTTTCAGCACTTAGCCTTTATTATATTTATCATTTGAATCAGCTACATGTCATACTTTTCACACTTGCTCAATACGACATGTACTCACCCTTGCAATTCCCCCACCAACAGTTGCAGGCCAGGATTGGGAGTTTAACTATGATAATGCGGAGTTCTAGGCTGTATCTACCGTCATCTTGCCCGTGGAGTGTTGGAGTTGTGCTATCCCTTTTGCTTAGTTGCTTATTAGGTCTATTTCGTTGTATTAGTTGAAATTGTCATTAATAATCATTAGAGCTTGTATCCGAGGATATTATGAATTGTGTAATAAAAGTGTTTAATTAATCGTGTCCTGTGGTAATTTTTTGTATACTCTTTTGTGAATGCACTCGTGTATGTGTGTTGAACGTCCTGGGCACACATATGCATTCACTTGGATCATTTTGCGAACCGGGTGTCACATAATGGCACTAATGTTGTCACAAAAACAGTGGAACACTATCTAAATCGACACCATAGCCCTTAAGTGTTTGAACAATCCAAAGAATTTGTTAGCAAGTGCTACCAGTAGCTACATATTCAAATTCAGTCATAGATTGTGCAACTAAAATTTGTTTTCTAGTGGGACCAAGTAACAAGTGAGTTACCAAAAAAATGACTTGCACCGAAGTACTTTTCCTATCAATCCTACAACCCCAAAATAAGCAACCAAAAAAGCTTTGAAAGTAACGGTTGAGGAAGAAGGAAGAAAAATGTCAAATTCCTGAGCTCTATGTAAGTACCTGAGACCATACAAAGCTTTCGATGGTTCGTAAACATGATTAGAAAAATCAGTATTTTCAAAACCAGGTGGTTGCTTGACATAAACCTCCTCACCTAATTAGCCATTAATAAAAGCACTTTTTACATCCATTTGATATAACTTGAAACCATTAGATGCAGCAAAGGTGATGAGGACATCTCTCTTTTGCATACAATACAAGGACCGATCACTAGAGCACGTGCGCGACAGTCGGATCTCCAGGTATGTTCTAACCTTGTCAATTGTTTTTCAAAACTTACGCTTATTTTGATGCATGTTTTATTGATTAGGAACAATGGAGAGGACCAGCAAGGGCTTGTAGAAGTCCAAGTAGTCAAGGAGGAGGAGATAGGATGTCCACTCCAAGGAGGAGTCCAAGCCCAACTCAACTTCGACTCCACCTCGGATTCCAGGAGCTGCCTTCACCAAAATTAACGTATTTGACACATACAGAGTTAGATTTGGACGTTCTATATATGGTTGGAACCAGAATTTGATAAATATTCCAATGGAACTGGTCCCACCTCAAAATTCTTTCTGAGTTGACGGGAATAGGCGAAAGAAGTGGGTGTCCAGAATCTATGTCCTTTTGGGCGCTGTCCCGTGTTTCGTGTGAAAGCCCATTAGGGTTGCGTCGAGGGGTCTTGCACACCCCTAACTCTTTTTATACAGCAGCCGTCACCACATTAGGGTCGGGTTTTGCTTAGATTCAATCTATCATTGAACAGTGTCACCGTTCACCGGTTTTTGAGACCCCACTTTGTGATCAACTCAGTTTTGATTGCAACTTATTCGTTCTTGCTTGTGTTCTTGATTGCGCTTGCAAGGATAAGCCTTCATGGCGAGGTCATTTGTGTGACATGGGTGATAACCAATAGAGCAGGGGTGTTGTGATTGTGGGGTTCTGTTTGTTCGGAGCCTTGGATCATCAACATCGAGGTCTCCACCCAATAAAGTTTATCATACCTCTCGAGAGATCGGGACTCATCCTCATATCAAGTGGTATCAGATATCAGGTTGACCATGAGGAATACTTGTGTACCCTTTAGATTCATTTTGTTTCAGTCCTATAGTCCAAAAAGGCCACAAATTTTTTTTTTTACTTTCCCTGACCTACAACCCTCGGTCAGCCTTTTGCACAATTTAGTTTTGGAGTCTGTAGTTCTCCTAGGTTGAGTCTGGTTGCTGGTTTAGATTTGTTTTGGTTCACTTTTGTTTCTTCTATCCACTGCCATCTACAAAAAACCAGTCTACAAAAAAATTACATCCATCGATTCGTATCTGTTTCAGTTTCCACCGCCACCAAAACCAAATTCGGGGTATCCTCCTTAAAACGGGCATAACTTTTCACTCGGAACTTTTTTCCTGGAAAAGTCTCAAAAAATCCACATACGAATCACCTACTTCGCAGGTCACGGCAATTTCAGAAAAGTTAAAAAAAATCATGAAGGCCCTCATTTCGAACTCCGAAGTTCCAGCACCAGTTTCTTCAAATGCTCCTAAATTTGTACTAATCACATCTTTCATCAGTTTGAGCTGATACTTGGTGTTGTTTCTATTCTTGTGTCCCTGGTTGAGAAAAATATCAAAAAATACAAGATTTTGATTTCTACTAGTGCTAAAAGACAAAAACAGGAGGCTCAAGGGGTTTTCTACTTGTGATTTTTCTGTGTGAATGATGAATACTTGTTGATATTGTCCTTATTGTTCATCATCATTCATCCTTGTTCCTTGCTTGTTGCCACAACTATTCTAATACATTTTTAGGCCAACAACTAGGTGAAATTCTTTGGACACTTATTTAGCATTGCTATCTGTTACTAACTTGTGTGCCACATATATATAATGCATTTGAGCCTTCCCAAACTCCACATTCTCTCAAGAAGAACAGGTAACCTCTGCAATCACACCCACTCTCTGCTTGTTTTTATACCGGTCACCGTTGGCCACCTGCAGTGCTGGTAAGAAACTTGTAAGAGTGGGGTAAGACGCATCTTACTGTTCAATTTGTCCACTCCCACTTCCACTTCAGAGAGCATAGTAATAGGGTTCTTCGCGATCCTTTTGTCTTTGTTTCTGTTTTGTACAAACAATGATAGGAAAGAAGCCTATGGATAAGACCTCAGGTTCTACACCTCCGTATGATGATGAGTGTGTGTCCCATCTAAGATAAGGGACATGATCTGGGGCCATGATTAAAGCTTTCAACAACTACCAGACCACTACAATAGCCACATTTCAAAGGCTTCATACTAGTGTTGCTAGTCTGACCACACAGATGGACGAGATGGAGGCTCGTCTTCCCCGACAAGCTACACTCTCTATGATCCTTGATGCTGACGCACATGCTCATAACGACACAGAGGATGACTTCAATGACAACGAGGTTGATGCACAGTAGCGCCGTTGCCTTCGATGAGATCATCAAGGTATGGGAGGTCGACCTCGTCCTCACGCTAAGATTAAGTTTTCTATTCCACCATTTTATGGATCTTAAGATGCTGAGACTTACTTGGATTGGGATATGATGGTAGAACAAAAATTTAGCTATCATCTTGTTCCCGAGCTACATAGAGTTAGACAAGTCACTAGTGAGTATAAAGATTTTGCTATCATTTTGTGGAATTAACTTGTCAATACACATAATGCCCCATAGGTATGGGCTGAGTTAAAATAAGAGATGTGCGCTAGGTTTGTTCCTCCTTCATATAGACGTGATCTTCTTAAGAAATTGCAATGCTTTGATCAGGGTGACATGACTGTCCAAGAGTACTACCAAGAGGTGCAGAAAGGTATGCTTCATTGTGGGGTAGTTGAGGATCAGGAAGACCAAATTGTTAGGTTTTATGGGGGCTTGCGGCATGAGATCCAGGGCATAGTTGATTACAAGGAATAACATTCTATCCAATGTTTATTTTAACTTGCTATGTTAGCAGAAAAAGAAGTGCAGGGTCACCAACAGCAGTGGCGGAACAACAACTTCACGCCACGATAACTTTCAGTGCCATCCAAAGCAGCACCCTCCTCGAGCGTACGTGCGTCAACACCACCCTCAACTGGTGTTTTACGCAGCACCGCGCCTTATACATCACAGGGACAGGATAACAGCAAGTCCCAGACACCTCCAGAAAAATTTAGCAAAGGCTGTTGCACCCAACACTTCCACCAGTCGCACCTTCGACATCAAGTACCATCGCTGCCAGGGACTTGGCCATATGCAAAGAGATTGCCCCAGCAAAAGGGCAATCATTGCCACTGCTGATGGTGGGTATGTTAGTGCTTCTGATATTGAAGATGAAAATATTATTGCAGCTAACATTTCAAGTTCTGATGACGGTGCTGAGGAGGTTCTTGGTACATATGCGACAAACAACTATAGGACTTGGATTGTGCAGCGAGCTCAGAGTGCCACGGTTGGAGAGGACAACAACCGCCAATGTCACAACCTTTTCAACATGTTTCTCGTCGTCATGGACTGCAGTGTACATACCATCGTTGATGGTGGTAGCTGCAACAATTTGGTAAATGTTGAGGTGGTCAAGAAGCTTGGCTTGACCACACGGGAGCATGCCCACCCTTATCACATTCAATGATTTAACAACAATGGTAAGGTATAGGTAACACAAACAGCAAGGATACATTTTTCCATTGGTTCTTATCATGATTTTGATGTGGTACCTATGGATGCTTGCTCTCTTTTGGTTGGATGTCCTTGGGAGTTTGATAGTAATGCTATTCTCCATGGTTAATCTAATAAGTATATTCTCATGCATAAGGGCAAGAAAATTGTGTTACTTCCTATGACCCCACTGAAATTGTGCCATTTGAGCATGACAAAAAGAATAACGCTAAGTAAGAGGGTGTTTTCATTTATGAAATTCAGCAACCTATTAAGTTGAAAAATCATGTTTTGCTTGCAACTAAATCTGATCTTGATGACTTATATGCTTCTAATGGAATTTTCTATGCTTCAGTGTGCAAACATGCTTTATATTCCATTGAGGATGCATTCATTGCTTTGCCACCTGCTGTTGCTAACCTCTTGCAGGAGTATATGGATGTTTTTCCATCAGAGATACCCCTGGATTACCACCTGTGCGAGGCATTGAGCACAAGATTGATTTGATTCCAGGGGCCAAACTGTGCCGCCTACAGGACCACCCCCGACGAGACTAAGGAAATTCAGCGACAAGTCCAAGATCTTCTGGACCGCGGGTACGTTCGTGAGAGCATTAGTCCTTGTTTTGTTCCTGTTCTTTGTGTTCCTAAGAAAGATGGCACTTGGCACATGTGTGTTGATTGTAGAGCCATCAATAACAGTACCATTCGTTATCGCTATCCTATACCTAGATTGGATGACATGCTTGATGAGTTGAGTGGTTCTGTTATTTTCTCCAAGATTGATTTGCGTAGTGGGTATCATCACATTCATATGGCTTGAGGTGATGAATTGAAAACTGCCTTTAAAACTAAATTCGGACTTTATGAATGGTTAGTCATGCCATTTGGTTTAACTAATGCGCCCAACACTTTCATGAGATTGATGAATGAGGTTTTATGTGCTTTCATTGGTAAATTTGTGGTGGTTTACTTTCATGATATCCTTATTTACAACAAGTCATATGATGAGCATCTAGAACATTTGCATGTTGTTTTTAATGTCTTGCGCGATGCACATTTATTTGGTAACCTTGAGAAGTGCAGCGTTTGCACTATTGTGTGTATTTTCTTGGTTATGTTGTTACTTCGCAGGGCATTGAGGTGGACGAGACAAAGATTGTTGCCATCACGAGCTGGCCACTTTCGACTATGGTCATGCAGGTTCGGAGTTTTCTTGGTCTCGCAGGTTTCTACCGGCGTTTTGTGCTGGATTTCAGCACCATTGCGGAACCTCTCCACGATTTGATAAAGCATGGAGTGCCGTTTCGATGGGGACCAGCACAACAACAAGCTTTTGATGCTCTCAAGTTGAAGTTCACACAAGCATCATTGCTGCAACTTGCTGACTTTTGAGAAGACCTTCGAGCTTGAATGTGATGCGAGTGGCACTCATTGGAGGAGTGCTCATTCAAGGAGGTAAACTTGTTGCTTTCTTTAGTGAAAATTTGCATGGGCCTTCGCTGAATTACTCTACATATGACAAAGAATTTTATGTTTTAGTGCGTGTCTTGCAAACTTGGCAACATTACCTATGGTCTAAAGAATTTTTCATACATTCAGATCATGAGTCTTTGAAGTATCTTAAAGGATAAGCTAATCTGAACAAACGTCATGCTAAATGGATTGAGTTCATAGAGTCATTTCCTTACATCATTAAACATAAGAAAAGGAAAGACAATGTAATTGTCGATGTTTTATCTAGACATTATACCATGCTGTCCCAACTTTCTCATAAAATCTTTGGTTTGGAAACTATAAAGAGATTATATGCTACTGATTTGGACTTTAAAGATGCCTTTGACAATTGTAGAGAGGAAATAACGTGGCAAAAATTCCTGCTGCGTGAAGGCCTTCTGTACCGTACTAACAAGCTATGTGTTCCAGGTAGCTCCATTTGTGTTTTGTTGTTGCAGGAAGCGCATGGAGGTGGTTTGAACGAACATTTTGGTGTTAAAAAAAATAGAGGATGTGCTAGCCGCTCACTTATTTTGGCCACGAATGAGTCGTGATGTGGAGCGCTACATTTCACATTGCACGACATGCAATGAAGCTAAGTCTCGACTTAGCCGACATGGTCTTTATATGCCTCTTCATGTTCCTGTTCACCTTGGGAGGATATTTCCTAGGACTTTGTTTTAGTATTGCCTAGAACAAAGAGGGGGGAGGATAGTGTCTTTGTGGTTGTTGATCGTTTCTCTAAAATGGCACATTTATACCCTGCCCCAAGACCGATAATGCTTCACATGTTGCTGATTTGTTCTTTAATGAGGTTGTACATTTGCATGGTGTTCTCAATACTATCGTTTCTGATAGGGATGCTAAGTTTTTGAGCCACTTTTGGTGAACTTTATGGTACAAATTGAGAACAAAGTTGCTGTTTTCTACTACTTGTCATGCACAAACTGATGGGCAAACGGAGATAGTTAATTGTACCTTATTTACTATGTTGCAAGCCGTTTTGAAAGATAATTTGAGGTTGTGGGAGGACTGTTTGCTACATATTGAGTTTGCTTATAATAGGTCTATTTCACTCCACAACCAAGTTAAGTCCATTTATGGTAGTATATGGTTTCAATCCTCGTGCTCCAATTGATTTGCTACCTTTACCACATTCTAAAATTGTGAACTTAGATGCTACACAACGTTCTAAATTTATTCTTAAGTTGCATGCAACAACTAAGTTGCAAATTGAAAAAATGAATGAAAAGTATCACATTGCTGCTAGTAAAGGTAGGAAATAGGTAAAATTGGAACCCGGTGATTTGGTGTGGGTTCATTTGAGAAAAGATAGGTTCCCATATTTGAAAGTCCAAGCTCATGCCACGTGTTGTTGGACCTTTTAAGGTTCTTGAGAAGATAAATGATAATGCATAAAAACTTGAGTTGCCTCTTGAGTTTGGGGTTAGTCCCACATTTAACATTTCAGATTTGAAACCATAATCGGGTGAGGAAGATGAGCTTGAGTCAAGGACGACTTCAATTCAAGAGGGGGAGTATGATGAGGACATCCCTCCTTTGCATTCAATACAAAGACCGATCACTAGAGCGCGTGCACGACAGTTGGATCTCCAGGTACGTTCTAACCTTGTCAATTGCTTTTCAGAACTTACGCTTGTTTCCATGCATGTTTTATTGATTAGGAACAACAGAGAGGTCCAGAAAGGGCTTGGAGAAGTCCAAGGGGTCAAGTAGGAGGAGATAGAACGTCCACTCCGAGTAGGAGTCCAAGCCCAACTCAACTTCGACTCCACCTCGAATTCCAGGAGTTGTCTTCACCAAAATTGACATCCCGGACACATACGGAGTCGGATTTTGACGTTCTATATATGGATGGAACCAGAATTTCATAAAGTTTCCAATGGATCCGGCCCCACCTCAAAATTCCTTCTGAGTTGAAAGAGAATCGATGAAACAAGTGAGCGTCCAGAATCTATGTCCTTTGGGCCGTTGGCCCATGTATCATGTGGAAGCCCATTAGGATTGCGTCCAGGGGTCTTGCACGCCCCTAAATCCTTTTTATACAGTAGACGTTACCACATTAGGGTCGGGTTTTTCTTAGATTCAGTCTATCATTGAACAGTGTCATCGTTCATCGGTTTGTGAGACCCCACTTCGTGATCAACTCAGTTTTGATTGTAACTTCTCTATTCTTGCTTGTGTTCTTGATTTCACCTGCAGGGATAAGCCTTCGTGGCGAGGTCATTCGTGTGACACGGGTGATAACAAACAGAGCAGTGGTGTAGTGATTGTGGGGTGATGAGTAGGTTTAGGCCCGATCTTCCGAAAGGTAAGTCGATTGGGGTGGAGAACTCGACGTTGATGATCTGTGGCACTCGAGCAGTTCGAATATCCCTGCAGTCACTACACCACTACTCCGTTGGTTATCAAACATGCGGCACATGCTTGACCTCGCAAAGAAGGCTAGTCCCTGCAAGTGAAACGAGAACACAAGCAATAACATAGAAGACACGATCTAAAATTGAGAAGTTGGGGTCTCAAAAACCGTAAAACGGTGAAATTGTTATTCTAAGCAAAACCCACCGAATATGACCAGCGGCTGAAGTATTTAAAGGTTAGGGTTCGGCCAAAACATGATTAGACGCGTCCCTAATGGACTCTTATAGGATACAAGGCCCAAAGGCCCGATTCGGTAGCGCAGCACAGGACAGAAATCTGGACTCGACTTGTTTCGACGATTACCAATGACTCCGGAGGAATTTTGAGGTGGGACCAGAACCATTGGAAAATTTATCTTCTCCTCTTTCCGTTCATATGTAGAAAGTCAAAAACGGAGTCTGTATTCTTACTGGGCGTAAATTTTAAGGTGGACTGCTTTTGGACTCAGAGTTGAACTCGAGTCCGAGTTGTAAGCTGCTTCCACCAACTTGTGGACGTCCCAGCTGGTTCTCCACGCTCCCAAGGCTTCATTCCTTCACTTGTTGATATTCTCTATTATTCCTATAACAATTAATTCATCACATAGCAATCTATTCTCAAACTCACATGCAAAAGAAGTTAGGAGTGAACTCACCTGCTGATTTGTTAACTGTGCTCGTGCTCTTGTGATTGGTCCTTGCATTTCAATGTGTGTCTCTGCTGTTGTGTTGTCCTCATCATCCTCCCCCTCTTGAATTGGAGTCGTCCTTGACTCAAGTTCATCTTCTTCTCCCAAGTACGGTCGCAAATCTGAAATGTTAAATGTAGGACTAAGCCCAAAATCGGGAGGCAATTCAAGCTTATATGCATTATCATTAATCTTTTCAACAATCTTAAAAGGACCAGCAGCTCGTGGCATAAGTTTAGATTTTCTCAAGTCTGGGAATCGCTCTTTTCTCAAATGTAACCACACCAAATCACCCGGTTCAAGTTCTACTTGTTTTCTACCTTTACTACCTGCAATCCTATACTTCTCATTCATCATTTCAATATTTTTTTTTGTAGTTTCATGCATCTTAAGAATGAATTCAGATTGTTGTGTAGCATCCAAATTTATAGTTTTAGAAGGAGTCAAAGGTAGTAAATCAATAAGAGAATGGGGATTGAAACCATACACTACCTGGAATGGACTTACCTTCGTCGTGGAGTGAACGGATCTGTTGTAAGCAAATTTTATATGTGGTAAACACTCCTCCCACAACTTCAAATTTGTTTTCAAGACAGTCTGCAACATAGTGGATAAAGTACGATTACTACCTCGGTTTGTCCATCCGTTTGTGGGTGACATGTAGTTGAAAACAACAACTTAGTTCCCAATTTATACCACAAAGTTCTCCAAAAATGACTTAAAAATTTTGCATCACGGTCGGAAACAATGGTATTTGGCACAGCATGTAAACGAACAATTTTCCTCATAAATAAATCAGTATGTGTGAGGCATTATCATTCTTATGACAAGGTATAAAATGTGCCATTTTGGCGAATCAACAACTACAAAAATACTATCCCACCCCCTCTTAGTCCTAGGCAATCCCAAAACAAAGTTCATAGAAATATCCTCCAAAGGTACACTAGGAAAAGGAAGAGGCATATAAAGACCATGTGGGTTAAGGCGAGACATAGCTTTATTGCATGTAGTGCATCGTGACACGTAGCGCTCGACATCGTGCCTCATCTTTGGCCAAAAGAAGTGTGTGCAAAGCACGTCGTCAATTTTCTTCACTCTGAAATGTCCCATCAAACCTCTTCCATGTGCTTCCTGCAGAAGTAATAGACGAACGGAGCTAGATGGAACGCATAGCTTGTTAGCATGATAGAGGAGACCCTCTCGCAGCACATATTTATTCCAAGTTCTTCCTTCTCTACAATTTTCAAAAGCATCTTTGAAGTCCAAATCAGTAGGATATAATGCTTTTATTGTTTCCAAACCAAAGATTTTATGATCAAGTTGGGACAGCATGGTATAACGCCTAGATAATGCATCGGCGATGACATTTTCCTTCCCTTTATTAGGCTTAATGATGTATGGAAACGACTCTATGAACTCAATATATTTAGCATGTTGTTTATTCAGATTGGTTTGACACTTAAGATACTTCAATGATTCATGATCGGAATGTATGACAAACTCCTTAGACCAAAGATAATGTTGCCAAGTTTATAATACTCACACTAAGGCATACAATTCCTTATCATAAGTGAAATAATTCAGAGAAGGACCATGAAGTTTTTCACTAAAGAAAGCAACGGGTTTACCTCCTTGTATGAGAACGCCTCCAATACCAATGCCGCTTGCATCGCATTCTAGCTCAAAGGTCTTGTCAAAATCAGGAAGTTGTAGCAATGGTGCTTAAGTAAGCTTCGATTTGAGAGTATCAAAAGCTTGTTGCTGCTGTTCGCCCCATCTAAATGGCACTCCTATCTTCGTTAGCTCATGTAGAGGTGCTGCAATGGTGCTGAAATCACGCACAAAACGCCGATAAAAACCTGCAAGACCAAGAAAACTACGAACCTGTATGACGGTTGTTGGGGCTGGCCAGCTGGTGATTGCTTCAATTTTTGCCTCATCCATCTCAATTCCATGCGAGGAAACGACATAGCCAAGAAACGAGACTCGATTGGTGCAAAAGATGCACTTTTCGAGGTTACCAAACAAACGTGCATCTCTCAAAATAGTAAAAACAACACGTTAATGATCAAGATGTTCATCATATGACTTGCTGTAAATGAGGGTATCATCGAAGTAAACCACCACAAATTGTCCAATGAAAGCACGTAAAACCTTGTTCATTAATCTCATAAAGGTGCTAGGTGCATTAGTTAACCCAAAAGGCAAGACTAACAACTCATAAAGTCCAAACTTGGTTTTAAATGCAGTTTTCCATTCATCTCCTAGTGCCATTCTAATTTGGTGGTAACCACTACGCAAGTCAATTTTTGTGAAGATGATAGCACCACTCAATTCATCAAGCATGTCATCTAAACGAGGAATAGGATAACAATATCGAATGAAGATGTTAT
Source organism: Tuctoria greenei (assembly GCA_036927565.1). Taxonomy (NCBI): domain Eukaryota; kingdom Viridiplantae; phylum Streptophyta; class Magnoliopsida; order Poales; family Poaceae; genus Tuctoria; species Tuctoria greenei. The sequence goes on along the minus strand of JAYESD010000010.1, from coordinate 25,520,245 downwards.
TAATCACTCGACAATCAACACACATGCCAAATACCATCTTTCTTAGGAACCAAAATAACAGGAACGGAACAAGGGCTAAGGCTTTCACGAATGTACCCGCGATCCAAAAGATCTTGGACTTGTCGCTGAATTTCCTTAGATTCCTCTGGATTCGCCCTGTATGCTGCATGATCTGGCAAACTTGCTCTTGGAATCTAATCGATATTGTGTTCAATGCCTCTCATCGGTGGTAAACCAGGGGATATCTCGGAGGGAAACACATCCTCAAACTCCTGCAAAAGGTTAGCAACAGCAGGGGGCAATGCAATAGACAATTCATGAAGTGAAAACATGGCTTCTTTGCATACTAAAGCATAGCACATCCCCTTAGCATGGAATAAATCAGCAACGTTAGATTTAGTTGCAAGAAACGATGGTGATTTTAACTTAATGGCTTGCTATTTTTCAGATTCTAGTTTTGTTGCTTTGCCATCACGAATTTTACTCTTCTCAAAATGCACAATTTTAGCAGGAGTCATGGATAGCAAAGTGATTTTCTTTCCCTTGTGCATGAGAGTATATTTATTAGTTCTACCATGATGAATAGCATTTGTATCAAATTCCCAAGGACGATCCAATAAAAGAGAACAAGCATCCATAGGAATGACATCAAAATCAGCAAAATCATGGTAAGAACCAATTGAAAAATGTATTCTCGCTGTTTGTGTTACCCGAACCTTACCGCTGTTGTTGAACCATTGAATGTGGTATGGATGAGAGTGTGCTCTTGTTGTCAAACCAAGTTTCTTGACGACGTCCGTGTTCACCAAGTTATTGCAGCTATCTCCATCAATTATAGTGTGTACACGGCAGTCCTTGACGATGAGAAACATGTGGAAGAGGTTGTGTCGTTGTAGCTTGTCATCGGTTTCCACTTTGGAGCTCAAGGCACGCTGCACAATGATGCTCCTATAGTTCTCCGTCGCCGCTGTACCAAGTACCTCTTCTTCGGTGTGTTTGTCATTTGGATCTGTAAAGTCAGTAGCAAGAGAATATTCATCTTCAACATCTGAAGTACTACCATACATGCCATCATCGCGTGCTATGTATGCTAGTTTGCTCGGGCAATCTCTCATCATATGGCCAAGTCCCTGGCAGTGATGACACTTAATGTCAGAAGTACGACCTGTAGAAGGAGTGGTCGATGAAGGCTTGAATGATGTTGCCTTGCTGCCTTCCAGCACGCGAGAAGGTGGAGCAGAAGTATAGTTCGTTGGCCGCCATTGGATGGTGTAGTCGCTGCACGGGGGGTCGAAGATGCTGCTGTTTTGGATAGTGTAGACGTCGAATGCAGCGTGAAGTTGCTCCTCGTGTGTTGTTGCTGTTGTAGCCGGCCCTACAATTCTTTTTCTGCCAACATAGCAAGTTGAAACAATCTGTTAACAGTATCATATTCCTTGTAATCAACAATGTCATGAATTTCACGCCTCAACCCCCCATAAAAACGAGCTATTTTATCATCCATGTCCTCTACTACCCCACAATGCAGCATACCCTTTTGTAACTCTTGATAATACTCATCTACGGACATGTTACCTTGGTCTAAGCGCTGCAAATTTTTGCGAAGGTCCCGCTTTAGAGATGGAGGAACAAATCGAACACGCATAGCTTCCTTTAATCTATCCCATGTTGGAGGATCAGTTCTAGTTTTAACAAGTTCATTCCACCATATGATAGCAAAGTCCTTAAACTCACTAGTGTCTTGACGAACTCTATGTTGTTCAGGAACAAGATAGGCATTAAATTTTTGTTCTACTATCATCTAAAAATCAAGATAAGCCTCAGCATCATAAGCACCAGAAAAATGGGGAATAGTAAATTTCACTTTAGCAAAAGGATCATCAGGAGGACAATTATAATTGTTATGATGATTATTACCTCCCATACCTCGACGATAAAGTGGTAGTCTTGGCTGATTGTTGTGATCTTCCATATCATCATAAGCATTGTCTTCATGTCTTCCAGCGAGAGGCAATCGAGCCTCAAAAGTATTCATCCCAAGAGCAAGGTCATCAAGTTGGCGAGTCAAGTTCGCCAATGACTCCTCCATTGCTGCGTTGTATTTGGCAAACATATTTGTCATAGTCTTCATCATATCACGCAACTCAGCATGTTGAACACATTCGTCATCATTGTCTTCTCCTGCCATTGTTAGTAGGAAAAAAAAAGACAACAAAGTTATGTTATCCCTATCAACTACAGTGACAATGTGAAAGGTGGAAGAAAAACAATCTCTCTCGCTCAAGCGTCTTACCACACTCTTACAAGTGTTCTTACCGACACAGCAGGTGGTGTGGACGGTGAGATGAACCAATGAAGCATGGGGTGATTGCAAAGGTACATGTTATGCTCAAGAGAAAGGTGGAGCTTGGATGGCACAATATGGTGGCTAATAAGCAGAAAATCGTTAACAGGTAAACAAAGTTGAATAAGTATTCAATGTAGGAAATTGTTGCTGGTCAACCAAGTACTCTAGGGCCTAGCACCACACAAGGGAGTGGCAAGGCAAAAGGAAGACAGAATGATATAACCAACAATCACAGCACAAGTAGTATAGGCCAATTGCTTTAATATGCGTGCTCTTCACTAATTTTTTTCTTTTTTGTAATACTTTTTGATATTTTTCTTTACTCAGGAGCACGAAGATAGGAAGAACACAAATTTGCAGCTCAATTGGATGTAATATGCGGACTATAGAAAATCAAGAAGATTCTTAAAATTCATGCTGAAACTTCACAGGTCGGATAGCCTATCTTCCGAGGTGAATTTGGGCAATCTAATTTCTATGAACGCGGCTATGCCATGGAAAATCAGATGCGAAATTTCGCAAAGATGAATTTGGAAAAAAATCGCCTGATTTTGAGTTCATATGCAAAAGTTATGGCTGTTTTAAGGTAGGCTGTCCGAGTTACGATTTTTGGATGTTGATTTCAACTCGGTTTGAGAACAGAACTCGCAATGGTATATGAAAACGATCGGGATTTTGCACAACAACTAACGGGGTGGTGTGTGATGATTCAAGGATGAGTGGCACAAAGGTTTGTCACCTAATCTAGGGTTGGCAATGCGGGATTTCATGCAAGGCGGCTAGCTAGGGCAAACCGATGAACGTGGTGGGTCGGTTTGTTATTTAGGGATTGTGGAATAGGTGTCGAACAGCAAGAAAACAAAGACAAAACACGATAACTAGGACCCAAAACACAAAGCTAAACAAGCAACAAGACTCGACCACATGAATGCAAACTCAACAATAAACTGAAAAACGAAACTACAGGCACCATACTCTAGGAAGTGGGAAAAATAATATAAATTTTTTGTGGCTTTTCTAAGGACTCTAGGTACGAAACAAAATCAATCTAATGGAAGGAAAACAAGGATACCTCACGGGCAACCTAGAAATCTGATACCAATTGATGAGTAGGTTTAGGCCCGATCTTCCGAAAGGCAAGTCGATTGGGGTGGAGAACTCGGCGTTGATGATCCGCGGCACTCGAGCAGTTTGAATACCCCTGCAATCACTACACCACTGCTCTGTTGGTTATCAATCGTTTGGCACATGCTTGACCTCACCAAGAAGGCTAATCCCTGCAAGTGAACCGAGAACACAAGCAAGAACTTAGAAGACATGATCTGAAATTGAGAAGTTGGGGTCTCACAAACCGTAGAACAGTGAATTGTTATTCTAAGCAAAACCCACCGAATATGACTGGCGGATGCAGTATATAAAGGCTAGGGTTCGGCCAAAACACGATTAGACGCGTCCCTAGTAGACTCTTTCGGGATACAAGGCCCAAAGGTCCGATTCGATGGCGCAGCACCACACAGAAATCTGGACTCGACTTGTTTCGACGATTCCCAATGACTCCGGAAGAATTTTGAGGTGGGACCAGAACCATTGGAACTTTTATCTTATCCTCTTTCCGTGCATATGTAGAACGTCGAAAACAGAGTCTGTATGCCTCCTGGGCGTCCGTTTTAAGGTGGACGGCTCCTCGACTCCGAGTTGAACTCGAGTCCGAGTTGTAAACTGCTTCCATCAATTTGTAGACGTCCCAGCTGGTTCTCCATGCTCCCAAGGCCTCTTTCCTTCACTTTTTAATCTTCTCTATTATTCCTAATAATAATTAAATTATCACATAGCAATCTATTCTCAAACTCACATGCAAAAGAAGTTAGGAGCGAATTCACCTGCTGATTTATTAACCGTGCTCGTGCTCTTGTGATTGGTCCTTGCATTTCAATATGTGTCTCCGCTGTTGTGATGTCCTCATCATGGGGTTCCATTCTTTCGGAGCCTTGGATCATCAACATCGCGATCTCCACCCAATCAAGTTTATCATACCTCTAGGAAGGTCGGGACTCATCCTCCTATCAAAAGGCTAATAAAATTCTTTGGCTTCTAATCTAGCAACAGGAGCAAAAGTTTCATCAAAATCTAGACTTTCAACTTGTGTGAAACCTTGAGCAGCCAACCTAGCTTTTATTCCTAACCACAACCCCATCCTCACTTTGTTTATTTTTAAACACCCATTTAGTTTCAATTAATGTGCGACCTTGAGGTGGAGCTACTAGTTTCCAAACATTATTTCTTTCAAAATTTTCTAACTCTTCTTGTATGGTAATAATCCAAGATTCATTAGTGAGTCCGTGTGATATATCTTGGGGTTCAAAAGAAGCAACAAAAGCAGAATGAGCGTGAGAGTTTGAATCGAAAAACCTGGACCGCGTGACTCCCTCGTGCAAGCTTCCAATAATCTGTTGTGGAGGGTGACTTTTGAGGATCCGGAGGGGATTAGACACTTCAGAAGCTTCTTTTTATTCATTTTCATCACAAACTAAAGACCTTCTGACTTGAGGATGATCTGAACCAGCTGTAGAAGTGGTTGGTGTTGGTTGTGGATCAAAATCAGGAGCCAAAATGATGTCATTAGCTGCTGAATTCCCGGGCAGCAGCACCACTTCTTCCTCATCTTCAATGAAAATACTCTCCCCCTGGAGATATGCATCTTGACCTGAAATGTTTGAGCTTGTACTTGGGCTACCTTCATCAAAATAAACCTCACAAGTCGCCACAATCTTGTTAGTGTCAAGTAAAAGCACACGATACCCTCTAATATGAGATGGATAACCAAGAAACATGCCCTCAACGGATCTAGATTTAAATTTATCAAGATTACCATGTTTCTTAACATATAATTTGCAACCATAGACCTTAAAGTGTGAAACTGGGCCTATGTCCAAACTGAAGGTCATACGGGGTTTTTCCTAGCTTAGCACGCAGGAAAATCCGATTTGGCACATAACAAGCTGTTGCAATTGCATCTTCCCAAAACTTCCTAGGAGTTTGATATTCATCAAGCATAGTCCTAGTCATCTTAACTAAGGTTATGTTCTTTCTCTCTATGACACTATTTTGTTGAGGTACATATGGTGAAGAAAATGGATGATCTATTCCTTTTTTTAGCACAAAAGTGATCGATTGGTTTTTGAATTCGGTTCCATTATCACTTCTAGTTGCTTTTAAAGATCCTGGGTGGTCAAGTGAAAGTATAAGAACTAAACTTATAAAGTGACTAAAATCTTAAATCTTAGATTCCATAAAGTAAACCCAAAAGTATCTAGAATAATTATCAACAATTACAAGCACATACCATTTACCTCAAAAAGATTGAACACGTGAAGGACCTACGGTGTCAAGGTGTAAAAGTTGTGTCATTGTTGTTGTCATGATCATTGTGATTGGAGAATATGAACCTAAAACCATTTAGCATGCCACAAAAAGAGCAAACAATTTGTTTGTCCCCTTTAAGCTTAGGCAGCCCACGTATGCGATCAAGACCACTAACACGTGTGACGTGATCAAAGCCAAGTCTACAATGCCAAAAATATACTTCATTTGATTCATTACCAACTAGACACCTATGTTTAGAAGTTGACATATCAAAATTAGCTTTAAAAACTCTTCCAAAACGAGACATGTTAAACATAACCTCACCATTTGAATTTACAACCTTGCAGCAATTTTTAGTGAAATTAACTTCAAGATTGTCATCTTGAAATTGTGAAACAGAGAGCAAGTTGTATTTTAAATTTTTAACAAGTCCCACATCTTTCAAAGTGTAGTGATTATTAACTCTAACCAAACCCTTAGAAATTATAAGAGTTAAAAAATTATCGGCAAAAGTAACATTCTCTACACGTGACACAAAAGAGAGAGAGGAGAACCATTCTTTGTTACCTGTCATATGACATGAACAACCAGAATCCGCAAGCCAAAAGTTCTCCTTCCTCAAACGTGTAACCTACATAGAAGCGCAATACGCTGATGACTCAATATTGGAGTTAGTCAAAAGGCATTCAGGAATCCAGTAGTGTGACACCCGGTTCCGATAATGAACCAAGTGAAGCACAAATGTGTGCCCGAGACATTCATCACACATACACGACTGAATCACAAATGATATTCAGATTAAAACCATGTCACAAATAGTAAATAGTACCTTATTACAATAACCCAAATAGTCTCAAATGACAATCTCTAAACAATATTGCAGTGAAAAACTAAGCAACTAGCAGACTCCAACTCTATAGGCAATTGACGGTAACACACACGTCTAGTACTTCTCACAATCCTCAAGGTACTCCCAAGTGCCCCATATTGCTTAATTAATGTGGGGATAGCAAGGGTGAGTACATGTCATACTCAGCAAGTGTACGAAAGTATGACATGTAGCTTAAACAAGGATGATATATATGGCTCATTGTAAAAAAAGCAAATTTCATTCATAAAAGTAAAAAAAAAATGCAACTTAACTTACTAGGTGCAGTCAATCCCAACATTGCCCAAATAACCAGCATATACCATATCCAGTTCCGTCATTCACCATTCTAAACCATTAAATATCCAACAAACATAAATAACCATAACCTTAACCTTCCACTTTATCACATTCAATTCACCATAACAGAACACATAACCAATTCCAAATTCCAACCATTATCCACTACTCAATTCCATAACTCTGCAGAGGTTGCACCACTTTACTCACAAGTTTGTGTTTCATTACCTCTCAGTGACTAAGAACCTCTATGTTGCCCTGTCACACTTCTGACGATTTGCGGCCAAGAGATCACAAAATAACCTGTACAAAGGGACTACCAGCATGTACAAACCCACTAATGTTTCACCAGAGGTGATGTCTCACAACTGAGCACATCCATCCAAGGGCCCGCTCTTGTGTCGCTTTGATCCCGGGGTTGTCCTGTCACTATTGCAAACCCAACCGACTCCCAATTCTTGATCCTCCAAAATGATTCGAACAAATGTGGCAATACAATTAATTAATTAGATGTGCCACTCCCATAATGACTCTATGGTGGCACTATTAAATCCTGAGTGGTCGCTCCACGAACTGGTACTTAGATCTAAAGCAAGCAAAACCACCATACCATCCAACCCATTCCACATAAATGGCTTGATTAGATCCCTAGATTCCATGCTGCTAAGGGTCATTACCATCATCTTACATAGTTCACATGATCAAAATTTCATAATCAAGTTATTTAGTTCTTCACAATCCCAATTAAGCAATGCGAGGCAGAAATGTAAAATACCCTTTCCGACTCTCTTTATTACATCACGAGCGACAAGGTAGGGCATACAAGTCTAGTAAAATCCTATTCATGGGTTTTCCCATCATTTGACACTAGCGTGCAACTTCAAAATAAGACATTTCAAAAACAGGATCAACATGTTCAAGGGCACTTGCCTTGCTTCGTTGGCTGGTTTGGATCGAGTGCTTCGAAGTTCTGGTGCTCAAGGTCCTCGAAAGGAACCCTCTTGAGTGTTTCCTTCTGTTTCGCGAGACAACCATGCGAAACAATATTGCAATCAATAAATGCTCATATATTAAACAATATACTATGATATGCATGAATGAGGCAATTATGGTGTAATACATGTTATCAAGTTACTACTATTGCTTAATATCTAGGTGCAACTTGGTTTTACGTGTTTACGTGGGTTTCCGATCATTTTGCGGAGAATTGGTGGAAGTTTCAGGGATTTCTAGAATTCAGCCATCGGACTAGTCCGCACTGGGGCCGACCAAGACCACACTGGTCACACAAGTCCGCTGCTAGATCGGATTAGTCCGCAGTTATCCTGGGTTTTGCGAACTTTCAGGCGAGGGCATGGCTTGATTTGAGTAGGGGGTCAAAATTGATGTGGAAAGTTGGATCTAGGGTATTTACTGTGAGTGCAGTGGTTCAACGATCGTAGATTGAGCTTGGCACGCAAATGAGGCATCTAGATCCGTTGACAACGAAGCGGCGGTATGACGCAGATGAATATGAAGATGGTGAAGGGTCGATGAAGAAGAATGTAGCGACAACAATCTTGCTTGCCTATCCTTCCTTATCTCCTTCATCATCCTTCTCCTCCTCCTCCCTTCCTTGCGGCTAGAGCTTTCTCTCCCGAACGGCAGCTCACTGTGCAATGGTAAGGTTGTGGGGTTTTCTCATGTTGGCAGGGGTTAGAGGAGGGATTGGTTCCTTAGGAGTGGTGGGGGTTGGGGTGGAATCCCATTTGGACTCGGTGGGAACGGCTTTGGGCCATGATGGGGTCCCAATCGGGCTCCTTGGGTGTGGAGCACGACGTTCTAGGGTCTTATTCCCTCAAACACCAATAAAACCATCGTGGAGGAAAATTTGAATCCCAGTCAAAATCCTAGATACCGGGCTAGTCCATTTTTCATTGGACAAGTCCATATTCTCACCGAGCGCACAACGGATTGGTCTGTGGTGGAGCGGACAAGTTTGTTGTCCTTCAGCGAAAAGGGGTTTCAGCCTAGATGGAAAATATCCGGACAAGTCCAAAGTTAAATACTAGCATATCGGACTAGTACGCACAAAAACATACAAGTCCATTGCTCAGAGAAATACTGAATTAACTCTGTGCAGGTTGGGGACACCGGACTAGTCTGGGGTGAGACCGGACAAGTTCGTTGTCTGAATCAGTTTTACTTGTCCTATTGCTTTCATTTTCTTTACTCTTGTTCCTTTTCGTATTGTTTTATGTTTACCATGTATGGGGATGAGTGCAATGCATGATGATGAAAAATGAGGGTGTTACAAACCTGCCCTCCTTAAAATGAATCTCACCCTCGAAAATTGAAGAAGTAAAGAAGAGGTGAGGGAATTCCATCTTGAGGTCATCTTCACGCTCCCATGTAGCCTCACTTTCAGCATGATGACTCCATTGCACTCTGCACCAGCGAATTACCTAGTTCCTTGTGACCCTCTCCTTTGTATCCAAGATTTTGATGGGTTGCTCGGCATAGGTCAAATCCTCCTCAAGTCCTAACTCATCCATTGGTACTTGCTCTTCCAGCACTCTTCGATACTTCTTGAGTTGAGACATGTTGAATACATCATGCACATCGGAGAGGTGTGCTGGCATCTCCAATTTATATGCTACTTCTCCATGTTTGTCCAAAATCTTGAACAGTTCGATATAGTGAGGTGCCAACTTGCCTTCAACGTTAAAACGCTTGTGACCTCAAATAGGTGATACCTTGAGATACATGAAACCTCCCACTTCGAAAGCTAAGTCTCTTCATCTATTATCCGCATAGCCCTTTTGTCGTGACTGAGCAGCCTTCAAGTTTTCACGTATTACCTAAACTTGCTTTTCGGCCTCATGTATCACATCAAGTCCAAATTCCTAGGTTTCTCCTTTCTCATTCCAGAACAGAGGTGTCCTACACCGTCTCCCATACAGTGCTTCATAGGGCAACATTTTTAGACTACCTTCGTAACTGTTACTATATCAGAACTCGGCGTCTCGCAAACTTTTATCCCAGCTTCTTCCGTACTTTAATGCACATGCTCTCAACATATCTTCCAATATCTAATTCATCCTCTCAGTTTGCCCGTCCGTCTAGGGATGATACATAGAGCTAAAATTCAATTCGGTTTCCATGCATTTGTGCAGTTTCTGCCAAAACCTAGAGGTAAATTGAGAATCTTTGCCAGATACTATTGTCTTGGGCACTCCATGTAAACTTACTATCCTTACCATGTACAGTTATGCTAATCTAGAACTGCTATAGGTAGTCTTAACAGGAATAAAGTGTGCATATTTGGTAAATCGATCCACAATAAGCCATATCAAATCATACCCTGACTGAGTGCGAGGTAGTCCGACTATGAAGTCCATATCAACTTCTTCCCACTTTCATTCCGATATTTTCCGTGCCTGTAATAGTACAACTGGCCTCTGATGCTCGACCTTTATTCGTTGAGATATATCACATAGTGCAACGTATTCAGCTATATCCCTTTCCACCAATAGCACATCTTCAAATCATTGTACATTTTTGTACTACCTGGATGAATGGAGTAAGGCAGATCATGTGCCTCCTTCAGTATCCTATCACGGATGGGCTTCACGTTAGGCACACAGATCCATTTCCCTAACCATAGTGTGTCGTTGTCATCTTCGTCGAAGTTCCATTCTATTCCCTTGGTGTACCCATATGATCCATATCGCATCCGCAAAGCTATTTTGGGGATGTCCCAGGGTCTAATCTTTAGCTGGAAGTACCCCGATCGAAGGGAAATCTTAGAGAAAATTCGAGCTCCTTTCATTTGATGAAACAAATCCTCTATATGGGGCCATGAGGACTTATTTTTGATCGTCACCTCATTAAGAGACTTGTAATCCACACACATCCTTTGCGATCCATCCTTCTTATCTACGAACAGCACCGGGGCTCCCCATGGTGATGAGCTGGGGCGTATAAAGCCCTTCTTTAACTGCTCTTGAATTTGCTTCTTGAGCTCCACTAGTTCATTAGCAGGCATTCTATATGGCCTCCTAGCTATAGGTGCAGTTCTAGGTATTAAATCAATAACAAAATCGAGGTCACGATCAGGTGTCATACCTGGCAACTCTTCCGGCAATACTTTCGAATACTCGCGGACAGCCGGAATGTCTTCCAGTATCACAACTTCCGTATGGTTTAGCATTGCCTTCCAGGTTGTCGGTTGAATTGCCTTAAACTCTATACTAACTCCCTCATCATTTGTCAATTGCACCGTCCTTGTGGAACACTAAATCACTCCCTTATGCTTCCGTAGTCAGTCCATTCCAAGCATTATGTCCAGTCCATGTGAATCCAGAACGATGAGATTGGCGAGGAAATCTACCCCCTTATTTTAAGACTTACTTTAGGACATACTATATTCGTCCTCATCTCCCCTCCAGGAGAACTAACCAACATAGTGTACTTCATGTTAGATATAGGCATACTATACTTGGCAACATACTTTGATGAGATGAATGAATGAGATGCTCCAGAATTAAATAATATAGTTGCAGGGTTGAAGTTTGCAAGAAACATATCAATCACAACATCATCAGCTTGTTGAGCCTCCTCAGTAGACACATGGTTCACCTTATCACGAGTAAAATTATGCAGTCCACAATTGCCCTGTGTTGCTCCTACATTTGGCTTATGGTTCTGCCTCAGAGCATTGTTCATCTGTCCTTGACCTGACTTTGGGCACTGATTAGCAAAGTGTCCCACCTAACCACAAGTATAGCATGTCTTGTTACCAGTAGCGCCATAAAGGTTGGGGCGAGGCTGATTTGGAGCACAGGCGCCCATGTTGGGATGAGGTGCAGGTAGCATTGGTTAGCGGGGTGCTTGCATGGGAGGGCATTGCGGCGGTAGCTGATTGGGGCTGGCTGGATTAGCTGGGAGAAAAGCAGGTGGAGATAAGCTGTAATATGGTGCAATGGACGGTGTATAACGGGGCGAACATTGCTTCCTTGTGGTTGTCCCTGTTATGGTATCTTCCTCTTCCCGTCTTGTTCTATCTCACGAACCTTACTTTCCACCACAATAGCTCTGTCAACAAGCTTGTGGAAGTTTGTATGGTCACAGTTGAGCAGTTGGACTTGAATCTCACTATTCAGACCCCTCATGAACAAGTATTGCTTTCTGTCATCTGTATTGATGTCCTTTGGAGCATACCTTGACAACTGCATGATTTTTTTAAGATACTCACACTCATTCTTCCTTGCCTGAGACTCTCAAATTCTTGCCTCTTCAGTATCATGACTCCTTCAAGCACATAGTGTGAGTGGAAACTCTCTTTGAATTCAGCCCAAGTGATACTTTCTTGATTAGCATGAGCATTGCAAAGAGCTTCCCACCAATCTTCGGCAGCTCCAACTAGTTGGTGTGATGCAAAAATAACTTTCTCACGATCACTGCATTGAACAACGGCAAGCTTTGTCTTAACAGACTTCAGCTAATCATTGGCCTCCATTTGGTCATTGGCTTGTGCAAAAATAGGTGGCCTGGTTCTCATGAACACTCTTTTGACAGTTGTTATATACTAATTTCACCCGTCAATATAACTCATTTATGTCAAGGAAATATCATTTCTTGCACACATCGCATTTCTATTTATCCTATTTCCACTTGTCCTTGGAGAAATTAGTGCATGCAGGTATTTTACACAGAATTGAAGTGAAACAAGTGGATAGATCCAATAAACTATCATTGAAGCCAATCAAGCGCCGACATGTGGCACCACATGGATCAAATGGCCCACAAACAGAAGTATATGTGGCCATCCAACGGTGTAGCACCAATATTAGTCAATGGGACCCACCTAGAAGCCACCTGGAGAAAGCACATGCTGTTTGGAGCCAGGAGCAGGTCGGCCGACCTGGTGGTTCGGCCGACCCCTTCGTGATGAAGGTCCTCGTAAGTACCCTCTTGAGCATTTATTTCTATTTCGTGAGACGATCATGTGAAACAACATTGCAATCAATAAATGCTCATATATTAAACAATATGCTATGATATGCATGAATGAGGCAATTATGGTGTAATACATGTTATCAAGTTACTACTATTTCTTACTATTTGGGTTTCGGGTCATTTTCGGAGAATTGGTGGAAGTTTCAGGGATCTTGGAATTCGAACACCGGACTAGTCCGTATTGGGGCGAACAAGTCTGCTGTTAGACCGAACTAGTCCGTAGTGGTCCAGGGTTTTGTGAACTTTCCTGCTAGGGCATGGCTTGATTTGAGTAGGGGGTCGAAATGATGTGGAAAGTTGGATCTAGGGTATTTACCTTAAGTGCAGCAGTTCAATGATCATACATTGAGCGTGTCACACAAATCTGGTGTCTAGATCCGTTGATAACGAAGCGACAATGTGATGTAGACGAAGATGATAATGGTGAAGGGTCGATAAAGAAGAACTCAATAGTGACAACGATCTTGCTTGCGTCTCCTTCTTCCTCTTTCCTTCTCTCCTTCCTCCTCCTTCTCCTCCCTTTCTTGCGGCTAGAGCTTTCTCTTCCCAACGGCAACTTGCGGAGCAATGGTCAGGGCGGTGGGGTTTTCTCATGTGGGCAGGGGTTAGAGAAGGGATTTGGTTCCTTATATATGGGAGGAGTGGTGGGGCTTGGGGCGGAATCCCATTGGGACTCGGTGGGGACGGCTTTGGGCCATGATGGGGTCCCACCCTAGCTCCATAGGGGTGGGGCACGACGTTCTAGGGTCTAATTCCCTCAAATACCAAGAAAACGTCGTGGAGGAAAATTTGAATCTGGATCAAAATCCTAGATATCGGACTAGTCCGTTTTTCCACCGGACAAGTCCATTTTCTCACTGAGCGCACAACGGACTAGTCTATGGTGGAGCAGAGAAGTCCGCTGTCCTTCAGCAAAAAGGGGTTTCGGAATAGATGGAAAACATCCGGGCATGTCCGAAGGTAAACAGTAGCATATCAGACTAGTCCGCACAAAAACGGGCAAGTCTGTTGCTCGGAAAAATATTGAATTAACTCTGTGCAGGCTTGGGACACCGGACTAGTTCGGGCTGGGATCGGACAAGTCCATTGTTTGAATCAATTTTACTTGTCCTATTGCTTCCAATTTCTTTTATTATTGTTCCTTTTTGTATTGGTTTATGTCTACCATGTGTGGGGATGAGTGCAATGCATGACGATAAAAAATGAGGGTGTTACAAGTACTGAGTCATGCAATGTGCAACATGAATAACATGTGACAGTTGAGATAAAACATCAGGTTTATAAGCCAAAGTTTGAGAGTTTTTGCACGCAACTACTGACCTATGAGGTGTGTTATGTGTAGCACGAAAAAACAGTAGGTTTGGAGCAAATTTTACATGTTTTTGACTCATGACAACAGCATGTTGCAAATGTCTAGCATCCGGTTCAGCACATGCAGTAAGTTTTGCTTGGATGTTACGTGATCTAGCTAGCATTCTTTGCTTCTTTTCTTATTTAGCTAGTCTATAAAAGAATTTTGTGACATGACCATCTCTACCACATTAGGTAAAATGAAATTTAATCTTCTGTTCATGTCTAGAAGGACAAGCAACATGTGAATTTGCAACCAAATGAGACAACACCCCTGCTGACCTAAAAACCACCTCTTTTTGTTTAGTAACTGTTTGAATCAAACCACTTCTTAGTGACTTTACAATTTTTGGTGGATGTGTCAGTTTTATCATTACAAGTCTTGGAAGAATTCAGCAGGAAGTTTAGATTTTTATTCCCACTATAAAACCGCTCAAGTGTCCTATGCATGTCATCAAGTTTCTTAGACAAATCTAGGTAGTTTTCCCTTAAAGTTTTTCCTTTTAATATGCAATTAGAACAACAATTAATTTCATGATACCGTAAAGCATTGTTCAAAACAGAAATTTCATTCCTAGCAGCATGTAGTTTCTTGTTAAGATCATCACAGCTAGAATAATGCAAATCAATTTTAGAAAGGCAGGAAGCTTTCTGTTCTTTTCAATTCCAAGTTCAAGTTTATTAAGTATGGAGGTGTGCACACTTCTAAAAGAGGACAATTGTTCATATATTATAACACCCCAGGCACTATGGGCCTGGCGGTCGTTACTTCTGGCAGCTCTCTAGGATCACAGACTAGCCCCACAGACCAACACTAGTCTTTTCTGCGCATTTTGTTCTCACTCGTGCGCACCCAAAAAGGCTTACCGGTTGGTCACCCATGTGTAAATTGCTCCGGGCCAAGCATGCTTAACCTCGAAGTTCTTTGCAGGTGGGCTCCCGAAAAAGAAGGTATACCTTGATGGTATGTGTTATTCTATAAATCCTATTAAGCCTTGAGCCAGGATGTCACATATATGAGTTCAAATGAGGAAAAATAATCATCACTGGGAATCAAAGATTTTAACCGATTAATTTCATATTCTAGTGATTCAATTTAAAAAGCATTGTCCCTAAGTTTTTTGTCATTTTTCTTAAGTACAACAGTGGCACGAGAAATAGTATCACACATTTGTTCACAAGTGGGACATACCTCTTCATCGTCACGGTTGTGTTCTGCTTCCTCCATACTTGATCTTGAGTTGCCCGCTATGAAACACATAGTTTACAAATTGTTTTCATCTTCATCACTTTTGGAGTCCACATCGCTCGAGTTGTTATCTAGGAGTGCAGAGAGAATATGTTCCATCACTTGCCGTTTTGTAAAAGTCATCTTTTTCTTGTTGTTGTTGCCAGAAGAGGACTTGAACTTTGTTAGATTTTCATCACAGGTAATAGGACCTGAAAGGTTAGGGCAATCTATATGAAAATGTCATGTCTTACCATATTCAAAACATCGTTGAGAACTACCACTTCCTCTCGTTCTAGTTGTCACATTTTGCAATGCTTTTGAGAACCGAGTAGAGAGAAGTGCTAGCTCCTCCTCTAGAAACTCTTCAAGTTGTTTCAGAGTTAGAGAACACAGCAAAGCAAGTGTAACACATGATGAAGATTGGCTACAACTAGGCATGTCACATTGTGAAACAAATGCAAGAGACATGTTGGGCATTTTACGTGAGATTATGTCAATTCCATGAGTTTTCAACATTGAATAACACATCTAAAGTAAGTGTACTCATGATAGTGGATTCACAAATGGATGTAACTTTTATCTCTCAAATTGACATGTCTAATGCACTTAATAATTGCCTAGTATTTTGACCGTCTAAAATTAACATTGACACTATGCAGATTGCTAAGAATTTTGTTAAAGCGAGCAAATAAGTCATTGATTGACTCACCGGATAGCATCTCGAAGTGCATGTACTATTTCTTGAATATGTCTTGATGTACCTCCTTGATCGTATTGGATCCTTCATGGTAGTGCATAATGCTTTCTACACATCATATGCAGATCGGAGGTGTGCAACACGATCGAAGTTGCTTTGAGTTAATCATTGTATGATCAAGTTTCGCGCCTTGTTGTTGTTGTTGGCATCCCTCATATTTGCAGTTGTAACTTGATCATTTGGTAGCACATCAAAGGATTTGTAGACCTTCTCCCAGATGGCGAAGCCTTGCGCTTGTATGTAAGCCTCCATACAAGCCTTTCAAACTTGAAAATCAACACAATCGAACACACGAGGTTTTGCGGAGTATTTCTCCATGTCGATTAGAAAAACACATGCAAATCAAAGAGATTAGAGCATTGTGGCTCTGATGCCAATTGTAGTATCAAAGAGCACATGAAAAGCTACTGGAGGGGGTGAATGGTGGATTAAAACTTTTTACGTGGAAGCTACAAAACCCACTTGGTAGAAAATCAATCTGATAAAAAAACTGTGTGTGAGACTATTCTAAATGTGGCGAACTGTGAAAAAGTAGTAGGAATTGTAGAGAATCAAGTCATGAAGACAGCACAACAAGAATCACGGGAAGACATTGAGTAAAACTCAAGTTATGATCGATACCCTGAGCAAAGATGAATGTGTTCTAACAGAGAGAAGACAAATCTGCTACGCTGCAAAGAAAATTGTGTATATCATAAACCACTGTTAAACTTTTACAGATGATAGTTTATTGCATTGTGAAGACAACACAAAAAATAATCACATTAATTAGACTTGACGAAAATAAGTTGGACAAACAAGGCACAAAAGCTACTCTAAACTACGAATTTTATTCACCAAAAATATAAGAGGAACAGCCACAAGTCGTGCACCCACGAGCTCTAGCCTCCCTTGCTTAGATAACCAGCCCCAAGGCAACTCCAATCCAACTAGGACTCTCTAATCCTACTCAGTTTAAACTAAAACTTTCCATAACTACTCAAGACTCTTCCATACGCAGATAGAACCAATCTTAATACTTCCAAACACCTTAGGAATGCCACACACATTCCTAAAACAACTCAACTTCATGAAAAACACAAAAACTAACCAAAACAAACTCAAACACTTCCATAAACGAATCATAACCACCTCAGTCGCAGTCTGAGGCATAATCCGGCTGGTTGGACATTTTCGGCCATATCTTCACGTTCATATCTCTTCACCATGTCTTGGAACAATGTTTCCATGTTCATGCACCCCTTGCACACCTGCAAACACTTTCCAATGACGTCCACGATACCTTCATGTACATTGTTCTTGACTTAAACATGTTGTTTGACCTCTCGATCATCTCAACCATAATTCCTCCTGAACCTGGTTGTTGAACCTCATATTCTCCCTATGACTAGTTCAATGGATCACCGTCACCAGCCATGTATTCACCTCAAGAAACACCTACACATGAACAAATAACAAAATCTTCTGAGCACAAGTCCACGACTTGACTCACATTAGTCCGATAACCGCAACACCTTATGTGAGCACCTCACATATGCATGTTGCAAAAATAGAAAGATAATGTCCACCATGATTAACCAAAACACATCATAAACTTAGTAAGGGAATACTAAGTAAACTTTACATTAGCCAAAAGGAACGTTTGAAACATTGCGAGTTAAAAACATAGCAGCCACACAAATATTTCAGCACGTACGAAGATCACATAGTCCAAAACAACCAATACGCATTATAAAAGGAAAAGTTCGAACACACCAAAGTGAAACACACGTGCGTGACAAGTACGAAACAAGATCCCGCAAGTTCGGACAATCCAAAGTGCGCTTCTCGGGTATATTCAAAACTTTACATGTAAACTCTCACTCTTAACATAATTGCCAATGTCTTAAGCTTATAGGTCTCACAAGAAGGGTGGAGCGATAAAGAAAAGAACCCCCCCCCCCCCGGTGGGGGCTATTTATAGTCCCACCAAGAAGGCCGAAGGGATGGAAAAAGCGATGGTGGTGCACTAAATCGCCTCATAACTAGCACTGCTAATAAAGGATCGCAGTGACCAAGGATCCCTCCCATGCGCCATTCAACCTTCCTCGAAGACCGCACCACAATAAAGGCTAGCGAAGACCACGGACGCCCGATCCGCTCCACCTCCTTACTCCTCGAGGCTTGCGCCCGTCCAGAGGGATGCGCCTTCCCCCAAAGATGACGTCCCGCGACTAAGGACCAGGCGAGCCACCCCAACCTTGCAGCCTCAACCTGCCGGGTTGGAACAAGAAGCCAAGGACCAAGACCGACGTGCAGGATCTGGCCAAATAACAAGTTCAAAGGTCGGCCCATTGGGTTTCGAGATCACCCGAAATGAACCAAAGTTGAGGATGGACGGTTGAGATATGGTCCCACATGGGGCATCTTCAGAGCTAACGGATACCTTCGACGTCTCCAACACGTTGTATCCGAGTCCTGGGTCGGTGATTCAGTGGTAACCCCCTGTAGGATCGAAGATCATGTGAAAATCTACCAGAGGGGGGTGAATGGTAGATTTAAAAATCTTACGCAGCGGAAACAATTAAATCCCAACCCCTTCGGCAGAAAAACGATCTATTAAAGAAATCGTGTGTGAGGCTAATTTAAACGTATTTCGTCGTGGTAAAAGTGATAGATATAATAGAGAATCAAGTCACGAATACAACACAACAAGAATCACTCAAATCCGTCGAGAGAAACTCAAGTTACGATTGAAAGATCGAACAAAGGTCAATCTGTCCTACCCGAGAAAAACAGTTGTGGAATGCTGCAAAGAAACTTGTGTAGATCA
Organism: Tuctoria greenei; assembly: GCA_036927565.1. Taxonomy (NCBI): domain Eukaryota; kingdom Viridiplantae; phylum Streptophyta; class Magnoliopsida; order Poales; family Poaceae; genus Tuctoria; species Tuctoria greenei. Next base: position 25,501,217 of record JAYESD010000010.1, on the reverse strand, counting down.
GAAACCACAAATCCAATGACCTTGAAATTTTTACAGATGATAGATAATCAAGTTTTGAAGACAACCCGAAAATAATCACGTCAATTGGATCAGTAAAACTCGAGTTATGATAAAACCACCAACGAAAGGTAGTGCTGTCCAGAAACTCAACGAGTAAAATTTGTCTGGAACAAGTCGGACGAACAAGGCACAAAAGTCCTTCAAACTATGAATTTTATTCAATATAACACAAGAGGAACAGCCCCAAAGTAGTGCACCACGAGCTCTAGGCTACCTTGCTTATATAACCATCTCGAAAGCCAACTCAACTCAAATCAGGAACCTAATCCTACTCTGTTCACGAATCGTAACTTTCCATAACTGTTTAGGATTCTTCTATACGCAGATAGAAGCAATATTAAGACTTCCAAACACCTTAGAAATGTATCCCACATTCCTAAACAACTCAAATTCGTGACCCACACAAATTCCTATCATGACCAACCCAAATCTTTCCATATTTGAGTCAAACCCGACTCAGCTGCAGCCTGAGTCCATAACCTAGTCGGTTGGATCTTTCCGACCAACTCTTTACGTCCACATCTCTTCATCACATCTCGGAACCATGTAGCCACGTCCATGCACTCCTTGCGCACGTGCAAACATCTTCCAATGATGTCCATGATACCTTCGCATGCATTGTTCTTGATTCAATCATGTTGCGCAACCTCCTGATCAGCTCAACCACAATTCCTCCTGAATTTGGTTGTTGGAACCTCATCTCCTCCCTGACACTAGTCCAATGTATACCATCACCAGCCATGTCTTGAACTCAAGCAACACCTGGAATAAACAACCAATCCATACGAGCCCAAGTCCTCGACTTTACTCAAGTTAGTTCCGAACACAACACCTTACGTGAGAACCTCACATAAGCATGTTGCAAAACCACAGTAACACGATATCGTCCTTGTCAACCAAAAACGCACCAAAAACTTAGTAAAAGAATACTAAGCAAACTTTCCAACAATGTATAGCAAGTTCGAAACATTTCACATTACAAGCAGGAACATTGTGATCAAGCTCCAAACCTAGCCAAAGCTAACCGAAGCTTGAACTGGAGCTTACCAAAGCTAGTACAACCTAGCGCTGGAGCTTACCAAAGCTAGTCGGACCTAGCGCCGGAGCTAACCAAAACTAGTCGGACCTAGCGCCGGAGCTAACCAAAACTAGTCGGAATAGTCATCCCAAAAGTCGGAGCTAGAGAAACATGTTGGAGCTAACCAACATAAGTCAGTCCTAGCAAAAACATATCGGAGCTTAACAAAGACATGCTGGAGCTATCAAAGATATGTCGGATCTATCAAAGACATGCTGGAGCTAAAGACAAAGCTCACCTGAGCTACCTAAAAAAACATGTTGAACCTTGACAAAGAAGTCGGACCAAGTGAAAACAAGTCGGACCTTACGGCAGACCTTGCCGAAGCTCGGAGCTAGAGTCTGACCTTGCTGTTATGGCAGCATTCAAAACTTTTATTATCAAAGCCAATGTATTCAGCACACATAGGTCTCACAATCTCCCCCTTGATGAATAAATCGGCAACACCATTTAAATTCCGAACATTGGCATGAAAAGTTTTGAGAACAATTTTCCCCCTTTCTGAAAATCAAATGAGATAGAAATAAATTTCTCCCCCTATACATATTTCTCCCCCTTGCATAATTCACCATATTATCTCTCCCCCTTTGACAATGTATTCAGCAAGGTTCAAAAGAGAAATTTTAGTTGTTATGAGCATATTATAACAGATACATATAAAACAAAGCTCATCCAAGTCATACTATCAAGTAACTTACACTATCACAACGATGAGATACATAAAGTAGTGTAAGCCATGCTAGAGATCAAATGTAATTTTCAATTTAAGCAAGTCATGATCTCACAAACTTAACTATTTCAAAACCTGAAAGCATGACACTTGTTGCTACATTTTATAATTTTTCAAAGCACAAATTAGATCATATGATATTTGCAAGAGATTATATGCGCATTTGCCTTATTCTAACCAACCAAGCCAAGCCTATGTCATTTGACAATCAGAAGCTTAAAGACATGGTTTTAGTCATATACAACTTCTTCCAAGTTCATATCTAAGTGCAATGATAAGCCATCTCAAAAGAATAAGTGTGATGCATGCATATTCTCTTGATCTTTTTTCAATTTATATTTGTTCATAAAACTCAACATGTGAGTTGATTACTTGATTAATTCTTTATGATTAAAAGCACTTGTGAGCATGCAACAAGTTCAAAACAGCAAGAAAGTTCGACCATGACCGGATTTAGTGTAAGTAATTATTCTAATTACTAGACATGGCAAAAACTACAAAATGTATACCACGAGTAATGTAGTAAGAACTTTCAGCATGTAAAAGGAATCACAAAGTCATATATGTATGAAATACTATGCTCATATTATTTTAATTTCAGATTCACATATAGACTTCTCAAGTTTGAAAACTCCCCCTCAATGTAAGCAATGAGGATGCGAATGAAACAAAAATGAGTGAAATCCAAAGGTTTTGTGAAAATGTCAGCCAATTGTTGTTCGGTATCTACATGGTGAAGCACAATGTTTCCTTTTTCAACATTATCACGGAGAAAGTGATACCTAATATCAATGTGCTTAGTTCTAGAATGTTGCACAGGGTTTTTAGCAATGCAAATGGCACTATGGCTATCACAAAACGGTGGAACACTATCTAGATCAACCTCATAGTCCTTAAGTGTTTGAACAATCCAAAGAATTTGTGAGCAAGCACAAGCAGCAGCTACATATTCAGATTCGGCTGTGTATTGTGCAACTGAATTTTGTTTTCTAGAGGACCAAGCAATAAGTGGATTACCAAGAAAATGACAAGCACCGGAAGTACTTTTCCTATCAATCCTACAACCTCCAAAATCAGCATCGGAAAAAGCTTTCAAAGTAGCGGTTGAGGAAGAAGGAAGAAAAATGTCAAATTCTTGAGTTCCATGTAAGTACCTGAGAATCCTTTTGACCGCTTGACGATGTGAAGCACGTGGGGAGGCTTGAAACCGTGCACAAAGACATACGCTAAATTGTATGTCCGGTCTTGATGCCGTGAGGTACAAAAGTGATCCAGTCATGCTTCTATATTCTTTTTTATCCACGGGTTCACCATCTTCATCAAGTTTAAGTGTTGTTGCTGTTCCCATTGGTGTCCGAAGAGGCTTGCTGTTGTCCATGTTGAAGCGCCTTAGGAGGTCTTTTGTATACTTCGTTTGATGCACAAAGATACCCTGTAACACCCTCATTTTCATGCATCATGCCCTACATGCACTCATATACATGTTTAACATTAACCCATAACAAGAGGAACAAGTTTAAAATTTATTTGGAGCAAAACCGCACTTAAAAATGTAGGAAAGTGCGGACTAGTCCGGTTTTGCTGAGGACTAGTCCGATTTCTCTCTGTCTAAAAACGGACTGGTCCGTTTTTGCTGCGGATTAGTCCGTTATTTGCCGCTGGAAAACTTCGAACTTGTCCGATCTTGTGCGGACTAGTCCGATGTTCCATGAATCCTTGAAAATTTGCTAAGTCCCTGGACTTTTCCGGACTAGTCCGGTGTTCCAGCGGACTTGTCCATTTTCCTTTCTGACTAAGATCGGACATGTCCGATTTTAGGCCAGACTTGTCCGATTTTCTCTCTGGACGACTTCGGACTAGTCCGGTCCTGTCCGGACTTGTCCGATATTTCGTGACTCCGAGATTGACCTTTTGTTGTACGACTTGTTTCTTGGGTTTCACGTCAAGTGGGCCTAGGGACGTCGTGCCCAACTCTTTGAGAGCCCATGTGGGACTCTAAACCGGCCTCTACTCATCCCAAAACTCGAAATCCATCTAACCCTAGCCTCCACCCCTATATAAACAACCCCACCCCTTGGTTTGACATCTATTTGCCACTTTTCCACCCACCCAAACCCTAGTTCGTGGGGAGCCACCATCAAGGAGGGAGGAGAAGATCCCAAACAAGAAGAAGAAGAGGAGGAAACGAAGGAGGATCAAGATCTCCACCAAGTTTCGTCCTTCACCACCAATTCATCTCCAAGTTCATCACCAACCCTAGATCATCAAGATCCAAGTGTTACCTCCAAGTTTCTTGGTTCATCGGAGTTCTAAACACCTGGTATACCTTCTATTCTCTTTTCCTTATGTGAATTCAACCCCTAATATCCAAATTCACATCAATCTAGAAAACCCTAATCTGCTGATCTCGTCAAGTGCGGACTTGTCCGGTCCCTAGCGGACTAGTCCGATCTTTCTGGTTAAATCGTGTTGAATTAATTCTAAAATTTGATCTAATCGACCCCAAACCTGTATAAACTTGTTAAAATCTATTAGAGCTAGTTAGTGATCATTAAAAGCAATCTAGTAACAAGTTATACCTTGCATTTGCATCAATCATGCATGTCATGACATATCGAGTAATATTTGTGCACTCTTTGATTGTGTTTCCTGTCTTGTATGTTTATTGTGTGGATTAGACGGATTTACGCTAGAGAGTGCCACGGAGGATCTACAACATCAAGAGTTTGAAGGCTTTGACCCTAATCAACAGCAAGAGCAAGGCAAGTGTCCTTGAAGCATATTGATCCTGTTTTAAAATAAATGTTTTGTTTGCAAAACTGCATGCTTGTGTCAAATTGATGGGAAATCCTATGGTAGGAATTTTACTAGTTTTGTTTGACCACCCTTGTCACCTGGAATTTATGGTAGAGAGACGGGAAGGGTTTTTACCTTTTTGCTTCGCTTAATCAACTGGGATGGAAAACAACTATATCACTCAATTTACTTATGCATGGATGAGATTATGGTTAACATGAACTGGTTAAACATGGTATGGTAATGGATGATCTAAGCAAGCCTGGTATGTGGATGGGTTGGATGTTAAGGTGGTTTGCTTGCTTTAGATCTAAGGACCGGTTCATGCGAGAATAAGCCAGGACTACAGTGCCACCACGAGGCCAAGTATGGGTGCGGTGTAGCTGATTAATTAGGGCTTTGCTAGTGCTGTTTGGACCATTGTGAATGCTCGGGGAAGGGGTAGTCGGATTGGGTTTGTTGATGATTGGTGGGACTACCCTGGGATCCGAATGGCTCAAGAGGGGGCCCTTGGTTGAAGATGTGCTCTGCGGGAGACATCGCCACCGGTGAAACCTCAGTGGGGTCTAAATAGGCTAGTAATCCCTTTGTAAAGGCTATTTTGTGATCTCTTGGCCACACACCAACGGAAGTGTGTAATGTGACCGACGGGTCATGGGCATAAGGGAGGTTCTTAGTCGTCGAAGGGTGATGAAATCACGAACACGTGGGTAAAGAGGTACAAACTCTGCAGAGTGTTAATTAAAACTATCATGATAGCCGTGCTCCCGGTTATGAGCACCTGGACAACTTCCATGATTAGAGGCAAATTGGAATTTGGGATGGTTATGGGTTGGTAATGGTTATGGCTGGTTATGAGTTTATCTCTGGTATTGAATCTGGTTATTGGCAATGGTGAAATCTGGAATTTTTGATGATGGTAATGAATTCAGATTTGGTATTATGATATTATTTATGATTATGATGGGTTTACTTCACATACATAAGATATATTGCTTTTCAAATGTTTTACTGTACTTTTCAGCACTTAGCCATTATTATTGTCGTCGTTTGAATAAGCCACATGTCATACTTTCCACACTTGCTGAGTACGACATGTACTCACTCTTGCAATCCCCCCCCCCAACAGTTGCAGGTCAGGATTGGGAGTTTAATGGTGATAATGCGGAGTTCTAGGCCGTGTCTATCGTCAGCTTTGCCTGTGGTGTTGATTGGAGCTGCGCATACATACCCTGTCGCTTATGCTGCTTAGTTTGCTTAATTAGTTTATTTCTGCTGCATTAGTTGAACTTGTCATTAATATTTATTAGAGCTTGTATTCGAGGATAATATGGCTTGTGTAATAAAATTTGGTTAATTAATCTTGTTCTGTGGTAATTTTCTGTATACTCTTTTGTGATTGCACTCGTGTATGTGTGATGAACATCCTGGGCACACATATGCATTAGCTTGGTTCATTTTCGGAACCGGGCGTCACAGATTGGTATCAGAGCCACAGGTTGACCGTAGGATGCAGCCTAGATAGAATGGACACTTTAGAGCACATAGGAGCACTCAGGAATCGATGTGTTTTCGCTTGAAGTGCTGTTTGCTATATATATTGCTTGCTTGTGTGCTTAATAGAGGATTTTGGGATGCTTTAGCATTGCCATGTCCACCTAGGCTAGTGTAGCTAGTTGTTTAGTTTCATATCCCTTGATGCATATAGTTGGGCGTTTTCTAATTCTTACCTATTGCCCTTCTTCAGATGGTGAGGACTCGCAACCAGAGGGATGGCAATGATGAGGAGGAGAACAATGGAGTGCCTCAGAACAACAATGGACAAGGACCTGCCCAAGGAGCTATTAATATTGAGCAGCTTTTGGCCATGCAAAACCAGCTCATGCAGACCATGATACAGACTATGGGACAGCTGCAGGCTGGCAACATCAACAATCAGCCCCACATGCCTCCACCGCCACCCCCACCTCCTCATAACCGATTGGGAGAGTTTATGAGGACTAGGCCGCCAACCTTTGCTCAAGCCGCAGACCCTATGGATGCGGACGATTGGCTCAAGTCCGTGGAGAAGAAGCTGGCTATTGTCCAATGCAGTGACCGGGAGAAGGTCTTGTTTGCTTCTCATCAACTAGTTGGAGCAGCTGCAGATTGGTGGGATTCTTATTGCAATGCTCATGAGAACCAAGAGAGAATTACTTGGGCCGAATTCAAGGAAAATTTTCGTTCTCATTACGTGCCCGAGGCTGTTATGATATTGAAGAGGCAAGAATTTGAGAACTTGAGACAAGGAAAATCAAGCGTGAGTGAATATCTCAATAAGTTCACTCAACTCTCAAGATATGCGCCTGAGGATGTTAGCCGGGACAGCCGGAAGCAATACTTGTTCATGAGGGGATTGAACAATACGATCCAAGTGCAATTGCTCAACTGTGATTATTTCAATTTTCAGAAGCTTGTGGACAAAGCAATTGTGGTTGAGAACAAGATCCGTGAGATGGAGCAAGAAATCAAGAGGAAGGCGCCATATCAAGGACAACAACAAGGAAGTAATGTGCGCCCTCGCTTTGCGCCGCCCAATGCGCCTCATTACAGCTCCTCTATTCCTGCTCAGCGCCCTAGTTATGCACCATGCCCAACTCAGTTTGTGCAGCAGCGCCCTGTTATGCAAGCACCTAGGCCTCCAATGCCTTATGCACCTCGTGCTGATTTTCCTGGAGCCAATGTTCAAAACCAAGCTCGTCCCAATAATTCTGGTGGAGTTAAGAAGTGCTATACTTGTGGAGAAGCTGGACACTTTGCGAATCAATGTCCTAAGTCAGGCCTTGGTCAAGGAAGCAATGCATCGAGGCAAAACCCAAGACCTAATGGAGGACAGCCACAAGGAAGCCGTGGACAGCAAAATTTTGCTCGTGGCAACGTGAACCATGTCTCTACGGAGGATGCTCAACAAGCGGATGACGTGGTCATTGGTATATTTCTCGCCAACTCCAATCCCGTGACTATGTTATTTGATTTTGGAGCATCGCATTCATTCATTGCATCGAAGTATGTTGCCAAGTATAGTTTGCCTATCTCTCATATGAAGTTTACTCTGTTGGTTAAGTCTCCTGGAGGAGAGATGAGGACAAATATAGTATGTCCAAAAGTAAGCCTTAGAATAAGGGGGGTAGACTTCTCCGCCAACCTCATTGTTTTAGATTCTCAAGGGTTGGATATTATACTTGGTATGGACTGGTTGAGGAAGCACAATGGAGTTATTGAATGTGCCACAAAGACGGTGAAGTTGACTAATGAAGAAGGGATCACCGTAGAATTTGAAGCATCTCAAACCGCACCGAAGCAATTGGAATTGAATCATATGGACGGTGCCGCAATTGAGGAGATTCCGGTTGTATGTGAATTTTTGGATGTGTTTCCGGATGAGTTGCCAGGTATGCCACCCGATCGAGACATTGAGTTTGTTATTGATTTAATACCTGGAACTGCACCTATAGCTAAGAGGCCGTATAGGATGCCTCCTAAGGAATTAGAAGAGCTCAAGAAGCAAATTCAAGAGCAATTAGAGAAGGGTTTTATTCGCCCTAGCTCTTCACCTTGGGGAGCGCCCGTTCTATTTGTGGAGAAGAAGGACGGATCCCAAAGGATGTGCGTGGATTACCGAGCTCTCAACGAGGTAACAATCAAGAACAAGTACACCTTGCCACGCATAGAAGACTTGTTTGATCAGATGAAGGGTGCTTGTGTATTCTCTAAGATTGACTTGAGGTCGGGATACTTTCAAATGAAGATTAGACCATCGGACATACCCAAGACAGCTTTTAGGACACGGTATGGATCTTATGAGTACACCGTGATGTCTTTTGGATTGACAAATGCACCTGCCTACTTTATGTACCTCATGAATAAGGTCTTCATGGAGTACTTAGATAAGTTCGTTGTGGTGTTTATTGATGATATTATGATCTACTCGAAGGATGAGAAGGAACATGAGGAACACTTGAGGCTTACGCTGCAGAAATTGAGGGAGCATCAATTGTATGCCAAGTTCAACAAGTGCCAGTTTTGGTTGAAAGAGGTGCCATTTTTGGGTCATATAATCTCAGGAGGAGGAGTATCGGTTGACCCCGGAAAAGTGAGAGACGTGTTGAAGTGGGAACCACCGCAAAACGTCAAGGAAATTCGGAGTTTTCTTGGGATGGCTGGATATTACCGTCGATTCATCAAGGACTTTTCCAAGATAGCCAAGCCTATGAAGGAGTTGCTAACGAAGGGAAAGGCATTCCAATGGACTGAAGCTTGTCAGGATAGATTTGAGGAGTTAAAGAAGCGGTTGACAACAGCCCCAGTTTTGGTATTGCCGGATGTAAGCAAGAGTTTTGACATTTATTGCGATGCATCAAGACAAGGGCTTGGATGTGTATTGATGCAAGAAGGTCAAGTGGTCGCCTATGCGTCAAGGCAATTGAAGAAACATGAGCAGAATTACCCAATACATGATTTAGAACTTGCAGCCGTGGTACATGCATTGAAGATTTGGAGACACTATATTCTTGGACATAGGTGTGAAATTTACACGGATCACAAGAGTTTGAAGTTTATTTTCACACAAACGGATCTGAACTTGAGGCAACGAAGATGGTTAGAGCTCATCAAAGATTATGATTTGGGATCAACTATCATCCGGGAAAAGCCAATGTAGTGGCCGATGCTTTGAGTAGAAAGGGAGTAAGCTATCAACTTACGGTTCGAGAGTTACCATTCGAGTTATGTAAGGACTTTGAACGGTTGAACCTCGGGTTTGTAAATGAGATGGAGATGATGGAGTTAAACCCAACCTTGGAGCAAGAAATTCGACAGGCACAAACCACAGATGAGGAGATCAAGGAAAGAACCGAAGAAGGGAGAGAATTCAGATTTGACAAGGATGAGCATGGTACCTTATGGCTTGGAAAGAGGATCGTTGTGCCTAATGTAAAACATATTCGGGAGACAATATTAAAGGAGGCACATGACTCGCCCTACTCGATTCACCCCAGATGTACGAAGATGTACAAGGACTTGAAGGCTTGCTATTGGTGGGATAGCATGAAAAAGGACATAGCTGAGTATGTAGCGTTATGTGATGTGTGCCAACGAGTCAAGGCGAAACATCAAAGGCCAGCTGGACTATTGCAACCGTTGAAGATTCCGGAATGGAAGTGGGAAGAAATTGGTATGGACTTCATAGTTGGGTTACCGCGTACTCAGTCCGGGTATGACTCAATTTGGGTAATTGTGGATCGCTTAACAAAGTCAGCTCATTTTGTCCCTGTGAAGACCAAGTATACAGCTGCACGATTGGCCGAAATATACATGGATCATATTGTGTGTCGACATGGAGTCACTAAGAAGATAGTCTCGGATAGAGGTTCTCAATTTACCTCCAGATTTTGGCAAAAATTGCATGAAGCTTTGGGAACGAGGTTGAATTTTAGTTCAGCTTATCATCCTCAAACGGATGGACAAACCGAGAGGACCAATCAGATTTTGGAGGACATGTTAAGAGCTTGTGCTTTAAAGCATGGGAAAAGTTGGGACAAAAGCTTGCCATACGCAGAATTTTCATACAACAATAGTTACCAAGCAAGCTTGAAAATGTCACCATATGAAGCGCTTTATGGGAGGAAGTGTAGGACACCTTTATTCTGGAATGAGGTAGGAGAAACTCAAGTATTTGGTCCGGATGTGTTGCAAGAAGTCGAAAAGCAAGTCAAAATAATTCGTGAAAACTTGAGGGCTGCCCAATCGAGGCAAAAAGGCTATGCGGATAATAGGAGAAGGAAATTAGCCTTTGAAATAGGAGATTTTGTTTACCTCAAGGTGTCACCTATGAGAGGTCATAAGAGGTTTAACATAAGAGGCAAGCTCGCACCTCGTTATATTGGACCATTCAAGATTTTGGACAAAAGAGGAGAAGTAGCATATAAGTTGGAGATGCCAGCTCATCTTTCAGATGTGCATGATGTCTTTCATGTTTCCCAGCTCAAGAAGTGCTTGAGAGTACCGGAAGAACAAGTGCCAATGGAAGAATTGGAACTAGAGGAAGATTTGACGTATGTCGAGCAACCGGTCAAAATCTTGGAAACCAAGGAGAGAGTCACAAGGAACAAGGTGATTCGATGGTGTAAAGTCCAATGGAAGCACCATACCGAAAAAGAAGCAACTTGGGAGCTAGAAGATGATCTCAAGAAGGAATTTCCCTATCTCTTCTCTTCCGCGTCGAATCTCGAGGGCGAGATTCATTTTAAGGGGGGTAGGTTTGTAACACCCTCATTTTCATGCATCATGCCCTACATGCACTCATATACATGTTTAACATTAACCCATAACAAGAGGAACAAGTTTAAAATTTATTTGGAGCAAAACCGCACTTAAAAATGTAGGAAAGTACGGACTAGTCCGGTTTTGCTGAGGACTAGTCCGATTTCTCTCTGTCTAAAAACGGACTGGTCCGTTTTTGCTGCGGATTAGTCCGATATTTGCCCCTAGAAAACTTCGGACTTGTACGATCTTGTGCGGACTAGTCCGATGTTCCATGAATCCTTGAAAATTTGCTAAGTCCCTGGACTTTTCCGGACTAGTCCGGTTTTCCAGCGGACTTGTCCGTTTTCCTTTCTGACTAAGATCGGACTTGTCCGATTTTAGGCCAGACTTGTCCGATTTTCTCTCTGGACGACTTCGGACTAGTCCGGTCCTGTCCGGACTTGTCCGATGTTTCGTGACTCCGAGATTGACCTTTTGTTGTACGACTTGTTTCTTGGGTTTCACGTCAATTGGGCCTAGGGACGTCGTGCCCAACTCTTTGAGAGCCCATGTGGGACTCTAAACCGGCCTCTACTCATCCCAAAACTCGAAATCCATCTAACCCTAGCCTCCACCCCTATATAAATACCCCCACCCCTTGGTTTGACATCTATTTGCCACTTTTCCACCCACCCAAACCCTAGTTCGTGGGGAGCCACCATCAAGGAGGGAGGAGAAGATCCCAAACAAGAAGAAGAAGAGGAGGAAACGAAGGAGGATCAAGATCTCCACCAAGTTTCGTCCTTCACCACCAATTCATCTCCAAGTTCATCACCAACCCTAGATCATCAAGATCCAAGTGTTACCTCCAAGTTTCTTGGTTCATCGGAGTTCTAAACACCTGGTATACCTTCTATTCTCTTTTCCTTATGTGAATTCAACCCCTAATCTCCAAATTCACGTCGATCTAGAAAACCCTAATCTGCTGATCTCGTCAAGTGCGGACTTGTCCGGTCCCTAGCAGACTAGTCCGATCTTTCTGGTTAAATCGTGTTGAATTAATTATAAATTTGATCTAATCGACCCCAAACCTGTATAAACTTGTTAAAATCTATTAGAGCTAGTTAGTGATCATTAAAAGCAATCTAGTAACAAGTTCTACCTTGCATTTGCATCAATCATGCATGTCATGACATATCGAGTAATATTTGTGCACTCTTTGATTGTGTTTCCTGTCTTGTATGTTTATTGTGTGGATTAGACGGATTTGTGCTAGAGAGTGCCACGGAGGATCTACAACATCAAGAGTTTGAAGGCTTTGACCCTAATCAACAGCAAGAGCAAGGCAAGTGTCCTTGAAGCATATTGATCCTGTTTTAAAATAAATGTTTTGTTTGCAAAACTGCATGCTTGTGTTAAATTGATGGGAAATCCTATGGTAGGAAGTTTACTAGTTTTGTTTGACCACCCTTGTCACCTGGAATTTATGGTAGAGAGACGGGAAGGGTTTTTACCTTTTTGCTTCGCTTAATCAACTGGGATGGAAAACAACTATATCACTCAATTTACTTATGCATGGATGAGATTATGGTTAACATGAACTGGTTAAACATGGTATGGTAATGGATGATCTAGGCAAGCCTGGTATGTGGATGGGTTGGATGTTAGGTGGTTTGCTTGCTTTAGATCTAAGGACCGGTTCATGCGAGAATAAGCCAGGACTACAGTGCCACCACGAGGCCAAGTATGGGTGCGGCGTAGTTGATTAATTAGGGCTTTGCTAGTGCTGTTTGGACCATTGTGGATGCTCGGGGAAGGGGTAGTCGGATTGGGTTTGTTGATGATTGGTGGGACTACCCTGGGATCCGAATGGCTCAAGAGGGGGCCCTTGGTTGAAGATGTGCTCTACGGGAGACATCGCCACCGGTGAAACCTCAGTGGGGTCTAAATAGGCTAGTAATCCCTTTGTAAAGGCTATTTTGTGATCTCTTGGCCACACACCAACGGAAGTGTGTAATGTGACCGATGGGTCATGGGCATAAGGGAGGTTCTTAGTCGCCGAAGGGTGATGAAATCACGAACACATGGGTAAAGAGGTACAAACTCTGCAGAGTGTTAATTAAAACTATCATGATAGCCGTGCTCCCGGTTATGAGCACCTGGACAACTTCCATGATTAGAGGCAAATTGGAATTTGGGATGGTTATGGGTTGGTAATGGTTATGGCTGGTTATGAGTTTATCTCTGGTATTGAATCTGGTTATTGGCAATGGTGAAATCTGGAATTTTTGATGATGGTAATGAATTCAGATTTGGTATTATGATATTATTTATGATTATCATGGGTTTACTTCACATACATAAGATATATTGCTTTTCAAATGTTTTACTGTACTTTTCAGCACTTAGCCATTATTATTGTCGTCGTTTGAATAAGCCACATGTCATACTTTCCACACTTGCTGAGTACGACATGTACTCACTCTTGCAATCCCCCCCCCAACAGTTGCAGGTCAGGATTGGGAGTTTAATGGTGATAATGCGGAGTTCTAGGCCGTGTCTACCGTCAGCTTTGCCTGTGGTGTTGATTGGAGCTGCGCATACATACTCTGTCGCTTATGCTGCTTAGTTTGCTTAATTAGTTTATTTTCGCTGCATTAGTTGAACTTGTCATTAATATTTATTAGAGATTGTATTCGAGGATAATATGGCTTGTGTAATAAAATCTGGTTAATTAATCTTGTTCTATGGTAATTTTCTGTATACTCTTTTGTGATTGCACTCGTGTATGTGTGATGAACATCCTGGGCACACATATGCGTTAGCTTGGTTCATTTTCGGAACCGGGCGTCACATACCCTCCTTGGTTTGCTTGATTTGCAGCCCAAAAGAGTATGTGAGTTCTCCTATCATGCTCATCTCAAATTCTGAACTCATCATAGCTGAAAACTTGGACACAAGATCATGAGAAGCACGACCAAAGATAATATCATCCACATACAGTTGAACGAATAATGAGTGATTGCCATGCTTAAGCACAAAAAGAGTTTTATCAACCTTGGCCATGGTAAACCCCTTTTCAAGTAAGAATGTTTTTAACCTATCATACCATGCTCTAGGGGCTTGTTTGAGACCGTACAAGGCTTTGGACAGTTTGTAAACATGATTAGGAAAATCTGAATTTTCAAAACCCGGAGGTTGTTTGACATAAACCTCCTCATCTATGTGGCCATTAAGAAAAGCACTTTTAACATCCATTTGATATAGCTTAAAACCTTTAGATGCCGCAAAAGCTAACAAAATTCTTATGGCTTCTAATCTAGCAACAGGAGCAAAAGTTTCATCAAAATCTAGACCTTCAACTTGAGTGAAACCTTGAGCAACCAGCCTAGCCTTATTCCTAACCATAACCCCATCCTCACTTTGTTTATTTTTAAACACCCATTTAGTTCCAATTAAAGTGTGACCTTGAGGTGGAGATGCAAGTTTCCAAACATTATTTCTTTCAAAATTTTCTAACTCTTCTTGCATGGCAATAATCCAAGATTCATTAGTGAGTGCGTGTGATATATCTTTGGGTTCAAAAGAAGCAACAAAAGCAGAATGAGCATGAGAGTTTGGATCGCAAAACCTGGACCGTGTAACTCGTTCATGCAAGCTTCCAATAATCTGTTGTGGAGGATGAATTTTGAGAATTCGGAGGGGAGTGGACACTTCACAAGCTTCTTCTTCTTCATGTTCATCACAAATCGATGAGCTTGTGACTTGAGGAGGATCTGGACCAGTAATGGTGGTCGTTGGTGCTGGCTAAGAATCAAAATCAAGAGCTCGAACAATGTCATTAGCTGCTGAATTTTCAGGCAGCAGCTCCACCTCTTCCTCATCTTCAACAAAAATGCTCTCCCCCTGCGGATATGGATCTGGACCTGTAATGTTTGAGCTAGTACATGGGCTAGTTTCATCAAAAGACACTTCACAAGTCTCCACAATTTTGTTAGTGTCAAGTAAAAGCACACGGTAGCCTCTAGTATGAGATGGATAACCAAGAAACATGCCATCAATGGATCTAGGTTCAAATTTATCAAGATTACCATGTTTCTTAACAAAGCATTTGCAACCAAAGACCCAAAAGTGTGTAACACTAGGCCTATGTCCAAACCGGAACTCATATGGGGTTTTACCTAGCTTAGCGCGCAAGAAAATACGATTTAAGATATAACAAGCGGTTGCAATCGCATCAGCCCAAAATTTCCTAGGAGTTTGATATTCATCAAGCATAGTCCTAGCCATCTCAACTAAGGTTCTGTTCTTTATTTCTACAACATCGTTTTGTTGAGGTACATATGGTGATGAAAATTGGTGATCTATTCCATTTTCAGCACAAAAGTGATCAAAAGATTGATTTTTAAATTCAGTTCCGTTATCACTTCTAATTGCTTTTAAAGATCCTAGGTGATTAATTGATAATCTAAGAAATAAAGTTCTAAAGTGACTAAAAGCTTCATTCTTAGATGCCATAAAGTAAACCCAAGAGTATCTAGAATAATCATCAACAATAACAAGAACATATCATTTACCTCCGAAGGATTGAACACGTGGAGGTCCTACGGTGTCAAGGTGCAAAAGTTGACCCAGTTCAGTTGTCATGATCATTGTGAGAGGAGTATGTGAACCTACAACCATCTTAGTATGTCTACAAGAAGAGCACACAATTTCTTTGTCCCCTTTAAGCTTAGGCAGCCCACGTATGCGATCAATAGCACTAACACGCGTTAGGTGATCAAAGCCTATGTGACCAAGTCTACGATGCCAAAAATATAAGTCCTTTGAATCATTAGCAACTAGACACCTATGCTTAGAGGAAGACATATCAAAATCAGCTTTAAAAACTCTTCCAAACCGAGACATGTTAAAAATAAGTTCACTATTTGAACCTACAACTTTGCAGCAGTTTTTATTGAAAATAATTTCCAGATTTTCATCTAGCAATTGTGAAACAGAAAGCAAGTTGTATTTCAAATTTTTGACAAGTGTCACATCCTTCAAAGTGTAGTGATCATTTACTCTAACCGAACCCTTAGCAATTATAGGAGTTGAAGAATTATCGGCAAAAGTAACATTCTCTACATGTGACACAAAAGAGAGTGAGGAGAACTAATCTTTGTTACCGGTCATGTGGGCGTGAGCAACCTGAATCCACAATCCAAATGTTCTCCTTTCTCAAACGTGTAACCTACATAGAAGCACAATACGTCGATGACTCAATACTGGGGTTAGTCAAAAGGCATTTAGGAATCCAGTACTGAGTCACACGACGTGCAGCAGGAAAAACATGCGAAAGCTAAGATAAAACAGCAGGTTTACGAGTCAAAGTTTGAGGTTTTTTAGTCTTAACTACTGACCTATAAGATGTTACTTGAGTAGCACAAAAATCAGTAGCTCCGGAGGCAAAAAAAGAAGGTCCGGAGGTAAACTTTGAATGTTTTTGACTCATAACAGTAGGTTGCATGTTCCTGGTTTTCGGTTTAATATGTGCAGCAAGTTTTGCATGAAAGTTATAAGATCTAGCAATCATTCTTTCCCTTTTCTGTTGTTTAGTTAGTCTATAACAAAAATCTATGACATGACCATCTCTACCACAGTATGTACAATGAAATTTAACTTTGTGTTCATGTCTAGATGAGCAAACAATATTTTTATTTGAAACCGAATGAGACAACACCCCTACAGATTTGAAAACCACTTCTTTTTGTTTAGGAACTGTTTGAATCAAACCACTTCCTAATGACTTTACAATTTTAGGTTGATGTGCCTTAGCATGAGCATGAGAATCAAAACCTAAACCAGTTTTATCTTTGCAAGACCTGGAAGAATTCAGCAGCAAGTTTAGGTGCTTATTCCCATTACAAAACCGATCTAATGTCCTATGCATGTTATCAAGTTTATCGGACAAATCAAGACAATTTTTACATGAAGTTTTTCCTTTTAATTTGCAATTGGAACAATATTTAACTTTATGAGAATGTAAAGCATTATTCAATATTGAAATTTCATTCATAGCATCTTTTAGTTTCTTTTCAAGATCATCACAACTAGAATAATGCAAATCAATTGTAGAACAAGAAGCATCTTTTAAGTTTCCAATGTCAAGTGCAGCAAGCTTTTTGTTCTTTTCAATTTCAAGTTCAAGTCTATCTAGAGTGGAGGAGTGTGCAATTCTTAGTGTGGACAATTGTTCATAGATTAAATCACATGAGGGACAAGAATCATCACTAGGAATCAAGGTTTTCAAACGGTTGATTTCAGATTCTAGTGATTCAATTTTAGCAGCGTTATCCCTAAGCTTTTTGTCCTTTTTCTTAACAATAATAGTTGCATCACACATTTCATTATAGGTAGAACATACCTCATCGTCGTCACTGTTGTGTTCTGCATCCTCCTGACTTGATCTTGATCTTGTTTTGCCCGCCATGAAGCATAAGTTAGCCAAATCATCTTCATCTTCATCACTTCCAATGTCCACGTCGCTTGATCCAAGTTCCTGAAGTGCGAAGATAAAACTGTTCACCAGTTGGTGACCTGTAAAGCCCTTCTTCTTCTTCTTATCATTTGTTGAGGAGTGCTTCGTCCTTGATTGTTTTTCTTCTCGAAAAGTAGAACCTGAAAGGTTAGGGCATTCTGTACGAAAGTGTCCTGTCTTACCACATTCGAAGCATCGTTGAGGTCTAGAGCTTCCTCTTCTTCTAGTTCTCACATTTTGCAATGCTTTTGAGAACCTAGTAGAGAGAAGTGCTAGCTCCTCCTTTGGAAATTCCTCAATCTGCTCTAGGGTTAGTGAGGACAACAAAGCAAGAGTATTGCAAGTTGATGATTGGCCGAAGCTAGGCATATCATGTTGTGAGACAAATGCAATAGACTTATTTGGATTCTTACGTGATAAGATGTCAATTTCATGAGTTTTGAGTTTAGAGTAAAGAACATCTAAAGTAAGTGTACTCATGACAGTAGATTCACGAATAGATGTAACTTTCATCTCCCAGATTTACATGTCTAATGCACTAAGAAGCTGCTTAGCATTTTCAGCATCAGAAAAATTGACGTTGACACTACGCAAGTTACTGAGAATTTTGTTAAAGCGAGCAAAGAGATCATCGATGGACTCACCGGATTGCATCTCGAAGCGCATGTATTTTTTCTTGAACATGTCTTGCCTTACCTCCTTGATCGCATTGGATCCTTCGTGATAGTCACAAAGTGCTCCCCATACATCATATGCTGATCGGAGATGTGCAATGCGGTCGAAGTCGCTCTGAGTGAGTCCTTGGATGATCATGTTTCGGGCTTTGTTGTTGTTGTCGACGTCCCGTAGGTTTGTAGCCGTAACTTGATCGTTAGGTGGCACTTCGTAAGGCTTGTACACCTTCTTCCATATTGCAAAGCCTTGCGCTTGGATGAAAGCCTCCATGTGTGCCTTCCAAACCTGACAATCAATACCAGCAAACATACAATGTTTGGCGGAGTATTTCTCCATGATGATTAGTCAAAAACACGTGTAAATCATAATGATTGGAGCACCATGGCTCTGATACCAATTGTAGGATCGAATAGCACGTCAAAATCTACCATATGGGGGTGAATGGTAGATTTAAAAATCTTATGCTGCGGAAATAATTAAATCCCAACCCCTTCGGCAGAAAAACAATCTGTTAAAGAAATCATGTGTGAGACTAATGTAAACGTATTTAATCGTGACAAAAGTGATATATATAAGAGAGAATCAAGTCACGAATACAACACAACAAGAATCACTCAAATCCGTCAAGAGAAACTCAAGTTACGATTGAAAGATCGAACAAAGGTCAATCTGTCCTACCCGAGAAAACAGTTGTGGAATGCTGCAAAGAAACTCGTGTAGATCAGAAACCACAAATCCAATGACCTTGAAATTTTGACAAATGATAGATAATCAAGTTGTAAAGACAACCCGAAAAGAATAACATCAATTGGATCAGTAAAACTTGAGTTATGATAAAACCACCAACGAAAGGTAGTGCTGTCCAGAAACTCGACGAGTAAAACTTGTCTGGAACAAGTCGGACGAACAAGGCACAAAAGTTCCTTCAAACTACGAATTTATTCAATATAACACAATAGGAACAGCCCCAAAGTAGTGCACCACGAGCTCTGGGCTCCCTTGCTTATATAACCAGCTCGAAAGCCAACTCAACTCAAATCAGGAACATAATCCTACTCTGTTCACGAATCGTAACTTTCCATAACTGCTTAGGATTCTTCTATACGCAGATAGAAGCAATATTAAGACTTCCAAACACCTTAGAAACATATCCCACATTCCTAAACAACTCAAATTCGAGACCCACACGAAATCCTATCATAACCAACCCAAATCTTTCCATATTTGAGTCAAACCCGACTCAGCCGCAGCCTGAGTCCATAACCTAGTCGGTTGGACCTTTCTGACCAACTCTTTACGTCCACATCTCTTCATCACGTCTCAGAACCATGTAGCCACGTCCATGCACTCCTTGCACACGTGCAAACATCTTCCAATGACGTCCATGATACCTTCACATGCATTGTTCTTGATTCAATCATGTTGCGCAACCTCCTGATCAGCTCAACCACAATTCCTCCTGAATTTGGTTGTTGGAACCTCATCTCCTCCCTGAGACTAGTCCAATGCATCCCATCACCAGCCATGTCTTGAACTCAAGAAACACCTGCACATGAATAAACAATCAATCCATACGAGCCCAAGTCCTCGACTTGACTCAAGTTAGTTCCGAACACAACACCTTATGTGAGAACCTCACATAAGCATGTTGCAAAACCACAGTAACACAATATCATTCTTGTCAACCAAAAATGCACCAAAAACTTAGTAAAAGAATACTAAGAAAACTTTCCAACAATGTATAGCAAGTTTGAAACATTTCACATTAAAAGCAGGAACATTGTGATCAAGCTCTGAACCTAGCCAAAGCTAACCGAAGCTTGAACTGGAGCTTACCAAAGCTAGTACAACCTAGCACCAGAGCTTACCAAAGCTAGTCGGACCTAGCACCGGAGCTAACCAAAACTAGTCGGACCTAGCGCCGGAGCTAACCAAAACTAGTCGGAACTAGTCATTCCAAAAGTCGGAGCTAGAGAAACATGTCAGAGCTAACCAACATAAGTCAGTCCTAGCGAAAACATATCAGAGCTTAACAAAGACATGCCGGAGCTATCAAAGACAAGTCAGAGCTATCAAAGACATGCTGGAGCTAAAGACAAAGCTCACCTGAGCTACCTAAAAAAACATGTCAAACGTTGACAAAGAAGTAGGACCTAGTCAAAACAAGTCGGACCTTGCCGAAGCTCGGAGCTAGAGTCTGACCTTGCTGTTATGGCAGCATTCAAAACTTTTATTGTAAAAGTCAATGTATTCAGCACACATAGGTCTCACCCCCCCCCTTATGAAGCGCCGGCATCGAGTCGCCCATACCCTCGAAAGGTTCGGGATCCGCATGGATGTACCCAGCGGGATTTCATGAAACGCGGGCATCGAGCCGCGGCCTCAATTACCCATCGAAATCGGGTGTTGGGTCCCGACTTCACATTTGGAGGCGATCGGGTTTAACTCAAATCTCCCTGACGATCAGCTCACATGAGCTCGGGAACCCGACCGGCAAGGTTGATTTTCCGGGCCCTTCCCCTCCGAGCCATAATCTGCTGGTCGAAGGGGTATGACATGATTCTACCTTTTGCATGCCCGACCCTGCCGAGCCATCATTGGCATGCAGGCAAAATGTGACGTTATGTGGACGTCATCCACAACGACCAAACCATGAGTGACCCAAGGACGGCTTGTGGCTGTCTGCCACAGCGCCCATCCCCTACAAGCTACGGACGGATCATGGTAGGGGCAAGACGCAACCAGATGATCATCCACAACACCCGTCCTAGTTGAGCCGTGCATGGCTCGCGGATGGGGCATGGCACAATTCGACCCACGTTTGTGATGCCAACCCCCTTCGAACCTTGTGTGGCTCACGGATGGGGAGTGACGTAGCGCCGATGCCGAACACGATGCTACTCCATCAATATAGTGAAAGTAGTCAAGCTACGTCTCAAGCGTAACTCAAGTACATTCCTAGTCCGAAGGTCGCCATCCCCTTGGGACCTGGGACCACTCAAGACGAACCTGAGCGAGGCACGAACGACCGTTTGGCTGCTCCACAAGGGACATTTGCGAAGGTAGAGTATACCTTCGGCACCTCCAATGCTCCTATCCGAGTCCTAGCTCGGCGATTCGGCGGTAGCCCCATGTGGGGTCGCCCTCCTACCGCCCAAAATTTTAGAAGGTTCGGGATCTGCGAGAATCTGCTGAATGGAATCTAAGGGACTAGGGCATTGAGCCCTGACCTCATTTACTTTTCAAAATCGGGTGTTGGATTCCGTTTGCCCTCACAGTTGAGGGTGATCGGGTTTTGCTCGATTTCTTTCCAAAGGTAGCTCAAGCGGGCTCGGGAAGTTGACCGCTGAGGTAAGATTCTCGAGCCTACCACATCTCCATAGAGATCATATAGAATGCCTAGACAAGTGCTCTTTCAACACTTACAACCGTAAGATCTGCGCACATCAGACAATGACCGAGCGAGCCACTCGATCAGATACTCAGGAGCTACTGACAGGGTTTGGATACCTAGGTATCCATAGAATGAGCTTGGAAAGGCTGATCTTGAGTTTGCATGGTCGGGCGAGCCAGAGTCGCATCTATGGGGTCGCCCGCCCTCCCCCCTCTCTGGTTCGAGCGGTTGGGAGAGCGAGCTTCCCGACTTTGCCAGGAAAGAGCTAGAACCCGCCTAGTGGAGCCCCAACCACAGGGGTCGAGATTATGCCCATTGGGTCTCCACATGGGGGGCCGCGCCAACACCACTGCCATCCTCTACACACCCTATCCCGTCTCGTCGTGGACAGCATGGCAGCCTGGGTACCGAAGTGCTGACAGGAGGCTTGAGGTAACAGAACGAGGCAGAAGGGGCGCCTACAGGCACCACATTTTGCCCCCGCCCTGGAGCAAAGTGATAGGAATTAATGATGTAAAACCCACTTCTCATATGAGGAAAGTGGGATCAACTACGTAGTAGAAGGTCCACCCCCACCTATAAAAGTGGGTTGAAGCCGTCCTGCGCAGAAGGAGAAAAGAAGACAACCAAAAAAGAGGGATTTCACCCCCACCGTTGGAGTACTAGAACCTCTCCTCATACATGTACTCCCCCGCCATTGATAATGAGAAGAAGAGATTCCCAAACTGGACGCAGGGCATCTTGCCTAAACTAGTATACATCCTTTGTTCTAGTTGCTAGGCCGTCTCGAGTAGAACTCATGGTACATTCAGTACTCATTAGCAATCGATACGCCGATAATACTCTTGGGTGAAATGATACAGCGATACTTTTTGTGTGCTTGCAGAACTCATCTTGCTTTGGATCTAGGTTAGCCTAGTATCAAAAAGCATTTATGGCATTCATTGCTAGGATGACATGTATATGTTAAGAAATACCAACAACTCCCACAGCTAACAAAGAGTCAGGAACGACCAAAATTGGATGTAGGGTATCTTGCCTGAACCAGTATAAACCCTTTGACTTTGTAGTTAGGCCATCGGAGATGAATGCGTAGCTAAACAATTCTAGTTGATGTTTAAAATGCCAACATTGGATGTTGCAGACTAGACCTGAAGAGATGCGAAGAAGCTTGTTCTCACTAACATTGGACTTGTCAATAGTCTTGTGAATAAGTGCAGACCTGAGTAGTTTTTGCAATTAAGTCCTAGAGACCGGACTTGTCTGCCCTAGAGGCCAGACTGGTCTGGTCTAGTGAGACTTGTCTAGACTTAGCTCAGATAAGAAGTCTATGACTGACTTTGGAATAGTCCAGTATTTTTCGACTACATATTCAATGTTATACTCAACATCTCTCGCACTCCAAAAGGTTTTGTGGTTATGCTCTGTACATCATCTACACGATTAAGAAAGTGCCCAGCTTAGATTTTGTGAAGGATGTCAAGCAACGAAGACTTCAACCACATATTACCAGTCCATATCCTCCACCTTCAACTCTATCGACTTATGTGCAGCTCAGGAGGGTCCCTCTGCTCCTTCTTTATCCTGTAGGGGAACCTCTGGGGGACTTATGAAGATTCTAAAGTCCATCTTCACCTCTTGTTGTAAGGTTGAGGTGAGGACTCAACAGATAAATAAGCGGCAAGACAAGTACCTCAAGGCTATTTGTGAGAAGCTAGATATCCCTTTCTCTCATGTTGCCTCTAAGGAAGGGGACATCACTGAGTTTCCGAAGCTCACCGAGGATGAGATGGCCTTCTTCGGTTATGGCAGGGCTTCCTTGAGCGCCGCTCCTCCTGCCCGTGGACATGAAAAGAAGACGATGAGGAGTCTGGCAGCGAGTACGAGGACTAGGAGAATGACAAGGACGAGGAAAGCAAGGAGGATGAAGACTAGACTTTCTTGTAGTCTCCTTCACCTTCTTTTCCTTTTTTGGTACCTTGAAGGCATAGAGGGGAGAAAGTGGAGGGGTAGAGTATCTTTATTTGCCTATATTGATCATGGACATGTATTCATTTTAAAACTATGCGTATTTAATTTTTCTAAGACCATGTATTTGCTTTATGTCTTGAAATATGTTGAGACTATATCACTTATGCTATTTGGTCCAATATTGATGTTTATTGTCGAATGCGCAAGCTAAATATTCATAATTGTGTGATGCTTATAACGTTATTTGATTGTGATTGGATAAATGTGTCATTTGCACTATTTCATTGTCATTCTCATCACAATGTTATTCACTTATCACACATTTCCTATAGGCATCCCACCATAAACATGTTAATATGAAGAACCCCTTTGTTTTTGCATTCAATGTGCTTGTCATTCATGAATATTCTCTTATGCACAATTTTAGGGAGAGTCTCTTCATATGCACATAGTTTATTAAAAACTCATCACATATTCAAATATGGAAACTTTGATTGATTGTCATCAATCACCAAAAAGAGAGAGATTGGAAATACATTTAGGCATCCCTTGTGGGTTTTGGATGATTGAAGATGAATAATTAGAGCTGATGAGCTCTATTGAGAATAAATACAAAACCAATATAAAAATGATATGGAGTCCCTCAAAAAGGGAAAGGAAAGAAGAAAAATACGTTGAAGACTCAAGCATAGAATTAGGGTTTTATTTTGTTGAGTCAAGGAAACATCATACTATTAAGAGGGACACTACAATAAGAGGGCATAAGAATCATAATAAAGCTCAATCAATTTTAATTGAGAAAATAGTTGAGAGTTGAGCCCTTAGAACATCCCTAAGGACCTGTCCAGACTTGTTCGGGCCTGAGGATGAACTAGTATGTACACCACGAACTTTTCCGAGGTAGAACAGATATAAAAGCTCTATGTGACTTTTGACTGACACACCAAACTTTGTCCGTGTGTTGAAGACTAGTCCGCAAGAGCTCCATAGAAGCTGGTTTTGACTGATATCAAACTTGTCCAGAGGTTTCTGGACGAGTCTGGACCTGAGTAGTTTCTATGGCTAAAGTCCTGGAGATCGAACTTGTCTGCCCTAGAGATCAGACTAGTCCAATTTGTCCAAACTTGTCTGGACTTAGCCCGGACAAGAAGTCTTTTACTGACTTCACACTAATCTGACCTTTCGTGGAGTAGTCCGGATCTTAGTGACCGTTTAAACTTGAAAGTTTACATGAACACCACTTTATGATGTGGGTGGCTGTAACACCCTCATTTTCATCCATCATGCAATGCATTCACTCTCATACATGTTTAACATAATGCAACACAAAAAAGGAACAAGATTAAAATAAATTATAGGCAAAACAACAATTAAAATCTATTTGGGAGTAGACTTTTCCGGACCTGGACCCTGGACTAGTCTGGTATACCCTTCCGATCCAGTTAATTCAATTCTCTTCAGAACAACGAACTTGTCCGACACATGGTACGGACTAGTCCGAATTCATTTCTGTCCTTACCCGAACCTGTCCGATAAATTTATGGACTATTCCGATTTTGTTTTTGTTGTCCCACGGACTTGTCTGTTACATCTACGGATTAGTCCAATGAATGCTATTGGAACCTTTCAGAGTTGTCTGGTACATCACAAAATTTAGTCCGGTGTTGAAACTATACCCACATCGGACTTGTCCGGCCCCGCACCGGGCTTGTCTGGTGTATCTTTCTGTATCGAGAACGGACTTGTCCAACCAACCTATGGACTAGTCTGGTATTTAGAGTTTCGACTCAGATTCAAATTTTCCTCCACCACGAGTTATTGGGTAATTGATGGGCCCAAGAACGTCGTGCCCCACCCCTGAGGAGCCTCTGAATTCTTAAGTTCCTATAACTTTCCCAGTTTTTCCCGAGATGACTCGAAACTTGCCCCAACATGTAAAACTAAATTGTAACTAGTTAGTAAGCAATAGTAGTAACCTAATGACATGTGTTATCTCATAATTGCATCATTCATGCATATCATGGCATATTGGGTACTATATGAGCATTTATTGATTGTAATGTTTATTTCACATGATTGACGTGTGGAATAGAAGGTAATGCTCTAAAAGGTGCTTACGAGGACCTTCACCACCAGAACTTTGAAGCTCTCGATCCAAACCAGCAACCGGAGCAAGGCAAGTGTCCTTGAACATTTTGATCTTGTTTCGAATGTTTTGTTTGCAAAATTGCATGCTTGTGTGAAATTGATGGGAAACCCATGAATAGGTGTTTACTAGACTTGTATACCCATCCTTGTCGCTCGGGATTTAATGTAAAGAGTCGGGAAGGGTATTTTCTAGTTTTGCTTTGCTTTGCTCAATTGGGATTGGGGATAACCAAATGACTTAATTACGAACTAATGAACATATGAACTATGTGAATTGATGATAATGACCCTTTAGCAACATAGAACCTAGGAATCTAAGCAGCCAGTTATGTGGAATGGGTTCGAACATTTTGTTGGTTTTGCTTGCTTTAGATCTAAGGATTGGTTCGTGGAGCGACCACCTAGGATAATAGTGCCACCACAGGGTCAAGTATGGGTGCGGCTTAGCTAACTAATTACTATATTGCCAGTATTGTTCGGATCATAGGGAAGGCTCAGAGAATGGGATTTTGTTGGGTTTGCAGTGATGGCGGGATCCGAACAACACAAGAAGGAGCCCTTGGATGGATGTGCTGAGTTGGAGACATCACCCTTGATGAAACATCAATGGGTTCACACATGCTGGTAATCACTTGTAAACATTATTTTGTGATCTCTTGGACACACACCGACGGAAGTGTGAGACAGCATAATTGAGATTCCTTAGTCATCGAAAGGTGATGAAATCATAGACTTGTGGGTGAAGTGATACAACCACTGCAGAGTGTAAAACTATCATGATAGTCGTGTTCCCGATTACGAGCGACCTGGACCCTCACATGACTAGAGTTACGAACCTGAATGTTCGATAATGGTTGGAATTGGAATGGAAATTGGGATTGGGATATGGGTTTGGTAGTAATGAGTTGAATATGGACAGTTATGGATAAATATGGATGGATATGGATATAATATGGATAATCATGGTCATTTATGTCGAGATAATGGTATTCAGCGTGGTGATATTGGTACTTGTGTTATTATGGAACTTGACCTCACATAGTAATCATAAGTCACATTTTCTTACTTTTGCAACTATAATATACTTTTATGCAATTAGCCATTTATTATCAACCTTGTTCAAGCTACATGTCATATTTTCCCACACATGTTGAGTACGACATGTACTCACCCTTGCTATTGCCACACTAAAACAGCCACAAGTGACGCTTGGGAGTATCATGAGGATCATGGGAAGTACTAGGTTGCGTGCTATCGTCAACTGCCTCTGGATTGCAGTCGCACTACTTAGCTTATTTCCGCTGCAATATTTAGGGACTTGTAATCCGAGAACCATTGAATTGTTGTAATGAGGTACTTGTTTACTTATTGTGGCATGGTTAAATTCTGAATATCAATTATGAAGTTGTTGTGTATGTGTGATGAACATTCTGGACACACATATGTGTTCACTTGGTTCATTTTCAGAATTGGGTGTCACAGTGGCCCCCTCAGCACTGACAAGTCTAGTGTTCAGTTCGGACTCTAGTTGGTGGCAATGGCTAAGTATCGGGACCCCTATAAAAATTAATTCCCCAACTTTCTTGAGCCTTTATAAGCCCTCTCTCCTCCACTCTGTAGCCCTAAGAGTGATTCTTGAGGGATTTGGTGATTTTATAAGAGGAGTGAGTTCTGAAAGTTGTTCTTGAGCTCTTGATTCGAATCTCTCATTTTTTTCTTGTTGATTTTGTGTTTGTTACTCTTGGGTTCAAACCTTAGATGGCTCGAGGTGGTCCCTTGGCTCCCAACTTGTGGTAAGACTTGGGAAAGTTTGCATTACATTTGTGATTGAGAGTGGAGAATCAAGGTTGATATTTATGATCAGTCGGAGAGGGTTAGTATTGATCAAGACCCGACTCTTCATAGACTTCTCAATGTGAACGTGGGTTCCTTTGTGAAACTGAACCATAATGAAAAATTGTGTATCCATTTCTCCTTCACTTACTTGTTGATCACTATAACTGCTAGTTAGAGTTTCATCAAGCTTTATATTCCTTAACTAGATTATCTTGTTATTCCATCGTACTTTAATCTTGCAATATCATATATTAGGTTGATACTACATTATTCACACTTTTCATGATATAATTATGCTAGAACTCATCAAATCACATAGTTTGTATTTCTCCTGTGCATAAGACCGGACTACTTCGCACTCTGATCAGACTAGTCTGGAGCTCACTATCTGGCTTAGTTGAATTAAGTGCATTTCAGGTTTTATTAACCTATTCAACTCCGTCTAGTCAACTTTTAGTTGGGCGGGGGTATTTTCGAGTATCAGATCCTGTAACACGAAATATACAAAATTTATTCGGGTTTTGTGAATCCTTACCGGAAAAATGATTTAGGTTTTTGTGTTTTCGAGTTTAGATTTTATGCCCACCCCTAGTGAGGTCTAAGGCGTCGGAGCCGTCCACAACGAACGCTTATTTCTTTTTTTTTTTTTACTCTTTCTAGGAGCTCTGCTCCGACCCCTGCAATCACCGGTCTCCGATAGCAGGAAGCTCAAGGTGACGAGTTCAATCTTGCAGCAAGGATCTCAATCTCTATTTGTTTTTACATTATGTTAGTACTCTAAACTATAGCTCCCAAAATGGATCGGGTTAATCGGGCCGTTCCGAAGTCTGGTGTTTTTAGCACGGCCCAACATGGAGAGGTCTGGGTCGACTCGAAACCTGATTCGGGCCAGCCCAACATGACCCGCTTATCTATCGACCCAACAGGCCCTGTGTGTGGCCTGCGTAGCCCATGGGGGCCGATCCGGCACGGCTTGTGTTTGAACTCTTATAATATGATTTTCTAGATTTTTGCATGTATTGTTTTATTACCGGACTTCGAGCCGGCCCGACCTAAACCAACACGGCCCGTCTTAGGCCCGGCACAGCCCGACATGTGTAAAATGACCTCGGGCCATGCCTGGACCGAGGCGCATGTTCGTTGTGCCGACCTGACCCGTTGCATTTGCAGGTCATGTCGAGTCGAGCCATTCAAGGTCCGAGTCCGACATGGCCCTTTGAACAGCTATACTCTAAACGTTACCATACTCTATATTTAGAGGTAGGCTGTCATGGTTACTTTAGATGTTCCTTTTTTAAACGACTACCATGTGATTGACATATATGTCCATGTCCTATTTTAATAGTATAGCGTATAATATAGAAGAGAATGAGTCGGTAAATTGTGTTATAGAGAAGAAATACTTTAGAAGAACTGTGAAGAACAAAAAATATTCCTTTAGAAAACGAGATAGAGGGAGCACCTCCACTAGCAATGGGTGCACGGAAACATGGAGACAGTGAAGCGGTGGCCCAGCCGGACAAGACAGGTTTTTGGTAAATTTGTACATATATACTTAAGCATCTACCTATATTCCACGTGACTGAGATTTTGATGTTCATCTTCTTCAACCATTGCAACATTTCAAAATGGCTATTGCAACGTATTCAGATACTTGTTAAAACATACTATAAACATAATTATTGCAACATGTAAGGGTGCAAAGTCAGATCTGCGTATAAACATAACTTGCAATACTTCCACGATTCTGATTTTGTTGTTGTTGATTAGCGTAAAATTGAGCTAGCCAGCGACAACAAAAGAACAAAGTATACAAAATTTACTATTTTAACATAGGATAAAACTATAAAATATAGATCATTTCTCATATAAAGTAAATATTGCAACATTCAAAAGTGCAATAAAGCAATATATAAAAATGAGAAACTAATGCAACATCCAAATTCAATGCATGAGAATAACTTTCAAAAATTAACGGAGAATTAGTAAATTTCATTTTTTTTATAATCTCCTAAAGGAGAGGTTTTTTGATAATCTGCAAGAGATGCTCTAAGCAATATAAACGACAATCTTTCCATACTTTACGAGAGTACTTGCATTACTCCTACAGTATTATCTAATTCAGAAGTTGCTCTGATTTTCAAAAATTTATAATTTTGCCAGGAAGTTATTTTATGTTGTTTCAAATTCATAATCATTTGTGTGCTCTTAACAACAACAATAACAACCAAACATTTGTCCCAAGCAAGTTAGGGTTAACCTTTTGAGTGTTCTTCAATTGGTTCAATTTTTTTCTATTTTCTAATTTTAAATTGTCAAGGTTTGATCTTTTCCTATTATTTGAAGCCAAGAGATGCAACCTCTACGTATCAACAACAAACAAATCACAATAAACCTAAAATCACGGAGACAGTGGAGCTATTAATAATTTAACCTCAACTTAGCAGCTGGAAAGACCTTCTGAGCGTCAGGGTAGTTCCGGTAGTACTCAAAACAACTGCCGCAAACTCGTATCAAAACATTACGCGGTATCCCATAAAGTAAGCCGAATTATTGCATTGAAAGTGCAGCAATCACAAGACTATTCATCTACCTCTTGTCCAATAGTAACCTATTTTGACAACGGCTGAACCGGTACACTCACGTATGCTCTACATGGCATACAGAACCCAAAGAATAGTTCTACCAACAATAAACTCTCATCATCACATTCCTAATCCTCTGATGTCTCCTATATCGGAAAGGTGATAATGGAGCCCATCATCGCCTTAAGAAGAGAATGTTGAAAGAATGTTCTTCTTGATGATAAATTCATCGGCCTTCAACGGGTTAATGGACTGCAACAAGAACAAACATGAGTGGCTGTATGTGCAGGATGAGGAAAATATTAACAGAAGCTCAAGACAGTTGTTTTCCACCTTCTCCAACAAGCGTTGAAGTCTCTCAGTTTCCTTCTTAGTATAGTCACTGCCTTTGTCAAGGATTTTCTTTGCTATGGTTACATAGACTTTTCCATGCCTGAATAAAGTAGGAAGGCATTAAACGCATGGAATAGAACTGAATTAACAATGTGCCAAAACTGAAGTAATATAAAGCCAAGAGTTTACTTTGCAGCTGCACCACTGAGCTTGGCTACCTCCTCTTCCATCTTGGATAGGACATCCTTCTGCTTGTCACTGGCAGCACCACGGAACTCCTTTGCTAGGGCATCCAGGCTTGCTACATGGCCAGCCTGGGGGGGGGGGGGGGGGGGGGGGGGGGGGGGGGGAGGACGAACAGAACACACTTAGAAATAGTACTATGCCGGTTTTACATGCCCAGTAGTGCTGTATCATATGCATGCAACCTATGTTTTTAAGTCATCCAACTAATCGTGATTAGTCATCCTTATTGTCCACTGATGCATGATCAAGGTGCCCGACTCGATCAGGGCGACTACAAAGCTAGTCGTCCAACCAAGATGACTAGTTGGGCGACTAGCGTGTCTGAGCGATCAGGCGATCAGCTCAGAAAATTATTTTGAGCCTTGCTATGGGCAGCCCAGGGTTGCGTTCTGATCTTTCCTCCACTCCTGATGCCTCCACCGTCCAGTTCGTGATTCAAGTTGTTGGAATCCTGAGCACAAATTTTGTTTTCTAATTTACTTGATTAATTCACTGAGGTTTGCCCAGCTATATAAGACTTCTACAGATACGAAAATAGCCCCAGTTCTGCTTGGGACTCTCTCTAAAAAACTTAGCTAACTCACACCTGATTTGCACTCTCCTACACTAATATCTTCTAGAAAACATGATTAATTCAACCACGACCACCTTAATCATGTTTTCTAGGACATACTCGCACTAATATAGGATACACTTAGGGTACATTTGGGATGGGCACATCTACACTCTCAGGATGGTCGCATCTTCACCCCTAGGATGATCACATCTTCACCCTGCACAACTTTTGGATGCTCACATCTTCATTCCCAGGATGGGCACATCTTCACCCCGCACACAAATTTGGGTTAAGCACATCTTCAACCCCAGGATGGGCTCATCTTCTTCAAGCACTCGACCTCAAAATGAGCTCATATTCATTCGGGTCACACACACTTATGGGACGAACACATCATCCACTGAGACAAACACATCATCCTTCTCTCCAACACGTGTTTGGTCAATCCTCTTCACTTTTCGTGCCCACCCCCACATGACCAGGCGTCTAGGCCCGACCCATCCTGGTTGGGCAACCGCTAGATCTCTTCACGCATGAGTCTTCGCATGCTCACGCCAAGCGCATCTCGCACGGCCCCCGAGCACCTCTTCTCTTCCTCTTCGAGCAATCGATCTCCACCCCCAAGCTCCGAACCCTAGTGCTGCCATCCTCGCGTCGCAACCCAACGACCAAAGCCACAAATGTGCTGGATCTCGTCTCGATTCGCCTGCCTGGAATCCTCCCACATTCATGTGTTCTTCGCTTCGGAAACCGCTCTATTCCGCCGAATCAACCCCCCCCCCCCCCCCCCCCGACCCATTCCGCCCTAATCTACCGAGAGCAGCGCTAGATTCGCCGCTCCCTTTGCAGATCCGCTTGTTGCTCAGCGTGCCTGTGCCAGCCCGCGCGTAGCAGCCAAACCCTCGCCGCCTGACAGCCCCTCCCCAGAAGCGTGTCCTCCCAGGGAAGAGATTAGATCTCTAAACCTAAACTCTAATGCCATTTGTTGGAATTTCGAGCACAAACTTTGTTTCCTAATTTCTTTGATTAATTCTCTGGGGTTTGCCCAACTATATAAAGACTTTTACAGATCCAAAAATAGCCCAAATCTGTTTAGGACTCTAAAACACTTAGACTCAAACTCTAACTCTTACCTGATTTGAACTTGTTAAGCTACTATGCGTTGACCGGTTGCACCCAAAAGCTTAAGCTGATGGGGAAGGGTAGACAATTCACTTATACAGTCCAACACTCCCCCTCTCGTGAGGCTCTCTCGGGCCTCTAACGTGGAAAATAGGAGTGGAATTTGTGTCCGTCAGGATTCGAACTCAAGACCTCTGGCTCTGATACCATGTTAAGCTACTATGTGCTGACCGGTTGCACTAAAAGCTTAAGCTGATGGTGAAAGGTAGGCAATTCACTTATACACTACAACAGGACTCTCCTACCCTAATATCTCCTATAAAATATGATTAATTCAACACAAGTCACGAAGGCACGACCGCACGAAGTAGAGTACCGCCTCTTCCTGTCTGCCTCCCAAACGTCGTTGTCGAAGTGTTTTTGCGACACTTTCCCCGGACCTGCTAAGGAGCAGACTGCGAAGGTTTGTATTTAGGCGGGGCAAATTCTCTGGATCTACGAGCTAGATGAACACGGATGAACACAAGGGATTTTTACGTGATTCGAGCCGTCGAGAGGCGTAATACCCTACATCCACGGGGGGTTGTGTTGTATTAAGTGTACTGAGCCCATGGTGAGCATGAGATGCGTATGAGTGAGATGTGAGAGACGTTAGGCCCTATCTAAGTGGGTGGCTGTCCGGTCCTTTTATATGCCAAGGCCGGCAGCTTACATTATAATCGGGGCCCGACAGGTGGCCCCGGGTTAATTAGTCATGAAAGCCCATTAACGTGTCTTGATGACACATTAATGAATCTTGATGGTGCACTAACGTGTCCTGATGACACTCACGTTAACGGGTCTTGATGGGTCTTCATGGTGCACTAAGGTGTCTTCATGACACATTAATGGTGTCTTGAAGCCACGTTCTTGATGACGCACTAATGTTGTCTTGAGTGCACACGTCGTCTTCATGAACTGCGGGACGCGTGACAGCACCAGACCTCTCGTCAACGGGGAGGCCGGGTCCGGAGCCACAGAGCACGTGGCAGCACCGAAGGTCCGGAGCTACGAGACACGTGGCAGCACCGGAGCCACCCTAGGCAGGGAGGCAGGTTTGTAGCTGCGAGACACGTGGTAGCACCAGAGCCACCCTTAGTAGGGAAGCAGGTCCGTAGCTGCGGGACAAGTGGTAGCACCAGAGCCACCCTTAGTAAGGAGGCAGGTCTGGAGCTGTGGAACACGTGGTAGCTTCTGGGTACTCCTCTTAGGAGGTGGAAGCCAGCGTCTTGTCTTCCTTGTATGCGAGGGTACCCAGTTTGCAGAGTACCGGCAGTGGCCCCCGGGCCCACCTCATGAGAGGCGATGATGGCGGGCCCCCTGAGGTGCTGGTGTCAGAGCTTGAGGTCCGATAGCAGAGCTTCGTGAAGGTGCGGGAGCGTCCACCATCAACGCTAATAACGTCGACGGCGGGCCACTTGGAAGTTGTCGGTGTCGGAGGTTTTGGTTCGACGGCAGAGCTTGGTGAAGGTGCAGGAGCGTCCACCATCTATGCTAAGAACGTCAGAGGCGAGCCCCCTTGGAAGTTGCCGATGCCGGAGGTTGAGGTCCAACGGCAGAGCTTGGTGAAGGTGCGGGAGCGTCCACCATCTATGCTAAGAACGTCGATAGCGGGCCCCCTTGAAAGGTGTCAGTGCCTGAGGTTGAGGTCCAACGGCAGAGCCCGAAGAAGGGTGAAGTCCTACAAAAGAGTGACAGCAGAAAAAGTAATAGTGCTTATTGATTACAATCTTCTTGCCCTCAGTTTTGTTGTGTCTTACGGTCCTTAGTCAGGCTACGGGGCCTGCGTAATTCAGTGCGATAGTATCAAGGTACTGGTTGCCGCCTCACCCAGGAAGGTGCGTTGTCCGGACCCGGCTTACTTTGACGCAATACAAGAATAGGTAGAGTGGCGTACTTAGAGTGCTGGACCAGGCTAAGTCTATAGCCGACTCCGGACGGCATTGGTTTTTAAGC
Organism: Tuctoria greenei; assembly: GCA_036927565.1. Classification (NCBI taxonomy): domain Eukaryota; kingdom Viridiplantae; phylum Streptophyta; class Magnoliopsida; order Poales; family Poaceae; genus Tuctoria; species Tuctoria greenei. The sequence continues at coordinate 25,466,890 of JAYESD010000010.1, read as the reverse complement.
GAGAAGGCCATTCAGTGGGCATGAGATCCCAAATGAGAAAACTACCAGAAATACCCAAAAACATCACAGGTACTACAGGTTGTCTGTCTGCAGCAGGATAGCACAACCAGTGTTTTAAAATGGCGCCTGGACGCCTAGGCGCCTGGGCGGGCCTAGGCGAGCTTCAGGCGATGGCGAACCAACATTAGAGAAGGGGATGGGGATGAGGCAGAGGCAGGCGACGGTGAAGGGGAGCGGAGGCGCGGCCGGTGCTGGGAGGGGAGGCGCCGGGAAGAGAAGAGGGGGGCGCCAGCAATGTGAAGGTTCGGCCGGCGGCGCTGAATCGAGAGGCGGTCGGTAATATAAGAGGCGGCAGAGTAGGGTTAGTGGGGCAAAAAGTTAAGACTGAAGGGGTATGGGGCCGTGTTGGGCCTTAAAAATATTAGAGTTCTCTGACTCTCAACCCTACTCGAACTCGTCCTCTCCCAAGCAGCCGCCGCCGCCTCCTTCTAACCGCCGAACTCGTCATCTCCCAAGCCGCCGCCTCCTTCTAGTCGTCGCCTCCTTCTAGCTGCGCCTTCCCTTCCCTGGCGGCGATCTCAGATCTGGCTTCGTCTCCCTTCCCATCGACGCCTCTGCTTCGTCTCCGGACTCGGTCAGCGCGCCCCTGTCTTCGTCCTCTCGTCCCCGCGCATCTGACTCGTCCATATCGGGGGCTGGCGTCCACCGGACACGACGTCTAAGACGCCATGGCGACGCCTAGCCGCTCCAGGCGGTCGCCTTGCCCGGTCCAGGCGAGGCGACCATCCCTGGCGTCCTGCGGCTACCAACTGGACGCCTAGGCGACGCCTCAAAAACGCTGAGCACAACTCCCACTGTGGTCAAACAGAAAGATGTAACAAAGCGGAAAAGGGAACAATATGCATAATAGTTAAGCATAATTATGTGAACATGGTGACAGTATCTGAATTTTGGTCATTGCTTTGTCCAAGAGCATGTGCCTTTCAGTTCCCGGTACTGAACCGCACTGCTAGGGAGGAAGAGTATGCTGGCTTAGAGTCACAGGACACGACTCTGGGTGCAAGACCAGGCTAAGCAGGCTGCACACTCTTGACCTCCCACAGACATTGGTCTTTTGGGGGACGTTCGACATCCAGTACTCAGTCCCAACATTGGAAAGATAGAGTGTGCATAGAGTGCAGGACCAGGCTAAGCAGATAGCACACTCCGCACCCCAGCATTCGGCCGCAAGAAAGGTAAAGTGTGCATACTTAGGGTGCAGAACCAGACTAAGCAGGTAGCATACTCCGGACCCTCTATTGGCATTAGCTTTTTATAGGAGTGACCGTTCAGCGTCATGGGACTCCAAGCAAGAAAATAACCAAGGAGATCGGATCTATCACAAGTACTTGGTGGCGTCATTGTTGCCGTGATTACAGGTAGTCGTCGTGTGGTGGCGGAAGTAGTCATGAGGCAAAGTGTATAGGCTTAGGGTCACAAGTCACCGGCTTAGGGTGCAAGACCAAACTAAGCAGGCTATACACTTTGGACCTCCCACTAGCGGTGGTGGCAGTAGAAAGCCGTCAAGTGATGACAACAGTAGCCACCGGAACACGACCGTCGTGTCCGTCGGGTCAGCCCGCTATGGAGCGGGAAGTGGCACCGTCCTCCCTGCTCCCTTCATGGAGGGAGGGTCGAGAGGAGCCAGCGATGGACTGAGGGTTCAATATCGTGGTGAGGCTCATAAATCCAAAAAAGTGCCCCCCTTCCGGGCGCGCCAAATGTCGAAGTGTTTTTGCGACACTTCTCCCGGACCTGCTAAGGAGCAGACCGCGAAAGTTTGTATTTAAGTGGGGTGGATCTACGAGCTATAGATGAACACGGATGAACACAAGGGGATTTTATGTGATTCGGGCTCGAGAGGCGTAATACCCTACATCCATAGGGGGTTGTGTTGTATCGAGTGTACTCAGCCCATGGTGAGCATGAGATGCGTATGAGCGAGATGTGAGAGGTTAGGCCCTGTCTAAGTCGGTGGTTGTCCGGTCCTTTTATATGCCAAGTGACGTCAGCTTACATTATGATCGGGATCAGACAGGTGGTCCCGGGTTAATTAGTCATGAAAGCGCATTAACCTGCCTTGATGACACATTAATGGATCTTGATAGTGCACTAACGTGTCGACACGTTAATGGGTCTTGATAGGTCTTCATGGTACACTAAGGTGTCTTGATGACACATTAATGGTGTCTTGAAGTCGCGTTCTTAATGACGCACTAATGTTGTCTTGAGTGCACACGTCGTCTTCATGAATTGCGGGACGCGTGGCAGCACCAGACCTCTCCTCAGCGGGAAGGCTGGGTCCGGAGCCGCGGAGCACGTGGCAGCACCGGAGGTCCGAAGCTACGGGACACGTAGCAACACCAGAGCCACCCTTAGTAGGGAGGCAGGTCCGTAGCTGTAGGACATGTGGTAGCACCAGAGTCACCCATAGTAGGGAGGCAGGTCCGTAGCTGCGGAACACGTGGCAGCAGCGGAACCACGCTTAGTAGGGAGGCAGGTCCAGAGCTGCGCGACAGGTGGTAGCTTCTGGGTACTTCCCCTCTTGAGAGGTAGAACCCAGCGTCTTGTCTTCCTTGTATGCGGGGATACCTGGTTTGCAGAGTACCGACAGTCGCCTTTCCCCTGTCCGCTGCCCCTACCCCTCCTCTTTCCTCAGCGTCGGCCAATCCTCTTCCCAGTTCCCATCTCTGTGTCGATTGGCTCAGGATGAGGATTTCGTTCACACTCCAAAAGCCTCTGTTTCCTTACTTGTGTTGTTGTTAGTTGTTACTGCTGCCCTCCTACATGTTGTTGACTTGCTCAGATGTTGTTAGTTGTTAATTGTATGATACTACAATATTATTCCTGTTAATTCCTAATTCGTCCTCAGATGTCAGTCCTCACATTCAACATTCTTCACGTTAGATAATCAGTAAACTACTGGTTTTGATGAATTAAACTGCTATTGTGGTATCTGGTATGCAATTTCTATTTTCTAATCTAATTGCTATAGTAAATCTGAAATTTTGTTTGCTAATTACTATGCTAAATCACAATGTGCTATACTGCTACCATATAATTATATTTATATATGTGCGTGTGTTGATATATATATATATATATACGGCTATACGGCTAGAAACTGCTAAAGAAATTCAGGACAACTAGAAGGGCAACTAGTCACCCTAGTTGATGACTAGTCGTCCTAGTCGCCCCTTAGGTGATTTGAAAACATTTCATGCAACTAACCTCAGATGTGAGTTGACCCTTTGTATCACGGCTGGTGCCACACTTCTCATTAATGAACTTGACAAAGTCATCCAAGTTCCTGCCACCATCATACTCTTCACCAGCTTTGTTTCCCTTGGGAAAGAACTTCAACATAGGAAAGCCAGTGACTCCATACCTAAAGTTGAGACATATGTCAGAAAGGAATAACTGAGTCATAGCAATTTTATTATGCTATGTCTAGGGTATAAACAGGAGTTGACTGTATCATCAAAAAACACAAGCATGGCTGGGCAAAAGATAATGTAAAGAGGAAAAACAAGATACAGAAGAGACATATCAGAGGGTAAGTTAGAGACATACTTCTCAGCCAAGTCTCTGTATTTGTCAGCATCAAGGTTAGCAATAACGACTCCATCCAACTTAAAAACAGAAGCCACCTTTTCATAAGTCTGAAACAAATATAAGAAGATTAGACATGTCAGGATAATCAAGTTAAAATGCATATGTAGGATTAATTAAAGTGAAGAGACATTTACTGACTGGAGCAAGACTCTTGCAATGACCACACCTGTACAAATTTAGCATTCAATCCATGAAATTCTCCGTGCAAAGATCACTAGTGCATAATACAAAGATACTGAGACATAATAAAACAAAACAAAACCAGAAACCTACCACGGGGCGTAGAACTCAACAAGGACATCTTTTGATTCATCAAGGACAACCGAGTCGAAAGTCTCAGGAGTGAGTACAACAACACTTGAAAGAATGGTTGCTAGCTTCACATTGGTGCCTGAAAGCAAGAACCCACATGATTTTAGACACTGTTTAATTTGCTAAATCCGGAAACTCCAGAACTCTTATTTTCTATATGATGAGTGGCCATATATATCAGAAAAGAAAAAGAATATTCTTGGCTGAAAGACAAGATAAATGCCCTACCTCCTTCAGTATTAACAAATTCAGCAAGGGCTTCTGCAGTGCGTTGTCCTTCATACCTATATGATTGTATAAATTTTAGCATGATACCTGAAATATGAGAAACAGAGAAGGTAACTGGAAAATAAGTCACGTTGCCACACTTTTTGGGCTCCAAGGATCCTTTGGGGAACCACTGGATTGTCGGATAGCCAGATACTCCATACTTGCTGCACACACTCTTGTGCTCATCACAATCAACCTACAATGAGAAAGTGTAGTTGAAGATGAGCATTAAATAGAGAAACAAGAAATTCTTATGAAAAATCATGTACCAACTCGTAACATATCCTTTGGGCATGGAAGTGATATAGAAAATCATCTAAGATATTCAACAAGAAAAACACTAATTATATTCAAGGGAAAATTGCAAAAAACCACCTATATCATAGGGACATTTTCATATCACCACCGGCAAAAACTTTCATTGCAGTCTAACACCTGCAGGTTTTATTTAGTTTTTATATTCCACCCTGCTTTCACTGGCCAACATGACTTGGACAGCCTCCAATGCAGCTCTAAATGGTCCACCATAACCGAGTACCTTTAGATATAGCACAATTCCTAAACCTTTTTCCCTCCAATTTGATTATAGTTTTGTGGCTATATTCTCATGCCATTGATAATGAGACGAAATTAGGTTATGAAAATCTGACTGGTGTTTTAAAGCTGTCGACTAGGCGCCCAGTCAGTCGCTGGTGGACACCAGGGAGGCTAGCCTCACCTGGCCGGTGCCGCCGCCGGTGGAGAGGAGAGAGGGTGAGGGAAGAAAGTGATTAGGGTTTAGGGTGAGGGTAGATTTATATGTGCCCTGATCTGAAAAAAAAAAGGACCGTCGCTTGAGATCCGATGGTTCACATCAATCAGGTCGAGTCTGCCCTGCCCAAGTTTTGTGTCTGGCACCTTTGTCTCCACCTCGCGCATCTACCTCCACATCCAGCGCTCGACGCCTCCACCCACGGCCCACCTTCCCTTGACTGCCCGCCGCCGTCGGCCATCGCCGCAGCCTCGGGGGCCTAGCCGACCGCCAAGGGGACTAGGCGGGTGCCTGGGCGTCCAGGCGCCCATTTAGAAGCTTGCACTTGACTAAATTATAATTATGCTAAGGTGAAGCCCCAAAGCAATATTATTCTTCAGACGAGCCATATCAGCCGATCAAAGCTGTCAAGGGGATATATGACCACTAAGTATAAGTAAAACTCACACGTGGGTAAACCTAAACCCCCCTATGATGCAGGTGGATATTCATAATTGACACTAAATTTAAAGGTATAAGATTGCAAACCTTTGCGATCAAGACAGGTTTAGCTTTCTTGAAACTCGCACCGAGCCTTTCATACTCAGGGGCAAGCTTCTTGCAGTGACCACACCTGAACAAATAAAGTAGGTAGATGAGTAAAGTTTAATACGATTTGAAATCGGAACTGCTTATACAATCATGTTACTAAATCGCATAATATTTGACTGAATAATGAGAAAAAATTGGTGTTGCAGCACCCTCCCTTTGTCACGTGAGACGTGACCCACCCAGAGTTGGGCGCCTGGTGCGGCAGCCCAGCCGAGTCCTACCGGGACTCAGCAGCACGGGCACGCACCAGGGTGGACCAGAGTCTGATCAGAACTCTAGCTGAAGGGTGGTTAAGCACCAGTGTTTTAAAATCCCGCCTGGACGCCTAGGCACCCGCCGGCGGCCGGGACGCCTAGGCACCAGGCGCTAGGGTGTGCAGCGGTTGCAGCGCTGAGATGTGCTGCGGAGACGCTAAGATGTGCGGCAGCAGCGGCGCTGAGGGGCAGGAGCCGATGGCGGCAGCGGTGCTGAGGCGCGGGCGGAAGACGTATCGTGGAAGGCAGAAGAACAAGAGTGGGGACGGCGGTCTAAAGTGGCCATGAAGGATAGATTCGGCCCAGATTAACGTGAACCGTTGGATGCCATCCAACGGTTAATTTTCAGATTGAGGCAATTTATAAAAACACCTAACCCTAACAGGTCGGCACTCCCCTCTCCTCTGGCACCTGCGCAGCGGCTCATCCCCTCTCGTCTCCCCACCCGCGCGGCGGCAGCGAGGACCACGGCGGCCACGACGGCTGGCGACGGCGGCTGGGGCGGCCACCGACAGTCGGAGGCGGCGGCGGACGGCAGCGAACGGCGGTGGACGGCGGCTGCGGCGGCAACCAGGCGAGGAGAGCCTCTCTGACATCCTCCCGCCACCAACTGGACGCCTAGGCGACGCCTCAAAAACGCTGTTAAGCATGCCGGAATTCCAACAATCTTAGGTATTAAGAGTACAAATTGTGGCTATAGCTTACACCAAAAAGCTACAAATGCATGCCGCATAGGCAGAAACAAAGATCCTACTGATCCCCACTTTCTCAGTAACCAATACCACAGTGGAGAAGTGAAGGCCATTATATGACCAACTCCCTCCGTCTTCAAATATTTGTTACTGGTTAGTTCATTTTTGAGCTAACTAGTGACAAATATTTGGGGACGGAAAGAGTACATATTTCAAACGAGATATAAATTGACAACTCAAATTGAAGTGGTTTCACCACCTCCCGCACTCAACATTATCCCCAATTACGCAGAAAGTTAATATTAATCCGTTCAATTCATAGTGGGGATCTATGCTTAGTGACAACAGCGCTGGTTCAATCACTCAGGCGCGCGAAGATCCAAACTCCGGGATCCACTGCCCTCCTCAGCTACAACCTGATTCGATCTGATCCCGTCCCACTAAATTACGCACCGATCCAGCGAGGAAGGAAGGGAGCGAAGGCGAACCAGGGAGCGTAGAACTCGACGAGAGCGCCGCGGTCCTGGCCGACCTCCTTCTCGAAGGTGGACTCCGTGAGGGCCACAACGTCATCGCCGTCCGAGAACACCGTCGCGGCCGCCGCGGCGAGGAGGACGAGGAGGGTCAGGGTTCCGTGGGAGATCTGGGAGAACGCCATGGCTGCCGCAGTCGAGGTTTAGGCGAGGCGAAGTCTTCTATTTTTCTCCCAACTCGTCGTTTATAAATCGGGAAAAAATACTCGCTATTTTTAATTTTCGAGGACGTAAAGTAAGCAATGACTGCATCTTGGGCAATTCTGCAATTATGGGCTTACAGTTTTTGAATTCTCATCCTACCATAACTACACTTTTGCATATAAATTCATACATGTGTTCACAGACTAGTGGATGGATTTATGTGTAAGTATAAGATAGGAATCCAAAAGTTAAGAGCGTATAATTACAAGATTGCAATAAATGTTTGATTGCACAACAGTAGCTGCAGCTAAGTAATTGAGTAAAGTGTAAGAGAAGTGCAGCTACGTGTAGCCCACCTTAGCTCGATCTCGGACCTATTATCTCTTTTAGATCACGGTAAAGTCCCTATCTTTGGTTACCGCCAACTTATTACAAGCAGTTATAAATGCAAAACACTCACAACGTATTGTCTATAAAAAGTCGACGATAATTGTATGACTAAGCACATGATTGTGGACAGGACTTCATAGATCAACATTACAGATGTTCATTCTCTCACATTTTTCACCCCAGATACAACGTCCATAACTTTTTCTGCAAAGTACATGCATTTAATATTGTGAAATTTAGCCTAAAAATCGCTCTCACTAAAAACTGAACTCAAGACCTGAGTAATGCTACTCAGAATACTTAACCACTAGATTAAGCTCCCTTTTATGTCTTAGCAACATATTTCAGTTATGTAGATATTAATTGTATTTAGAGCCATTAACTCGATGAAGAAACCGTGTGGATCATTCTTGGGATATTTTTCCAAATCATAAAATCATAATAATACATGCGTGTAAACACCATAAAAGTGTGTTAGTCCAATTTTAACTTCAACCGCAGGTGTTATTTATGTAGCAAAATAATCATATTTTCAAAACTTTTTTCCCGTTCTTTAATAAATTTCGTTTCAGACAAATTAAAATAAATAGATATGAATTGTAGCTGGTTGTCCTAACAACAATTATTGAAGAATAGAGAGAGTAATTGAAACACACAACTATGTGATTCTTAGACCGTCCGAGGTAGTGTTGCTGAAAAAATTGCTGGATATTGTAAATTTAGAGTAAATGATGTAAAAGTAGAAGGAGAATAGTGTATGGAGTAGTGTATAGAGTAACGAGTGTGGATAGTCTTATACCCAACTAAGAGTTTTTATTATTATATGTTTTGAAAAAGAATTTAATATAAATAACTCATGGAATAAAAAAATGGCAAAAATGACCCATCTTCGTATGATAACAGACGAAATTCGAATTTTGTGTGTTACACATACGAAATATACATTTTATCGACACCACATGAGATGTTGCATGCCACAGTATAAGAAAATGTTGGCCACGTCATCTTCTAAGTGCCATGTACGAAGTGCACATAATACGTTTCCATTTTTCACGTTGCGCTTGTTCATTTCATGAGTGGCACGTACGATATTCAAGTTTACTCCAGTTTCACGTTGCACTTAATCAGTTTTACACGTTAATTTATCGAAATTTAGAGACTGATTTGCTAGAAATTTTCAAAATATAAAATGGAGCACACATTGTGATGTTTTGAATTCAATGAAGTTCCTATATGTCGGAGTTTGTTTCCGGCAATTCTCCCGGTACTACTGTTGGTAGCCTGCGGAGTTTGTAGTTCGGTAATGGGCGCGCAGAGATTCAGAATACGATGACAAATTGACACGAGGATTTACGTGGTTCGGGCCGCCTAAGCGTAATACCCTACTCCACGGGGTGTGTAGTTGTTGTATTGAGCGTCTGACCACTTGTGAGCGTGTGTCAGAGCCTAGTCTCGAAGAGTTTGAGAGCCTGGAAGAAGTCTCTCTGTGTATCGCTCAACCAGTCCTTTTATAGTATAAGGACTGGTCGTTACATCGTTAGCTTGGCCCGACATGTGGCCCTGGCGGTTACTGATGCTTAATACACAATTAATGAGCTTAATTACCCTTAATAGCATGGTAACGAGCCTTGACAGTGTTGTTACTGGTATTAAGGGCCCTCCGATTGTGTGTCATTAAGATGGTATTAATGACACTTAATCGGGTCTTGAAGTCCTTGATTGTCCCTTGAAGGCCCGAGCTGTTGAGGGTCCTCCAGTCTGCTTATTGAAGTTGAAGGTCCGGCAGTTAGACACGTGGCAGCTCCGGAGCTTAATGTCTAGGACGGGTAGGTCCGGTGCTATTGTACACGTGTCGGTACCGGAGCTTCCCTCTGTCGGGGGTTAGGTCCGGGGGTGCCACGCAGGTGTTTAGCCCGGAGCTTTCCCATGTGTGGGACGTAGCTCCGGTTGCAGTATACACGTGGAAGCATCGGGACTAACCATAGAAGGGTGGCAGGTCCGGTCCCGCATGACACGTTGGGCCTTCGGAGGTCTTCAACTTAGACAGGTGAAGTTACTTTAGTCTTTTTGTAGTCTCAAGGGGTATACGGTACGCAGGGTACCGACAGTGGCCCCCTGGGCCCACCTTTGGGAGAGACCTTTTGGATCAAGTCATTCTGCCGGAGGTGGGTCCATCCTTCGGCTTTTGAGCTGTGTCTTCAAGGGTCTTTGGATGTGCCGTTGGCAGTAGTTTGCAGTTAAACTATCGCCGCGTGGCATACCCACGATGCGGCAGGTGTGATATGAGCGTGCGGATCTCACGCAATTGAAGGCCGCCGGTTCCCGATACGAAAACCGTATCGGTTCTGCGCTCCCTGTCAGACCGCCGCCCTCGGGCTTCGCGCCTCTCATGATGACAACCGTTCACCTGGGATAAGGACCTCGACTTGATCGTCGGGGTGGTCCCGGGCCTCCTTGTCATTGGCAGGGTGAAGTTTTTGTACTGTATCATCGGCCCCTCTGCGGTTTCCATCCAAGCGTTGCGGGGGCTTACTTAAGAAGGAAAGCGCGCACCGTTTGGGGATTCTTTACGCCTTCATTCGAACTTGCGTTCAAATCCTCCAAACTTTCGCTTGCTTTTCCTCTCTCGCCTCGCTGTGCTGCGATGGAGTTGGGTCTCCGCAAGAGCTGTCTGATGACTGATGATGACTTGAAGAAGGTCTGGACCTACATGGGGTGGTCCAGCGACTCCTTCAACCACCTGGTCCGCGCCGACGACATGATGTACTTTTCCGCGTACGCCATGGTGGGATTGATCCCACCTTTTTCCACTTTTCTCTTGATGCTGCTAGACTTCTACGGTCTGCAGCTATACCACCTTAGCCCTCACTCCATTCTTCTGGTATCAACCTTCATCTACTTCTGCGAGATGTGGGTGGGTATTCCCCCCTGCGTTGAGCTCTTCCGCACCTTCTTCACCATCCACACCACCGGCAAGAGTGACGAGTACCTTGGCTTCTATTATTTTCTGAAGCGCAAGAAGTGCCCGTACAAATACTTGAGGTCGTTCCCTTCTGGCAAGTGGGACGACTGGAAGAAGGATTGGACTGTCGTCACGGCAGAGGAGCATGAGAAGTTGGAGCTGCCCGAAGGCCTTCCCAACATTGACACTGAAGCCTTGAGTGAAGTTCCGGTGCTGTCGGGGGCCTTCGATCCTGCCTTGACCAGAATTCGTCAATGTGTGGAAGGGGAAGTGACTCCCCAGGCGGTCTTTTGCAACTTCCTGGTCAACAGGTGGGCTCCACTAAAGAAGAGAGAGAAGCTCGCCTGGGCCCTTAATAGTGTGATGGACGAAGACCGGATCGAGACCGGTTTGAAGTCCAATCTGGAAGGCACAGTTTTGGAGCTTCATCTCAAGAAGTTCCAGCACGGCATTGACGTCGAGGGTGACGATTTTGCTCCGTCGGCAGCTTTCCTCCCTCTGAACATGGAGGCAGAGTTCAGCAGGGAGCTCCGGCAGAAGATGCCGGTGCTTGACGACCTCGGCGAAGTTGAGAGGCGTTCGACCACCGGGTTGGCAATACCCGGAGCTTCAGAGGGTGGCTCCGCTTCCGCCCCAAAACCGAGAGCTGAAGTCATGGGCAAGGGCAAGGAGTTGGCCGAGCCCTCAAGTCGCAAGAGGAAGTTGAAGCATTCTGATGGAAGGTCTGTCAGACCTGCTTCTTCCAAGACGGCTCCTTCTCCCTGGCGGGGGAGGTCTTCAACGGCGGCAACCACTCCAGCATCGGTATCTCCTCAGGATGCTAGCTCTGGCCATGTAGCTCCGGTACCAGGGCTAGCTGAAGGCTCTAGGTCCGAAGGTCCTTCCCGATCGAGGGGGGCCTCAACCAAGACGTCACTGATGGCGGGAGCAAGCTCCGGGGAACCTTTTGTAGCTACCACGCAAGTGGCGACAGGGTCCAGCCCTGAGCGTCCGGTGGAGAGGTTCCGCGCTAGCTAGAGTGGAAGCCTCCCAAGGTAAGTTTGATTTTTTTACCTCAGTTGATTGTTTTTTGTTGCGATCGTATTTTGAGTTTCTTCATCCTTCATCCACAGGGTACCCAAGAAAGGGGCTGAAGCTCCGGTTCCTGCAATAGCAACTGATGCTGTGCAGACGGAGGCTCCGGCTCCAGTTCCAGTGCCGCCCCAAGAGGTGGCTGAGGTTGAGGCAGCTCCGGCGCCAGCTGTCATGGTCCTTGACCTCGAGTCATCCCTTAAAGCTCCCGTGGTAGCGCCGGACCACAGGAATGAAGATGTACCAGCGGCACCAACCCCGGAGGTTGAAGCTCCGGGTTTGGATGCTGAGATGATGGACGCTCCAACCTCCGAGCCGGAGGTAGCTGCAGTCCCGACCCTAGAGCCAGATGTTGTTGAAGACCCGACAGCGGAGCCGGTGGTTGATGAAGCCCCGGCGGTGGAGCCGGGTGTTGATGAAATTCCGGCGGCGGAGCCCGGTCTTGATTAAGTTTCGGTGCCTAAGACGGTTGTCGAAGAAGTGTCGACGCCCGAGCCAATGGCAGTCGAGGTACCAGCGCCTGAACCGGCGATGGAGGAGGCGCCAACGTCAAAGCCGAAAGTGGCTTCAGCTCCGGCTGAACCTTCAATGCCTGCCCCGGAGGTAGTGGTTCTGGAGGTGCCCACGCCTGAGCCAGGGTGCCAAGATGAAGCTGTCGATCCCCTGCCTAAGGGACCAGATGATGATGACCAAGCGGCAGGACCTTCATAGCCGACTCCAGAGGTAGGAACTTCTGCTGCAGGACCTTCCTCGGCGGCGGCTGAGGCTGTCCCGGAGGGCGGTCCTAGTGTCGTGGAAGCTCAGGGGACCGCTCTTGAAGAGTGGGACTCGGTTTTTTGTTACGGAGAACCCGCTGGAGCCAGTGGAGAAGACCCTGGTATGTCCGGAACCAATCCCTTTGTCGCTGTCTATTGACAACGCCTGCTCCAATCTTCGTCAAGTTCAGCTGGCTTTTTACCACGACAGCAAGGCCCTCGAGGAGGAGCGCTAAACCCTTAGGAGGTGGCGCAACCGGCTCCAATTCTAGACCAAGCTGGTGCAGTCGAGGCTGACCGACAACAAGGAGTGGGTGAAAAAGGAGAAAGTCCAGTTGGAGTACTGGGGTCAGCTGCTGGACGAGAGGGAAAGCATGGTGCGATCCCTCGAAAACCAGTCTCGGGCCATCCACGAACAGGCCATAGCTGCTAATAATGCAGCAAATGATCACGAAGAGAAGCTTAGCGCCATCCACGACAGCTTCGTCAAGCGCCGAAAGGCTCTTGAGGAGCGGGAGAAAAAGCTCGAAGATGAAGAGCAAAAACTCCTGGAGATGCGGGATGACCTCGTGAAGAGGGAGGAGGAGCTTACTCAGAGGTTGACTCTGCATGACAAGAGTCTCGCGGAGCGCACCAAGAAGATGGAGGAGCGCTGCGAGAAAGAGTAGAAGAAGGCCTAGCAGCGAGGACAGGACCTCCACAGAAGGGAGAATGAAATTGCTGCCAGGGAGAAGAAAGTGCGGGGCCGGGAGAAGGACCTGGTCGACTGCCGGAACAAGATCCACCTCCGGGAGGAGGAGCCCGGCAAACTCGAAAGGCAGGTTGCTGAAAAGATTCAACAGAACGCCAAAGAAGTCGAGCGCCTTGCCCGGGAGAATTCGGAGCTTGCGGTGACCAAAAGATCCTTGGAAGAGATGCGAGGCTCGAGGGTTGTGGAGTCCTAAAAATTTTGGGACATCTTGGGCAAAATCAATGACACGCTGAGGCTGATGAGTTTTAGTCCCGTGCGTCCGGATGACCCGGAGCCGGAGCTTGACATGGCGTTGCAGGCGTTGAGCTTGGCGGGCAACAAGCTCACCAAGATGGGCGATGTCATCGCGGACCAGCTGGAAACCGAAGGACAATCCCTGGCAAAGAACGTCGCAGAGTACATGCTGACGTGCAACACAAGCCGGGACCCTCACTTCCCACTGGACCCGGTGCTTGAAGGCCCCATCGACGGAGAGGGAGAATCCGCCCAAGCCAACGTGTCAAAGGTTGCCCAGAAGGTCGCCTCGTTCTTCCATAGGGTCTAGGACTCTCTCTTTGTAGCTCCCGCTTGTATCCTGTAGGATCGAAGAGCACGTGAAAAGCTACCAGAGAGGAAGGTGAATGGTATATTTTAAAAATCTTACGCAGCGGAAACAATTAAACCCCAACCCTTTCGGCAGAAAAACGATCTCTTAAAGAAATCGTGTGTGAGACTAATCTAAATGTGTTTCACCGTGACAAAAGTGATGGATATCAGAGAGAATCAAGTCACGAAGACAACACAAAAGGAATCACTCAAATTCGTCGAGAAAAACTCAAGCTATGATCGAAAGATCAAACAAGGTCAATCTGCCCTACCCGAGAAAAAACAGTTCTAGAATGCTGCAAAGAAACTCGTGTAGATCAGAAACCACAAATCCAATGACCGTGAAATTCTGACATATGATAGATAATCAAGTTGTGAAGACAACCCAAAAAGAATCACGTCAATTGGATCTGTAAAACTCGAGTTATGATAAAACCACTGACGAAAGATAGTGCTGTCCAGAAACTCGACGAGTAAAACTTGTCTGGAACAAGTCGGACGAACAAGGCACAAAAGTTCCTTCAGACTACGAATTTTATTCAATAGAACACAAGAGGAACAGCCCCAAAGTCGTGCACCATGAGCTCTGGGCTCCCTTGCTTATATAACCAGCCCTTAGGCCAACCCAATATCAACTAGGACTCCAATCCTACTCAGATCACGAATCGTAACTTTCCATAACTGCTCAAGATTCTTCTATACGCAGATAGAAGCAATCTTAAGACTTCCAAACACCTTAGGAACGCATCCCACATTCCTAAACAACTCAAATTCGTGACCCACATGAAATCCTATCATAACCAACTCAAATCTTTCCATATTTGAGTCAAACCCGACTCAGCCGCAGCCTGAGTCCATAACCTAGTCGGTTGGACCTTTCTGACCAACTCTTTACGTCCAAATCTCTTCATCACGTCTCGGAACCATGTAGCCACGTCCATGCACTCCTTGCACACATGCAAACATCTTCCAATGACGTCCACGATACCTTCATTTGCATTGTTCTTGATTCAATCATGCTGCGCAACCTCCTGATCAACTTAACCACAATTCCTCCCGAACTTGGTTGTTGAACCTCATCTTCTCCCTAAGACTAGTTCAATGGATCCCGTCACCATCCATGTCTTGAACTCAAGCAACACCTGCACATGAATAAACAACCAATCCATACGAGCCCAAGTCCTCAACTGGACTCAAGTTAGTTCCGAACACAACACCTTACGTGAGAACCTCACATAAGCATGTTGCAAAACCACAGTAACACAATATTATCCATATCAACCAAAACGCACCAAAAACTTAGCAAATGAATACTAAGCAATCTTTCCAACAATGTAAAACAAGTACGAAACATTGCAAATGAAAAGCAGAAGCACTGCGGTCAAGTTCCGGACCTTGCCAGAGCAACCCGGACCTTGAGCCGGATCTAACAAAAGCTAGTAGAACCTAGCGCCGGAACTAACCAGAACTAGTATAACCAAGCTCCCGCCAGAGCTTACAAAACTAGCAGGACCTAGCGCCGGAGCTAACCAGAACTAGCCGGAACTAGTAAACCCAAAAGCCGGAGCTAGAAAAATCAACTCGGAGCTTAGCAAAAACACGCCGGAGCTATCGAAGACATGTCGGAACTAAAGACAAAACTCATCGGAGCTGACCAAAGCTAGTCGGACCTAGCATCGAACGTAACCGGAGCTACCCAAAACAAGCCGGACCTACCGTCGGACCTTGCTGTAGCTCAGAGCTAGAGTCGGACCTTGATAAAAAAGTGTTTTGGTGATATTTAAAACTTTTATCATCAATGCCAAGTGTATTCACTACAAGCCAATGTATTCAGCACACATAGGTCTTACATATACTCTCTTCTTTTTATCCAATTTTGTAGTCTCTTGTCTCTAGATTAATGAATCCAAGAATTTTATGAATTTCATTTTTTGTCTTCAACACCTTTGTCTCGCTTGGCCCCCTAGTAGATGTACACAATTTGATTATGAACATGAACCAGGAGGATGTAATAGTTGTTGAAGACTTGCGTGCTTCGAACTTGTAGAGCGTAGGTCCGAAGTTGCCCATAGTAGGGGCCCCCTGAGGTTGTCAGAGCTTAGTAGCTTCGGCAGTGACTCTTGCCAACACGTAGAACGTCGACAATAAGGCCCCTGGGGTTGTTGGAGCTTGGTAGTTCCGGCAGCGACCACTGTCAACACGCGGTGTGTCGATAGCAGACCCCACTGGGGAGTCTTCCCACCATCTTTTCTTCACGTTGGTGGCTGGCCCCCTGGATTTGTTGGAACTTGATAGCTCCAGCGATATCTACTATCAATGTTTGATAGCTCCGGCTTCATTTACCATCACCATGAGATCTTTATTTTTCTTGCACACTGAAGTCAAGAAAAACAGTAAAATTCATTCCCTATCTATAACTCAATTGCATCTTACTATTCCCGAGAAATTTTTAGGTCAAACGCAATTCTAAATACAATCAACTGCACTGGCTTGTTTTTTCCAAGTCTGATCGTTTCTAGACTCACCTTACTTCGGCCTGCCGGGGTGTAGGTAGAGTGGCGTACTTAGGGTGCAGGACCAGGCTAAGTCGATAGCACACTCCGAACCTAGATTGGCTTGGCGGCATTCAGACAAGTAGACCATTAACAATGTTTAGACCCGGAAGAATTGACAATGCAACTTGAATTATATACGAATTGGTCGAGCTAAAGTTTCTTAAGAGTTGCACAACTTTGTTATAGACAGGAAAGAGAAAAATAAAAAATATTGAGCATGTACGAAATAAATGCACGTGGAGTCTGTTTTCACACAATGATGTCTTTCATTATAGGTCCGGGATACAAGGGAAACAAGTACACTCTTAGGGTACAAAACCAGGCTAAGTGTGTTTCGTTTCTCGTTTGACCCAAGGTAGCTAGCTACACTTTTAGTTCTGAGACTTTGACAAGTGTTGCCTGAACTTTGCGGACCTTCCGGGGAAGGTCCGGCTGTCCTCCCGAAGGAGCTACCCGACTCTGTACAATGACTCTATAACATACATCACATGTAACTACAGACTCACCTCCGTGATATTAAGCGTAGAACTTACGGAGGTGCTCAATCTTCCAAGGATTAGGGAGAGGTGTCCCATCCTCGGTTGCCAAGCGAACGCATCCGGGACGGGATACTTTGATCACTCAGAAGGGTCCTTCCCAGCTGGGGAGAGTTTGTTTAACCCTTCTCGAGTTTGTATTCTTCGTACCACCAGATCGCCTTCCTCGAGCTATCGGCTGTGAACATGCCCTTGGTGATAGCACCGAAGAGCTTGGCGGTATCGGGCATTCCGAACAGCTGCTCGGCACCTTCCCTCTTCAAGGGGGTCAAGGTCTTCACGCCAGAGCTAGTCCTGCGCGACATCATCGAAGGTCCGGACCCGGAGTGACCCCAATGTGATTTTTGGAGGAAGGATTGCTTCAGCTCCGTACACCAGGAAGAAGGGTGTCTCTCCAGTTGACCGATTTGGAGTTGTCTTGTTGGCCCACAGGGTGGGCGGAAGCTCTTCTATCCAGTTGGCTCCATGCTTTTTCAGGTGCTCATATGTGCGCGTCTTGAGTCCTTTCATGATTTCTGCATTCGCTCTCTCGGCTTGGCCATTGCTTGTCGGGTAAGCTACAAAAGCGTAGCTGACCTGAATGTCGAGGTCTTCGCAATATCCTTGGAATGCAAAACTTGTGAATTGGGTCCCATTATCAGTTATGATCTTGTTTGGGACTCTAAATCTGCATACAATGGACTGTAAGAAGTTGATGGCTGATTGCTTGTTTATTGTCATAATTGGAGTTGCTTCTGACCATTTGGTGAACTTGTCAATGGCAATGTACAGGAACTTGTAACCTCCGACGACTCTTGGGAAAGGTCCCAAGATATCCATCCCCCACACAGCGAAAGGCCATGTAGCAGGTATCATTCGTAGAGGCTGAGCTGGTGTGTGAATTTGCTTCGCATGGAACTGGCATGCTTCGCATTTCTTCACTAGCTCAGTTGCATCCTGGAGCACTGTAGGCCAGTAAAAGCCATACCAGAAGGCTTTACCGACCAGCGTGCGGGAGGACAGGTGGTTCCCACACTCGCCTCCATGGATTTCCGCGAGGAGCTCGCGACCTTCTTCCCTTGTAATGCACCGCATTAGGACGTCGTTGGCACCACGCCGGTAGAGATCCCCTTCTACTAGTGTGTATCTTTTAGCCAATCTAACTATCCGGTCAGCGGATACATTATCTTCAGGAAGGAAATTGTCTTTCAAGTAGCTCCGGCTCCGAGATCCATGCAATGGAGCTGCCTTGATGATTTGAGTCTTGCGTGCTGGGTTGCTCGGAGCTTCCTGCAGCACCTACGACCCTTGATGGACGCCATGGTAACAGGGCCATTGGGACCGCCAGCTTCGAGGTGCTGGTCTCGCCCCCTTCGCTCAGTTCGGCAGGCTGAGCTGTAGGTTTAGACAACCTCCAGACAAGGTTCCATTGGGAGCCAGAGCTCCAGTGGAAGCTTTCGTCAAGAGTTCGTCGGCTTCAGTGTTGTTGAGACGCTGGACATGGCAAAGATCCAGGACATCGAAGTCCTTCTGAAGCTTCTGGACTTCAAGTAGGTACGCAGCTAATTGAGTATTGCAGCAACATTCACCTTTGACTTGTTTTACAACAAGTTGTGAATCACCCTTTACCAACAGCTGCTTGACACCATATGATAGTGCCACCTTGAGCCCATAGAGTAGTGCTTCATACTCTGCAATGTTGTTGGTTGCCTTGAAGTCAAGGTGAACCATGTATTTAACCTTCTCCCTGGTCGGAGCGAGGAGAAGGATTCCAGCTGCGGCCCCCTGCTTCTGCACGGAGCCGTCGAAGTAGAGAGTCCAGTGAATCCAGTGGCGAAGCTTTCTAGAGGCAATAATAACTGCGTAGAGCAGCTTATGCACCTCTAGGTATCGAGTCTTGGCGTCGTGTAGTACTTCACTAATGAAGTACACCGGGCGCTGGACTGTCCGGACCCTCCCGAAGGGGCCCGAAGCTTCCTCCTCATCAACCCGGTCCCTCCCGGAGGGGCCCGGACCTTCTTTGGGGACCTCCGAGTTTCGGCTGGAGGAACCCAGAGCTTCTTCTGCAATGACCCGGACCTTCCTGGAGGAGTCTGGATCCTGTTGCTCAACGACAAAAACTTCTTCATTTGAAGGAAGTTGATCCTCTGACATCTCGCCTTGTGGATTAGGGTCTGGGAGCTGGGACCTAGACCCGTCTTCAGCTAACTCCGGACCCTCCTAGAGGGGTCTGGATTCCTGAACTGGAGATGGTTCTGGTCTTTCCGCAACCAGGACCATGCTGACAACTTCGTCAGTTGCTTAAATGTAAAGCAGAAATGGCTCACTAGGATTCGGAGCTACCAAGGTTGGTAGAGTGGTGAGGAGCTGCTTCAGCTCCTGGAATGCCTTTTCTGCTTCTTCAGACCATTGAAATGGTTCGGACTTCCTCAATAGTTTGAAGAAGGGTAGCGCCCGTTCCGCCAGTCTTGAGATGAACCGGTTGAGGGCAGCTAGACATTCAGTCGGCTTCTGAACCTCCTAGATGCGAGCTGGTGGTCGCATGTCTTCAATAGCTTTAATCTTCGTCGGATTTGCTTCTATTCCTCGGTGGTTCACCAAGAATCCTAGAAGCTTTCGGGAGCTAACCCCGAAGACGCACTTGTCCGGGTTCAGCTTCGTGCGTGTGACTCGCAACTTGTCGAAGACAGCTTGCAAGGTGTCAAGGAATGATTCCTTGTTCTTGATCTTAACAACGATGTCATCGACGTACGCTTCCACTACATCTCTGATGAGTTCTCTAAAAGTTTTGTACATAGCTCATACAAATGTTGAAGCAGCATTTTTAAGACCGAATGGCATGGCAGTGTAACAATATAATCCATCTACTTTGATGAAGGAAGTATGCTCTTCATCTTCCCTAGACATTTTGATTTGATGGTATCCAGAATATGCATCTAGGAAACACAGTAATTCACACCCGGAGGTGGAATCCACTATCTAATCTATTCTAGGTAGTGGGAATGGATCTTTTGGACATGCCTTATTCAGCGTAGTGTAGTCGATACACATCCGAAGCTTCCCGCCGGCCTTGGGTACAACGACTGGGTTTGCCAGCCATTTTGGGTGGAAGACTTCTCGGATGAATCCAGCTTCAAGCAACTTCTTCACTTCTTGATGTATGAAGTTTTGTCGCTCTACTGATTGCTTCCGAGGCTTCTGATGTACAGGTCGAGCGTCGGGATAGATCTTCAGATTGTGCTCGATCACTTCCGTAGGGATCTCGGGCATTTGTGACGGTTGCCAGGCAAACACGTGGACATTAGCCCAGAGGAAAGTGACGAGCGAGAGTTCCTATTTGTCATTCAGACCTCCCGATATACGGGTGGTCTGAGCGGCGTCGGAACCGATTTGGACGACTTTGACATGAATACCAGTGTCGCCACTTGGTTGCACACGAGGTGCGGAGGTTGAGCCTCGATGACGAATGCTCGGGGGGTTTGGAACTTGCTCCTTTCCGGATTCTTCCTCCTGCACTGTAGCAAGCGCGTGGAGTTCTTCCAGAGCAGTCACTCTGGCGGTGCGATCTCAGCGGATCCGGAGAACACCTGCTGGTGTTGGCATCTTCAACACCAAGTAGCCATAATGAGCAGCAGCCATGAACTTGTACAAGGCTGGTCGGCCCAAGATGGCGTTGAACGGTAAGTTGATATGCGCAACGTCGAAGACCAACTTCTAAGTGCGGTAATTCTCCTGGGCCCCGAAGGTCACTGGGAGAGTAATAGTACTGAGTGGAGTAATGGCCCGTGGACCTACTCCAGAGAAAGGTCGGGAGGGGCGAAGATCCAAAGGTCGGAGCTGAAGCTTGACGAAGGCTTCAAAGCTTATGAGGTTCAGCCTCGAACCTCCGTCTACCATCCTTGAATCTCGGGCACCCCCTACCTGCCGCGCCAACTGTCGAAGTTTGTTTCCGGCAATTCTCCCGGTACTACTGTTGGTAGCTCGCGGAGTTTGTAGTTCGATAATGGGTGCGCAGAGATTCAGAATACGATGGCAAATTGACACGAGGATTTACGTGGTTCGGGCCGCTTAAGCGTAATATCCTACTCCACGGGTGTGTAGTTGCTGTATTGAGCGTCTGACCACTTGTGAGCGTGTGTCAGAGCCTAGTCTCGAAGAGTCTGAGAGCCTGGAAGAAGTCTCCTTGTGTATCGCTCGACCAATCCTTTTATAGTACAAGAACTGGTCGTTACATCGTTAGCCTGACCCGACATGTGGCCCTGGCGGTTACTGATGCTTAATACACAATTAATAGGCTTAATTACCCTTAATAGCGTGGTAGCAAGCCTTGACTGTGCCGTTACTGGTATTAAGGGCCCTTCGATTGTGTGTCATTAAGATGGTATTAATGATACTTAATTGGGTCTTGAAGTCCTTGATTGTCCCTTGAAGGTACGAGCCGTTGAGAGCCCTCCAGTCTGCTTGTTGAAGTTGAAGGTTCGGCGGTTGGACACGTGGTAGCTTCGGAGCTTACTGTCTAGGACGGGTAGGTCCGATGTTGTTGTACACTTGTCAGTACCGGAGCTTCCCTCTGTTGGGGGTTAGGTCCGGGAGTGCCGCACAGGTGTTTAGCCCGGAGCTTTCCCATGTGTGTGACGTAGCTCCGGTTGCAGTATACATGTGGCAGCACCGGGACTAACCATAGAAGAGAGGCAGGTTCGGTCCCGCATGACACGTGGGGTCTTCGGAGGTCTTCAACTCAGACACATGAAGTTCCTTTAGTCTTTTTGCAGGGTACCGACACTATATGTTTAGTGTGTGAAAACAAGAGTAATTGAATGTCTTATTAGAAACATTCATAAAACATTGTAATGCAAGTTTCATTGAGTCTAGAAAATAAGTTATCAATATATTTCATGTGAGGTATTGGGTAATACGATTTTTTAAAATCATATAGCGATAACAATTGCATAGTTATAGAAATAATTGTACTAAATTAAAAATCTCAGCGGTGATTACATAAAACGAAATTATATAGTTCCAAAAATATGTAAATGTTGTTTGCCACTCTACTACTACGGTACATAAGGCAAAACACAAGTACACATATTTTTTGAATAAAATATAAAATTGATAATACAAATGACGTGTGTACAACACACTTAACTTGCATCGATCTAATCCTAACATGTCTTAGTTGAATTGAACACCGAACATGGTTTACCCAAGTTGCTACTGAGTGCAACGGGAGTATTTTTCCTTACGCAAAGCATCCGGTCTTGCTTCCCTTGCGCGCTGAGCTATCTCGCGCATGCGTTCTTGCTCAGCCTCTCGTGTCTCTCCTGTGATGTGTTCCTCCTCTTGATTCTTGCGATCCCACTCTTCAAACAATTGTCGAATTTCTTTTTACTTCTTGAGACGACGCTCTTCCTGTTCAACTCTATTCCTCATCCACTACAGGTGTCCCGACGAAAATTAGCAAAAAATTGTCACAAATAAGCTAATTGCAACGATTTTCTTTATTTGCGATGGTTTCTGACCGTCGCTCGTGTTTTGTCGCAACTAAGCTTATTTGCGACGGCTTGCAACGGTCGTCGCAAACAAGAACCCGGGCCAAGCGGATGGGTCGGGCCCAACAATTTGCGACGGCTGGCAGTGGTCGTCGCAATTAAGGTCATATTTGCAATGGGCCGACTGTCACAAATATCATAGGTTAATATGCGACGGCCAAAAGCCTTATGTGCGATGGTACTGTATAAAAAGCCATCGCAAATAAGGTTTTTATTTAAAAGGAAAAAGTCCACTTTACTCCCCCGTAGTATCAATGAAGTCTAGATTACACCCTAAACTTTCATTTGGTCTATTTTACACCCACTTTTTGCTAACTCAGATCACTTTACACCCTGAATCGGTTTTATAATCTCATATGGCTGATGTGGACGGGATTTAAGCCTCCTTGTCGATGATATGGATACAAATAGCCAGCTAAGAACGCACGTCACCTCTCTCCCGTGCTCGGACCCTCCCAGCAGCGCCGGTGCTTCCGTGCTCGTCGCTCATCCTCAGCAGTGCCTCTCTCCTGTGCTCGTCGGCCCTCGCCGCGCGACTCCGGTGGATGGACGCCCCTCCCCTGCAGCTCCGGCGCTCGGCGCCCCTCACTCACGGTGCTTCGGTGGGTCGTTGGCCCTCTCCGGCAGCTCCGATGGCTGGGCGCCCCTCCCGCAGCCAGCGCCTCGGCTCCCCTTTCGCAGCAGTTGCAGTGCTCCGGTGGCTCCTCCAACGCGGTCTGACCAGCAACCACTGACGGCATGAAGTCTACAACCAGGCTGCCAATAACAGATCTTCGTCCTGCGGTTTGATCATCGGGGCACATCTATACCTCTTGGCTAACACTAGAAACACCAACAGATCCATGGCGTTGAGCGCTGCTATCACAAAGAAGAACCTGTCTACGTGAACTTTGTTGAGATCTTGAGGTATCCACCCAGGTTGGTTGCCTTTGCAGGTGATTGTCATCACCAAAGTGACTATGAGGCTACTTTACTACCTACGTAGTTCTTCCCAGCTGACATGGAGGACACAGTGAGGGCACCTGAATGCGGACCGCGATCTCGTCACGATTCTTAGTGGCTGCCCCGCGCAGCGCAATCCCCAGCATCGGGAAGGAGACGATGCACCATTGTTCCTTCCTTTAACTGAATATTTGGTGACTGCATGTTCCAGATGGCGGCTTATGTGGCTCTTTATGTCACGTCATAACAATTCCTTGTTAAATCCCGTCCACGTCAGCCATTCGTGATTATAAAACCGATTAAAGGTGTAAAGTGACCCGGATTAGCAAAAATTGGGTGTAAAATAAACCAAATAAAAGTTTAGGGTGTAATATAGACTTCATTGATAGTATAGGGGAGTAAAGTGGACTTTTTCCTATTTAAAAAACAGAATATTCTGCCCGGCTCGATGGTCAGAATAACAATACACAACAAACACAATAACACAAACACAATATATAACAAATATCTCGATCCATAACAGAAACACAAAGTCCATCCATATATTACAGCACAAAGTCCATCCATCACAACACAAACAGAAAACAAAGAAAAATGCAGCATCCATCAATTCTAGCTACCTCCCAAGCCGCCAAGGTCCTCGCCACGCATCTGTCCAGGCGTCGATATAGACGGCGATGGAGTTTGAGCTTCCGTCACCGATCTGTGCAATACATAGAAGTTGTTTGACATATTGATTAGTTTGGAGCTTCATTTTTTACTAGAATTGATTAAACAAGCTAGAATTGATCATATTGAACTTACTTTAGTTAATTTGAGTTAGATTTGCTATGTTTGATTATTTAAGACTAAGTAAGACTACAATAGCTACGTTGAATTAAATATTCCTATATTTGATGAATTAAGACTAGGTAAGAACATATTTTATTACCTGAAAACCCAGAGAAGTGTGCACCGGCAGTGGTAGTGGAGGTAGCTCGAGGTGCAACCTCTCGACTGTGTGGCCTTGAAAGAAACTCTAACATTGCAAATATTAGAAGTTATTACATATTATTAAGAATGCGATGAATTTAAATTACTTTAATTTAGCGTCATCGCTTGCCTCTGCATATCCATCGTCTGTCGCATCTAATCCATTCAGGCTCGCTGGTAGGAGATGGTGGCCTCCATTGCCTCCCTGCACGCCTCCTTGTCCGTCTGGTACTGCTGGCGGTTCTCCTCGACCTGACGGGTGAGATTCTCCACCTGCGATACATGGTGACGCGGGCCCGCCGATGAAGCTTGTGTGGAGCTGCCTCTCGCACGTCTCACCGCCCTCGAGTCGACAACTCCATCAAATATGGCCAGCCTATAAAAAAATCAATAATATGAAATTGAAATATCTTGAATATTTTGAATTAAAAACGATAAAATGGCTTAGGAACTCACTTTATGTGGGCTTTTCTACTTCTGCTTGCATATGCGGCTTGAGGATCGATTAGTTCATGTTTCCAATCAAAACATGCACCGTGTATCCTCCTAACCTCCTCCGCGTACCTAGCCTGAATAACAAAAAAATCTTGTAAGTTCAACAATCCATATAGTTATATTTAATATGAATGATTTCTAAACTTACCAACCGCTCGGTTGCGTCCTGACTGCACCCCTGAGGCTGAGAAGGGTCCCTGTAACCTCTCTTCCATACCTCAGCAGGGGTCGACGGCACCACCGTCTCGCGCTCCTGTCAATACGTGTTAGTACAAACAATATATTATAAATATATAAACATAAGTTGGATACACTTACCATGCGTTTAGCTAAACGCAAGTGGTTATCTTGGCAGTGGTTGTGCTTCCCCTCGACGCCTCTGCACCCTCGAGCCCTCTGGGACTTAGTCTTAAACTCATCGCTAGCCTAGTACCAACAAAGGGCCTGGTATGCATCGAACCGACCCTGTAACCAGCTCACGTGGCCCTGTAGATAGTTGTAGGTCGTTAAAAATACCATTGAAGAAATTATTAGAAAAAATATTTACTACACCACAAGTACGTGTGCATACTCCTCCTCCATGAGGTGCCTCTCGCTCTCCTGCCGGAAGTGTAGCACGTGGTGTTGGTTCGCCTTCAAGTGCTCATTGATAACTTGAATACGAGCATTCGACAAAGCTTGCCGAACCGCCTTCGCAGCGTTGACATCACTTTCCTCGCATGCTCAAACATGCGAGGGTCATTCGAGTCCTCTAAAATATACCTTTCCTGTGATAAAGAATATATTCAAGAAATGTTCATTAAAAGAGTTTAAGAGTTAAAACTTAGAAACTTTATTTAACATACTTACCATAAAATTGGCCCATACAGCCTCCTGAATGTTGTCGTGCTCCTAGTGAGAGGCGCGTGCGTAGTCCTCCCACGACATAACAGGCATCCCGTCGATGACCCCGGGATAGTGCAAACGCACTAAGGACTCGAGGACACCATTCACGGTATGTGGTGTCTGTCACTGGTGAAAGACGTGTCGTACCAAGCACTGCAAGACATTTATTGATTCATTACTTAAGTAACAAAAAATAAGAATTGAACACTACGATTTTCTTACCTGTCTCCGACCAAACGAATCACGATCCTCTGTGAAGGTACCGCAGGAGTACTGACAAAGTGAGTCCTCCTCATGTTCCGCGTTTGCTCGGGCACCACATATGGTGACCCAGAAGGCTCGTCACCAGCCGAGCCAAAGGGCTGAGGAACAGAAGGCTCGCCAGCCAAGGGCTGACTGACCGAGGGCTGGCTCACCGAAGGGTAGCCAAGCTCAACTGGCACCATAGCCTCTGAGTCAGTCGGTGAGGACTACAACATTAAAATGATTCATAAGTAAGTTTAATTGGAAATTGAATTTGAAGAATTTGTCAAAGACTAGTGAAATTTACCTGTGTGGGCTGCTGTGATGAAGGCCTAAAGCTGCTCAGAACGTGCCCCAACAGCTAAGAGCGTCTGCTCCCGATCGACGAGGCACCAACGAAAGCGTCCTCAACTCTAATGGGGAACAACCCTGTCGGTACCCTACGTATCTGATACCCCTTGGGATTGCAAAGATCACAAGGAAACTCCATCCACCAGATTTCAAGACCTCTAAGGCCCCACATGTCAGACGTAACCGGACCTGCTTCCCCGACATGGTTAGTCCCAGGGCCGCCACGTATATCATAAGACCGGAGCTATTGCCCACACACGGGAAAGCTCCGGACAAGATACCGGTATGGCATCCCCAGATCTAACCCCAGACAGAGGGAAGCTCCGGTGCCGACACGTGTCCAACAGCACCGTACCTACCCGTCCACGACGGTAAGCTCCAGAGCTGCCATGTGGCCGAACCGCCGAACCTCCAACAATCAAGCTGGTGGACCCCCAATGGCTCCGAACCTTCAAGGAGCAATCAAAGACATCAAGACCAAATTAAGTGTCATTAATGCCATATTAATGACACACGATTGGATGGCCCTTAATACCGGTAACGGCACTGTTAAGGCCCGTTACCAGGCTATTAAGGGTAATTAACCTCATTAATTGTGTATCAAGCATGTGTAACCGCCGGGGCCACATGTCGGGCCAAGCTAACGATGTAACGACCAGTCCTTGTACTATAAAAGGACTGGTCGACGATACACAAGGGACCTCTCCAGACCTCTTCTGGAATCCTTGATCTAGGTGAGCTTCTTCTTCTGGAGCTTCTTCTAGACTCACACGCTTAATACATCACCAACACACCCCGTGGAGTAGGGTATTATGCTCAGGCGGCCCGAACCACGTAAATCTCTGTGTCCACTTGTCATTCACCTTCTTGAATCTCTGCGCGCCCATTACCGAACTACAACTCCTCGATCTACCAACAATAGTATCGGGAGATCTATTGGATCCAAACATCGACAGTTGGCGCGCCAGGTAGGGGCGCTCGAGATTTCAAGGATGGTGAACTCAGCTGCTGGATCATCTAACGACAATCCTGCTATTCAACTTGCTGGGGGCAATCCCTCCAACATGCAGCAACTAGCAGGTGCCACGGCTCCAGCAGGAGTCATGCCTCCACCGCCAGTGCCTGCACCAACAAATCAAGGTGGGCAACATGACGGTGCATCAACGTCGGTCACCGCATCGGCGAATAACAACAACCCTAAACACGGACTCCATGCAGCACGTGCTCTCCTCCAACGTCCACCACCTCCAGGTGCATCCCAGGGTGCAATGGAGGAGTGGAGGTCTGACGTGGAACATCTAGTTGCAACAGCAGCCAACCGCATCAGCAACCAAGGTCCTCCCCCTTCGGGGCAGGCCCCATCGCAGTGCCGGACTGTGTCGGGCAGACTTGGTCCGTGCGCTTCCCAAAATAGAAGGCGTGCTACATCTCATCAAGTTACGTCGCTACCTTCCGGGGCGCGACGCACTCATACGGTAACCCGACTTTCAACACATGACCTCCGGGCGGAGCTTGATCGTCGTTACCGTCAACAGGACGGTCGTGTCCATATCGAGCGTGCTCGTGAAAGGCGAGAGGCTTGAGACGGTCCTGCTCCCGAGGGAGTAGGAGGATGCTGTTCTGCCCTGGCCATGCACCTACGCATGGTCAGATGGCCACAAAAGTTCCAACCTCACCTGCTGGAGAAATTCGACAGGACTGTTAATCCCGCTGAGTTTCTCCAGATTTACTCCACCGCAATCCTTGCGGCCGGAGGTAACGAGGCCGTAATGGCCAACTACTTCCCAGTGGCCTTGGGACCGCCAGGTCCTGGTTCATGAGCCTTCCTCACAACTCCATCAATAATTGGGAGGAATAGTGCTAACAGTTCACCGCCAATTTCGGGAGTTTATACACCCGACCAGGCACCAAACTGGACCGTTTTGCTATCGTGTAGAAGGGGGGAGAATCCCTGCGCTCATTCATCCAGAGGTTCTCTCAGGTACAAAACACTATTCCTTCTATCTCCAGCGCCTCTGTTATTGTGGCATTTAGACAGGGCGTACGAGATAAGAAGATGCTGGAGAAGCTAGCGATCAAGGAGATCACCAGCATCATGGAACTCTTTAGCTTGGCTGACAAGTGCGCCAAAGCTGCGGAGGGCCGTGAAATGCACTCCAAACCACCTTTGGAGGATGGTAAAAAATCCTCCAAAGGAGAAGCCACTACCTCCGGGAGTGGCAAAAAAGAAGAAAAAGTCCAACGGCAAGAAGAAGCCGTCGGCTGACACATCTACTGCTGCAACTACTACAGCTCCGGGTGGCTGGGGGCCACGCCCCAAGAAACGACCTCGACCATCCTCTGAAGACGGTGTCAACTCCAAAGTGTGGTGTCCTATTCACAAGTCGAATAGCCACAACTTGGAAGACTGCCGGGAGGTCCAAAATCTTGTCGAGCGCTACAACAAGCATCGGGAGAAGTTCCTTTCCATCAGAGGGAAGGAAAATAGAAAGTCGATGAAGCTTTGACTGAAGAGGAGTTAGGCTTTCAGGACCCTAAAAAGGTCCTGAAAGCTGTTTACACCTCCGTTGATGGCAACTCCGATGTCTCTGACAATGAGCATCGGAAAACCATGAACACCATCTTTGGTGGTTCGTGGGACATCACCTCCTGCCGTGTCCTCAAGACCATGCGGTGGGAGATGGCCTCAGTAGCTCCTATAGCCAGGACAGAGCCTCATCGAAAGTGGATGGACACTACCATCACTTTTGATGCTTCAGACTGCCTTGGGAACATGATCGGAGCTGGTCAACTACCTTTGATGGTATCTCCAACCATCAATAACATTCAACTCCACCATGTAATGGTGGACGGAGGTTCGGGGCTAAACCTTATAAGCTTCAAAGCTTTCTTCAAGCTTCAGCTCCGACCTTTAGACCTTCGCCCCTCCCAACCTTTCTCCGGAGTAGGTCCGGGGGCCATAACACCACTCGGTGCCATTACTCTCCCCATGACCTTCGGGACTCGAGAGAATTATCGCACTAAGAAGTTGATCTTTGACGTCGCTCAGACCAACTTACCTTTCAATGCCATTCTGGGCAGGCCCACCTTGTACAAGTTCATGGCTGCTGCTCATTATGGCTACCTGGTGTTGAAGATGCCAACACCAGCTGGTGTTCTCCGAATCCGCGGAGACCGCACTACCGGAGTGACTGCTCTGGAAGAACTTCATGCGCTTGCTATAGCGCAGGAGGAAGAGTCCAGACAGGAACAAGCTCCGAAACCCCCGAGCATTCGTCAACGAGGCTCAACCTCTGCAACTCGTGTGCAACCAAGCGGCGACACCGACATCCCCGTCAAAGTCGTCCAAATCGGTTCTGATGCCGCTCAGACCACCCGTATATCGGGAGATCTGAATAACAAATAGGAACTCGCGCTCATCACTTTCCTCTGGGCTAATGTTGACGTCTTTGCCTGGGAACCGTCACAAATGTCTGGGATCCCTAGGGAAGTGATCGAGCATAACTGAAGATCTATCCTGATGCTCGGCCTGTAGACCAGAAGCCTTGGAAGCAATCAGTAGAGCGACAGAACTTCATACGACAAGAAGTGAAGAAGTTGCTCAAAGCTGGATTCATCCGAGAAGTCTTCCATCCAAAATGGCTAGCAAACCCAGTCGTTGTACCCAAGGCCGACAGGAAGCTTTGGATGTGTATCGACTACACAACACTGAATAAGGCATGCCCAAAAGATCCATTCCCACTACCTAGAATAGATCAGATAGTGGATTCCATCTACGGGTGTGAATTACTGTATTTCCTAGACGCATATTCTGGGTACCATCAAATCAGAATGTCTAGGGAAGATGAAGAACATACTTCTTTTATCACAGTAGATGGATTGTATTGCTATACTGCCATGCCATTTGGTGTCAATAATGCAGCCTCAACATTTGTACGAGCTATGTAAAAAACCTTTGGAGAGCTCATCAGAGACATAGTGGAAGTGTATGTTGATGACATCGTCGTCAAAATCAAGGACAAGGAGTCACTTCTTGACACCTTGCAAGCTGTCTTCGACAAGCTGCGGGTCACCCACACAAAGCTGAACCCAGACAAGTGTGTCTTCGGGGTTAGCTCCGGAAAGCTTCTTGGTTTCCTGGTAAACCACCGGGGCATAGAGGCAAATACGGCGAAGATTAAAGCCATTGAGGATATGCGGCCACCAGCCCGCATCAAGGACATCCAGAAACTGACTGGATGTCTAGCCGCTCTCAGCTGGTTCATCTAAAGACTGGAAGAACGAGCGCTACCCTTCTTCAAGCTATTGAGGAAGTCCGAACCATTCCAATGGTCTGAAGAAGCAGAAAAGGCGTTCCAGGAGCTAAAGCAGCTCCTCACCACTCTACCAACCTTGGTAGCTTCGAACCCTGGTGAGCCTTTACTGCTTTACATTTCGGCAACCGACGAGGTTGTCAGCATGGTCCTGGTTGCGGAGAGACCAGAACCATCCCAAGATCAGGAATCCAGACCCCCGCGGGAGGGTTCAGAGGTTCCTGAAGGTGAGTCTGGGTCCCAGCCCCCAGACTTGGATCTACAAGGAGTTACTCCAGAAGATTCGAACCTTTCCGGGAGGGTCTGGGTCGCTCCAGTAGAAGCTCTGGGTTCCTCCAGCAAGGACCCGGAGGTCCCCGAAGCAGGTCTGGACCCCTCCAGGAGGGTCCAGGTCGATGTGGAGGAAGCTTCGGGCCCCTCCGGGAGGGTCCAGACAGTCCAGCGCCTAGTGTACTTCATCAGCGAAGTACTACATGATGCCAAGACTCGATACCTAGAGGTGCACAAGCTACTCTACGCAGTTCTCATTGCCTCCAGGAAGCTTTGCCATTACTTCCAAGCTCACAAGATCTCAGTGGTGACTTCTTATCCACTGCGTGCGATCTTGCATAATCCCAACTCTACAAGGAACATTGCAAAGTGGGCAGCGGAATTGGTCGAATTCGATCTTGAATTCGTCCCAAGACAAGCGATCAAGAGTCAAGCATTGGCAGACTTCATGGCGGAATGGACCCCCTCTCCATGAAACCCTGGGGGCCCTAGTGAGCAGAAGCTAGAACTCAAGGCTCTGGTCTTCATCGAACCTCACTGGACCCTCTACTTTGATAGCTCCATGCAAAAGTAGGGGGCCAGAGCTGGAGTCCTTCTTCTCGCTCCAACCGGGGAGAAGGTAAAATACATGGTCCACCTTGACTTCAAGGCGACCAACAACATGGCGGAGTATGAAGCACTCATTTATGGACTAAAGGCGACACTATCATATGGTGTCAAGCAGCTGTTGGTCAAGGGAGATTTGCAGCTCATCATCAACTAGGTGAAGGGTGAATGCTCCTGTAACAATCCTCAACTAGCTGCTTATCTCCTTGAAGTCCAGAGGCTTCAGAAGGACTTCGAAGTCCTGGATCCCCACCATGTCCAGCGTGTCCATAACGCTGAAGCTGACGAACTCTCGACGAAAGTGTCAACTGGAGCTCCGGCTTCTGACGGAACCTTCATCCGGAGGTTGTCAAAACCCACAGCTCAGCCTGCCGAATTGAGCGAAGGGGGCGAGACCAGCATCCCGAAGCTGGCGGTCCCGATGGCCCTGTTACCATGGCATCCATCAAGGGTCGTAGGTGCTGCCAGAAGCTCCGAGCAACCCAGCACGCAAGACTGAAATGCTCAAGCAAGCTCCAATGCATGGATCTCGGAGATCCGAAGCTACTTGAAAGACAATATCCTTCACGACGATGATGTATCCGCTGACCGGATAGTCAGATTGACTAAAAGATATACGTTGGTAGAAGGGGATCTCTACCGGCGCGGTGCCAATGGCGTCCTAATGCGGTGCATTAGAAGGGAATAAGGCTGCGAGCTCCTCGCAGAAATCCATGGAGGCGAGTGTGGGAACCATGCGTCTTGCCGCACGCTGGTCAAGAAAGCCTTCTGGCATGGCTTCTACTGGCCTACAGTGCTCAAGGATGCAACTGAGCTGGTGAAGAAATGTGAAGCATGCCAATTCCATGCAAAGCAAATTCACACACCGGCTCAGCCTCTACAAATGATACCTCCTACATTGCCTTTTGCTGTGTGGGGGATGGATATCTTGGGACCTTTCCCAAGAGCTGTCGGAGGTTACAAGTTCCTGTATGTTGCCATTGACAAGTTCACCAAATGGCCGGAAGCAACTCCAGCTGTGACAATAAACAAACAATTAGCTATCAACTTCTTGCAGTCCATCGTATGCAGATTTGGAGTCCCGAACAAAATCATAACAGATAATGGGACCCAATTCACAGGCTCTGCTTTCCAAGTATACTGCGAAGACCTCGGCATCCAAGTCAGCTACGCCTCCGTAGCTCATCCGGCAAGCAATGGCCAAGCCGAGAGAGCAAATGCAGAAATCTTGAGAGGACTCAAGATGCGCACATATGAGCGCCTGAAAAAACATGGAGCCAACTGGATCAAAGAGCTTCCACCCACTCTATGGGCCAACAGGACAACTCCAAACCGGTCAACTGGAGAGACACCCTTCTTCCTGATGTACGAAGCTGAAGCAGTCCTTCCTCTGGAAATCAACTTGGGGTCGCTCCGGGTCCGGACCTTCGATGAAGCCACGTAGGACCAGCTCCGGCGTGAAGACCTTGACCTCCTTGAAGAGGGAAGGTGCCGAGCAGCTGTTCGGAATGCCCGATACCGCCAAGCTCTTCGGCGCTATCACCAACGGCATGTTCACAACCGACAGCTCGAGGAAGGCGATCTGGTGCTACGGAGAATACAATATAGAGAAGGGTTAAACAAACTCCCCCCCCCAACTGGGAGGGACCCTTCCGAGTGATCAAAGTATCCCGTCCCGGATGCGTTCGCTTGACAACCGAGGATGGGACACCTCTCCCAAATCCTTGGAACATTGAGCACCTCCGTAAGTTCTACGCTTAATATCACAGAGGTGAGTCTGTAATTACATGTGATGTATGTTAGAGTCATTGTACAGAGTCGGGTAGCTCCTCCGGTAGGGCAGCCGGACCTACCCTGTTAGGTCTACAACGCCCATGCAACACTTGTCATAGTCTCAGAACAAAAAGTGTAGCTAGCTACCTTGGGTCAAACGAGAAACAAAACACACTTAGCCTGGTTCCGTAACCTAAGAGTGTACTTGTTTCCCCTGTACCCCGGACCTATAATGAAAGACATCATTGTGAAAACAGACTCCACGTGCATTTACTTTGTACAGGCTCAATATTTTTTATTTTTCTCTTTCTTATCTATAACAAAGTTGTGCAGTTCTTAAGAAACTTTAGCTCGACCAGTTCATGTACAATTCAAGTTGCATTGGCTATTCTTCCGGGTCCAAATATTGTTGATGGTCTACTCGTCTGAATGCCGCCAAGCCAATCTAGGGCCGTAGTGTGCTATCGACTTAGCCTGGTCATGCGCCCTAAGTATGCCACTCTACCTACACCCCGGCAGGCCGAAGTAAGGCGAGTCTAGAAATGATCGGACCTGAAGGAAACAAGACGGCGCTCTTGATTGTATTTAGAATTGTGTTCGACCTAAAACTTTCTCGGGAATAGTAAGACGCAATGAAGTTATAGATAGGAAACGGATTTTACTATTTTTCTTGACTTTAGTGTGCAGGAAAAATAAATATTTCATGATGATGGTGAATAAAGTCGGAGCTGCCAAAGCTCCGACATCCTCTAGGCGGCTTGTGGTCGATGTTCAAACATTGATATCGAGCATCGATGGAGCTACTCAGCTCCGCTAAAGCTAGGGGGCAAGCCGTCAACGTGAAGAAAAGATGGTGGAAATACTCTATAGTGGAGTCTGCTGTCGATACACCACGTGTTGACAGAGGTCACTGCCGGAGCTACCAAGCTCCGACACCCCAGAGGGCTAACCGTCGATGCTTTATGCGTTGACAGAGACTACTGCTGGAGCTACTAAGCTCCGATGATGGTCAATGTCGGAGCCACTAAGCTCCGACAACCTCAGGGGGCCTACACTATCGAAGACTTTGGACCTACATCTACAAGTTTGAAGCGCTCAAGTCTTCAACAACTGTTACATCCTCTTGGTACATGTTCACAATCAAGTTGTGTACATCTACCAGGGGGCCAAGTGAGACAAAGGTATTGAAGAAAAAAATGAAATTCACAAAAAATTTGGATTTCATTCACCTGGAGACAAGAGATTACAAAATTGGAGAAGAAGAGAGAATACAAGCGGGAGCCACAGAGAGATGGTCCTAGACCTTACGAAAGAACTGGGCAACCTTCTGGGCAACCTCCGACACGTTGGCTCGAGCGGCTTCACCCTCTCCTTCAATGGGGCCTTCAAGCACCAGGTCCAGAGGGAATTGAGGGTCCCGACTGGTGTAGCACGTCAGCACAAACTCTACGACGTTCTTCGCCAGGGACTGTCCCTCAGTTTCCAGCTGGTCCACAATGACATCGCCCATCTTGGTGAGCTTAATGCCTGCAGAACACAACGCCTCCAACGCCTGGTCTAGCTCTGGCTCCGGATCATCCGGACGCACGGGACTAAAGCCCATTGGCGTCAGCGCGTCGTTGGCTTTGCCCAGGAAGTCCCAAACTTGTTGGGACTCCACAACCCTTGTGCTTCACATCTCCTCCAAGGATCTCTTGGCCGCCACAAGCTCTGAGTTCTACCGAGCAAGACGCTCCACCTCTTTGGCATTCTGCTGAATCTTTTTAGCAACCTGACTTTTGAGTTTACCGAGCTCTTCCTCCCGGAGGTGGATCTCATTCTGGAGGTTGACCAAATCCTTTTCTCGGCTCCGCACTTTCTTCTCCCTGGTGGCGATGGCATTCTCCTACTTGTGGAGATCTTGCCCTCGCTCCCATGCCTTCTTCTCCTCCTCCTCACAACGCTCCTCCAATTTCTTGGTGCGTTCTTCGAGGCTCTTGTCAGCCAGAGCTGTCTTTTAGAAGAGCTCTTCCTCCCTCTTCACGAGGTCGTCCTGTAGCTCCAGGAGTTTTTGCTCTTCATCTTCGAGCTTTCTCTCCCGCGCCTCAAGAGCCTCCCGACGCTTGACAAGACTATCGTGGATGGCGACGAGCCTCTCCTGGCGATCATCCGTTGCGCTATTAGCAGCTTTGGGCTGCTCATAGATGGCCCGGGACTGGTTGTCGAGGGATCGCGTCATGCTTTCCCTCTCATCCAATAGCTTACCCCAGTACTCTAGGCGGACCTTCTCCCCCTACACCCACTCCTTGTCGTCAGCCAACCTCGACTGCACCAGCTTGGTCTCGAAATGGAGTCGGTTGCGCCACCTCCTAAGGGTTTGGCGCTCCTCCTCGAGGGCCTTGCTGTCGTGGTAGAAAGCCAGCTTGACCTGGCGAAGACTGGAGCAGGCGTTGTCAATAGACAACAATAGGGGGATCGGGTCTGGACCTGCCGGGGTCCTCTCCGCTGGCACCAGCAGATCTTCAGTGACAAAAATTGGGTCCCACTCTACAAGAGCGGTCCCCCGAGCTTCCACGGCACTAGGGCCATCCTCCGGGATAGCCTCGGTCGCAGCCGAGGAAGGTCGTGCAACAGAAGTTCCGACCTCCGGAATTGACTCTGAAGGTCCCCCCGCCAGGTCATCAACAACTGGCCCCTAAGGCGGGGGGCCAGCAGCTTCATCTTGGCACCCTGGCTCAGTAGCGGGCGCCTCCGGGATCACCACATCTGAAACAGGTGTTGAAGGTTCAGTCGGAGTAGGAGCTACTTCCGGCTCCGGCGCAGGCGCCTCCTCCGCCGCTGGCTCATGTGCTGGCGCTTTGACCATCATGGGCTCAAGCACTGGCGCTTCGACCATCATAGGCTCAGGCGCCAACACCTTCGCAGCAACTGGCTCTGACGCCAGAACCTCTTCAACGACCAGCTCTACAGCCGGAACTTCTACAGCAACCGGCTCTACCGCTGGAGCTTCCTCAACAACTGGCCCAAGTGCCGGAAATTCATCAACACCCGGCTCTACCGCTGGGACCTCATCAACCACCGGCTCGACTGTCGGGGCTTCAACAACATCCGGCTCTAGGGCCGGAATTGCAGCTACCTCTGGCTCTGTGGCCGGAGCGTCCAACATCAGCATCCAAGCCCAGAGCTTCAACCTCCGGGGCTGGTGCCGCTGCTACATCTTCATTCTCGTGGTCCGGCGCTACCACGGGAGCTTCTGCGGATGAGTCGAGGTCCAAGACCACGACAGCCAGTGCCGGGGCTGCTACAGCCTCAACCACCTCTTGGGGCGGCACTGGAATTGGAGCCGGAGCTTTAGCCTGCACAGCCTCAACTGCTACTGCAGGTACCGGAGCTTTAGCCCTTTTCTTAGGCACGCTGTGGATGAAGGACGAAGAAACTCAAAATACAGACATAACAATAAAACAATTAGCTGAGGTAAAAAATCAAAAAATTACCTCAGAAGGCTTCCGCACCAGTTAGCACGAAACCTCTTTTCTGGACGCTCCAGACTGGCCCCAGTCGCCATTGGCGTCGTAGTCCCGGAAGGTCCCCCGGAGCTTGCTGCTGCTATCGGCGTTGCCTTGGTCGAGGCTCCCCTCGACCGGGAAGGACCTCCGGACCCAGAGCCCTCAGCTGGCCCTGGTACTGGAGTTGCTTGGCCGGAGCTAGCACCCCGGGAAGATGTCGTTGCTGGAGTAGATGACACCATTGAAGACCTCCCCCCTCCGGGGAGAAGGAGCCGCCATGGAAGAAGCAGGCCTGACGGACCTCCCGTCGGTATGCTTCAGCTTCCTCTTATGGCTCGAGGGCTCGGCCAACTCCTTGCCCTTGCCTACGACTTCGGTTCTTGGCTTTGGGGCAGGAGCGGAGCCGCCCTCAGGAGTTCCGGAGATCGCCAACCCGGTGGTCGAACGCCTCTCAACGACACCAAGGTCGTCAAGCACCGACATCGTCTGCTGGAGCTCCCTGCTGAACTCTGCCTCCATGTTCAGAGGGAGGAAAGCTGCCGGCGAAGTCAAGTCATCACCTTCGACGTCGATGCCGTGCTGGAACTTCTTGAGGTGGAACTCCAAAGTTGCACCCTCCATGTTGGACTTCAAACTGGTCTCAATTTGGTCATCGTCCAGCATACTGTTGAGGGCCCAAGCAAGCTTCTCCGTCTTCTTCAGCAGAGCCCACCTGTTGGTCAGGAAGTTGCAAAACACCGCCTGAGGAGTCACCCCTACTTCCACGCAATGGTGGATCCTGGTCAGAGTAGGGTTGAAGGCGTCCGACAACACCGGAGCTTCACTCCAAACTGCAGTGTCGATGTTGGGGAGGCCTTCGGGCAGCTCCAGCTTCTCGTGCTCCTCCACCCTCATGACGATCCAATCCTTCTTCCAGTCGTCCCACTTACCAGAAGGGAACAACCGCATGTACTTATACGGGCACTTCTTGCGCTTCATAAAATAGTAGAAGCTAAGGTACTCGTCACTCCTGCCGGTAGTGTGGATAGTGAAGAAGGTGCGGAAGAGCTCAATGCAGGGGGGAATACCCACCCACATCTCGCAGAAGTGGACAAAGATCGACACCAGGAGAATGGAGTGGGGGCTAAGGTGGTACAACTGCAGACCATAAAAGTCTAG
The DNA here is from genome assembly GCA_036927565.1 of Tuctoria greenei. NCBI lineage: Eukaryota > Viridiplantae > Streptophyta > Magnoliopsida > Poales > Poaceae > Tuctoria > Tuctoria greenei. The sequence continues at coordinate 25,429,063 of JAYESD010000010.1, read as the reverse complement.
CAGCATCAAGAAGAAAGAGGAGAAAGGGGGGATCAGTCCCACCATGGTGTACGCAGAGAAGTACACCATATCGCCGGCGTGTTCCTTCTCAAACGGAAGCTTGCCGACATGGACCAAGTGGTTGAAGAAGTCTGGGGACCACCCCATGAGGGCCCGGACCTTCCTCAAATCACCATCGGTCTTCAGTCGGCTCTGGCGGAGACCCAACTCCATCGCGGCACGACGAGGCAAGAGAGGAAAAGCAAGCGAAAGTTTGGAAGGTTTGAGTGCAAGTTCGAATGAAAGGCGTAAAGAACCCCAAACGGTGCGTGCTTTCCTTCTTAAGTAAGCCCCCGCAATGCCTGGATGGAAACCGTAGAGAAGCCGATGATACAAATCAAAAACTTCGCCCTGCCAATGACAAGGGGGCCCAGGGCCACCCCGACGATCAAGTCGAGGTTCTTACCCCAGGCGAACGGTTGTCATCATGAAAGGCGGGAAACCTGAAGTCGGTGGCCTAACAGGGCGCGCGAAACCAATACAATTTTCATATCGGGAACCGGCAACCTTCAATTGCATGAGATCCGCACGCTGAGATCTCACCTGCCGCATCCAGGATATGCCACGTGGCGATGATTTAACTGCGAACTATCGCCAACGGCACGTCCGAAGACCCTTGAAGACAGGGCTCAAAAACCGAAGAATGGACCCACCTCTGGCAGAATGACTTCATCCAAAAGGTCTCTCCCAAAGGTGGGCCCAGGGGGCCACTATCGGTACCCTACGTACCGGATACCCCTTGGGATTGCAAAGATCACAAGGAAAATCCATCCACCAGATTTGAAGACCTCCGAAGGCCCCACATGTCAGAAGTAACCGGACCTGCTTCCCCAACATGGTTAGTCCCAGGGCCGCCACGTGTATCATAAGACCGAAGCTATTGCCCACGTGTATGGCATCCTCGGACCTAACCCCAGACAGAGGGAAGCTCCGGTGCCGACACGTGTCCAACAGCACCGGACCTACCCGTCCACGATGGTAAGCTCTAGAGCTGCCATGTGACCGAACCGCCGGACCTCCAACAATCAAGCTGGTGGACCCCCAACGGCTCCGGACCTTGAAGTAGCAATCAAAGACTTCAAGACCCGATTAAGTGTCATTAATGCCATATTAATGACACACGATCGGATGGCCCTTAATACCGGTAATGGCACTGTTAAGGCCCATTACCGGGCTATTAAGGGTAATTAACCTCATTAATTGTGTATCAAGCATGTGTAACTGCCGGGGCCACATGTCGGGCCAGGCTAACGGTGTAACGACCAGTCCTTGTACTATAAAAGGACTGGTCGACGATACACAAGGGACCTCTCCAGACCTCTTCTGGAATCCCTGATCTAGGCGAGCTTCTTCTTCTGGAGCTTCTTCTAGACTCACACGCTTAATACATCACCAACACACCCCGTGGAGTAGGGTATTATGCTCAGGCGGCCCGAACCACGTAAATCTTTGTGTCCACTTGTCATTCACCTTCTTGAATCTCTGCGTGCCCATTACCGAACTACAACTCCTCGATCTACCAACAATAGTATCGGGAGATATGCCGGATCCAAACACCGACAAACCCACTCGTCAGCAACACCTTCTTACCCTTCTTTGACACCATCCTGTTTTAATAGATAATCAGTAAATATGCAAATAAGATATACAAGATTCATGTTACTATCTTCAAGAAAATGTTACTTGTAATCACTTTCAAAATTCATCAACATCATTATCATGTGCCCTACTCCTGAAACCAGCCCAACGATCTTCCATCGTGACCTGTTCTAATTTTCATTTTCGCATATCATCTGTCTCTACATCTTCAACATCTCCAACTAATTAATCTAGTCCTGCACCAGACTTGACGATAAAAGTGTCTGACAACTCTTCTTCTTGGTACACTTCTTCAACGTCTTCACTATCATGGTAACCATCATCCCCAGGAGTATATAACTGCTCACGAGGATTCACCTTATATACTACCCACTAAGCACTGAGCTTTGTGCATGGATAAGATAGATAATACACTTGCTGCACTTGGTGTGCAAGAACAAATGTATCGTAATCTCGTAGTCGATCCTTATGTTTGACTTATACCATTCCAAATTGGTTTTCTCGAGTTCTATGAGTGCTATCAAACTAGTCATAGTCAAAGAAGACAACTCGAAGTCTCTAATTTCCAGTAAAAGTAAATTTGAGGATTTTGTTAATGATCCCATAATAATTGGTTTCATTCCCTTGAGTGTCAATTGCTCTCGTCACAACACTAGAATTTGATGTTGCCGCGAGAGGACGAAGAGCTTCAAAATGAGTTGTACGAAATCGAAAGCCATTTATGTCATATCGACCATATCTTCTAACATTCACCAATCCATAAGATAGCTGCCGCAAATCTTTATGGACATTTTGAGTCCAGCACTGTAAAAAATAATCGTAAGTTAAAATAATACTTATTTAATAATAGTAACATATAATATATAGAAGATGAGAGAGTATTACATAATCTCAAAACCAAGATAGGAAACCCGACCCTCCATTTATTCCTTCTTGTCGCATCCCTTCTACTTGTTTGGCCGTAGGTTGATGCCTATGTGGCCAACATTGTCTGTGGAACTCGCTGAACGTGAAAAAACATTTTTTAGAATACATGTGTAGCAAAATATGTTGATTAGCATGAATGTAGGACAAACACTTACTCAAAGTATTCCTGCATGCCTTCTATATTTGCGTACTTGTAGAGTAAAGCAATAGTCCTATCACGTTTGGGTAGGACGCAGGTCGTGTAGCTACCAACGGTAGTGCCTCTCGTTTGAAAATGGAGAGGTCGCTTAAAGGGGGTGCTTCGTCCAGATTGTACCGCATCGCCAAAGTATTGACAATGTGTTCTTCTACAAAGTAAATACTTGAAAAGTATCCTACTTTCTTAAGAGCATATGCTTCAGTGATGCACCCTTCCACCATTGCCCTGTTGCCAACCATTGGTTTTAGATATCGTAGCGCTCTTTCAATGTGATACATCCACCTGTATTGCACAGGACTGCCAACTTTAGCTTTGAATGGAAGATGGATAAGCAGATGTTGCATTGGATTGAAGAAACCCGGTGGAAAAAAATTTCCATCTTACATAAAAGTATAGTTATCTCCTTCTTTAACTTATCCGCCATCTCTATCTTGATTTCTCTAGCACAAAGTTGTCTATAGAAATAGCTGAGCTTGGCTAAAACCTTCTATGCCGCATCATCTAGATAGCTCCAAAACATAATAGGTAAGAGTCTTTCCATGATAATATGATAATCATGACTCTTCAACCCAGTGGGGTTTCCTGTGTTCACATTCACGGCTCGTTTCAGGCTAGCTGCATAACCATCTAGAAATTTTAGAGTTTTCGACCATTTCAGGACTTCTTTCTTTTCTTTAGATCAAAGACAAAAAGAAGCATGTGCTTACCACCACATTTAGAGATTTCAAGAGTTGGACGGTGACCAATGTCTACCAAATCTAATCTAGCTTTTATATTGTCTTTCGTTTTGCCAGTCATATCCATGCATGTGCTTATGATACTTTCGCCCATGTTACGCTCCTGATGCATGACATCAATGTTGTGCTTTAGAATCAATGACTTCACATACGGTAGCTCACAAAGTCCATATATGTGAGTCCAATTGTGTTCCTCTCCACAAGCTATGAAATATCCAGGACGACCTTCATCTGGCACCAGTTTGTTTAATGTTGACGACTGTTATATACCAATTTCACCCGTAAATGTAACTCAATTATGTGAAGGAATTGTCATTTCTTGCACACATCACCTTTCTATTTAACCTATTTTCACTTGTTCTTGGAGAAAATGGTACATGCAGGAGTTTTATGCAAAAATGAAGTGAAACAAGGGGATGGATCCTATAAAATATCATTTTGACCAATCAAGCGATGACACGTGGCACCACATGGATCAAATGGCCCACAAACAGAAGTATCCGAGGCCATCCAATGGTGTAGCACCCATATAAAGGAATGAGACCCACCGGGCAGAGACCTGGAGGAAGCACAACCCCAATGGGACCAAGACCAGGTCGGCCGAGCCCCCTAGTCAGCCGACTTGTTGTTGCCGCCTTTCGAGGTCAAATGCCACGTGTTGACTCCTCCTGGCTTGAAGAGGTCATGGGTGACTGATTCGTACGCTTTTGGTGGTGGGAACCGACCCTTCTCCAAGCTATAAATAGGACCCCTCACCCCTCACTTCAACACACACAACTTAAGTATTCTTCTTTTGTATCCACTACTCTCGATAGGTTTAGAGGAGTTTAGGATGTAGAGAGGATAGTCTCTTGTCCATAGTCCAAGTAGGAGAGGAGTAGAAGGAGTATCTTCCCAATTGGGAAAGGTATGTATCCCATATTCCTATTTGTATTTGTGACTTTATTCATAATAAAGATGATATCTTTAGTCTTCTATTGTTCATATACTTGGATAAAGTGTTTCTTGTTTGATTGTGGATTCCATGTATGTGGTAGGAATAATATTTATGATTGTGCTATACCATTTCATTACATTATCATAAACACTATTGAAAGTGCATCTAGGACTCCCTTGTGGGTTTTGGATGATTTATGACAAGCAATTGGGATCCTAATCCTTTTGTTGAGATGAATGCAGGAAAATGATGAAAAATGAGCAAAGTGCCAAAAAGAGGGAAATTGAGAAGGAAAATGAATTTGAGCTCAAGGAGAAGAAATTAGTAGTTTAGTATGTATGGAGTGTGTTAAGGAAACACACCCAAGAGCTCAATCTCATTTAATCACACACACACAATGCACAAAGCTATACAGGACCGGACTAGTCCGATATCAGCTGGACTAGTCCGATATCACATTCTGCACTAGATCGGACAAGTCCGGTCTCCACCGGACTAGTCCGATATCTTTCTGATCCACTTCGGACTAGTCCTCTTCAATGCGGACTAGTCCTTAACACAATGCACAAGTCACACAAAGTCGGACAAGTCCGTTGTGACTCGGACTAGTCCGATATTCATTCTGATCCACTTCGGACAAGTCCAGTGTCTACACGGACTAGTCCGATATCCACACTGATCTAAATCGGACAAGTCCTCCAAGTGCGGACTTGTCATCCCAAACACTTAGGGTTTCATTTGTCCGGACAAGTCCGATGGCAATCGGACTAGTCCGAAGCTTTCCAGTAGCGAAATCGGACAAGTCCGTTTTCAATCGGACTAGTCTGATATTCCTGGACACTTAGGGTTTGCTACACACAGCACACCGGACTAGTCCGGTGACCACCACGGACTAGTCCGATCTTTCTGAACCCTAACGGTCACTTTTATAAACCCCATATAAATAGAGGTGCACGGCCCACTTTCACCCCCTCTCGAACCCTAGCGCCGTCACACCTCCCAAGAGACTCAAAAACTACCTCTCTCCACGAAACTAAGTGAAAAATTGATCAATCCATTGAAGATCACTTGTAGATCATTGGAGAGGGCACTTGGCACACGATTGAGCTCTTGGTTTGAATCTCTAACACACTCTTGTATCTCAATTTGTATATTTCGAAGTGTGTTATTGGTGGTCTTGAAACTTGTAATCAAGGGAGCTCTCAACTTGTGAGATCGCCCCTTCAACTTGGTGATTTACCCCTGTGTGATTAGTGGAAGAGGATTGGCCTTCGTGGCGATCCGACGAGGGAAGGGTTGGTGAAGACCCGGTCCTTTTGTGGGCTCCTCAACGTGGACGTAGGTTGCCTTCGTGGTAACCGAACCACGGGATAAATCTTGTGTCTTGTTCGTTTGTGTTCATCATTCTAGTTGATCAACATTATCTAGGGTTTGATTCATTTTGTTGAATTCAAGTTAAATAGTTGAACAAGAATCATACTTGCAATAGAACTTGACATACAACTATTGAACTGTTATTAAAGTTTATATTTCCGCTGCAAACGTCAACGAAACAATCAAATTGACCTAACTTGATCAACCTAGCCCGTGAAATCCGGACTAGTCCGCACTTTACCGGACTAGTCCGATATATCTGGTTTTGACCTTGTTGTTGAAGTGCTACAGGAACCGAGAAATTTCAAAAAGGCCTATTCACCCCCCCCTCTAGGCCTACATTCAATTGGTATCAGAGCAGGTTCTTCAAGAAAGAGTGCAACCACTCGAAGAGATCATGTCGGACATGAAGGAAGTCCAGAAAATCAACAACCAGGAAGAAATGAACAATGACAAGCACCAAAAGCTTGAAAAGTATCTCGAAGCCATTCAAGACTTCGATGATGATGATGAGGAGACATTGGAGCTGAAAGCACTCCTTAGAAAGAAAGTGCTTTCCAAAGGGAAATCTAAATTCGAAGAAAAGAAGAAGGGGAGTAGTCACACCGACTACTCCCGATATCCTTTTAATTATGACCGTTTAAATTCTAACAGCAGTCATTATCTACTATTCCTCTCGGAAAAGCCCCACACTTCGATGGGAGTGATTACTCCATGTGGAGGCAAAATATGAAGATGCACTTGATTTCCCTTAACCCAAGTTTATGGCATATTGTGTGCACAGGAATAAACATCCCTGATGACGATGAAGAGCTCACGCCAAGTCAAGAGCAAGCCATCCACAGGAATGCCCAAGCCGCAGCCGTTATCACCTCATCTCTAAGTCGAGATGAATTCACAAAGGTGGACGGATTGGAAATTGCCAAAGAAATCTGGGACACACTACAGACAGCACATGAAGGTGACCGGCATGTGCGGGAGGCAAAGATTGAAATGATTGAAGGCGAACTAGGAAGGTTCGCGATTGAGGAAGATGAGTCTCCCCAGGACATGTACAACAGACTGAAGACTCTTGTGAACAAGGTTCGATCATATGGGAGCAAAAAGTGGAATGACCACGAGGTTGTAAAGCTCATCCTTAGAGCCTTTATGCCTCGCAACGTCACACTTTGCTCTATGATCCGAGAAAGTCCCGGGTACAAGAAAATGACTCTGGATGAACTGCTTGGCAAAATCATCAACTTTGAGATGATGGAGAAGCAAGCCAAGCACGTAAAAGAAATAGCCGACCTCACATCAGCCAAGAAGAAGGGAGTTGCCCTAAAGTCCTCACTCAAGCCTCTATCCAAAGAAGCAAGAGAAGCACAGCTTGAGGAGGATAGCGATGATGAAAGCAGCGAGCTGGACGAAGAAGATATGATTTTGTTCATGAAGAAGTTCAAAAGAATTATGAAGAAAAGACAAGGAACAAAATCGAGTGAAGGAAAATACAAGGAGAAGACAAAGCCGAAGATGAGGCGGGCATGCTATAATTGTGGTGAGTACAATCACTTTATAGTCGATTGCCCGTATGAGGACAACAAGAAGAAGAGTAAAGAGTCCAAGCCTCAACCGAAGAAATTCTTCAAGAAGAAGAAACAAGCTGAACAAGCACACATCGGAAAGGAGTGGGACTCAAACGATGAGTCCTCATCGTCCGATGAAGAAGAAATGGCTAGCATAGCCATTGAAAGCATGTCCAAGAAACCCACACTCTTCCCCACGCTCGGTGCAAAGAAGACAAATGGAACTTGCCTCATGGCTAAGGAAGGTAAACGCAAGGTAAACATCAAAACTCCTTCCTTGCATTCTTACTCAAGTGATGATGATCTAGATAGTGATGATGAAGATACGCTAATTGGTTTAGATAGAAAAACTGCTGCTAAAATGAAATTCTTGCTTAACCAACTTGTTGAGAAGGAAGAGCTAATTGATCGTCAAGAAGACATGATTATCTCCCAAAAGGAGAAGCATGTCGAACTTGACAATCTTCTAGTTCTTGAAAAGGAGAGAAACCACTCACTAGAGCTTGAGCTAGCTTCAAGCAAGAAAACTTGCTTGGAGTTAACCAACTCAAACGTTGCAATCAAGGATCAACTTGATGACCCAATCAAGGTCAACAAGATCCTTGAAGTGCAGGTTGAGTCACTCAAGCTTAGTGAACCTTCCTCCTCCTCAAGCCTACCTTCTCAACCCACTTCAACTAATATCGCTCATATTTGCAAATGTGATAAAATTAACACCAGGTTGAAGGAAAATTCTACCTCCACAAAGGACAAAAATCCTACCCAATGTGTAATATTTGACAAGGAGAGGATCAACTATGCACGTAGTGCATATTTGGTCCAAAGACCTCCAAATGTCAAGTATGGCATTGGTTACTCTTATGATGGAAAGCAAAGAGCTGGAAATCATAAGAATAACAAGGGAAGGATTACCTTTGTGAAGGGAGGACCCTCACAAACTGGTAACTCGAAAACTAAAAACCTGAACTCTCATGAAAACCGGACTAGTCCGGTTGTGGTCCGGACAAGTCCGGTCATACGGACAAGTCCGGTCACACAGACTAGTCCGACCCATAATCAACAGCAACTCTTGTTTAAAACCTTTGATGCTTCTTATGTATTAATGAAAAATAATGTTGGTAAAGTATATGCTTATTATGCTGGGCCACGCCATGGGAACACAAAATCCCATGTGTGGGTGCCCAAATGTATTGTTACTAACCTCCAAGGACCCAAGCAAGCTTGGGTACCTAAAACCAAGGCGTAATTTGTTTTTGCAGGCCTAATCCTCCGGTGGATCCAAATGGGTGCTAGACAGTGGATGCACCAACCACATGACCGGAGAAAGGAGGATGTTTGTGGAGTATGAAGTGAACAAGGACCCAAACGAAGGCATCTACTTTGGGGATAACAGTCAAGGAAGGGTCCTCGGTACCGGTAAAATAGCAATATCCTCTGAACATATTCTTTCGCATGTTTTACACGTTGAATCTTTAGATTATAACCTGCTGTCCATATCTCAATTATGTGACAAAGGTTATAATTGCCTGTTCACTAACAAGGGTGTGACCGTCTCAAGGAGAAGTGATGGTTCTGTTGCATTCAAGGGTATGTTGAAGGGAAAGCTTTACCTTGTTGACTTCAACAAGGATAAAGCCGAACTCGACACATGCTTGATTGCAAAGACCAACATGGGTTGGCTGTGGCATAGACGGCTGGCACATGTTGGTATGAGGAACCTTCAAAAACTCCTCAAGGGCGATCACATCCGAGGTTTGAAAGATGTTGTGTTTGAGAAAGACAGGCCTTGTAGCGCGTGCCAAGCAGGGAAGCAAGTCGGAGCACAACATCCCGCGAAGAACATCATGACCACGACAAGACCGCTCGAACTACTTCATATGGACTTGTTTGGTCCAATTGCTTACATAAGCATCAGCGGTAATAAATACGGTTTAGTTATTATTGATGATTTTTCCCGCTTCACTTGGGTGTTCTTTTTGCATGACAAGTCAGAAACACAAGGAACACTCAAGAAATTCTTCAAGCGAGCGCAAAACGAGTTCTCACTATCAATAAGAGTATTCGGAGCGACAACAGCACGGAGTTCAAGAACATACAAGTGGAGGAGTACCTTGATGAGGAAGGAATCAAGCACGAATTCTCAGCACCATACTCTCCACAACAAAACGGAGTTGCCGAAAGGAAGAACCGAACGCTCATAGAGATGGCAAGAACAATGCTCGATGAATACAAGACTTCGGATCGATTTTGGGCGGAAGCAATCAACACCGCTTGCCATGCCACAAATCGACTCTACCTTCATCGACTACTAAAGAAGAACCCCTATGAGCTACTCACCGGTAACAAACCGAACATTTCATATTTTCGAGTTTTCGGTTCTCCTTGCTATATTTTGAACAAGAAGCCCAGGACTTCAAAGTTCGCTTCGAAGTCTGATGAAGGTTTCTTGCTTGGTTACGATTCGAACACTTACGCCTATCGTGTTTTCAACAAGGCCTCCGGACTTGTTGAAGTGGCACATGACGTAGTGTTCGATGAAACTAATGGCTCCCAAAAGGAGCAAGTTGATCAATGTGAATTAGGTAAAGAGGAAGCCCCCTATCAAGCATTGAAGAGGATGGCTCTAGGCGAAGTACGACCACAAGAGTCATCGTCACAAATACAAGAGGAAAGTGAACCACAAGAGGAGATCAATAATCAAGGGGGAGCCTCGATACAAGATCAATCACAGGAATATGAACATGATCAACAAATCAACGAGGACAACAACTCAGGGGGAGAAGAAGATGATCACCAACATACGACCCCCCAAGTGCCACACCCAAGAGTACACCAATGCATTCAAAGGGATCATCCAATCGACAACATCATCGGCGACATCCAAAAGGGAGTAACCACTAGATCTCGTATAGCAAATTTCTGTGAACATTACTCGTTTGTCTCCTTTTTGGAACCCCACAGGACTGATGATGCATTGAAGGATCCGGACTGGGTGGTGGCAATGCAAGAAGAGTTGAACAATTTCAAGAGAAACGAAGTTTGGGAACTTGTGGAAAGACCCAATGCAAATATTGTGGGCACCAAGTGGGTCTTCCGCAACAAGCAAGATGAACACGGAGTGGTAACAAGAAACAAGGCACGACTTGTGGCCAAAGGTTACTCACAAGTCGAAGGTTTGGATTTCGATGAAACCTTTGCTCCAGTAGCTAGGCTTGAATCAATTAGAATATTACTTGCATATGCTACTCACCATGATTTCAAGCTGTATCAAATGGACGTGAAAAGCGCCTTCCTCAACGGACCGATCAAGGAGGAGGTGTACGTGGAGCAACCACCTGGGTTTGAAGACGAAGAGTTCCCCGACCACGTGTATAAACTGCGTAAGGCTCTCTATGGCCTCAAACAAGCTCCTAGAGCTTGGTATGAGTGTCTTAGAGATTTTTTTTAATTGATAATGGTTTTCAAATTGGCAAAGTAGACTATACATTATTCACAAAAAATCTGGATAATGATCTTTTTATTTGCCAAATCTATGTTGATGATATAATTTTTGGATCAACTAACCAATCTTTCTGTGAAGAGTTTAGTAAAATTATGACAGACAGATTTGAAATGTCAATGATGGGAAAATTGAAGTACTTCTTGGGATTCCAAGTGCGGCAACAAAGGGAAGGAACATTCATAAGCCAAACCAAGTACACACAGGACATCCTCAAGAAGTTTGGCATGGACAAGGCAAAGCCCATAAAGACTCCCATGGCAACGAATGGCCACTTGGATCTCAATGAAGATGGACCGAGCGTCGACCAAAAGGTATATCGCTCCATGATTGGATCCTTACTATACTTATGTGCATCTAGGCCAGATATTATGTTGAGTGTATGTTTGTGTGCAAGATTTCAAGCCAACCCTAAGGAATGTCATTTGACAGCCGTAAAGAGAATCCTAAGATATTTAGTTCATACACCCAACCTTGGTCTTTGGTACCCAAAAGGCTCAAAATTCAATCTCATTGGGTATTCCGATGCAGATTATGCCGGGTGCAAAGTTGATAGAAAAAGCACTTCCGGCACTTGCCAATTCCTAGGAAGATCCTTAGTTTCTTGGTCATCCAAGAAACAGAATTCCATTGCATTATCCACAGCCGAAGCGGAGTATGTTGCAGCCGGGAGTTGTTGTGCACAACTCCTTTGGATGCGACAAACTCTAAGGGATTACGGTTACAATATGAACCGTATTCCTCTCCTTTGTGATAATGAGAGTGCCATTAAAATAGCCCACAATCCAGTTGAGCACTCTAGGACTAAACACATTGACATAAGACACCATTTCTTGAGAGACCATTCCATGAAAGGAGACATATCCATCTCTCATGTCAACACCCAAAAACAATTGGCCGACATATTCACCAAGCCACTTGATGAAAAACGTTTTTGCAAACTCCGAAATGAGCTAAACATTCTTGATTCTCGGAGTGTGGCTTGAAAAGTTGCATACCTGTATGATTGCTTCAAAATATTGATTGAATTGTGAAAATCATCCCTCTTCATTTTTCTCTCGAAAAACTATGTCAATTATTAGATCTTGATGAATTTTTGATCATAGTATGATTGTTGTTTGCTTACTGGTCAAATTCATCAAGATTATTTGAATTGTTTTGCCTTTCTACTCTCAATTATTGGACCTTCAAATATATATGAATGGGCTATGCAATTCTTTCCTGGTGACCACGGACAAGTCCGTGGTTACCCGGACTAGTCCGCCATTGCAGACTAGTCCGCAGAGTGCCGGTTAGGCCGGACTAGTCCGACAGACCACGGACTAGTCCGATATAGGTCTCTGGATGACTTCGGACTAGTCCGGTCATGTCCGGACTTGTCCGATTTTTCGTGTCCATAACCCTAGCCGCCACCAAACCCTAATCCCTTCACCCCACACTCGCCCCCAAGCTTTCTCTCTCTTGCGCTCGAGCTCCCAAGGCGAATCCTTGATTCCTCCGTCGAAAAGCCTCAATCTTGGGCGGAGATCAAGCTTGAAGACTCGGGGATTGAAGTTAGCGGACAAGTCCGGCCTCCAACCCCCAAAATCTCAAGCTTCCTTTGATTTCTTGGTAAATTTTCTTCAAAACCCTAAGAAATCACAAATTTCTCTATTGCTTATCGTTTGGCCTAGCATTCTTCACTAGTTACATGTCTAGTTGATGTACTATGTGTATGCTAGACTAGTTTTACCTTAGGGATCAATTTTTGTCCAGTCTGTTAGGTTTTTGCAGATGAACACCGGACTAGTCCGTGCCTGTGCACCGGACAAGTCCGTTGTTTCTGAACCAAAACCTAATTCTTTAATTCCCTAATGCCTTCCATGGCCATCTTACCTCACCAATACCTTGTATAACTTGTCCTTTCTCTTGATCACTCATTCTCAGATCATGTCGAGCTCCGACAACGAAATCTCCGATTTCGAGGCCGAGTTGGACCACGAGGTGGCACCTCGGTCCTCAGCGGGTCTTGGCAAGAAACGCCAAGAAAGACCTTCCGAGCCTGCTACTTCCCCTCCCCAGGTTCGGAGGAAGGTCTGTGTCAAGAAGCCTGCCTCGAAGGCTGCTCCGTCTACAAGCGGCCTTCGCCAAGCAAAAGGAAAAGGCAAGGGAGTAGCAACGGGGCCAATTGGGCCCTTGAAGCTACACGCTCCCAGGGAAGGGGTCCAGGACCCCAATTAAGAGAGATTCAATGGGAAAGGCAGTGATGTGGCAGTGAAGCTCAGGAGCATTGATTGCTATGGGAGGCCAAAGCAGGCAGCTGATGGAAGGTTTTGGACAAACATCCATGCAGATTTCTACAGGCTGGTCTACCTGCCAATGAAGACTCCGGTGGTGCGCAGTCAGTGGATTGACTTGGCCTACCTAGAGAAGAAGTGCTCAGCTTTTGATGAAGTCATTGCAGCAGCTGAGAGGCATGGGCTGAAGGATCTGTTTGCCTTCAGACACAATTGGAATGATGAAGTGATTGCACAATTCTATGCAACGTGCCACTTCTCAAGTGAAGATGAAGAAAGTGTGACTTGGATGACCCATGGATCCAAGTACTCCATCACTCAGGAGGATTTTGCAAACCTGCTCCACTTAGACTCTGCTGGAAATGACCACCTAATCATCCACAACATAGGGGTCATTGAGAGGGACGGAATGAAGTTCATGTATGAGCCCAACTCTAAGTATGTTCCTCCCTCCACAAAGAACATGAAGCCCTTCTTTGTGGTCCTGAACAGAGTTCTCCGGAAGACCATTGCCCCCAAGGATGGGGATGCAGGGAGTGTACAGGGCTACCTCCGGACTCTAATGAGGGTCATAAGCAAGAAGAGACAATTTGATGTTGCAGATTACATTTGGAATGATATGGTCAACATCTCAAGCACCCCCAACCGATCCTGTGGCTATGCCCCTTACTTGATGTTTATGATTGAGAAGGTCACAGGGATCGAGTTTGTGAAGGATGTGGAGCACACCCCACTGAGGCCTCAGAAGCCTCAGCCAGTGAGTGTCCAGGCTGCTCCATCGCCGGCCTCAAGCCCCGAGGCACCGACAAGGCAAGAAGAAGCTGCTAGGGCTCCTCCTCCCTCCAGGGAAGCCCCTCAGAAAGGATCCGCCAGTGAGATCCTCAAGTACTTGGCTGCAATTTTCTCCTCATGCAAGAAAACTGAAGTGAAGCTTCACAAGCTAAATCAGAAGAGGAAGGAGAACATGAGGTACATAAAAGCCAATGTGAAGCAGCTGAGTGAGAAGCTGGAGATCAACCCAATTGGATCTCCAGTACTTTCTGAAGATTCTGATCCGGACATCACCGAGCTCAGCCCCTTGACTCCCTCCAAGCTTGCCTATTTTGGCATTGGGGGCTCGAGCAGCTCCGCTCCTCCTCCTCCCTCTCAACCTCGTCAAGCGGAAAGCGATGAAGACAATGAAGACGACGAGAGGACTGACAGCGAAGAGTGAAGCCCTAGGACCTTCCTCTCTCTCTTTTTGGTGTCTTGATGCCAAAGGGGGAGAGATTGAGGGGGAGTCTCTAGTCTTTGCTTTAGATGAATAGGATGCGAGGAGAGAGATCTCTATGTATTTTTTAATTGTGATTGTATTTGTTTAACACTATTTTCATATCATGTTTGGTCCTGTGTTAAATTGCTCAATTAATTTGCAAGTGTGTGATGAAATCTGAATTTTTTGCTCCTGAAATGCCATATTCACTTGATATTAGTTGATCAATGCAAATTCTGTCATTCTTAATGCATTCATGCTCTTAGTATGCATCCCACCATAAAGAATGCACACATGAATAATTATCTTGTTGCTTGATGTATTTTTGAGTCATATGTGCATACTTTATGAAAATCTTATTTTATACCTCATTTTGTGAAATCTCAATTGGTTGTCATCAATCACCGAAAAGGGGGAGATTGAAAGTGCATCTAGGACTCCCTTGTGGGTTTTGGATGATTTATGACAAGCAATTGGGATCCTAATCCTTTTGTTGAGATGAATGCAGGAAAATGATGAAAAATGAGCAAAGTGCCAAAAAGAGGGAAATTGAGAAGGAAAATGAATTTGAGCTCAAGGAGAAGAAATTAGTAGTTTAGTATGTATGGAGTGTGTTAAGGAAACACACCCAAGAGCTCAATCACATTTAATCACACACACACAATGCACAAAGCTATACAGGACCGGACTAGTCCGATATCAGCCGAACTAGTCCGATATCACATTCTGCACTAGATCGGACAAGTCCGGTCTCCACCGGACTAGTCCGATATCTTTCTGATCCACTTCGGACTAGTCCTCTCCAATGCGGACTAGTCCTTAACACAATGCACAAGTCACACAAAGTCGGACAAGTCCGTTGTGACTCGGACTAGTCCGATATTCGTTCTGATCCACTTCGGACAAGTCCGGTGTCTACACGGACTAGTCCGATATCCACACTGATCTAAATCGGACAAGTCCTCCAAGTGCGGACTTGTCATCCCAAACACTTAGGGTTTCATTTGTCCGGACAAGTCCGATGGCAATCGGACTAGTCCGAAGCTTTCCAGTAGCAAAATCGGACAAGTCTGTTTTCAATCGGACTAGTCCGATATTCCTGGACACTTAGGGTTTGCTACACACACCACACCGGACTAGTCCGGTGACCACCACGGACTAGTCCGATCTTTCTGAACCCTAACGGTCACTTTTAGAAACCCCATATAAATAGAGGTGCACGGCCCACTTTCACCCCCTCTCGAACCCTAGCGCCGTCACACCTCCCAAGAGACTCAAAAACTACCTCTCTCCACGAAACTAAGTGAAAAATTGATCAATCCATTGAAGATCACTTGTAGATCATTGGAGAGGGCACTTGGCACACGATTGAGCTCTTGGTTTGAATCTCTAACACACTCTTGTATCTCAATTTGTATATTTCGAAGTGTGTTATTGGTGGTCTTGAAACTTGTAATCAAGGGAGCTCTCAACTTGTGAGATCGCCCCTTCAACTTGGTGATTTACCCCTGTGTGATTAGTGGAAGAGGATTGGCCTTCGTGGCGATCCGACGAGGGAAGGGTTGGTGAAGACCCTGTCCTTTTGTGGGCTCCTCAACGTGGACGTAGGTTGCCTTCGTGGTAACCGAACCACGGGATAAATCTTGTGTCTTGTTCGTTTGTGTTCATCATTCTAGTTGATCAACATTATCTAGAGTTTGATTCATTTTGTTGAATTCAAGTTAAATAGTTGAACAAGAATCATACTTGTAATAGAACTTGACATACAACTATTGAACTGTTATTAAAGTTTATATTTCCGCTGCAAACGTCAACGAAACAATCAAATTGACCTAACTTGATCAACCTAGCCCGTGAAATCCGGACTAGTCCGCACTTTACCAGACTAGTCCGATATATCTGGTTTTGACCTTGTTGTTGAAGTGCTACAGGAACCGAGAAATTTCAAAAAGGCCTATTCACCCCCCCTCTAGGCCTACATTCAACTATAAACCTCCACTATAGTCTAATTAACTATGATATCACTATGTTAATATGAATCACTTATGCTATGAATTAACATTGGTTCAACGATGATTTAGTTCATTGCCTTAGGATAGCTTGTGCCTAGACTCTTAAGGTAATTACTTAATATGCTAGCATGGTGCTAGGATAGAGAGTAGCGTTGAATGTCTCGTAGACCCATGGATTGAAGAGGTAGGCAGTAGGTGGTAACAACCCTATCTGTCCTTTGTAATACTCCACGTTCGGCTATGCCCACAGGCTCTTGGCGGGAGTCACCTTGTGTTGCTAGGGGTAAACCCGTGCCCGACGTGTTGATCCACTTAACATGAGAATTCATAATTTATATAATCATTAGTAACTAACTTAGGCTATGTATATGTACATTAGAAGAATAGTAGGAGTATCTACCTAACTCTTAGCCTAGTTCCTCTATTACCTCATTTATCCCCTTAGGATAGTGTCGGGGTGTGATTCCGACAATTCTCCCGGTACTACTGTTGGTAGCCCGCGGAGTTTGTAGTTTGGTGTTGGGCGCACAGAGATTCAGAGAATGATGACACGTTGACACGAATATTTACGTGGTTCAGGCCGCCTAAGCATAATCCCCTACTCCATGGGGTGTGTAGTTGTTGTATTGAGCTTCTGAGCACCTGTGAACATGTGTTAGAGCTGAGCATGGAAGTGTGGGTGAGCCTCCAAGAGAGTCAAGAGGAGAGAGCCTTGTGTAACACTCGACCAATCCTTTTATAACACAAGGATTGGTTGTTACATCGATAGCCTGGCCCGACATGTGGCCCTGGCGGTTACTGATGCTTAATACACAATTAATGAGCTTAATTACCTTTAAAGCGTGGTAACGAGCCTTGACAGTGCCGTTACCAGTATTAAGGGCCATCCGATCGTGTGTCATTAAGATGGTATTAATGACACTTAATAAGGTCTTGAAGTCCTTGATTGTTCCTTGAAGGTTCGAGACGTTAGGGGTCCACCAGTCTGATTGTTGGGGTTGAAGGTCTGGCTGCTCAACACGTGGCAGCTCCAGAGCTTACTGCCCGGGATAGGTAGGTCCGGCGTAGTTGTACACGTGTTAGTACTGGAGCTTCCATCTGTCGAGGGTTAGGTCCAGGGGTGCCACTCAGGTGTTTAGCCCGGAGCTTTCCCATGTGTGGGATGTAGCTCCGGTTGACGTATACACGTGGCAGCACTGGGACTAACTGTAGAAGGGAGGCAGGTCTGGTCCCGTATGACACGTGGGGCCTTCGTGGGTCTTCAACTCAGACGGGTGAATTTCCTTTGGCCTCTTTGCAGTCCCAAGAGGTATACGGTATGCAGGGTACCGACAGTGGCCCCCTGGGCCCACCTCTAGGAGAGACCTTTTGAATGAGGTCGTTCTACCGGAGGTGGGTCCATCCTTCGGCATTTGAGTTGTGTCTTCAAGGGTATTTGGATGTACCGTTGGTGGTAGTTCACCGTTAAACCACCGCCACATGGCATATCCAGAATGCAGCAGGTGAGATCTCAGCGTGCGGATCTCTTGCAATTGAAGGTTGCTAGTTCCCGATACGAAAAACCGTATCAGTTCCGCGTGTCCTGTCAGGCTGCCGCCCTCGGGCTTCCCGCCTTTCATGATGACAACCGTTCGCCTGGGGTAAGGACCTCGACATTATCGTCGGGGTAGCCCCGGGCCCCCTTGTCATTAGCAGGGTGAAGATTTTGAACTGTGTCGTCGGCTCCTCTGCGGTTTCCATCCAAGCGTTGCGGGGGCTTACTTAAGAAGGAAAGCGTGAACCGTTTGGGGATGCTTTACACCTTCATTTGAACTTGCGCTCAGATCCACCAAACTTTCGCCTGCTTTTCATCTCTCGCCCCGCTGTGCCGTGATGAAGCTGGGACTCCCCAAGAGCCGTCTCGGGAGCAAGAAGGATTTGTCTAGGGTCCAGACCTACATGGGATGGTCCAGTGACTCCTTCAACAACAACATCCGCTGCGGCATGCTTCCCTTCGAGAAGAAGCGAGTCGAAGATATGGTGTACTTCCTTGGGTACGCCATGGCGGGTTTGATCCCACCTTTCTCCACTTTCTTTCTGATGCTGCATGATTTCTATGGTCTGCAGCTCCACCACCTTGGCCCCCACTCAATCTTGCTGGTGGCGACTTTCGTCCACTTTTGCGAGATGTGGGTGGGTGTGCCACCTTGTGTGGAGTTGTTTCAAGCTTTCTTCATTGTCCACCCAACCAGGAAGAGCGACGAGTTCATCGGCTTCTAATACTTCGTGAAGCGGAAAAACTCTCCCCTCAAGTATTTGAGGTCCTTCCATTCCGGCAAGTGGGACGACTGGAAGAAAGACTGGGTGGTCATCACCGTCGAGGGACACAAGAGACTGGAACTGCTTGAAGGCCTCCCTCGCGTTGACACCAACATTTGGAGTGATGTGCCGGAGCTATCGAGGGAATAAAAGCCCATTCTAGACAGAATCCAGGAGTGTGTCGAAGGTGGGGTCACCCCTCAGATGGTGTTTGGCAACTTCTTAACGAACAGGTGGCCCCGCTGAGGGCTAGGAGCCGGCCTGCCTGGGCCTTCAACAGCGAGATGGATACCAACCGCATTGAGGTCGGCTTGGATACCAACTTGACCGGTGAAGCCTTGAAGACCCATCTCAAGAAGTCCTAGCCTGGGAACATTGGCCCTGGCGACGTGTCTCCACCGGCGGCCTTCCTTTCCCTGAACATGATTCCAGAGGAGTGTAGAGAGCTCCAGAGGAAGATGCCACTATTGGATGACTTGGGCTTGGTGGATAGAAGACCATCCTCCGGGGTAGCGATCCCCTAAGCTTTAGAAGATGGCTCCACTCCCGCCCCGGTGCCAAGAGCTGAAGTCCAAGGCAAGGGCAAGGAGTTGGCCAAGCCCTCGAGCCAAAAGAGAAAGTTGAAGCATTCTGATGGGAGGCCCGTCAGACCTGGCTCTTCCTCAGCGGCTCCTTTTCCCCGGTGGGGGAGGTCTTCTATGGCGACGACCACTCCAGCGTCGACGTCTCCTCAGGACACCAGCTCTGCCCAGGTGGCCCTGGAGCCGGAGCCAGCAAAGGGCTCCAGGTCCGGGGGTCCCTCCAAGTCAAGGGAGGTCAGCTCCGAAGGGCCTTCCGGAGCTACTACTTCAGTTGCGACCGAGTCGGGCTCTGAGCGTCCGGTGAAGAGATTCCATGCTAGCTGGGGCGGAGATCTTCCAAGGTAAATTTTCTTTTTACCTTAGTTAATTGTTTTTTGTTGTAATCATGTTTTAAGCTTCTTTGTCCTTCATCTGCAGTGTCCCCAAGAGAAGGACTGAAGCTCCAGCTCCCGCGACAGCAACTGATGCTGTGCAGACGGAAGCTCCGGCTCCAATTCCAGCACCGCCCCAAGAGGTGGTTGAGGTTGCGGCAGCTCTGGCGCCAGCCGTCGTGGTCCTGGACCTCGACTCATCCCCAAAGGCTCCTGTGGTAGCGCCAGACCATGGGAATGATGATGCACTAGCGGCACCAGCCTCGGAGGTCGAAGCTCCGGGCTTGGATGCTGAGATGATGGACACTCCGGCCTCAGAGCCGGAGGTAGCTGCGGTTCCAGCCCTAGAGCCGGATGTTGTTGTTGAAGCCCCGATAGTGGAGCCGGTGGCTGATGAAGCTCCAGCGGTAGAGCCGGTAGTTGATGAGGTTTCGGTGCCTATGCCGGTCGTCGAAGAAGTTCCGGCACCTGAGCCGATTGCTCCAGAGGTGCTAGCGCCCGAGCCCCTGACGGTTGAAGCGCCAGTGCCTGAACCAGCGGTGGAGGAGGTGCCAGTGTCGGAGCCGGAAGTGGCTTCAGCTCCGACTGAACCTTCAGCACCTGCCCCGGAGGTGGTGGTCTCGGAGGTGCCCGCGCCTGGGCCAGGGTGCCTAGATGAAGCTGCCAGCCCCCCGACTGAGGGGTCAGTTATTCATGACCTGGTGGCGGGACCTTCGGAGCCAACTCCGGAGGTCAAAACTTCTGTTGCAGGACCTTCTTTGGTGGTGGCCGAGGCTATCTCGGAGGACGGCCTAGTGCCGTGGAAGCCAAGGGGACCACTCTTGTAGAGTGGGACCCGATTTTTGTAACAGAGAACCCGCTGGAACCAGCAGATAGGACCCAGCAGGTTCGGACCCGATTCCCTTATCGTTGTCCATCGACAACGCCTGCTCCAGCGTTTGTCAAGTCCAACTGGCCTTCTACCACGACAGCAAGGCCCTCGAGGAGGAGCGCCAAACCCTTAGGAGGTGGCGCAACCGGCTCCAGTTCGAGACCAAGCTGGCGTAGACGAGGCTGGCCGACGACAAGGAGTGGGTGAAGAATGAGAAGGCCCGGATGGAGTACTGGGGTCAGCTGCTGGATGAGAGGGAAAACATGACGCGATCCCTTGACAACCAGTCTCGAGCCATCTACAAACAAGCCGTAGCTACTAATAATGCAGCAAGTGATCGCCAAGAGAAGCTCAACGCCATGCACGTCAGCCTCGTCAAGCGCTGGGAGGCTCTTGAGGAGCGGGAGAAAAAGCTCGAAGATGAAGAGCAAAAACTCCAGGAGCTGCGTGATGACCTCGTGAAGAGGGAGGAGGAGCTTACTCAGAGGCTATCTCTGGGTGACAATGGTCTCGCGGAGCACACCACGAAGTTGGAGGAGCGCTGCAAGAAAGAGGAGAAGAAGGCCTGCCAGCAAGGACAGGACCTCCACAAGAGGGAGAATGAAGTTGCTACCAGGGAGAAGAAGGTGCGGGGCTAGGAGAAGGACCTGGTCGACTGTCGTAACAAGATCCACCTCCGGGAGGAGGAGCTCAACAAACTCGAAAGGCAGGTTGCTGAAAAGATTCAGCAAAATGCCAAAGAGGTTGAGCGCCTTGCTCGGGAAAATTTGGAGCTTGCGTCGGCCAGAAGATGCTCAGAGGAGATGTGAGGCTCAAGGGCTGTGGAGTCCCAACAAGTTTTGGATTTCCTGGGAAAAGCCAACGACACACTGACGCCAATGGGTTTTAGTCCCGTGTGCCCGGATGATCCGGAGCCGGAGCTGGACCAGGCGTTGCAAGCGTTGAGCTTGGCGGGCAACAAGCTCACCAAGATGGGTGACGTCATTGTGGACCAGCTGGAAACCGAAGGACAGTCCATGGCAAAGAACGTCGCAGAGTTCATGCTGACATGCTACACAAGCCGGGACCCTCACTTCCCGCTGGACCCGGTGCTTGAAGGCCCCATCGAAGGAGAGGGAGAATCCACCAAAGCCGTCGTGTCGGAGGTTGCCCAGAAGCTCGCCTCGTTCTTCCATAGGGTCTAGGACTCTCTCTTTGTAGCTCCCGCTTGTATTCTCTCTTCTTTTTCTCCAATTTTGTAATCTCTTGTCTCCAGATGAATGAAATCCAAGTTTTTATGAATTTCATTTTTTTTGTCTTCAACACCTTTGTCCCACTTGGCCCCTGGTAGATTTACACAATATGATTGTTAACATGTACCAAGAGGATGTCACAGTTGTTGAAGACTTGCGCGCTTCGAACTTGTAGAACGTAGGTCCGAAGTCTTCCATAGTGGAGGCCCCCTGAGGTTGTCAGAGCTTAGTAGCTCCGGCATTGACCATCATCAGAGCTTAGTAGACTCGGCACTAGTCTTCATCAATGCGTAGAGCATCGACGTTTAGTCCTCTGGGGTGTCGGATCTTGGTAGCTCCGGCAGTGACCTCTTTCAACACGCGGTGTGTCGGCAGCAGACCCTACTATAGAGTCTTCCCACCATCTTTTGTTCACGTTGACGGCTGGCCCTCTGGATCTGCCAGAACTTGGTAGCTCCGGCGATGTCTACTATCAATGTTTGGAGCATCGACAACAAACCATCTTGGGGGGTGTCGGAGCTTTGATAGCTCCGGCTTTATCCACCATCATCATGGAACCTTTATTTTTCCTGCACACTGAAGCCAAGAAAATAGTAAAATCCATTTCCTATCTATAACTCAATTGCGACTTACTATTCCCGAGAAAGTTTTAGGCTGAACACAATTCTAAATACAATCAAGCACACTGGCTTGTTTCCTCCAGGTCCGATTTTTTCTAGACTCACCTTACTTTGGCCTGCCGGGGTGTAGGTAGAGTGGCGTACTTAGGGTGCATGACTAGGCTAAGTCGATAGCACACTCTGGCCCTAGATTGGCTTGGCGGCATTCAGACAAAGAGACCGTTAACAATGTTTGGACCCAGAAGAATAGATAATGCAACTTGAATTGTACATGAATTGATCGAGCTAAAGTTTCTTATGAATTACACAACTTTGTTATAGACAAGAAAGAGAAAATTAAAGATATTGAGCCTGTACAAAATAAACGCGCATAGAATCTGTTTTAACACAATGATGTCTTTCATTATAGGTCCGGGGTACAGGAGAAATGAGTACACTCTTAGGGTACGGAACCAGGCTAAGTGTGTTTCGTTTCTCGTTTGACCCAGGGTAGCTAGCTGCACTTTTAGTTCTGAGACTGTGACAAGTGTTGCCTGAACTTTGCAGACCTTCCGGGGAAGGTCCGACTTATCTTCCGGAGGAGCTACCCAACTCTGTACAATGACTCTATAACATACACCACATGTAATTACAGACTCACCTCCATGATATTAAGCGTAGAACTTACGGAGGTGCTCGATGTTCCAAGGATTAGGGAGAGGTGTCCCATCCTTGGTTGCTAAGAGAACGCATCCGGGACGGGATGCTTTTAACCCTTCTCTTGATTGTATTCTCTATAGCACCAGATCGCCTTCCTCGAGCTATCGGCTGTGAACATGCCGTTGGTGATAGCGCTGAAGAGCTTGGCAGTATCAGGCATTCCGAACAGCTGCTCGGCACCTTCCCTCTTCAAGGAGGTCAAGGTCTTCACGCTGGAGCTGGTCCTGCACGACATCATCGAAGGTCCACACCCGGAGTGACGCCAAGGTGATTTTTGAAGGAAGGACTGCTTTAGCTCTGTACACCAGAAAGAAGGGTGTCTCTCCAGTTGACCGGTTTGGGGTTGTCCTGTTGGCCCACAGTGTGGGCGGAAGCTCTTCGATCCAGTTGGCTCCATGTTTTTTTAGGCGCTCATATGTGGGCATCTTGAGTCCTTTTAGGATTTCTGCATTTGCTCTCTCAGCTTGGCCATTGCTTGCCGGGTGAGCTACAGAAGCGTAGCTGATCTCAATGCGAGGTCTTCGCAATATCCTTGAAATACAGAGCTTGTAAATTGGGTCCCATTATCAGTTATGATCTTGTTTGGGACTCCAAATCTGCATACGATGGACTGCAAGAAGTTGATAGCTGATTGCTTGTTTATTGTCACAATTGGAGTTGCTGCCGGCCATTTGGTGAACTTGTCAATGGCAACGTACAGGAACTTGTAACCTCTGACGGCTCTTGGGAATGGTCCCAAGATGTCCATCCCCCACACAGCGAATGGCCATGTAGGAGGTATCATTTGTAGAGGCTGAGCTGGTGTGTGAATTTGCTTTGCATGGAACTGGCATGCTTCACATTTTTTCACTAGCTCAGTTGCATCCTGGAGTGTTGTAGGCCAATAAAAACCATGCCAGAAGGCTTTACCAACCAGCGTGCGGGAATACGCGTGGTTCCCACACTTACCTCCATGGATTTCCGCGAGGAGCTCGCAGCCTTCTTCCCTTGTAATGCACCACATTAGGATGCCGTTGGCACCATGCTGGTAGAGATACCCTTCTACCAGTGTGTATCTTTTAGCCAATCTGACTATCCAGTCAGCAGATACAATATCTTCAGGAAGGAATTTGTCTTTAAAGTAGCTCCGGATCTCTGAGATCCATGCATCGGAGCTAACTTGAGGATTTGAGTCTTGCGTGCTGGGTTGCTCAAAACTTCCTACAACACCTACGACCCTTGATGGACGCCATGGTAACAGGGCCATCGGGACCGCCAGCTTCGAGGTGCTGGTCTCGCCCCCTTCGCTCAGTTTGGCAGGCTAAGCTGTAGGTTTAGACAACTTCCAGACGAAGGTTCCATCAGGAGCCAGAGCTCCGGTGGAAGATTTTGTCAAGAGTTCGTCGGCTTTAACGTTGTTGAGACGCTGAACATGGCAAAGATCCAGGACGTCGAAGTCCTTCTGAAGCCTCTGGACTTCAAGTAGGTATGCAGCTAGTTGAGGGTTGTTGCAGCAACATTCACCTTTGACTTGTTTTACAACAAGTTGTGAATCACCCTTTACCAACAGCTGCTTTACACCATATGATAGTGCCACCTTGAGCCCATAGATTAGTGCTTCATACTCCGCTAGGCTATTGGTCGCCTTGAAGTCAAGGTGAAACATGTATTTGACCTTTCCCCCGGTCGAAGCGAGGAGAAGGACTCCAGCTCCGGCCCCCTACTTCTGCACGGAGCTGTCGAAGTAGAGAGTCCAGTGAGGCTTAGTGAAGACCGAAACCTTGGGTTCCAACTTCTACTCACTGGGGCCCCCAGGATTTGATGGAGAGGGGGTCCATTTCGCCACGAAGTCTGCCAGAGCTTGACTCTTGATCGCTTGTCTTGGGACGAATTCAAGATCGAACTCGGCAAGTTCCACCGCCCACTTTGCAATATTCCCTGTAGAGTTGGGATTATGCAAGATTGCATGCAGTGGATAAGAAGTTACCACTGAGATCTTGTGATCTTGGAAGTAGTGTCGAAGCTTCCTGGAGGCAATAAGAACTGCGTAAAGCAGCTTATGCACTTCCAGGTACCGGGTCTTGGCGTCACATAGTACTTCACTGATGAAGTACACCAGGTGTTAGACTGTCCGGACCCTCCCGAAGGGGCCCGAAGCTTCCTCCTCATCAACCCGGACCCCCCCGAAGGGATCCGAACCTTGTTTGGGGGTCTCTGGATTCCTATTGGAGGAACCCGGAGCTTCTTCTACGGCGACCCAAACCTTCCCGGAGGGGTCCGGATCTTGTTGCTCAGCAGCAACGACTTCTTCATTTGAAGAAGGTTGATCCTCTAGTATCTCGCCCTGAGGATTGGAGTCTGGGAGCTAGGAGCCAGACTTGTCTTCAGGTAGCTCCGGACCCTCCCGAAGGGGTATGGATTCCTGAATTGGAGATGGTTCTGGTCGTTCCGCAACCAGGACCATGCTGACAACTTCGTCAGTTGCCAAAATGTAAATCAGATGTGGCTTACCAGGATTCGGAGCTACCAAGGTTGGTAGAGTGGTGAGGAGCAGTTTTAGCTCCTAGAATGCCTTTATTGCTTCTCCAGACCATTGGAATGGTACGGACTTCCTCAATAACTTGAAGAAGGGTAGCGCCCATTCCGCCAGTCTTGAGATGAACTGGCTGAGGGCAGCTAGACATCCAGTCAGCTTCTGGACATCCTTGATGCGGGTTGGTGGCCGCATATCTTCGATAGCTTTAATCTTTGTCAGATTCGCTTCTATTCCTCGGTGGTTCACCAAGAATCCGAGAAGCTTCCTGGAGCTAACCCCGAAGAAACACTTGTCTGGGTTCAGCTTCGTGCGTGTAACTCGCAACTTGTCGAAGACAGCTTGCAAGGTGTCAAGGAATGACTCCTTGTTCTTGATCTTGACAACGATGTCATCGACGTACACTTCCACTACATCTCTGATGAGTTCTCTAAAAGTTTTGTACATAGCTCGTACAAACGTTGAAGCAGCATTTTTGAGACCGAATGGCATGGCAGTGTAACAATATAATCCATCTACTGTGATGAAGGAAGTATGCTCTTCATCTTCCCTAGACATTTTGATTTAATGGTATCCAGAATATGCGTCTAGGAAACACAGTAATTCACACCCGGAGGTGGAATCCACTATCTAATCTATTCTAGGTAGTGGGAATGGATCTTTTGGACATGCCTTATTCAGCGTAGTGTAGTCGATACACATCCGAAGCTTCCCGCCGGCCTTGGGTACAACGACTGGGTTTGCCAGCCATTTTGGGTGGAAGACTTCTCGGATGAATCCAGCTTCAAGCAACTTCTTCACTTCTTGACGTATGAAGTTCTGTTGCTCTACTGATTGCTTCCGAGGCTTCTGATGTACAAGTCGAGCGTTGGGATAGATCTTCAGGTTGTGCTCGATCACTTCCCTAGGGATCCCATACATTTGTGACGGTTGCCAGGCAAACATGTCGACATTAGCCCGGAGGAAAGTGATGAGCGCGAGTTCCTATTTGTCGTTCAGACCTCCCGATATACGGGTGGTCTGAACAGCATTAGAACCAATTTGGACGACTTTGACGGGAATGTCGGTGTCGCTGCTTGGTTGCACGTGAGGTGCGGAAGTTGAGCTTCGATGATGAATGCTCGGGGGTTTTGGAGCTTGCTCCTTTCCGGATTCTTCCTCCTGCGCTGTAGCAAGTGCGTGGAGTTCTTCCAGAGCTGTCACTCCGGTGGTGCGATCTTTACGGATTCGGAGAACACCGGTTGGTGTTGGCATCTTCAACACCAAGTAGCCATAATGAGCAGTAGCCATGAACTTGTATAAGGCTGGCCTGCCCAATATGGCGTTGAAGGGTAAGTTGATCTGCGCCACGTCGAAGACCAACTTCTTAGTGCGATAGTTCTCCCGGGTCCCGAAGGTCACCGGAAGAGTAATGGCACCGAGTGGGGTTATGGCCCCGGACCTACTCTAGAGAAAGGTCGAGAGGGGCAAAGGTCCGAAGGTCGGAGCTGAAGCTTGACGAAAGCTTCAAAGCTTATGAGGTTCAGCCCCGAACCTCCGTCCACCATTACATGGTGGAGTTGGATGTTGTTGATAGTCGAAGATACCATCAGTGGAAGTTGGCCAACTCTAATCATTTTCTGAGGGCAGTCCGAAGCATTGAAAGTGATGGCAGTGTCCATCCACTTCCGGTGCGGCTCTGCCCTAGCAGTAGGAGCTACTGAGGCCATGTCCCGCCGCATGGTCTTGAGGACACGGCGGGAGGTGATGTCCCACGAACCACCAAAGATGGTGTTCATGGTTTTCTGACGTTCGTTGTCGGAGATGTCGGAATCATCATCGACGGAGTTGTAAATAGCCTTCAAGACCTTTTTATGGTCCTGAAAGCCTAACTCCTCTTCAGCCGGAGCTTCGTCGACTTTCTGTTTTCCTTCCCTTTGAGAGAAAGGAACTTCTTCCCGGTGCTTGTTGTAGCGCTCGGCAAGGTTCTGGACCTCCCGACAGCCTTCCAAGTTGTGGTTGTTCGTCTTGTGTATGGGACACCACATCTTGGAGCCACCACCGTCTTCAGATGATGGCCGAGGTCATTTCTCAGGGCGTGGCCCTCGGCCACACGGAGCGGCGGTAGCAGCGGCTGTAGGTGTGCCGGCCGATGACTTCTTCTTGCCATTGGACTTTTTCTTCTTATTACCACTCCCGGAGGTAGTGTCTTCACCCTTGGAGGACTTTTTGTTGTCCTCCAGAGGTGGTTGGGAGTGCATTTCACGGCCCTCCGCAGCTTTGGCGCACTTGTCTGCCAAGCTGAAGAGTTCTGTGATGCTGGTGACTTCCTTGGTCGCCAGCTTCTCCAGCATTTTCTTGTCTCGTACGCCCTGTCTAAATGCCACAATAACAGAAGCGCTTGAGATAGAAATAATAGTGTTTCGTACCTAGGAGAACCTCTGGATAAAGGATCGCAGGGACTCTCCCCCCTTCTGCTTGATAGCAAAAAGGTCCAGTTCGGTGCCTGGTCGGGTGTATGAACTCCCGAAATTGGCAGTGAACTGTTGGCACAGTTCCGCCCAACTATTGATGGAGTCGGGCAGGAGGCTCATGAACCAGGACCTGGCGGTCCCAGTTAAAGCCACGGGGAAATAATTGGCCATTACGACCTCATTGCCTCCAGCCGCAAGGATTGTGGTGGTGTAGACCTGAAGAAATTCAGCGAGGCCCGCCCTGAGGGGGGAGGACCATGGTTGCTGATGCGATCGGCTGCTGCTGCAACCAAATGTTCCACATCAGCTCTCCACTGCTCCAATGCACCCTGGGATGCTCCTGGAGGCGGTGGACGTTGGAGAAGAGCACGCGCAGCATGGAGCGCGTGTTCAGGGTTGTTATTCGCCGATGCCGTGATCGACGCAAACTCCCCATCCTGCTGTCCAGCTTGATTTGCCGGTGCAAACGGCGGTAGTGGTGGCATGACTCCTGCTGGAGCCACAACACCTGCTGGCTGCTGCATGTTAGAGGGATTGCCTCCAGCAGGTTGCGCAGCAGGGTTCCCATTAGACGATCTAGCAGCGGAGTTCACCATCCTTGAATCTCGGGCCCCCCTACCTGGCGCGCCAACTGTCGGAGTGTGATTCTGGCAATTCCCCCGGTACTACTGTTGGTATCCCGCGGAGTTTGTAGTTCGGTGTTGGGCGCGCAGAGATTTAGAGAATGATGACACATTGACACGAAGATTTACGTGGTTCAGGCCGCCTAAGCGTAATACCCTACTCCACAGGGTGTGTAGTTGTTGTATTGAGCTTCTGAGCACCCGTGAACGTGTGTCAGAGCTGAGCATGGAAGTGTGGGTGAGCCTCTAAGAGAGTCGAGAGGAGAGAGCCTTGTGTATCGCTTGACTAGTCCTTTTATCGCACAATGACTGGTCGTTACATCGATAGCCTGGCCTGACATGTGGCCCTGGCGGTTACTGATGCTTAATACACAATTAATGAGCTTAATTACCCTTAATAGCGTGGTAACGAGCCTTGACAGTGCCGTTACCATTATTAAGGGCCATCCGATCGTGTGTCATTAAGATGATATTAATGACACTTAATTGGGTCTTGAAGTCCTTGATTGTTCCTTGAAGGTCAGAGACGTTAGGGGTCCACAAGTCTGATTGTTGGGGTTGAAGATGGTGTCAAACATGGGTTGGAGCAACGAGCGTCTCCATACCTGCCGGCGAGGCATGCACACCTTGAAGGATGTGGACATGTTCGCTGCCAAATTGGACCTCCTTATGAAGAGAATTGATGGACAAGGAAATGGTGAAGTATGCGGCAATGCCTATGCCTTAGACTCTCACATCACTTGTGAAGTATGTGGCAACATGGACCATTTGGGCAATGACTGCCCAGAAACCTGTGAGGATGCCTTATACGTAGCCAACAATGGCTACCATCAATGAATTCAAGGGTGGGGCCAACCACACCCATTCTTTCAAGGAGGGTACAACAACAATGGCAACAATGGAAGTCAACCCTACTTGAGAGAACTTGCCATTGACTAGCTAAAGATCAATGATGCTATACTCAAGAAGTTGTCCGCCGATGACAAGACCCTAGAGAGCATAAATGCCAAGATTGAAGGACTATCCTCAGCCTTCAAGAATCAATTTAGTTTCAACAAGATGTTGAAAACTCAGTTGGATCAACTGGCAGCTACTGTTCCTCCAGTGGAGAATGGCAAGATGCTAGGATAGCCCGAACCTCCTATGGAAAGTGTCAACATGATTTCTCTATAAGGAGGCAATTGGCTGAAGGACCCTGGATGTCCTACATGCTCAATTGGGGCACTCCACTTTGACAAGGCCCTTTGTGAACTTGGAGCAAGCGTGAGTGTGATGCCCAAGGTGGTTTTCAACCAACTAAACTTTACGGAGCTTACTACAACACCAATGCAACTCCAACTGGCTAATTCCTCAGTTCGTTATTCGACGGATATTGCTGAAGATGTCCTGGTGAAAATCTGGAACTGCTTCATACCCATAGATTTCGTGGTGCTCGACATGGAGGTCGAGAAGGATACGCTGCTCATTCTTGGGTGCCCTTTCCTAAGCACTGCGAAGGCCCGCATAGATTTGGGAGCTGGAGAAATCCACTTCCATATCAATGGCAAGGAGGAGAAGTTTATCTTTTTCCCAAAGTTGGAGCAATGCTCCATGATCCGTATCAAGTATGGGCCGAATGTTAAACACATTCAAGAAGTCGAAATCACACCTCTAATGGTGGACCAGCTCATTGCATTCATGAGGAATTTCATCTATGCGGAAAACCGTCTTATCGTCCACGCCGACACCCCAAGAAGACGGAGAAGTCCGGTCCTCTCCAAAGGCCCAAGTCCACCAAGTCGCCAAAGAAGGTATGGCTGAAGAAGCAATACAAGACGTCCGAGCCCATCCCTCCAGGCCCGGATGTCAAGAAATGAAGAAGGAGGAATGTCCATCTCATCAGACGGTGGTGACACCTAGCCAATAGGTTAAATTGGTAGTTATCCTTTATTTGATTTTTCTTTTCTTTTCTCATTATTTGATTTCCCCCTTTTAGTGATTTTCCCCACTGCATGTTTGGTTTTTCTTAGCAAGTTGAGAATCTTATATTCTCAACTATCATTTTTATTTCTTTATTTTTCACAAAAAGAAAATTGTTGGATTTTGAAAAATGAATTTTTTATTTGGAAAACAATTTTTCTGAGCTGCAAAAGTGGTATTTCACCAACATGCTAATTCCATAGCCGTTGGGGAACCACCTGCCAAAAGGGAGAATAGGGGGCCCCACCTGTCAGGTCGGCCGACCCCCCTATTCGCCCGACATGGGGAAAGAGTCATTTTGGCTTTCTCTCCTCTAACGGCTACATTTAGTTCCCTAGTGACCGTTGGAGATTGCATACTATAAATGGTGGCCGTGAGAAGCACTTCTCTTCACACTTCACCTCATTTCATACATCCCCAAAGTCACTATTGCTCACATTGTTTTTTGCTCTTCATTGAAGTGCTCTTGATCAATTCCCAACTCAAAAAGATTTGCTTTTGTTTGCATTTGCAATTTGCTCTCAAGTTCTTCAAAGGAAAATTTGTCAGGGTTTTGTTTTCACTAACATCACCTCTTTCAAGTTTTTGCCTTGTTGTGTTCTTGATTGTTGTGGCCATAAAAGGAATGAAGAGGTTGTTTGGAAAGAGGAAGGAGGCTGCAAGCTCAAGCCATGGTGGAGACTCAAGTGCACGGCCCTCTTCCGTTCCTACACCAAGATCACGGAGGATGTGTAGGAGAGGACACTCCCATGGGTGAGGAGCAACCCTCATCAACTTCTTCACGACGACAACCTCGACATCCAAAGTGAAGTTGAAGATCAAGCACGCAAGCTCCTCCAAGATCATGCGTTTTCTCATACGAAAGCTTATGATCCGGATTTGGTCTTCAAAATAGGTATGGATTCCGGATTATTTTCCATTTGGCCTGCATTAGGATGGGAAAATTTTGATCACATAGAGGAGAAAGGTTCACGCCTTCTCTCCATACAATTCCTTTGCACACTCAAAATAGGATTTAATGGTATTACTTTTTTATTTTTTCAAAAAGAATACAACATCCTATGGAAAGAATTATGTGAAATCCTAGGCTTCCAAAAACGTTGTTTGCTAGATTTAGACACTTTGCCTAAGTTTACCAAACAAAGTTTTTGGCAAGATTTAGCTGGTGAGGTCAGATGTAGTGCACCTAGGAATATCCACTTTCACAACCCTACTTTGCGCTTCATACATAGATGGATGGCTATGACTATGTTCCCTAGAGGAGATGTAAGGATAGTGCGTGATGATGAGCTGAAAATTTTATTTGCCATGATTAAAAAGATAAAAGTTGCTCCAGTAATTGCTATGATGACATAATGATTATATTACATCCCAAGGGTAGGACCAATTGAATGCACTTCATTGATCACCCACATTGCTACTAGGGTAGGAGCACTAGAATATTCCTCATTTGAGTATATCGAAAATGAAAGAGAATTAATTGATGAAGAATATTTAGTGCAAGGACATATCCTTAAGCATGATCAAGATGGCTCTCTAATATTTTATTATCCCGACTTTGTCAATGAAATTCGGTTACCTAACGCGGATTATCATTTGTACAAATGCCGGAGGCTAATCATTGACCTTCTTCCCATCGAGGAAGCCGGAAGAAGTAATGTCTCTAGAAGGGTAACTAGAAGCCGAACAAGGAGAGCGTCCATGCCCCCGACAACCTCCACAATCCATGAGTACGAAGAGGAAGAGAACCGAACGGGTGATGCACCCGGATGGACTCAACCTCCTTCGTATGAGATCGAAGGTCCGTCTTGGCATGGATGGCCAGGTGCTACATAGGAAACACCCCTATCCACTTCAAGCTCTAGCAGCTTGCCTCCAACATCTATGAGAAGACGTCATTCCACTTTGACTAGAAGTCATCGTGACTATAGCCAAGGAATGACGAACCTCTCTAGACGTATGGAGGAGCTTGAAGTAAGGACGGTTGACATCTACAACACTCTCCAAGGGCATGTCCAAGGTACCCAAGACGGGCAACGACACATGGATGCTCACTTCACCAACTTCAACTCCATGCTACAACAACAACAAGCCGATCTTGCGGCATACTTCGGTCATCAAAGGTTCAACCTTCGACACAGAGGTGAGTGAAGAACATGCTTGGGGGAGGACCACACTTGAGGTAAATTGTATCAACCCCTTGCATATTTAGTTTACACTTACCCATCATCCACCTTGCATTCAAAAAATTATAGGATATATTTTATTTTCAAATAAAATAAAAGATGTGCGGTAAGATGGACTTGGAATTCACATAGATGAAATGATGAATAGTTGCTCTGTTTTTATTTTCCTAAGTCCCTAGTTTACAACTTACTACTCTCCAAAGTATTGCTTTCATTGGCTAGAATTACTTTTGCCTTGATTTAGAAATTGTGGGTAGCAAAAGCTTAATCTGTTCTAAGTTATTGTGAGATATAATATAGTGATGGGGCTGCTATTCCTAGTTTGATAGTGAAACTTAGATTTTTGGAGAAATTATAAAAAGATTTAAGTTATCCTCATTTGATTGGAAATACCCACTAAAGCCATATGATACATTATATTGATAGACCTTATGCATATGCTTTTTGTCTTCACATGAAGCTTTGTCAAACTAGTATAGACCTATCTGAGATTTCTTTCATTACTTTTTGAATTCAAGACTTCACTTGCACATGCTATACTTCTACACTATAAGTAAGCAAATTTCCATCATACCACCATTCCACAATAAAAAGAGAAACTCCATATCATTCATGCTTAGTACTCTCTCAAAAATTCATTATATAAAATGTGAGTAGAAGACATGGCTACAAGAAAAATAAAAATAAAATGCATCCTTACATCATAAGCATGAGAAAAAAAGGAAAGAAGAAAAAGTAGCCATGTTTCATCCCTGCAAAAATAAGAGAGTCCACTCAAAAAGGAGTCATCTCAAGATCCACATCCACTCCATTCGATCACACATGCACAAGTCTTGAATCAAATTGTTTTGAATTGATTTCTCCTAAGGCTTGCTCTTTTAACTTAGCAATATTATGTGTTGCAAATATGCCTACTACATTCCCTACCAAGCTCCACATACAAACCTTATGTAGAGGTTGGATGAATTTAGGAAAAATGCCTTGGCGAGGAAATATTTCCACTACACAAAAAGGAGAGACTTGAGAGAATCAAATTGAGGTACTTACAATCTAAATTGAACTCTCCGGAGTTTGAATGGAACTTGACTTCTAGGGTATGTGTGCTCCATTTGTTGTTCTATCTTTCAACCACCTGTGAATAGGAGATGGAATAAGCCCCATAATGATTGTTGATGGCTGGTACATCACAGATGAAAATCTGCAAGCACATGGAAACTGTCATGTAGCACTTCCCCTTAAGAGAGTATTCCAAGGGTATCGAATCCAAGGAACGTGTGTGTAATCTTACGAATTAATCCACCCAAGGATACAAAGTTGTTTGGTAGGTAAGGAAGACAGAGAGAGGAATATAAAGTATCGATTCTAATTAAAAGGAATTTGCAGTAGCTGCTTGCTTCAGGTACGGGTTTACCCCTAGCAACACTAGGCGACTCCTGCCAAGAGCCTATGGCATAGCCAAACGTGGAGGATTACAAAGGACAGATAGGGCTGCCACCGCTTGCTGCCTACCTCTTCAATCCGTGGGTCTACGAGATATTCACTGGTGATTTCTAACCTAAGCACCACGCTTACGTTCTAAATCACAACTCTAGTTGTTTCGAACACAAAGCTACAACTAGAGCCTCTAATTAATTAAAGCAATGAACCCACAAGTAACTACTTGTGCAAACTACTATGAATTGAAAATCAAACTTGGATTGAATTAACAAAGGCTTACTTGATTTGAATAACACCTTTGTAGGGGTACAAGTGTAGAAGAGGGACTTGACAAGCCCAAACCTCCTTCTTCCAAACTCTTCACCACACTCTCCTTCTACTTGGCAGCCTCTAAGACTACTCTAAACCTTTGGAGTGATGTTCTATTCTCAACTTTTGGTGTGTGTGTGAAATGAGGTGTGGGGTTCTATTTATAGGGGGGAGATGGTCGGTTCCTGCCACCAAATGCGTGCAAATCAGTCACCCATGACCTCTTCAAGCCGGGAGGAGCCAACATATGGAGTTTGATCGATTTTGGGGTCAAGAACAAGTCGTCCAACTAGGGGGGTCAGCCGACCTGGTCTTGGCCCCGTTGGGGCTGTGCTTTCTCCAGGTCTCTGCCAGGTGGGTCCCATTGACTGATATTGGTGCTACACCGTTGGATGGCCTCAGATACTTCTGTTTGTGGGACATTTGATCCATGTCATGACATTTGATGTCACCTGATTCATGGAAACCCTATTTTATGGATTACTCCCCGCATGTCTTGGTATTTTGAGCCTAAATTCACCTGCATACAAATAAACACCAACACTTGTAGAATTGGTTAGTTCTTAACCCTACCTCCACGTTGTGTTTCTCTTTTGTGCACATTATGAGGTGAATTGATGGTCTAAATATGGCACTTAAGGACCATCAACAAATTCCCCCACACTTAGTCCTTTGCTCATCCTCGAGTGAAGGCAAGAAGAAGAACTAAGGTGCTGTCATAAATTTGTTTATAAGAGAATACTAGATATTTCAACTCATACCTCAATTCACGAATTCCCTTTGTGGAGCGTGGCTACCATATCAATCTTGTGTGTTTGAATAGTGGAATGGCTGAAATGTAGTTCTCTTGGATCTTCCCCTGCCGAAATGATATGACGATTTGCTATATTCGGAAAGTCAAGTAAACAAATGCCCTTATCTCTCAATTGTAATCTCCCAAGTCTCTCGAAGTGTTTTTATCCTCACCTTTGCATTTTGTGCCAATTTTGTCCCTATACTAAATATGGCTATATCTGGAGCTTGGTAGGGATAAATGTGGCACACGTTACAATTCATGTATTAGTAAGTCAAAAACTTGATCCTATGAGAGACTTATGCAACAAACAAATTGACAAAGGAAATCCTTGTGCACATGAATGGGATGAATATATGTGGACTCCATGATTTTCTCTCTTTAAGGATGAAACATGGCTACTCGCTTTTTTTTGCATGCTTCCTCTTTTGAAGAGTAGATGTTTTTTTTTGAATTCTGTAGCCATTTCTTCTACTCCTTTTTATTTTTCTAGAGAGATTTTTGATGACCAAAATGTATGGAGTTTATTTATTGGATGGATGAATGGTGGATGCAAATTCTCAATGTGAGAAATTTTGCATGAATAGGGTGCACAAAAATTTCTAAGTCAAAGGTTCATGCATGTCACTCAATTAGGTCACGAGTTTGACAAAGTTCAATGAAAAGCAAAATGGCATATGTATGTGGTTTTTAGGAATTTGTATCATATGGTCTTGGTGGGTAATTATATTTCCAATGAGATAATCTGGCAAAGTTTAAGACTCCAAATTGTGCAAACATCAAAATCAATTTCAAGCAAGGAGATATCTTCTCAAGTAACTCATTTACCATATCGCACTAGTCAAATACTTAGATGACATGTTTCCTATCATGCTTCTAGGAATTATGAATAGGGTAATAAATCGAAATACAAAGTATTCAAATTTGCAGCTCAAGCTAATTTTGACTACCAAGTTTTAAATGTTAATTGTTGAGTTGAATTCCCTTCATATATTCAGTATTAAATATCAAATCAACTCAAACAGTAATGTAGCATGCATATTTAGGGGTAGGAGATCCAAACCAATTTTGTGAAGCGAAACGAAGCCGTGTGGGGCCCACAACAGGTCGGCTAACCAGGGGGTTCGATCGACCCCCTTCTGGCCTCTCTGTTGCTCTGTTTCGACGTGTTGAGTCGTGCAATCGGTTGTGACGTGTTTTGAGATGCAACGCTAATTTTGTACGTCGGGGTTTCACGAATTTAGGGTACCTCCCCCACACTTGTTCCCTGAATTCTTTATTCACACAAAATAAACTAAAGATGGAACTTTACCGGGTTAGATGAACTGGTAAGTCCCTTTTATTGAACTCAAATATGGGGATGCTTACATTATTCAACCTAAAATGATTGAAAAAAATAAAAAAATTAGGAATAAAACTAAACGAAACTAGTAAGCATCCTATGCGGTCGGGACATCTACACTAAGGAGCGTTGTAGATGTCGGGCTTGCATTGCATATGCGATGTAGCTTGGCGCTCATGCCACAGCGAACACCATCAATCTCCTCCATGAGGGATATGAGTTCATCCTTGAGTTCCGCCCTCTCGATGCGCCCTTCCCCCACAAAGTCCGATAGCTTCTTGTTCTCCAAATAGAGAGAAGCTAACTCCTTAGAAAGCTGTGCCACTTTAGAGGCATGAGGATATTTCCCGTCGCTGTCCTCAAATTGGCTAGGTTCTAATAGCAAGCCGCGAGAGGTGATGCCTAATCTTGG
Organism: Tuctoria greenei; assembly: GCA_036927565.1. Classification (NCBI taxonomy): domain Eukaryota; kingdom Viridiplantae; phylum Streptophyta; class Magnoliopsida; order Poales; family Poaceae; genus Tuctoria; species Tuctoria greenei. Next base: position 25,391,949 of record JAYESD010000010.1, on the reverse strand, counting down.
AGGGGACGAGCAAGTCGATTCCTCCATCGCCAAATTATCCTCTTGCTTGAAAAAGCCTTTTGCATAGCCTCCATCAGGCTGGCTCACCCCGTGGATAATGAGGCGGTCTCCCACACACTCGGGCGAGGTACGCGTAGGTGACTTGTCGTGGTGGCTCACTACGTGATGAGAAAGTTTAGGCCTGATCTTCCGAAAGGTAAGTCGATTGGGGTGGAGAACTCGACGTTGATGATCCATGGCACTCGAGCGGTTCGAGTACCCCTGCAATCACTACACCACAACTCCGTTGGTTACCAACCGTGCTTCACACGCTTGACCTCGCCAAGAAGGCTAATCCCTGCAAGTGCAACCGAGAACACGAGCAAGAACGTCGAAGACACAATCTGAATTCGTAGAGTTGGGGTCTCGCAAATCGTAGAACGGCGATATTATTGATCTAAGAAAAACCCACCGAATATGACCCGCGGCTGCAGTATTTAAAGGCTAGGGTTCGGCCAAAACACGATTAGATGCGTCCCTAATGGACTCTTACGGAATACAAGGCCCAAAGGCCCGATTCGGTGGCGCAACACCAGACAGAAATCTGGACTCGACTTGCTTCAACAATTCCCAATGACTATGGAAAAATTTTGAGGTGGGACTAGAACCATTGGAAATCTTATCTTATCCTTTTTCCTTGCATATGTAGAACGTCGAAAACGGAGTCCGTATGCCTCCTGGGCGTCCGTTTTAAGGTGGACTGCTCCTGGACTCCGAGTTGAACTCGAGTCCGAGTTGTAAACTGCTTCCATCAACTTGTGGACGTCCCAGCTGGTTCTCCACGCTCTCAAGGCCTCTTTCCTTCACTTGTTGATCTTCTCCATTATTCCTAATAACAATTAAATCATCACATAGCAATATATTCTCGAACTCACATGCAAAAGAAGTTAGGAGCAAGTTCACCTGCTAATTTATTAACCGTGCTCGTGCTCTTGTGATTGGTCCTTGCATTTCAACATGTGTCTCCTCTGTTATGATGTCCTCATCATCCTCCCCCTCTTGAATTGGAGCCGTCCTCGACTCAAGTTCATCTTCTTCTCCCAAGTATGGTCGCAAATATAAAATGTTAAATGTAGGACTAACCCCAAAATCGGGAGACAATTCCAACTTATATGCATTATCATTAATCTTTTCAACAATCTTAAAAGGACCAGCAGCTCCTGGCATAAGTTTAGATTTTCTCAAGTCAGGAAATCGCTATTTTCTCAAATGTAACCACACCAAATCACCCGATTGAAGTTTTACTTTTTTTCTACCTTTACTCCCTGCAATCCTATACTTCTCATTCATCATCAATATTTTTCTTTGTAGTTTCATGCATCTTAAGAATGAATTCAGATCGTTGTGTAGCATCCAAATTTATAGTTTCAGAAGGAGGCAAAGGTAGCAAATCAATAGGAGCACGGGGATTGAAACCATACACTACCTGTAATGGACACACCTTTGTCATCGAGTGAACAGATCTGTTATAAGCAAATTCTACATGTGGTAAACACTCCTCCCACAACTTCATTTTTTTTTCAAGATAGCCCACAACATATTAGATATTGTACGATTAACTACCTCAGTTTGTCCATCCGTTTGTGGGTGACATGTAGTTGAAAACAGCAACTTGGTTCCCAATTTATACCACAAAGTTCTCCAAAAAATACTTCAAAATTTTGCATCACGGTCAGAAACAATGGTATTTGGCACACCATGTAAACGAACAATTTCCGTCATAAATAAATCAGCAATGTGTGATGCATTATCATTCTTATGACAAGGTATAAAGTGTGTCATTTGGGAGAAACGATCAACAACTACAAAAATACTATTTATCCCCCTCTTAGTCCTAGGCAATCCCAAAACAAAGTCCATAGAAATATCCTGCCAAGGTACACTAGGAACAGGAAGAGGCATATAAAGACCATGTGGGTTAAGGCGAGACTTAGCTTTATTGCAAGTAGTGCATCGTGACACATAGAGCTCGACATCACGCCTCATCTTTGGCCAAAAGAAGTGTGTGGACAGCACATCTTCAGTTTTCTTCACTCCAAAATGTCCCATCAAACCTCCTTCATGTGCTTTCTGCAAAAGTAATAGACGAACGGAGCTAGCTGGAACGCATAGCTTGTTAGCACGATAGAGGAGACCCTCTCACAACACATATTTATTCCAAGTTCTTCCTTCTCTACAATTTTAAAAAGCATCTTTGAAGTCCAAATCAGTAGGATATAATGCTTTTATTGTTTCCAAACCAAAGATTTTATGATGAAGGGACGGCATGGTATAACGCCTAGATAATGCATCGGCAATGACATTTTCCTTCCCTTTCTTATGCTTAATAATTTATGTAAACGACTCTATGAACTAAATCCATTTAGCATGTCGTTTATTCAGATTGGTTTGACACTTAAGATACTTCAATGATTCATGATCGGAATGTATGACATACTCCTTAGACCAAAGATAATGTTGCCAAGTTTGTAATACTCGCACTAAGTCATACAATTTCTTATCATAAGTGGAATAATTCAGAGAAGGACCATAAAGTTTTTCACTAAAGAAAGCAACGGGTTTACCTCCTTGTATGAGAACGCCTCCAATACCAATGCCGCTTGCATCGCATTCTAGCTCAAATGTCTTGTCAAAATCAGGAAGTTGTAGTAATGGTGCTTGTGTAAGCTTCGATTTGAGAGCATCAAAAGCTTGTTGCTGCTGTTCGCCCCATCGAAATGGCACTCCCTTCTTCGTTATCTCATGTAGAGGTGCTGCAATGGTGCTGAAATCCCGCACAAAGTGCCGATAAAAACCTGCAAGACCAAGAAAACTACGAACCTGCATGACGGTTGTTGGGGCTGGCCAGCTGGTGATTGCTTCAATTTTTGCCTCATCCATCTCAATTCCCTGCGAGGAAATGACATAGCCTAGAAACGAGACTCAATTGGTGCAAAAGACGCACTTTTCGAGGTTACCAAACAAATGTGCATCTCTCAAAACAGTAAAAACAATACGTAAATGATCAATATGTTCATCATATGAATTGCTGTAAATGAGGATATCATCAAATTAAACCACCACAAATTGTCCAATGAAAGCACGTAAAACCTTATTCATTAAACGCATAAAGGTGCTGGGTGCATTAGTTAAACTAAAAAGCATGACTAACCACTCATAAAGTCCAAACTTGTTTTATATGCAGTTTTCCATTCATCTCCTAGTGCCATTCTAATTTGGTGGTAACCACTACGCAAGTAAATTTTTGTGAAGATGATAGCACCACTCAATTCATCAAGCATGTCATCTAAGCGAGGAATAGGATAAAGATATCGAATGGTGATGTTATTAATCGCTCGACAATCAACGCACATGCGCCAACTACCATCTTTCTTGGGAACCAAAAGAACAGGAACAAAATAAGGTCTAAGGCTTTCACGAATGTACCAGCGGTCCAAAAGATCTTGGACTTGTCACTGAATTTCCTTAGTTTCCTGTGGATTCGCCCTATATGCTGCATGTGTTGGCAAACTTGCTCCTGGAATCAAATCGATCTTGTGTCCAATGCCTCTCATTGGTGGTACACCAGGGGTATCTCAGAGGGAAACACATCCTCAAACTCCTGCAAAAGGTTAGCAACAGCAGGGGGCAATGCAATAGACAATTCATGAAGTGAAAACATGGCTTCTTTGCAAACTAAAGCAAAGCACATCCCCTTAGCATCGAATAAATCAGCAAGGTCAGATTTAGTTGCGAGCAACGATGGTGATTTTAACTTAATGACTTGCTGTTTTTCAGATTCTAATTTTGTTGCTTTGCCATCACGAATTTTACTCTTCTCAAAATTCACAATTTCAGCAGGAGTCATGGGGAGCAAAGTGTTTTTCTTTCCCTTATGCATGAGAGTATATTTATTAGTTCTACCGTGATGAATAGCATCTGTATCAAATTCCCATGGAGGAACCAATAAAAGAGAACAAGCATCCATAGGAACGACATCAAAATCAGCAAAATCATGGTAAGAACCAATTGAAAAATGTATTCTCGCTGTTTGTGTTACCCGCACCTTACTGCTGTTGTTGAACCATTGAATGTGGTATGGATGAGGGTGTGCTCTTGTTGTCAAACCAAGTTTCTTGACGACGTCCGTGTTCACCAAGTTATTGCAGCTACCTCCATCAATTATAGTGTGTACACGGCAGTCCTTGACGACGAGAAACATGTGGAAGAGGTTGTGTCATTGTAGCTTGTCGTCGGTCTCCACTTTGAAGCTCAAGGCACGCTGCACAATGATGCTCCTATAGTTCTCCGTTGCCGCTGTACCAAGTACCTCTTCTTCGGTGTGTTCGTCATTTGGATCTGTAAAGTTAGTAGCAAGAGAATATTCATCTTCAACATCCGAAGTACTATCATACCCGCCATCGTCGCGTGCTATGTATGCTCATTTGCTTGGGCAATCTCTCATCATATGACCAAGTCTCTGGCAGCGGTGACAATGTCGGAAGAACGACCCGTAGAAGGAGTGGATGATGAAGGCTTGAATGATGTCGCCTTGCTGCCCTCCGACACGCGAGAAGGTGGAGCAGCAGGTATAGTTTGTTGGCCACCATTGGATGGTGTAGTCGCTGCACGAGGGGTCGAAGATGGTGCTGTTTTGGATGGTGTGGGCGTCGAACGCGGAGTGAAGTTGCTCCTTGTGCATTGTTGCTGTTGTTGTCGGCCCTGCAATTCTTTTTCTGCCAACATAGCAAGCTGAAACAATCTGTTAATAGTATCATATTCCTTGTAATCAACAATGTCCTGAATTTCATGCCTCACCCCCCCATAAAAACGAGCTATTTTATCATCCATGTCTTCTACTACCCTACTACGCAGCATACCCTTTTGTAACTCTTGATAATACTCCTCTACGAACATGTTACCTTGGTCTAAGCCATGCAATTTTTTGCGAAGGTCCCGATGAAAGGATGGAGGAACAAATCGAACATGCATAGCTTCCTTCAATCTATCCCATGTTGGAGGATCAGTTCTAGTTTTAACAAGTTCATTCCACCATATGATAGCAAAGTCCATAAACTCACTAGTGGCTTGACGAACTCTATGTTGTTTAGGAACAAGATGGGAATTAAATTTTTGCTCTACTATCATCTCCCAATCAAGATAAGCCTCAACATCCTAAGCACCAGAAAAGGAGGGTATCGTAAATTTCACTTTAGCAAAAGGATCATCAGAAGGACGATTATAATTGTTATGATTATTACCTCCCATACCTCGACGATAAAGTGGCAGTCTTGGCTGATTATTGTGATCTCCAGTTCATCATAAGCATTGTCTTCTTGTCTTCCAGTGAGAGGCAACCGAGCCTCAAAAGTATTCATCCGAAGAGCAAGGTCATCAAGTTGGCAAGTCAAGTTCGCCAATGACTCCTCCGTTGCTGCGTTGTATTTGGCAAACATATCTATCATGGTCTTCATCATATCACGTAACTCAGCATGTTGAACACATTCATCATCATTGTCTTCTCCTGCCATTGTTAGTAGGAAACAAAAGACAACGAGAATATGTTATCCCTATCAACTACAGTGACAATGTGAAAGGTGGAAGAAAACAATCTCTGTCACTCAAGCGTCTTATCATGCTCTTACAAGTGTTCTTACCGACACATCAGGTGGTGTGGACGGTGAGACGAACCAATGAAGTGTGGGATGATTGCAAAGGTACCTGTTATCCTCAAGAGAAAGGTGGAGCTTGGATGGCACAATATGGTGGCTAATAAGCAGAAAATTGTTAACAGGTAAACAAAGGTGAATAAGTATTCAATGTAGGAAACTGTTGCTGGTCAACCAAGTGCCCTAGGGCCTAGCACAACACAAGGAAGTATCAAGGCAAAAGAAAGACATAATGATATAGCCAACAAAATAGCACCAAGTGGTATAGGCCAATTGCTTTAATATGCGTGCTCTTCACTATTTTTTTTCTTTTTTTGTAATATTTTTTGATTTTTTTTACTCAGGAGCACAAAGATAGAAAGCACACAAATTTGCAGCTCAATTGGATGTAATATGCGGCCTATAGAAAATCAAGAAGAGTACCATGCATGCGCACCATTTGCACCATACATATGCATCATTTGCAGCATACATATGCACCATTTGCACCATACCATGTGCATATTTATTGCACCATACAACATATGATGCATCATGAAGCATCATTACCAATGCAGCATCAATGATAGAATGCATGGTAATACTAAAATTTAGAGCAAGATTGTGTACCCTATTCAAACTATTCTAAGGTGTCTAATGACTATGATCATTTTACCATATTCATTTGACTTCTTACATTGTTGATCTCCTTCCATTGAGTAATAATTGGGAAACCGATTACTCAACCTCACTTGCAACTAAACAAACACTTGAACTTCCATCCTTGACTTGTTTAGGTTCAAGTACCTTGATTGTTGCAACTATACCGTTCATCATCGAGTGGTCATCAGTTTGATGATCAACCTTGTAAAATCCATGAAATCTCCTTACTCGCGAGGATACCGTTCGATTGTCAACCTCGTGAAACTCTTTGGGTCCATCTAAGATTTTCGCGTTGTTATATGGTAACCTTGGTACTCCGAGAACCTTGTAGTTATCTTATGATTGGGTTCTTTGCTGTGTTGGAAATAGATGAGGATACTGAATCCTTAAATCCTTGTGTGCCACCACAAAGATTCTTCGTCTTCCACTACTAGTGTTTGAAAATGTTGGTATATCCAAGAACCTTGTAGTCGCCATACCTTTAGTATTCCTGCTATTTTGACCACATAAGAGTGTTGAGTGCTTTGCTACTCTTATGCTACAGCTAAGGGATCCTATGGTTAACCAAACCTCAAACAAGGTTAATGAATTGTTGTTTAACCTCATGTCATGGGAAATACCACATTGAGTTATAGGACCTATGCAAAACCAAGCAAGCAACCTAGAATCAATGCAAAGATAGTTTCAAACTACCAAGGTGACCTAGAGAAGCAAAGAACAAGTGCTAATTCTTCAAGTCAAGACTAGGACAGAACAAGATGTCATGTCAGTGTAAGAGTACAACAATAAAGGGTCAGTAACAAACGTGAAAGTTTTAAGACGTGATATGGTCATGTCGAGCATCCTGTCAAGATTTCCAACCTGAAGAATGGAGTCACCAAAAGCAAACTTTAGAATTTTATAAGATACCTTAAGATAATCACTATTTTGTATAACCCAAGTATTTAAGGGCATTGTCATTTTCCTTAAATCAAAGACCCTCTTTTACAGATCGTACCCTCATCGTTTCCGTTATTCTACTCGCTAGAATCTCGGGACGAGATTCCTTTAAGGGGGAAGGATTATAAAAGCCCGCTTTTCGGAAGGACAAAACGCAAAAATGCGAACTTAAAAATTTTGAAAGTGGACTTGGAATTTCAAACTCACATGAACCATATGAGTTAACCAATGTTCACTATAAATAGGAACTTGTTAAAATTTTACATATAGAACATGGTGGCTAATGTATATTAGAACTTAAGGTGTAAAATCCTTAATTTCCAGGTATTCACATTTTCAATGAAAATTTAAGGAGAAATGAAAACAAAATAGGGAGAAAGAAAAAGGAATTATTCCAACCCTAAATTGGGACATTCAAATGCAAATCCAAGCTTCAAACTAAAATGATAAAACATAAAATCTGGACTCGTCATTGAATTTACCATAATCATTTAGCCTCCATGTCAAACTTCATAATATTTGAATTTCATTTACTATTTAATTCAATAAAATAATTTAAATGCAGTTGATTTCAAATTCAAATTTAAATCTGATTCAAACTTGGTCATTTCCCAAATTAGGGTCCATAAATTGTTTATACATATTTTATTTTCCTTGGCCACTAAGTTTGAGCAATTTTGAAGATTCTTCAAATAGAGAAATGAGTTAACAGAGAAGGAGAGAGAGAAAGGGTTGTGGGCCCCACCTGTAAGCCTCTCCAAGGTTGAACCGCCTTTGCCTTTTGGTTATAGGGTGATACGACATCGTGCATGTTGCCAGCGTTGCTTCAATCCAGAGGTAGAAAACGGACTTCCCTTCTTCTTCCTTACTCCCGTGGCCTTTACTTCTTCCTGCTCGATCCTTGCTCTGCTCCAATAGCCGCTCGACTCCCTCCTGCGCCACGGCACTCCACCGCGCCAGCTTTCCACCTCCCTGGCCGCGCTCGCTCCACCTTCCCGGCCGTGCTCCTCACTGTCCCCGCCCCCACGCGCCGCCAACGTCGTGCACGTCTCCTCGTCTGCGCCTCTGCAAGCACCGTGCCGCCTGACCCGGCTCACCTCCCTACACGCGCCTCCTCGCCTGGCCGTTGGCCCGCGCACCTCCCCCGCCGTCCGCCTGCCTCCTGGCCACGGCTCGTCTCCCGACCCCTACTCCACGGCGCGCCGCTTGCCCCGCGCTCGGTCGCCGACGACCCCGCCCCTGCTCGCCATGCACCTGCCCAACCCTCCGGCGCATGGCGCCTGCTCACCACTCGCCCCTGGCTGCGTCCGTCCTGGCCGCCGCGGCGTCGCCCCACGCTGGCCGTTGGCTCACCCCCTCCTTGCCATGCCTCGTCGCCATCGCGTCAAGCCCGGCCGCCGTGCGTCTCCTTGCTGTCCGTCAGCACCCCGCTCACGCCATGGTCAGCTCCCTGCCGTCTGCTCGCCTTCACGCTGGTGCTGCCCCGCCGCCTAGGCCCTTCTCCATCACAGCGAGCACGCCAGTACCACTGCCATGCTCCTCTGCTCTTGTGCACCATGCTCGCCTCCGCCTTGCAGCGCTTTGCGTGCACCTTGCCGCGCCATGGCCGCACCACCAGTCTGCTCCTCCCTCTGGATTCAGCATGACACCCAAGCTTCCGCCCGTCGCCTTCAATGCAACGTTCCGCGCCGCGGCTATGTCCTGGAAGCAAGGCGGGTAATGGGTGTGATGGATGAAATGCAGGAACACATCTTTGACACAGTAGTGACAACAATTAGGCTAAGGTTAGCTCTGATTTGTGAAGAAATGTGCGAGACAGTGCTGCAGTCCTGATGCTCGATGAAATGCTTACAAGGAAAGGATTGGTTGTGATGACGTCCAAGGCTAGTCTATGAATGTAGGGAAGTTGTGGTGTCGCCAACAACAAGGACATAAGACAAGGTGATTTTTGAATGGTGCAAGATTGACCGGGTCGAGAATACACTCAAGGTGTTCGATGAAATGGTTACAAGGCGAAACTAAGTGTGTTGTCGTTCAATGCTGGTCTATGGATGCAGGTTTATTGTGGGGTGGCAATAGACCAAGATATGTGCCAAGGTGCTCTTGGAATGTTGATGAAGTAACCGGATCAAGAGCACAACCAAGGTGTTTGCTAAAATTATTACAAGGTCAGTCACTGTCGTCGTCCTTCGCCCTCTGGTCCATGTTCCGCATTGATATCATTCCTATAGAAATCCCCACGGTGACCTCCTTTGTCTTTTGTATCGTGTTGGCTTGTCCGTGCGTGCTCGTGATGCTCCACCATGAGCCGCGTCAACATCGTTGACCACATGACGTCGTCATGATGCTCCGAGCCGTCACCGTGCCCTTGCATCGAGATGAAGTATGCTTGTGATGTGTGTGGTGCTGAAACACAAGCACGACTCGTCGGACAATAGAGATCAAGCCAAATTAGGTTTTAGTCGCTGTGAGAGTGATATAGTTCTAGGTATAGCCAAGGTGCTCGATAAAATGCCTTCCAGGTCATTCCAAGGTGGTTGGTGATCACCAATGACTTGTGGTTGAGTAATGCCACCGACAAGGAAAACTAGACCAAGGGGAACCTCAGATAAGAGTTTCTTGTTCGTGTCGATGATGTTTCCTAACCGTCCGCAGAATTGCTGAACTAGGTGTGCTGTTTCATCGACAACAGGTTCGTTGAGTCGCTTGACAACGATCGAGTCGACATCACTAACCTTGTGACTCATAAGGTGGTGTTCGGGATTCCGCTCATCACCATGGACGAGTTCGGCTCGATGTGAACGTCGATGAGATGATCTTCCCGAGAGGGGAAAGCACATTGTCACGACATAGTAATGCCTTATGTTCGAGTTCTAGGAGTTCACCGAGCTCATCTGGAAAATCTTGCAAAGGACACTGCAATAGTGTCATGTAAGAACTTGGACAATGCTTGCGAAGATAGTCGTAGCGACTGATTTACCTAAAGGTCTTTTGAACGTTGTCTTGGTACTCATGTTAGGTTAGCAGTGCTTGTGATGACTCTTTGAGTACAAGCAATGTCAATCTCATTTATGTTCCAAGTGTTGCTAGGGTTTCACATCGATTCATCCTAATTCAGAACTCTGCGACCACATTGGTCACTTAATTAGGTTTACTCTATTATGAGTTTGTGTAACTTGATTGGTCACCTTCTGAGTCATGACCTCTTGTTGCACAGTTCACTCATGCCTTAAGCTTTCAATGCTCCACCTTGATTCCTTAGTCATTCTTACACTATTCAGTCCAATACTTCCACACCAGCCAGTCTCAGCTTGCACGAGTGGCATAGCTCCAAGTGTTAAGTGAATAATGGCAATACATGCTTTCATTGCTCCTGTCAATTCACCACTCGACACTACTATGACCACTTGACTTATCTATAGTTTCTCCACCCATCCGAGACATATCTAATATTCCTAGTCAAGCCTCTTCTTCTTAAGGTTTTTACAACTCGTCGAGTCCATTATTAGATTACCTTAATTACTTATATGCATATTATGTCGATAGGAACGTGATGATAGGTGATCAACTAGAAGTTTCTCTTGGAGGAGAATGCCGAGGAGTTCCAACTTCAAGATTCCATGGCGGATTCTCCGGAGGAAGACCAAGCCATAACAACTGACATTTCTATAGAGTCGCAAACAAGGCAAGCCCCGGTTTGCATTTAAGAAATCTTGCAAAGTTTTTATTTAAACACACTATATGGATGAGATGTATTGTGCATTAGGTCTTGTGCAATGAAACCCACTTGCATGACCAGAATAATCCCAGAGAGTGGTTTGGGTAGATTAATACTCCACATTTCCATATGCTATGCTTAATGTCTTGTTGGAAGAAACGGTAGAAGTCGAGAGGTTGGAACCTTCTCGCGAGACTACTACTTGGTTTATACTGGATTGGAATTATGAGTTTAATTGTGATGATTCCCTTTAATAAATTGGAGACCGGGCAAGAGCATAGGATGCAGTAGGACATGGTCCTGGCTGTGTAGTCCTGCCTGTGTCGATTAAGGCCCATCTCGTGTCTGGCCCTGTTGGACAAGTTTAAATTGTACCGGGTGCATACTGGCTATATGGAACCTAGGAAACCGATGTACCTTGAGGATTCTATGTTGGAACCTTTTCAATCGGCTTAAGCTGTCGGCTGTTAGTACAGTGGGAGGTAACTCACTCATGAATATCTCACAGCGGAGGTGCACCTTGAGGGAGGCTCACTGTTCAGGTCGATCGAACTGTTTTGATGTGGTCGAATCCGGGGAAAGGTGGCTGCGTGCGACATCAGTGGAGGGTGCCATTGCAACTCCGAGTATGGGCGTACGTGTCGTGCAGTCCGGGTGTCTACTGGTTGCAATCACCGTCGCTCGCGGTTATTTGAGCATACTTGGACACTGAGTCTTGACGTAGTAAATACTGAAGAAGTCAGAAGAATATGATGTATTGAATTATAATTGCTTTGCAACCTTGTGTGGCTTAGAGATAGCACAATTAAAAGTTTATAGTTTCCAAATACTTATCCTGTAATAGAATTATGTGCTTTGGGCATGTCATATCATCAACAAAGCGTTTCTTGTTTGATTGTGGAGTCTATGATGTGCCGCGCCTGAAGAATGTCATGTGCTACTTAAAACATGACTATAAGGATCCACTTGTAGGCGTGTCCTTTATGCTATTCCTTACCTATGCTTAGTATTCACTCCTGCATATGTCTAGTGAGATGGGTTAGTCTTGCTGAGCCTTATGCTCACGTTTGCGCTTTAACGATTTTTTGCAGGCATTAGGTTTATTTCTACTGTTCAGGTTGTACATGAGACCTCGAGGTGTCGAGATGAATCTCATGTGAACCACGCCGCTGCTGAATTTTCTTCATGTTGCTAGTGAGAAGCGTCCTAGGGCATGGACGTCTTCTCTCCTGCTTAATTAAGTGAGATTATGAGTATGTATTCTCCGCTACTTGTGTACCTCTGTTGTACACTCCTTCGTAAACTCTTCTTATCATGAAATGAAAATTTTACATATTTTGGTCATTCTTTTCGTGTGTGCTGTTAGATGCCGCATCACACGGCACCACCCAATGAGATCCTTGGACGTCGAGACTTCGGTCCCCACAGACATGGTATCAGAACTTCATTGGGAATATCACGCTCGAAAAGAGCCTATTTTCGAAAACTCCGAAGTAGTCGAGTGAGTATTAGCTATATGACCTTTAAGGACTATTACTAGTATAAGTTATAAAGGTGGTGAACAAACTTAATTGTTATAATATTCTGTAACGGCGCCCCGTCTTCAAGGTAAGAGGTAAGGTACGCCACCGAGAGTGGATCAATCTCGGTAAGCTCTGCATACGAGATGTGGTATGTGATATTTCTGTGGCTTTGCACGAAAAGTCAATGTGAGTCTCCGAAACTTTTCATGTTTCTGAGAACATAGGACACGCGGTACCCCAACGTGACATAAAATTAGTGGGAGCCCCCGTCGGGTGGTGTATAACTCGATAGTATGCATCTCTAGAACTATTCATGTTCTATGGGAGCATGCGAAACATGTATGCCTGAGCGTGTATAAGTCGGTTCATGCGGGAGTATTTGCTGTACATACATAGTACAATCATGTACCTCGAGACATGACTTCACTCGAGGATGACTCACACCAGAGCCGTATGCATTTACTTTCATATATATTATTGTGACTGCCTGTCCTGTTTCCCCGTGTCGCCCTTGAGGTGTGAAGGTGTGAAAGGGGATTGTTTGTCTTCTGCAGGTACACTAACTACGGTAGCGACCCATGTAGCAAACGTTTGTGAGTGACCGATATTAGAACCACCTATAGACGTATCCGGATATACCGGGTTAGACTTTTCTTTGGTAAGGAACGTAGTACCGTCAGTATCACATTTGATACTTTGACCATCCCCCAAGAAAGAGATGGCTTCATATTCATATTTAGGTCCAAGTATCAATTGCTGATGTCTTATGGACAATGTAAAATGTTTCTCTTCAAGAGTAGGTGAACCAAAGTTCTTTGTTTCTGGCGAAAGTTTAGCTCGACTCTGCCGGAGTGAGACTTTGGTTAAGCATGAAGATTCATAGTGATATGCTATGAATGAGAAGGTCATCAAGTTCTCTTTCAAGTTCCGTTTAGTTCCAAAGCAGATGATTAGTTGTAAAACAAGTTCTAGCTATCGGACTTGGGTTTTGAGCCAAGTTTCAAAATTTGAGTTTGTTTCCAATTCTTGTGTTTCGAAGTTGGTAAGTTCTGTTTTCTAACAGAATTCGACCTGACTTTGAAATTCCATATCTCTTCAAACTGAAGGGCTATGGATGCAAATGAATATTTTTTAGAAATGGGAAGAGCTATTTTGCAACTTTTCTATTCATTGTTACCTCAACTTCGGTTTTGAACTAATTAGAAATTGGAGTTGAAGTTAGTACCTGTGTACAGTGCTATCGAAAACAGCCGGAAAATTACTGAACTTTGAACAGCCATAACTCTTAAATTAGAAAGGCAATCTATGTATACCTATACATGTCTGGAAATATTAAAGAGTCCTCTATCAATTTCCTATTCAATGCTAATGCAAAAACTCGCAATAACCAGGTCTAAATCGAAGTATCGTATAAGGTGTCGTAACAGTCCAAAATCTGGACAGTTATATAATCAGTTGCTGTTTGGATTGTAATTTCTATTAGGATCGTCAAAAGAATTCATAAGTTACATTTATGAAATCCTGATGTTGTTTGTAACAAGTTTGCAATATTTTGTTTCTACAAATATCAATATTTCTCTATTGAAAATTATGGACAAAATCAGCAACATACAAAGGAAGCTTTGCCAAATTTCAGTTAAAAATCTAGGAACTTGGTCGAACTTTAAAATTTCATATCTCCTCAACCAGAAGTTCTATGAGGGAAAGTAAATACTATTTAGAAATATTTAGAAGTCCTCTACAAGTTTTCTGTTCAACTCCAGACCAGAATCCTTTTCTAAGTGGGTGAAATTTGGAAATTCGCAGAAACTGTCCGGAATCAACCAAACTGGACAGCAATCTGTATAGTTCTGAATTTGAACCATAACTTGCGGACCTTACGTCCAATATGGTCACACGAGTAACCGTTGGAAATCTTAGTGAGTCAGCTACAATTTTTGTAATTGGCTCCAGATCTGAATCGGTCATCTACCTATCCCAAATCGAGTTTGAATGCAGGGTGGTCAGTCTGAACTGAACCCCCATTTCTTCTGAATGCTGAATTTTTAGCAAACTTCAAAAATTCATATCTTTAGAACCAGGTCTGATATGCATACAAATAAATACATTATGGAAATATTATTACCTTGGCTACAACTTTGTTAACAAGAATATTTCCAGATTTCTAACAGAACAGTCTGAAAACTTCAGATCAAAATTGGTACTTTTTAAGCAGGTTCTGCTGAAAGTGCAGAAAAATCTGCTAACTTTAAAATAGCATAAACTGCAAACCAGAGATGATCTAGAGGAAAAACAATACTTTTTGGAAAGGTCTTGAAGTGTAATTTAACTTTGTTATTCACCTAAAGATCTGATTTTGCCATTAACTGGATCAAAATCGAGTTTGCGTCCAGACTGATCATTTGTCACCATAGCCTGGCCAGTTTGAACCTTTTGGTTTTTGTTAGGCATTTGGTTCTCGATTTCAACTCGAGGAGTGTCGTAACCAACCAAGAGTTAGGACCCAACTGTTTATCAAGTTGAATAGAGTGTTTAACTCATTTGAAGCCCTTTTCCTTAGATAGACATACTAGTGTTGATTTATGTGATTGCCACATCACATCTTGTGATGTTGAACGCAGGTCGCAATTACTCAAGTTGCATTTCGTCTTCCCATGAGGATTGTTTGAACTACGCTTCGACATCCTGGTTTGAAACTTTAAGGGGGAAGGTGAGCACTCAAGTAATAGTGATGTTCAACCATCAACCTTGGTTACAACGAGTTGTGTCAACGACAAATCAAACAAGTGAGTTTACATCTTCAAGAGAGTCCAACTGCCACCACCAGATTGAGCTACTCTAATAAGAGTGTGACTTCAACTACACTAAAGTGATCGAGAAGGATATCCGTTCCTCCTGACTGATCGAAGCGAAGGTTAAGTGAAGTATCCCTAGAGATGTGTCTAGTGATCTCGACCAGGTGTCTAGGGATAACCTTCGACACAAGTTAGTTGTTTTTCTTCTGATGAAGATACTCCTCAAGTCAACTGGTAACTCTAAGACCTAGTTGAAGATACAATCAAGTGGAGTAGTACATGAACAAGCTTTTGAAAGGTTGAGGTAACATGGTATGTTTCCCACATTTCTTGTCAATCGTTCTGTTATGAATTCCTTAACTATGGTCGAGTCATGAAAGGAACGCTACTCATTTAGTGTCTTTCATGACCAAGGTATCCAATCCTTGCAAATCATCAGACAATACTTGAGTTTTGTGTGTGTGGTTCATTTAGTCTTGCTCAAACTATAAAAGCTACAGCACCATGCATGTGCACCATTTCCACCATACATATGCATCATTTGCACCATACATATGCACCATTTGCACCATACCATGTGCATATTTATTGCACCATACAACATATGACGCATCATGAAGCATCATTATCAATGCAGCATCAATGATAGAATGCATGGTAATACTAAAATTTAGAGCAAGATTGTGTACCCCATTCAAACTATTCTAAGGTGTCTAATGACTACGATCATTTCACCATCTTCATTTGACTTCTTACATTGTTGATCTCCTTTCCATTGAGTTATAATTGGGAAACTGATTACTCAACCTCACTTGCAACTAAATAAACACTTGAACTTCCATCCTTGACTTGTTTAGATTCAAGTACCTTGATTGTTGCAACTATACCGTTCATCATCGAGTGGTCATCAGTTTGATGATCAACCTTGTAAAATCCATGAAATCTCCTTACTCGCGAGGATACCGTTCGATTGTCAACCTCGTGAAACTCTTTGGATCCATCTAAGATTTTTGCGTTGTTATATGGTAACCTTGGTACTCCCAGAACCTTGTAGTTATCTTATGATTGGGTTCTTTGCTGTGTTGGAAACAGATGAGGATATTGAATCCTTAAATCCTCATGTGCCACAACAAAGAGTCTTCATCTTCCACTACTAGTGTTTGAAAATGTTGGTATATCCAAGAACCTTGTAGTCGCCATACATTCAGTATTCCTGCTGTTTTGCCCACATAAGAGTGTTGAGTGCTTTGCTACTCTTATGCTACAACTAAGGGATCCTATGGTTAACCAAACCTCAAACGAGGTTAATGAATTGTTGTTTAACCTCATAAACCATATTAACTCATGTCATGGGAAATACCACATTGAGTTATAGGACCTATGCAAAACCAAGCAAACAACCTAGAATCAATGCAAAGATAGTTTCAAACTATCAAGGTGACCTAGAGAAGCAAAGAACAAGTGCTAATTCTTCATGTCAAGACTAGGACAGAACAAGATGTCATGTCAGTCTAAGAGTACAGCAATAAAGGGTCAGTAACAGACGTGAAAGTTTTAAGATGTGATATGGTCATATCTAGCATCCTGTCAAGATTTCCAACCTGAAGACTGGAGTCACCAAAAGAAAACATTAGAATTTCATAAGATGCCTTAAGATAATCACTACTTTGTATAACCCAAGTCTTTAAGGGCATTGTCATTTTCCTTAAATCAATGACCCTCTTTTACGGATTGTACCCTCATCGTTTCCGTTATTCTACTCGCTAGAATCTCGAGACGAGATTCCTTTAAGGGGGAAGGATTGTAAAAGCCCGCTTTTCGGAAGGACAAAAACGCAAAAATGCGAACTTAACAATTTTGAAAGTGTACATGGAATTTCAAACTCACATGAACCATATGAGTTAACCAATGTTCACTAAAAATAGGAACTTGTTAAAATTTTACATATAGAACATGGTGGCTAATGTATATTAGAACTTAAGGTGTAAAATCCTTAATTTCCAAGTATTCACATTTTCAATGAAAATTTAAGGAGAAATGAAAACAAAATAGAGAGAAAGAAAAAGGAATTATTCGAACCCTAAATTGGGACATTCAAATTCAAATCCATGCTTCAAACTAAAATGATAAAACATCAAATACGGACTCGTCATTGAATTCACCATAATCATTTAGCCTCCATGTCAAACTTCATAATATTTGAATTTCATTTACTATTTAATTCAATAAAATAATTTAAATGCATTTGATTTCAAATTCAAATTTAAATCTGATTCAAACTTGGTCATTTCCCAAATTGGGGTCCATAAATTGTTTATACATATTTTATTTGCCTTGGCCACTAAGTTTGAGCAATTTTGAAGATTCTTGAAATAGAGAAATGAGTTAACAGAGAAGGAGAGAGAAAGGGTTGCGGGCCCCACCTGTAAGCCTCTCCAAGGTTGAACCGCCTCTGCATTTCAGTTACAGGGCGACACGACATCGTGCATGTTGCCAGCATTTCTTCTATCCAGAGGTAGAAACGGACTTCCCTTCTTCTTCCTCACTCCCATGGCCTTTACTTCTCCCTGCTCGATCCCTGCTCTGCTCCAATAGCCGCCCGACTCCCTCCTGCGCCACGACACTCCACCGCGCCGGCTTGCCACCTCCTTGGCCGTGCGCACTCCACCTTCCCGGCCATGCTCCTCACTGGCGCCGCCCCCACGCGCCGCCGACGCCGTGCGCGTCTCCTAGTCCGTGCCTCTGCAAGCACCGCGCTGCCTGACCCGGCTCACTTCCCTGCAAGCGCCTCCTCGCCTGGCCGCCAGCCCGCGCGCCTCCCCCGCCGTCCGCCTACCTCCTGGCCACGGCTCGTCTCCTGGCCCCTACTCCACGGCATGCTGCTCGCCCCGCGCTCGGCCGCCCACGACCCCGCCCCTGCTCGCCGCGCGCATGCCCCACCCTTCGGCGCATGGCGCCTGCTTACCGCTCGCCCCCGGCTGCGTCCCTCCCAGCTGCCGCGGCGTCGCCCCACGTCGGCCGTCGGCTCGCCCCCTCCCTGCCGTGCCTCGTCGCCATCGCGTCAATCCCGGCTGCCGTCCGTCTCCTTGTTGTCCGCCAGCACCCCGCTCATGCCATGGTCGGCTCCCTGCCGTCTGCTCGCCTTCACGCTAGTGCTGCCACGCCGCCCAGGCCCTGCTCCATGATGGTGAGCACGCCAGTACCGCCGCAATGCTCCTCTACTCTCGTGCACCATGCTCGCCTCCGCCTTGCAGCGCCTTGCGTGCACCTTGCTGCGCCATGGCCGCATCGCCAGTCTGCTCCTCCCTCTAGATTCAGCACGGCACCCAAGCTTCCGCCCGTCGCCTTCAATGCGACGTTCAGCGCCGTGGCTATGTCCTGTAAGCAAGGCGAGTAATGGGTGTGATGGATGAAATGCAGAAACACATCGTTGACACAGCAGTGACAACAATTAGGCCAAGGTTAGCTCTGATTTGTGAAGAAATGTTCGAGACAGTGCTGCAGTCCTGATGCTCGATGAAATGCTTACAAGGAAAGGATTGGTTGTGATGACGTCCAAGGCTAGTCTATGAATGTAGGGAAGTTGTGGTGTCGCCAACGACAAGGACATAAGCCAAGGTGATTTTTGAATGGTGCAAGATTGACCGGGTCGAGAATACACTCAAGGTGTTCGATGAAATGGTTACAAGGCAAAACTAAGTGTGTTGCCGTTCAATGCTAGTCTATGGATGCAGGCTTATTGTGGGGTGGCAATTGACCAAGATATGTGCCAAGGTGCTCTTGGAATGTTGATGAAGTAACCAGATCAAGAGCACAACCAAGGTGTTTGCTAAAATGCTTACAAGGTCAGTCACTGTCGTCGTCCTTCACCCTCTGGTCCATGTTCCGCATTGATATCATTCCTATATAAATCCCCCTGGTGACCTCCTTTGTCTTTTTGTATTGCGTTGGCTTGTCCGTGCGTGCTCGTGATGCTCCACCATGAGCCGCGTTGATGTCGTTGACCCCATGACGTCATCGTGATGCTCTGAGCCGTCACCGTGCCCTTGCATCGAGATGAAGTATGCTTGTGATGTGTGTGGTGCTGAAACACAAGCACGACTCATTGGAAAATAGAGGTCAAGCCAAATTAGGTTCTAGTCGCTGTGAGAGTGATAGAGTCCTAGGTATAGCCAAGGTGCTCAATAAAATGCCTTCCAGGTCAAACCAAGGTGGTTGGTGATCACCGATGACCTCTGGTTGAGTAATGCCACCGACAAGGATAATTAGACCAATGGGAACCTTGGAGAAGAGTTTCTTGTTGGTGTCGACAATGTTTCCTAACCGTCCGCAAAATTGCTTAACTAGGTGTGCCGTTTCATCGACAACAAGTTTGTTGAGTCGCTTGCCAACGATCGAGTCGACATCACTAACCTTGTGACTCATAAGGTGGTGTTCGGGATTCTGCTCATCACCATGGACAAGTCCGGGTCGATGTGAACGTCGATGAGATGATCTTCTCGAGAGGGCAAAGCACATGGTCGCGACATAGTAATGCCTTATGTTCGAGTTCCAGGAGTTCACCGAGCTCATTTGGAAAATCTTGCAAAGGACACTGCAATAGTGTCATGTAAGAACTTGGACGATGCTTGCGAAGATAGTCGTAGCGACTGATTTACCTAAAGGTCTTTTAAACGTTGTCTTGGTACTCATGTTAGGTTAGCAGTGCTTGTGATGACTCTTTGAGTCCAAGCAATGCCAATCTAATTTGTTTTCCAAGTGTCACTAGGGTTTCACATCGATTCATCCTAATTCAGAACTCTGCGACCACACTGGTCACTTAATTAGGTTTACTCTATTATGAGTTTGTGTAACTTCATTGGTCGCCTTCTAAGTCAGGACTCCTTGTTGCACAGTTCACTCATGCCTTAAGCTTTCAATGCTCCACCTTGATTCCTTAGTCATTCTTACACTATTCAGTCCAACACTTCCACACCAGTCAGTCTTAGCTTTCACGAGTGGCATAGATCCAAGTGTTAAGTGAATAATGGCAATACATGCTTTCATTGCACCTGTCAATTCACCGCTCAACACTACTATGACCACTTGACTTATCCATAGTTTCTCCACCCATCCGAGACATATCTAATCTTCCTAGTCAAGCCTCTTCTTCTTAAGGTTTTTACAACTTGTCGAGTCCATTATTAGATTATCTTAATTATTTATATGCATATCATGTCGATAGGAACGTGATGATAGGTGATCAATGAGAAGTTTCTCTTGGAGGAGAATGCCGAGGAGTTCCAACTTCAAGATTCCATGGCAGATTCTCCAGAGGAAGACCAAGCCATAACAACTGACATTGCTATAGAGTCGCAAACAAGGCAAGCCCCGGTTTGCATTTAAGAAATCTTGCAAAGTTTTCATTTAAACACACTATATGGATGAGATGTATTGTGCATTAGGTCTTGTGCAATGAAACCCACTTGCATGAACAGAATATCCCTGAGAGTGGTTTGGGTAGATTAATACTCCATGTTTCGATATGCTATGCTTAATGTCTAGTTGGAAGAAACGGTAGAAGTCGAGAGGTTGGAACCTTCTCGCGAGACTAGCACTTGGTTTATACTGGATTGGAATTATGAGTTTAATTGTGATGATTCCCTTTAATAAATTGGAGACCGGGCAGGAGCATAGGATGCAGCAGGACATGGTCCTAGCTGCGTAGTCCTGCCTATGTCGATTAAGTCCCATCTCGTGCCTGGCCCTGTTGGACAATTTTGAACTGTACCAGGTGCATACTGGCTATATGGAACCCAGGAAACCGATGTACCTTGAGAATTATATGTTGGAACCTTTTCAATCGGCTTAAACTGTCGACTGTTAGTACAGTGGGAGGTAACTCACTCATGAACATCTCACAACGGAGGTGCACCTTGAGGGGAGCTCACTGTTCGGGTCGATCGAACTGTTTCGATGTGGTTGAATCCAAGGAAAGGTGGCTGCGTGCGACATCAGTGGAGGGTGCCATTGCAACTCCGAGTATGGGCGTACGTGTCGTGCAGTCCGGGTGTCTACTGGTTGCAATCACCATTGCTCGCGATTATTTGTGCATACTTGGACACTGAGTCTTGACATAGTAAATACTGAAGAAGTCAGAAGAATATGATGTATTGAATTATAATTGCTTTGCAACCTTGTGTGGCTTAGAGATAGCACAATTAAAAGTTCACAGTTTCCAAATACTTATCTTGCAGTAGCATTATGTGCTTTGGGCATGTCATATCATCGGCAAAGCATTTCTTGTTTGATTGTGAAGTCTATGATGTGCCGCGCCTGAAGAATGTCATGTGCTACTTAAAACATGACTGTAAGGATCCACTTGTAGGCGTGTAGTTTATGATATTCCTTACCTATGCTTAGTATTCACCCCTGCATATGTCTAGTGAGACTGGTTAGCCATGCTGAGCCTTATGCTCACGTTTGCGCTTTAACGATTTTTGCAGGCATTAGGTTTATTTCTGCTGTTTCGGTTGTACATGAGACCTCGAGGTGTCGAGATGAATCTCATGTGAACTACACCGCTGCTGAATGTTCTTCATGTTGCTAGTGAGAAGCGTCCTAGGGCATGGACGTCTTCTCTCCTGATTAGTTAAGTGAGATTATGAGTATGTATTTTCCACTGCGTGTGTACCTCTGTTGTACACTCTTTTGTAAACTCTTCTTATAATGAAATGAAAACTTTACATATTTTGGTCATTCTTTTTGTGTGTGCTGTTAGGTGCCGCATCGCACGGCACCACCCAATGAGATCCTTGGACGTCGGGACTCCAGTCCCCACATGTCGTCGACTTCATGGGCGTCCTCAGAGGGGAGAGCGATCGTTCAGAACCACGAGGTGTGGTGCTATGCCCACGCGGAGTCATCGCCGGTGGAGGGATCATAGTGAGTTGCATGACATCCAATGCCATGACAGACTCCAATGCAAGGGGAGACTTGTCATCAGCCAGCTTGATGTATCCGCTTGGGTTGAAGGTTGAGCTAGAGTGGGCATGAGGCACAATCTTCTTGTCAGCCATGACTTGGAATAGGAGATGGATTTTTCTGTATGGTACAAGGTTTCCCTCTCTGTTCTTGGCAATAAATAGGCGGGAGAAGTACAATAGCACCGAGAGTGTTGTTAATATACGTCGGGAGAGTCCGCACGCGAAAATAGAAGGCTGACGGCGCAAGGGGTGCTTTGACCGACCCTTTCCTGGCTCCGTTTTGGCCAAGTTTTCATGGATTGGCTTAATGGGACCCATAGATGAATAATTGGATGGTCCCACTAAATGGACACGGAGAATTTAGACAGAATTTAAAGAAACAACATAAAAATCAATGAGATTTATCACATCAATTTCTTTTTCCATCTCATCCTCATGGGATTCGAGAAATAATTTGAGTCGGTGCCCATTCATTTTAAATAGATGATCATCATCACCTTGTAGTGTGATTGCTCCATGGGATGAGGTTTCTACTACGGTGAAGGGTCCTTCCCATTTACTTTTGAGCTTCCCATGTCCAAAGAGTTTAACCCTAGAATTGAAGAGTAGGACTTTGTCTCCAGGTTTGAACTCTTTAGGCGTAATCCTCTTATCGTGCCATCTTTTAGTTCATTCCTTGTAGATTTTGGCACTATGGTATGCCTTATCTCTCCACTCTTCCAACTCAGAGAGTTTCTTCAAACGGTGCTTTCCTACTTCATAAAAGTTCATGTTCCACCGCTTGATGGCCCAATAGGCTCTATGTTCCAACTCTACAGGAAGATGACAAGTCTTCCCATAGACAAGTTGGAAAGGAGACATGCTGATGGGAGTTTTGTAGGCAGTACGGTATGCCCACAATGCATCGGGTAGCTTATGCTTCCACCCCATTCCCATTTCCAAGACGACCTTTTGCAGAATATTCTTAATTTGCTTATTAGATGTTTCTGCTTGACCACTTAGTTGTGGGTGGTATGGAGTAGCAATATTATTTTGGACACCAAGCTCCCTCAAAAAGCTCCGGAAGGTCTTATCTATGAAATGAGACCCTCCATCACTTATGACCATACGGGGAGTGCCAAAGCACAAAAAAATGACCTCATGGAACATTTTCCTAGCTTGCTTGGAATCAGTATTTTTGCTACCCATTTTGGCACATAATCTACAGCCACCGGGATATACTCGCAATCATAAGACCCAGGGAAAGGTCCCATGAAATCAATACCCCACACATCAAATAATTCCACTTGGAGATTATATGTTAGGGGCATCGCATTGCGAGCTGAGATTCCTCCATGCTTTTGGCATTTCCAACATCTGCGAATGAATTCTTTTGTAACTTCATACATAGAAGGCTAATAGAATCCACATTGCCAAATCTTTTCTTGGGTACGGTAGACACCGTAATGGCCACCATAGGGGCTAGCATGGCATTTCTCAATAATCTTGGTGCCTTCGATTGATGGGATGCACCTTCAAAGAAGTCCATCATCACAAACTCAATAGAGGTATGGGTCATCCCAAAGGTGTCTACGACTCTCATAGATGAGTTTCTTCTTGTTTTCCCCTAGAGGTACGTATCCCGTGACCATGAAGTTCACGATATCTGCATACCAAGGGTGAGAGTCAGTCACCTTAAGAAGCATATCATCTCGTAGGAAGTCATTGATTGGAATGTCCATGGGTTGAGTGACTTCCTTACGTGAGAGATGATCTGCCACGAAATTCTCTACTGCTTTCTTGTCCTTGATTTCTAGGTCAAACTCTGGAGTAGAAGAATCCAATAGATTAGCCTAGGTTTAGCATCCTTTTTGGTGAGCAAGTACTTCAAGGCAGCATGGTCTGTGTAGACTATGACTTTGGCTCCAACCAAATAGGACCTAAACTTATCGATAGCAAAAACTACAGCCAAGAGCTCTTTTTCAGTTGTGGCATAATTGAGTTGAGCTCCTGTTAGAGTTTTGCTAGCGTAGGCTATTGCATGATGCTTCTTATATTTGGTTTGGCCTAGGACAGCACCAACAACAAAATCACTAGCATCACACATGATTTCGAAAGGCAGCGTCCAATTGGGAGGTTGAATGATTCGAGCTGAGATGAGTGCCTTTTTGAGTGTTTCAAATGATTTAAGGCATTCATCATCTAAATCAAAGGGAGCTTCCTTAGGTAGTAGGTTAGTGAGGGGTCTAGCGACTTTGAAGAAATCTTTGATGAATCGCCGATAGGACCCCGCATGACCTAAAAAGCTACGGATTCCCTTAACATTTATAGGAGGTGGAAGTTTTTCAATGACTTCAATATTTGCTTTGTCCACCTCTATCCCTCTTTCGGAAACTAAGTGCCCAAGGACGATGCCTTCATGGACCATGAAATGACACTTTTCCCAATTAAGTACTAGGTCCTCCTCTTGGCATCTTTGTAAGACCTTGTCTAAATTATCCAGACAATGATCAAAAGTTTTCCCATAGACGAAGAAATCGTCCATGAAAACTTGCATGATCTCCTAAATCATGTCGGAAAAGATAGACATCATGCATCTTTGGAAAGAGGCAGGAGCATTGCACAGTCCGAAAGACATACGCCGGTAGGCATAAGTCCCATAGGGACATGTGAATGTGGTCTTACTTTGATCGTTGGAGCGGATTGGGATTTGATGATAACCTGAATACCCATCAAGGAAACAAAAGTAGGAATATTTTGCCAACCGCTCTAACATCTCGTCGACGAAGGGCAGTGGAAAATTATCCTTCCTTGTAGCCTTGTTAAGTTTTTAGTAATCAATGCACATCCTCCATCCCGTGACAGTTCGTTGAGGAATCAATTCATTCTTCTCATTTTGAACGACCGTCATACGTCCCTTCTTGGGCACTACTTGAACTGGGCTTACCCATTCACTATGAGGAACATGGTAGATAATCCCAGCATGCAGAAGTTTCAAGACTTCCTTCTAGACAACTTCCCTCATTGCATTATTTAATTGCCTTTAAGGTTCCCTTGAAGGGACACTCTCGGGGTCATTTGGAATGCGATGGATGCATAGCGCAGGACTAATTCCCTTAAGATCCTCTAAGGAATAGCCAAAAGCAGCTCTATGCTTTTCTAACATGGCAATGAGTTCGAGTGTCTCATCATCCGAAAGCTTGTCACTTATGATAACAACGGCTTCCAAATTGCCATTTAGAAAGGCATAACGTAGGCTTAGAGGTAGAATTTTTAACTTAGTAGGTTTTGGGAAGAACTCTTCTTTTGGCAATTCAATTGCCTCCTAAAATTCATCCTCCTCTTGGATGAAATCTTCTTCTCCTTCTATTTCGGTAGGAGCTAAGAATTTAAGAGTTCTAACCTCCTCTAATGGTTCATCTTGGATGGGAGATTCTGCGGATGTGTTCTTGGAATGCAGGATAGGAATAGAAAACTTTCTCCCTCCAAGGTTGATATTGAGGTTTCCTTCCAAAGGAATTTCCATGAGAAATTTCTCAATGGGAATCCCAATCATAATGTTGAAATCTTAGATTCCGAACAGATGGAAATCTAGGATTGTCTCAATATCATTGTGTCTTACAGACACCTGTTGTAAAACCCCACATCCTTCAAGGATGTTTCTGAAAGAGTCTCAGAAGGATTTACATGTTGCTACGTTTGACACATCGCCAAGAATGACGAGAGAACAAGAATCGAAAATGAGATTTGCTCCAACATTGGGGTTGTATAGGACCTTCATTGCTGTCCCTCTAATATAACATAGAATAGTTGCCAAAGGTGAGGTCATCTGAAGGATTTCGGGTGATAGCTCAACTTCTGCAGTCCATTCCCTACTTAATATAGAGGTTAACTCCTTGACCATTTTTTGGATGAACACTCCATTAGGTGGGTCAGGTGGAGTTAATGGAAATGATGGTTTCCTATGGCAACAGTACTTCGAGGTATTTCCAAAATCTTCAATTATCTCTTCCTCGAAGTAGAAAGGAAACTCAGAAGGTTGATTTTTTTCTTCCTTCATAGTTTCTGGTTCGGGAGAGGATTCATCTAACAAGTTGTGGGATAAGCAATAGATGGGTTCTTCCTTGTCTATGGATTCATCCTCGGATCTTAACACTACATCCTCTTGAGGGGGCTCATTAAGACCCATAATGAAGGAAGATTTTTCTAGAATTTGGTATAGAAGATCCTTACCTTCTTCCGGCGTCTTATGGAGGAAAGATCCTCCAACCGTAATGTCAAGATGTAGGGAAGACCCTCTGTTCAATCCCATATAGA
Source organism: Tuctoria greenei (assembly GCA_036927565.1). Taxonomy (NCBI): domain Eukaryota; kingdom Viridiplantae; phylum Streptophyta; class Magnoliopsida; order Poales; family Poaceae; genus Tuctoria; species Tuctoria greenei. The sequence goes on along the minus strand of JAYESD010000010.1, from coordinate 25,365,384 downwards.
AGTGTTGCAAGAGCAACGGATCAGGGATAGACAAATCTGGGCCAGAATTTCTCAAAAAAGAAAATCTATCCCAAGCTGCACCTATGGATTCCTTTTCCATCTGCTGGAAGCATAATACTTCCTTCCGTAAGGACACATTTAGGCAATTGGAAAGAAAGCAAGACAAAATTTGTCTCATAATTTGTTGCATTTCCATTTGTCTTCCCAACGTTGTGGCCGTACCATTGTTTGACTTTTTCCTTAAGGGAAAAAGGAAACAACTTCCATTTGAGAGTTTCTTGTGTCATACCCTTGATTAGAAGGCATGAACACAATTGTTTGAACTCTCTTAGATGGCGGTAAGGGTTTTCATAATCTGTACCTAAGAAGGATTGTTCCCGAACCATGGCTATAAAGCCAGGGTGAAGTTCATAGCTAGTAGAATAAACTGGTTCCACCGAAGGCGGTGGCTCACAGAACTTACCCTTTGGGGCAGAATATGAAAGAATGATGGACTGCTCCATACATGTGGTGGTGGTAAAAAAAGGAAAGATAAGATAAGAAGATAGATACGAGGGTGAACAAGATTCGAAGATTATCAACAACCGCTCCCCGGCAACGGCGCCAGAAATGTTTGTTGACAGCTGGTACGTCACAGATGAAAATTCGCAAGTGCACGAAAACTGTCGTGTAACACTTCCCCTTAAGAGAGTATTCCAAGGGTATCAAATCAAAGGAATGTGTGTGTAATCTTACGAAATAATCCACCCAAGGACACAAAGTTGTTTGGTAGGTAAGGAAGAGAGAGGAATTCAAAGTATTGATTCTAATTCAAAGGAATTTGTGGTAGCTGTTTGCTTCGGGCACGGGTTTACCCCTAGCAACACTAGGTGACTCTCGGCAAGAGACTATGGCATAGACGAACATGGAGGATTACAAAGGACATATAGGGCTGCCACCACCTACTGCCTACCTCTTCAATCTGTGGGTCTACGAGATATTCACTGGTGATTTCTAACCTAAGCACCATGCTTACGTTCTAAATCACAACTCTAGTTGTTTCGAACACAAAGCTACAACTAGAGCCTCTAATGAACTAAAGCAATGAACCCACAAGTAACTACTTGTGCAAACTACTATGAATTGAGAATCAAACTTGGATTGAATTCACAAAGGCTTACTTGATTGGAATAACACTTTTGTAGGGGTACAAGTGTAGAAGAGGGACTTGGCAAGACCAAGCCTCCTTCTTCCAAACTCTTCACCACACTCTCCTTCTACTAAGCAGCATCTAAGACTACTCTAAACCTTTGGAGTGATGTTCTATTCTCAACTTTTGGTGTGTGTGTGAAGTGAGGTGTAGGGTTCTATTTATAGGGGGGAGAAGGGTCGGTTCCTGCCACCAAATGCACGCAAATCAGTCACCCATGACCTCTTCAAGCCGTGAGGAGCCAACACGTCGCATTTGACCAATTTTGGAGGCAAGAACAAGTCGGTCAACTAGGTGGGACGACCGGCCTGGTCTTGGCCCTGTTGGGGCTGTGCTTTCTCCAAGTCTCTGCTAGGTGGGCCCCATTGACTGATATTGATGCTACACTGTTGGATGGCCTCAAATACTTCTGTTTGTGGGCCATTTGATCCATGTGATGACATGTGGCATTGCCTGATTTGTCGTAACCCTATTTTATGGATTGCTCTCTACATGTCTTGGTATTTTGAGTCTAAATTCACTTGCATACAAATAAACACGAACACTTGTGGAATTGATTTGTTCTTAACCCTACTACTATGTTGTGTTTCTCTTTTTTGCACATTATGAGGTGAATTGACGGTCTAAGGGCTGTTTGGTTCTATGCCTAAGTTGCCTAAGCCTAATGTCAGGCATGCCACACTGTTTTAGGCGGGTGTTTGGTTGTTGACTAGAGTTAGGCGCGCCACAAAAGTTTGGCAACTTTTGCATCCATTGCCTAACAAAAAATTGCCTCAACTGAGGCGCTCGAATCGACCGCCTAAGCATGCCACACTTTCTTAGGTGTGCCTAAGCTTAGGCTATGGTAACAAACCAAACAACATCTAACATTAGGTAGCTTAGGCATACCACAAGTGTGGCAAGTGACTAAAGTTAGTCCTAGGCAGCTTAGGCATACAACCAAACAGGCCCTAAATATGGCACTTAAGGACCAGCAACAATGACCTAAAATGGGTGAAGTACCATTCCAATTTTTGCAATACTAGGTAGAGTATTTTGTTGTGCACATGGTACTTTTGAAAAAAAGAACATAGTATCAACTCGTGATAATCAACCTAAGGTCTTGACTTTGCTCGGGACGAGCAAAGGATAAGTTTGGGGGAGTTTGTTGACGGCTATTATATAACAATTTCACAAGTCAATGTAACTCAATTATGTGAAGGAATTATTATTTCTTGCACACATCACCTTTCTATTTAACCTATTTCCACTTGTCCTTGGAGAAAATGGTACATGGAGGAGTTTTATGCAGAAATGATGTGAAACAAGGGGATGGATCCTATAATATATCATTCCAACAAATCAAGCGATGACACATGGCACCACATTCAAATGGACCACAAACATAAGTATCTGAAGCCATCCAATGGTGTAGCACCCATATAAAGGAATGGGACCCACCTGGCATAGACCTGGAGGAAGCACAACCCCACCGGGGCCAAGACCAGGTCGGCCGACCCCCTAGTCGGCCGACATGTTCTTGCCGCCTTTCACGGTCAAACACCATGTGTTGGCTCCTCCTGGCTTGAAGAGGTCATGGGTGACTGATTCACGCGCTTTTGATGGTGGGAACCGACCCTTCTCCAAGCTATAAATAGGACCCCTCATCCCTCACTTCAACACACATAACTTGAGTATTCTTCCTTTGTATCTACTACTCTCCATAGGTTTAGAGGAGTATAGGCTGTAGAGAGGAGAGTCTCTAGTCCATAGTCAAAGTAGGAGAGGAGTAGAAGGAGTCTCTTCCCAATTGGGAAAGGTATGTCTCCCATATTCCTATTTGTATTTGTGACTTTATTCATAATAAATATGATATTTTAGTCTTCCATTGTTCATATACTTGGATGAAGCATTTCTTGTTTGATAGTGGATTCCATGTATGTGGTAGGAATAGTATTTATGATTGTGCCATATCGTTCTCATTACATTATCATAAACACTATAAACCTCCACTATAGTATAATTAGATATGATATGACTATGTTATTATTAATCACTTATGCTATGAATTAACATTGGCTCAACGATGATTTAGTTCATTGCCTTAGGATGGCTTGTTCCTAGGCTCTTAAGGTAATTACTTAATATGCTAGCATGGTGCTAGGACAGAGAGTAGCGTTGAATGTCTCGTAGACCGACAAATTGAAGAGGTAGTCAGTAGGTGGTGATAGCCCTATTTGTCCTTTGTAATCCTCCACATTCGGCTATGCCACAGGTTCTTGGCGGAAGTCGCCTAGTGTTGCTAGGGGTAAACCCGTGCCCGATGTGTTAATCCACTTAGCATGAGAATTCATAATTAATATAATCATTAATAACTAACTTAGGCTATGTATATGTACATTAGAAGCATAGTAGGAGTATCTACCTAACTCTTAGCCTAGTCCCTCTATTACCTCATTTATCCCTTTAGGATAGGATGCTTTTGTGTGTGTCACACTACCTGAATTACCCTTTTATCCATCCTTGCTAGAACCCTAACTAGGCCAACCTAGCCTTTCCACTTGATGACTGTTTTACTTCCATCTAGCATTCCTTTGGGAAAATATAAATGACACGCTTTAGAAATACTCTTAAAAGGGGAAATGCTACATCGATAGTTTTAGTGCACTTGCAAACGTTCATTTAAGAATGAAAACCTACGAACAAGCATTTCTGGCACCACTGCTAGGGATGAATTGTTAGTAGTGCATAGGAAATATCAACATCCAATATATCAGAAATTTCTGACCCGTTGAGATGTTTTGGTGGTCCTTAAGTAACAACGATGTTCTTTCTAAAGTCATGCCTCTGTTGCCTAAATATGTGATTCGGATGCAGCCAATGTCTGTGACAATAAAAGTAAGATATCTTGCTTCCACGAGTTAGTCGAAAGCAATCCGTGTCCGAAGCACATATCGGACACGTTAGACGATCGTGAGTGCTCCATCCGGAAAACATGCCGCATGCCGGCAAATCATGGACGAACCACAAATAAGCAGCTCGAAGGTTGATTTTTTGCTTCTTGTAAATGTTGTACGCTTCGACTCCTATACACAACATTTTCAATTCTTCAATCAGCGATTTCAACATCATGTTGAGACGTGTCCCAGGATGATCAGGTCCAGGTACAATGAGACGAGGAACATGAACTCGTTCTTCATACACAAAGCCGATGGCAAGTTGTACGAAATGGCAAAGATAGGCCAACAGGAGTATGGCATGGCAGTTGTACTGAACGGTGATAATCCTTGTGTCACTAACTCGATGCGAACGTTTCCCGCATCATGAGAAAATCTAGATCGAAATGGTCTAGCGCCTTCCATGCATCATCGTTGGACGGATGCGTCAAGAATTCTTTGTTCTCACGTTTACCTTCTTTGTGCCATCTCATGTGTCTTGCGGTTCTTTTTGAAAGGAACAACCGAGGTGTCACAATTATTGCATTAACAACTATCATCACATTATCGCCATCATCATTAACAACTTCTATATACCTCGGTTTACCACATTTCAAGCACATGTTATCGTTGGCGTGCTCTTTCCAGAATAGCATGCATTTGTCTGGGCACACATCGATTTTATCATAGTTCATACCGAGACCAGATATCCGAATCTTTGACTGATACATATCTTTAGGCACTTTGTGAGGTTATGAAAGGATATCGTAGGTTAATTTCATAAGATCACTGTAGCAGTTGATGGAAAAATGTACTTAGACTTAATTGCCATAAATCTGGTCAAGCAAGCAAGGACGGTCACATCTGTGTGTTCAAGCAACGACTGTTGTGATTTCTTGAGCTCCTCGAGGAACTCGCTTGCCTGCTTTGTAAGAGGATCCACTGCTTCCAGAGCTTCTAGCATCTCATCCATCCTATCAACCCCCGTTATATCATCATCCTCATCAACTTCTACTATGACTCGAGATTTAGTTTCGCCGTGGAAGGTCCACACCTCATAATGTGGCGCGAAACCGTTTCCACATAAGTGAAATGAAAGATCCAATCTGCTCAAAAACTTGGTGTTCCGGCATTTCATACGTGGGCACCGCACCTTGTCATCCGTTGACAACAAAAATGCTCGATCAAAAAATTTATCTAACTTGATGTACCACTCATCTGAGTGACCACCAGTTCTGCTCTTCCAGTTAATATATGCAGGATTTATCCTGCTTCCGACGAGACACAAAACCTAAATCTGAACAAATATTCGGCAGCATAACCTCGCTTGTTTTACACTTCACCTCCAAAAAATGGTGCAGTTCTTCAAGCTTTGGGGTCAACTTTCCAACCACGACAGAGGAGGTGAGGAAAGAACGAGAGAGGAAGAATGAGCGGGAGAAAACCACACGTCGGGGCCCGTCGTCCATGCGCGGGAGCTTGTCATAAGTAACAAAATCATCTGGATGAACGGTGGATATCGTCGCCAATTATGGCTCCGAGACTTTATTTGCGACGGTTATCATTGCGGTTCGCTTCCATGCCGTCTCAGAGCCGCCGCGTATGCCACTCGCTGGGCCCTCCGCCGCGTGTGCCGCTCGCCGGGGGTTGCAGCGGGTCCGACGCTCACCGGGGCGGCCGCTGTTGTAGCTCTTCAAGACGAGAGGAGTAAAGAACGAGAGGGAGACAAGGAAGTGGGTCCGTTGACGTCCGCCATCCACATGCGCGGGTGCTTGCCGTCCGCACCGCCATGGTTCGTCTTCATGTCCATTTAGACGCATACTTTAACTTCCAAGTAAATGGGCCTTATCGGGCACTAAATGGGTTGTGTCAGGTCAAGCCGACTCAAATCCCATTTCTGTACATATAGTAACACTCAAGCAATCAAATTTAAAACTATAACCATAATATAAAAAACTAAGCAATTCAATTAAACGTAACATAGCAATTATTAAATTGTAATTTATCAATTAATAAACATAAACCTAAACATAAACAATTTTATTCTGAATATAGACATAAGCATTGACCTAAACATAAACAAATTAATATAAAAAAACATTAAAGAAGGCAATTGCACGCAAGTGTTAACATGTAATTATATTTGTCGAAGTGTGGTAATGACACTGCCCCTGATACTACTAAAGCGTAGTCCGCGAAGGTTCAAATTCAGATGGGGCGCGTAAGATCACAAACAAGATGATGACATAGAAGGTTTTACATAGTTCGGGCTGCTTGAGTGTAATACCCTACTCCACGGGTGGTTGTTGATTGTATGGCGGGTGTCTGTAGTTGCTTGTGTGTGTCTGAGCTTAGTTTTCTTCTACCGTGCAATGCAACCCTTTTATATGCTAAGGACTGGCCGTTACAGTATATGCTAACCCGATAGGTGGCCCTGGCTGTAATTAACCACCTATACATGATCTACATGTATAATATGAGATTAACAGTGCGATAACACACCTTAATGGCAGCGTTACCTGTCTTGATAGTCCTCTGATTGCATGTAATTAATACTGGATCAATGGCACGTTAATCAGGTCTTGTAATGGCTATTTAATAGTCTCTTGAATGTCTATGCCGTTGGAGATCCTGTAGTCTTCCCGTTGCAGGCTTAGTACCGAAGGTCCAACACGTGGCAGCTCCGGAGCTTCCCTCTGTGGGGAGGCAGGTCCGGAGCCACTTGACGCGTGGGGCACCAGAGCTTTCCTCTACTGGGGGTTAGGTACGGGGTTGCTGGACACGAGGTGGTACCGGAGCTTCCTTGTGAAGGGAGGTAGGTCCGGTCCTGCAAGACACGTGGTAGCACTGGAGCTACTCAAATGAGGGATGCGGGCCCAGTGCTATCAGACGTGTGTTGCCTTCAGAAGTTTTCAACTTGGACATAGAAACTCCTTGGTTTTTAGTGCGGTATCAGGAGGTACCTGGTATCCAGGGTACCGATAGTGGACCCGGGGCCCACCTCTGGGTGAAGTTATACTACCAGAGATGGGGCCATCTTCGGTTCCCGCGCTGCAGCTTCAAAGTCCTTTTCTGGGCGGTTGAGGCGACGACAAAGAGTTATGCCGTCGCCTCATGGCCCTTTCTGGCACGGCGCGTGGGATCTTGGCGTGCGGATCTCACGCAATTGAAGGTCACTAGTTCCTAATACAGAATTCGTATCGGTTCCCGACATAATCTATGTAGCCCTGTCAGGCGACTGCCCTCGGGCTCCCAACTTCTCCTCATGACAACAGTTCACCTGGTGTAACTTTTTAAGCACACTACAGGAATCCCGATCAATTACGTCGGCCAGGGCTGACGTAATTAAGGCCGAAACCGACGTAAGTTACTTAATTACGTCACTTTTCCCTTAATTACATCGGTTACCGACTGACAAAGCACTTTGGACATAATTAAATTATGTCAGTCGCCGATGTAAGTTACTTAATTACATCGGTGTACCGCGTCCGATGTAAGTTATTTACCAGGATGAGCCGCGGGCTGGGCCAGAATACTTACGTCGGCAGCTGCCCAACCGACATAAGTTAAGTCACGTAACTTACATCAGTATGTCATAACCGACGTAAGTTAAGTTGTATAACTTACGTCCATATGGTCTTAGGACGTAAGTTAAACTGGGCTAACTTACGTCGGCTTAATCATAGCCGACGTAAGTTAAGTTTTCATTTTTTTTAAAACAGAAGCTGACTATCTTGCAGGATTGCGAGCTCCAGACAGATATACAGAAACAGTTTATACAGTACACATATCACAAAATAGTCTAGAAAACATTCAAAACATCCACAACAACACAAACTAGTTTCAAATAATTCATCGGGCTACACGCTACCCCTCCACTACCTCTAGAGCCGAGATCTTCTCGGCGCATCCCTCTGAGTGCCTGTAGGTGCGGCGAAGGAGTTTGAGCTGCCGTCCCGAACCCTGCAAAAGAACCATATATTTCTTGTATTAGCCTTGTAAAGAATTGCACAACCCTGTAAAGAATCATAAAACCAATTCACAACATATATTTCATGTGCGTGCCTCTGTTTTAAATTTCTCTAAAGTCCAACTGACCCATTCCAACATCAACAGTACATGTACACACTCATATAATCTCGCAACCTCTTTTATTCCCCCCCCTGAAACCAAGCTATCATTGCAGAACAGTCACATCTCAATTAAAGTATATTTCCACGCAAAAACGAAATGTGTTCTGATCGTAAGCTAGTGCCAAGTATGAAGGTCAATTAATTGGTTGTAGGGTAAGCTCTAGAGTGTTGCTTCGCTAGCTTTCCAAAACTACAACCTGAATACAATTCACATCTCAGTGCCCTCTTGGTTCTACTATAGATGCTATTGACTACTACACATCAGCGATTGAAAGGATAGAAAATGAAGTGAGTCACACTGTCTGCTCCTGGTCATCCTGAAAGCTTTTTGACTACTACATAAACAATTTGAACAGGGCTAAATGAATATTGAAATGAATACGACAATATTACCTGCTCCAGTGTCTGCTGCGGCAGAAGCGTAGGAATCTCGATATCGTGATTGGTGTTTCGAGCAAGAGTCTGCCATTGTAAAATATTACTAGATATATGTTATTGAAATGCTATGAAATTTAACTACGGTAGTTTAAATTACTTACCACCACCGCTGCTTGCATCTGGGCCATCATTAAGGTCGTCCTCCGCTGCTCCTCCCTTGCCTCCGCCCTTGACCTCTCCAGCTCTGCCTGGGTTTGCGCTAGCGTCTCTTTCAAGGCAAGGAGCTCCAGCTGGGTCTGCGAGAGACGACAACTGGTGGTCCCAACGGACATGGCCTGCGACGATGAAACGTCTCTCAAAGGTCGCGCCCACCTCGAGTTGACAACTCCATCAAAAATGGCATACCTGCAAAAGAATGAAAACACTAAGTAGAAGAAGATAAATTGAAAAAGAAATGAAACACATGAACAACTTACCATCCATGGGCCTTCCCACCCCCGCTCGTGTACGCGGCTTGGGGGTCAATCGACTTGCTTTCCCAATCGTAATCTGCAACGTGTATCTTCACCACCTTCTGTGCGTACTTTGCCTACAAAACAAAGAAATCTTGTAAGCATGTCAATAATAGTATTAGTTATAATGAAATTATTGAATTTCGAAAACTTACCAGTCGGTCGGCTGCGACCTGACTACACTGCCCTGGCTGAGAATGGTCACTTCCCTTGTGACCTCTCTTCCAAACCTGGGTCGGGGTTGGCTCCTGAACCATCTCTCGCTCCTGTATAGCCGTGTTAGTGAGATAAATATATTAGGAACAGATAAATAAATTGAAAAACTACTTACCATGCGTTTAGCCAACTGGAAGTACCTGTTGCTGCCAAAGTTGTGCCTACCCTCGGACCCCATGCGGCACTATCTAGCCTTTGTGGACTTACCGATGAAAGCTTCGCTAGCCCAGTGCCTCCAGAGAGCTAAGTACACCTCAGTGCTACCCTGTAACCAGGAAATACTAACATGCACATATTTCATTTTTCATTAATGCAATTAACATACATAGATATTGTAAATCTTTAACAATATTAAAAACTTACCTCCGCGTACTGCTCCTTTGTCAAGTACGCGTCGAAGTCCTTCCTAAATGGACCCCGTTGTTGCTCCTGCTCTCGGGGGTGCCACTTGTAGTACGCGTTGACGCCTGAATCCGGGCATTCGACAAAGCCGCCGTCATGAGCTTCTAAGCGTTGTAATGGAACACGAGTCTTGTGTGGTCCTCCATGCCCGAATCCTCTACCTGGTACCTCAGCTTTAAGCAAACAAACATTTAAGTGATATGCATTAACAATTCAAACAAGTTGAAAAAATGAAACAGTAAACTTACCATAAAATCGTGCCACACGACTCCCTGAACCGTGCCGTGGACCGGGTGAGAGACATGAACGTAGTCATCCCACGACAGGGCAGGGAAACCGCCAATGACATCGGCGTAGTGCAACTTCGCGATAGCACCCAGGACACTATTAACTTTCCTGCAGTGTTTCTCGGCCCCCATGAACAAAACGTCATACCAACGTCTGCAAAATATATTAAATCATTAAGTAAAGGAAAGCAACATCTAATATTTAATATACTATATACAGTTTTTTACCTGTCTCCGACAGGACGGATCGTGATCCGCTGAGAAGTAACCGGAGGAGGAGCTGCAAAGTGGGTCCTCCCTCCGCCACATCTGTTGTGATGACGCCACGTCCTATGACCCTAAAAGCTCTGCGGAACCACAAGAGTCCAAAGGAAGGCTAGCACTAGGGGGCTCCTGTAGTGGCCCCCTAGCCTCTGACTTGGGCTCCTGTAGCGGCCCCCTAGCCTCTGACTTGAACTCAGAAGACTCTGAGTTAGACTGCACAAAAGAAAAAGATTGACAATAGAAAGCACACATGAGCTGAGGGTGGAGCGTGCGCCAGAAAGAGGGAACATCGGCTCAAAGGTAACGAGGTCCCTAAGCAAGGGTCTCGTGGCGGCTCAAACCCTCTCACTGGCTTCCCCTTCCCCTTCGACAACATCCTGTTGCAAGGAATAAATGATTAATATGCTAAGATAATATACAAAATTAATGTTAAGTTAGTGAATAAAACGTTACTTCATAAATTTCAAAATTCATCAACATCACGGTCATGCACCCTACTCCTTAAACCAACCCATCAATCTTCTTCTTCCGCATATCATTTTCGTTTCCGCAAATCAGCAGGTTCGACTAAGTCATCGATTTCTTCAGTTTCCGATTCTTATTCTGTTTCCGCTTCTGTGCCAGTCTCGATATCTTGAGCATCTCCAACTAAGTCATCGAGTCTTACACCGGGCTCGACCGAGAAGGAGTCTGGCACCTCTTCCTCTTGGTAGACCTCATCAGCCTCAGCTTCCTCATGGTAATCATCATCTCCTGGAGTGTATAACCGCTCATGAGGATTCACCTTATGTACCACCCACCAAGCTTTGAATTTATTGCATGGGTAAGGTAGATAGTACACTTGCTCTACTTGGTGTGCAAGAACTAATGAATCGAATCCTTTCAACCGTTCCTTGTGTTTTACTTTGACCATGCCAAATTTGTTTACTCGAATTCCATGAATGGAATCAAACCATTCACAGTCAAAGAATACTCCTCGAATTGTCTTGTTTCCGACAAAAGTGAATTCAAGGATTTTTTTAATAATCCCCTAGTAAAGAGTTTCATGTTCTTGCGAATCGATTGCCCTCATCACAAATTCGGTATTACATGTTGCCGAGAGAGGACGAAGAGATTCAAATTGAGTTGTACAGAATTGAAAGCTGTTAACATTATGTCGACCATAGCTTCTAACATTAACCACTCCACAGGATACTTGTCGCAAATCTTGATGGACGTTGGCATCTTTTTTGCACTGTCCATGATATGAAGTTATTAGAAAACGTAAGCATTCTTAAGTTATAATATTGATAAGTTAACAAGAAAACATTACATGACCTCAAAACCAGGAAAGAAAATTAGATCCCCCGTTTATTCCTTCTCGTCTAATCTATTCTATTTGTTTGCTCGTGGGTTGATGTCTATGTCTCCAATTTTGCTTGTCGAACATACTGCATGAAAAGAGAACCTTTTAGAATAGATGTGTTGCAAAAGATGCTGAAAAGCATAAGTGTAGGAGAAACACATACTTGAAATATTCATCCATTTCATCCATATTAGCGTACATGTAGAAGAAAGTAGCACGCCTTTCTTTTTCGCTAACGTCGTAGGAAGTGTAACTACCAACAGTAGCGCCTCTTTTTGCAAAAATGGAGAGATGGCTACAAGGAGGTTGCTCATCCATATTGTACCGCATTGCCGAAGTATTAAAATTGTGTTCCTCTGCAAAGTAAACCCTTAAGAAGTATCCTACTTCTTTAAGAGTAAAAGCTTCAGCGATGGAACCATCAACCCTTGCCCTGTTACCAACCATTGGTTTCATATATCTGAGTGGTCTTTCAATATGATACATCCACCTATATTGCACGGGACCGCCCACTTTTGATTCAAATGGAAGATGAATTAAGAGATGTTGCATTGGATTGAAGAACCCTGGAGGAAATTTTATTCATCATACACAAAAGTACCAGAATCTCCTTTTCCAACTTAGTCATCATCTCTGTCATGATTTCTTTAGCACAAAGTTGCCTATAGAAGTGGCTAAGCTCGGCTAACACCTTCCACACCGCATCGTCAAATTAGCCTCAAAACATAACAGGCAGAAGTGTTTCCATGATTATGTAAAAATCATGACTCTTCAACCCAATTAGCTTTCCCGTTTTCACATTAATGGCTCATATCAGACTAGCTGCATAACCATATGGGAATTTCAACCTTTGCAACCATTCGAGAACTTCTTTCTTATCTTTAGGTCGAAGAATGAAAAGAGCGCGTGGTTTACCATCATTTTCGGAGAGCTCAAGAGTTTGACAGTTACAAAGCTTGGCGAGATCCTTTCGAGCCTTTAAATTGTCTTTTGTTTTGCCCGTCATGTCCATGCATGTGCTTATGATACATTTGGCCATGTTACACTCTTGATGCATGACATTGATATTGTGCCTTAGAATTAATGACTTCACATACGGTAGCTCCCAAAGTCCACATATGTGAGTCCAATTGTGTTCGTCTCTGTAACCGTCAAAATATCCAGGACGACCTTTATCTGGTACCAATTTGTCCAACATATCAGATATTTCTGACCCATTAAGATGTTTTGGTGGTCCTTTAGTGACAACGGTGTTCTTTCTGAAGACATTACTCTGTTGTCTAAACAAGTGATTCGGAGGCAGCAAACGTCTATGACAATCGAAGTAAGATATCTTGCCTCCATGGGTAAGTCGAAAGCAATCGGTATCCGAGGCACATATTAGACACGTCAACCAACCATGAGTGCCGGTGGAAGATTGTACGGAATGACAAAGACGGGCCAACAGGAGTATGATGTGGCGTTTGTGCTGAACGGCGTCAACCCATCTGTTGCCAACCCGATGCAAACATTTCTCGCTTCACGACCGAATTATGGGTCGAACCGATCCAGCGCCTTCCATGCGTCACCATCGGATGAGTGCATCATGACCCCATTGTTCTGACGGTCACCTTCTTTGTGCCATCTCATGTATCTGGCCATTTTTTTAAAAGGATCAACCGCTTCAACCTCAGTGTCACGGGTAAGTAATGAAGCTGCTTACGTGCAACTTTTGTCGTCATAGTATCACCATCATTATTAACAACTTCGACGAACCTCAATTGACCACATTTTAAACATTTGTTCTCATTGGCATGCTCTCTCCAGAAAAGCATGCAGTTGTCTGGACACACATAAATCTTCTCCTACTTCATACCGAGACCAGAAATAATTTTCTTCAACTTATACATATCTTTAGGCACTTTGTTGGGATGTGGAAGGGCATCGTTGAACAAATTGATGAGCTCGTTGTAATAGTTATTAGAAAAGAAGAACTTAGACTTAATTGTCATAAGTCTAGTCACAAAATTGAGGATTGTCATTTTAGTGTGTCCATATAGCGGCTCTTCTGAATCTTTGAGAAGTTTGAAGAACTCTTTAACCTCTGCTGTTTGATGATCCTCTGTAAGCTCTGGTTTTATAGCTTCCAGCATCTCATCCATCATATCAACCTCCGGGGCATCATCATTGTCCGCTTCCACTTTTTGTACAGCTTGAGAAGCTGTCTCGCCGTGGAAGTTCCACAACTCATAATGTGACACATAACCGTTTTGACACAAGTGCATCATAAGTTTCACTTTGTCCAAAAATGTTACGGTTCGGCCTTTCATACATGGACACTGCGCCTTATTGCTATTTGACAACGAAAAAACTCATTCCACAAAAGCTTCTGTCTTGGCGTACCACTCATCTGAGTGACCACCAGTTCTACTCTTCCAACTAGTATACATCTAACTACGGTATTCGCCCATGTTTGACTCTGCAATTTAAAGCCGGACAAATTACTGTTAGTTTATCGTTAATTTATGCATGATAGAGAAAATAATGAGGGAGACAGTGAACTGGGTCTGCCAGGTTCCGCCAAACAAATGCACGGGTGCTTTAGTTGCATACTTTAACTTCACAATAAATGGGCCACGACGGAACCTAAGTGGCCCGTCGGGGTTGGGCGATGACTTCTGCGCACCTCTCCTCCTTCTCCACGGCATTGGCATGGCAGTCATCAGCGGTGAGAAAGACAAAGGGGATGCACTCGTTCACACCCTCCCATTTCATTTTCATCACCGAGCGACCTCATGGATTCTGATGGCCTTCACCATTTATCTCCTTCCTTGTGCCTTGCCCCCGGCCCTTTGGGAGGTGGGAGAGTGGGATTGGGAGCGGAGAACGGCAGAGGCAGGCAGGATTGGGCTTAGGGCCCTTGGCTTCTTAACTTGGGCCGCCACCTATTGCGGTTGACCTAACCAGGACGCCCACGCCGAGGACATCTAACCAGCCAGTCCACGTCTTCAACTAACCAATCTCCGAGCCACACGACCCACCTCTCTTATCTTCCTCACACAACGCTGCTCGCACCTCTCGCTCTTCTGGAGCCACCGGCCACCCCCGACGCCGTGGCACCCGACAGTCGGTCGCCCCTGACACCGCCCTCCTCATGGCGCTGATCTCGGTGCCCCAACCGCACCTCCCTCACACCGACCACCTCCAGCGCCGCAGCACCCCGACGTCCGGTGACCCCCGTCTCCGCCCTCCCCATGACGGTCGAGCTCGGCGCATAATGAAACCAATTAAGCATAATCTACACTAAACTAATTGATCATAATCTACATTAAGAGAATTAAGCATAATTAAGAAAATTATCTACTTAAGCATAATTAAATAAACAATTAAGCAATTTAAGCATAATTTAAACAATTAAATTCATTTTCAAATTTGAATTTAAGGGGGAGAGTTAGGGTGGGGGTGAGGGGCTCGGGGAGGGGAGGGGGGCTCGGGGAGGGTGGGGGGAGGGGGGCTCTGCAGGGAGGGTGAGGGTGGGGTGGCACTCGGGGAGGGGGAGAGCGTGGGGGGGGGGGGGGGGGTGGCACTCGAGGAGGGCGGGGGGAGCTGGGGGAGGGGGAGGGGGTGGAGAGGACACCATACCTGGCGAGGAGGTGGCGACGTGACCGGACGCTGAGGCAGCGGCGACAACGAAAGAATGTCGAAGCGGCGGGGAAGGAAAAGAAGAGGCGCATGTAGGTATAGGTTAAATTCCACAACTTACGTTGGCTAAATTCAACTACTTACGTCATATTGTAGTACTTACATCGGCCACTCTTATAGCCGACGTAATTTATGTGTAACTTCCGACAGCCACTTAAGTTCCGTCGGTCGCGGGTCCCAACCGACATGAGTTAATGTTTGTTGTTGTCGGCTAGTCAACTTACGTCGGCAACCGACATAAGTAAGTTAACTTACGTCAGTTATGAGCAACCGATGTAAGTTATTTTAAATACATTTGCTGACCAATGAAAGTTAATCTGGCCAACGTAATTGTTCACGTTTCCTGTAGTGGCAAAGTGAACCCGGGCCCCCTTGTCATTAATGAGGTCATCTACGATTCGTGTCTGCAGGTCGTTTCCATCCAAGGACTACGGAGGCTTACTAAAGGGAGAAAGTCTGTAGAGGGAGAGGACTCTTTACGCCTTCATCTGACTTTGCATTTAGAGCTCTCTGCCCTTGCAACCTTTCTTCCTCCTCTGCTCCACTTTGTGGGGATGGAGTTGGGACTTCCTCGGAGCCAGATCAAGAAAAATGAAGACTTTTCGAAGGTCCTCACCTACATGGGATGGTCGAGCGACTCCTTCAACAACCTTATCCGTGTCAGCAAGTTCCCCTTCAAGAAGGAGAATCCCGGCGAGATCGTCGACTTCTTGTCGTATGCAATGGTGGGGCTCATCCCACCATTCTCAAGCTTCCTGCTGATACTACTGTACTTCTACGGCCTGTAGCTTAGTCACCTCGGCCCCCACTCCTTGCTAGTGGCGACTTTCATCCACTTTTGCGAGATGTGGGTGGGTGTGCCGCCCTGCATCGAGCTTTTTTGGACCTTCTTCACAGTCCATGCAACTGGGAAGAGCAATGAGTATCTTGGCTTCTACTACTTCATGAAGCGCAAGAACTCGCCCCTCAAGTATCTGAAGATAATTCCATCTGGGAAGTGGGACAGCTGGAAGAAAGATTGGGTGGCCATCACGGTGGATTGCCACGACATGCTAAAGCTACCTGATAGCCTTCTGGCCGTCGACACTGATGCTTGGGAGGTGGTTCCAGCGCTATCATAGGAGTACAACCCGATATTGACAAGGATCCAGGAGTGCGTTGAAGGAGGAGTAACTCCCATGATGGTCTCCTGAATAACTGGTGGGCTCCACTGAAGACGAGGGAGCGGCCCCATAGGCGTTCGGTGGAGAAATGGATCACAACCGGATTGAGACCAGTATCGGATGCAATTTGAATGAAGAAGACTTGAAGCTTCATCTCCAAAATCTACATCACGGGACCATTTGCCCTGATGACCTGACTCCTCTGGTAGAGTTCCTGCCCTTGAACATAGTGCCAGAGGTCAGGAGGGAGTTGCGGAAGAAGATGCCATCACTTGATGATTTGGGTCTTGTGAATATGCGTCGAAGCGCTCCTCCAGTGGGAATTGTTATCCCCGGGGCTCCATGCTCACATGAAGGCTCTAGACCTACGCCAGTAAGAGACAAAGGCAATGGTCCCACAACTTCTCCTCCAAAGAAGTCAACCTCAGGCTGAGGCAAAGAGAAAGCTCCCGTCGAAGTTCCAAGTCGCAAGTGGAAGCTGATGAGGAGCGATGGGAACAGAGTGAGGGAAGCTTCAACAGTAGTGACCCCTCAACCTTGGATTAGGTCCGTGGTGATTGTGCCTCTAGCTTCATCTGGTTCTTCAGCTCTAGTGCCCGCAGAGGGCGCTGGCTCAGACAGGTCAACTCCTGCCCTGATGCCAACTGGTGGCTCTGGGTCCAGAGTGCAACCTCTGATGATGGAGGTCTAAGAGGTGGCAGCGCCTGTGTCCACCTCAACTCCAGGTTCAGGTCCCAGAGCGTTCGCCAAATCGACGACGGCGGGCTCTAGCTCCCAACGCTTGAGGAAGAATATCCGCGCCGATTGGAGCGGCAATACTCCTAGGTAAGGATTGGCTCTTTAGCTTTTGTCTTGATTTTGTTCCTTGATTTGTCTTGAATTCCGTATTTTCTGTTTCTAGAATGTCGAGAACACTAGAATGTCGAGAACAAGCACAGAGGCTCCAGTGCCTACTGCGGCTCCGAAGGCTACATCGGTTGAAGCTCCTGTACCGGCTTTTGCCTCTACCTGGTGGTGGTGGCAGATGACACGACAGCTCCAGCGTCGGCTGTCATGGAGACCAGTCCAGAGCCGGCAACCAAAGATCTTGTGGTAGCACCGGACAACGCGAAGGAAGAATTGTAGAAGCTTCGATAGTTCCAGAGCCTGCCGTGGAAGCTCCTTCATCAGCGATAGAAGTGGGTGAAGCTCCAGCAAGTGCTTCAGTGCCAGCTCAGAAGCGACAGCTCCGGAGGTGGTTATGTCTGAGCTGGCGCAACTCGAGGATCTAGCTGTGGGTCCTACATCTTTTGGGCCGATGATAGAATATCTGGCTAAGGGACCCTCTTCATTAGCTTCAGAGGTTGAAGCTCCCGCGGCGGGACCTTCTTCTGCCGCGATAAATATTGATGAGCTCCCGAAGATCGGCCCTGGCGATGCGGAGCTGTTGGAGAACATGCGAGCGCCGTGGGATCTGATAGTAATTTTGGAAGACCCACTGGATCCTGCAGAGTCACCTCAGGCGGGCCCAGAGCCAATTTCTTTGGTGTTGTCTATCGATAATTCCTGCTGAAGCCTCTGCCAGGTGCGGCTTGCATTCGACTACGAAAGCAAGTCTTTCGAAGAAGAGCGCAACACTCTAAGGTGTTGGCACAATAGACTTCACTTCGAGACGATGCTGACGTAGTCTCAGCTGGCTGACCTGAAGGAGTGGGTAGCCAAGTAAAAGGCCCGACTGGCATGGTTAGATCGTGCACCCAATGAGAGAGAAGACATGATTAAGGCTCTCAATAATAAAACCCGGGAGGTGTTTGATCATGCTAAGGAGGCCAGTGAAGCGGTCGACAATCACTCAGATAGCCTCAATGAGCTGAATGAGCAACCTCCCAAGTGCCGGGAAGCCCTCGATCAAAAGGAGGATAAGCTCCTGGAGAAAGAGGAGGACCTCGTGAAGAGGGAGGAGGTGCTCGCTCAGAGGCTCTCACTGGGAGAGAAGAGCTTGGATGATCGCGTTGAACAGTTCAATCTGTGGTGCAATCAAGAGAAAGACCGGATATGGCAGGTGGGGGTAAATGTCTCCAAAAGAGAGACTGGTATCTCCACCATGGAGGATAAGGTGAAGGCTAAGGAAAAGTACTTGGAAGAGCGGAGGAACCGTATCCACCTCTGAGAGAAAGAGCCCAGCGACCAAGAAAAGCGGATGGCCGAAAGTATCCAGCAGCACACTAAGGAAGTCAAGCGCTTCTCCAAGGAAGGATCTGCGAAACTTTTAGGTGCCAGAAAATCACATGAGGAACTTAGGAGCTTGAGAGCAACTGCGTCGCAACAAGTCAGGGATTTTTTGGGGCAAGCTAATAAAGCTCTGGTGCCGTATAGTTTCAGCCCGATACATCTGGCTGACCCGTGGACGGAGATGGCCAAGGCACTGGTGGCATTGACCTCCACCGGCAAGAAGCTTGAAGCTGTGGGTCACATGGTCATCGACGAACTAGAGATGGAATAAAGGACCCTAGCCAAGAACATTGCCGAATATGTGTTGTCATGTTTCAAGAGCCGGGACCCCCAGATGTCTTTAGCTTTGGTGTTTGAAGGACCTATTGTCGGGGAGGAAGATGCTGCCAGGGCTAGCGTTCAAGAAGCTACCCAGATAGTTGCCTCATTTTTCAACAGGAACTCTAGTAGTTAGGACTTTTCCTTTTTTGCCTTCATCTTGTAATCTTCTGATTTTTAATGAATGAAATCTGAAATCCTTCCAAATTCCATTTTTCGTGTCTTCAATGCATTGCCTTTTATATTGTTTGCCGCCTGGTAGATGTGTTTAATGAATTAAAGGCATCTACCATGAGGATTTAGACAATGTCTTGAAAACTCGATAGCTCCAAATTCGTAGCTAGTATGTGAGCTCCGAGTTCCGAGTATTGCCTCCAATATCTCTAGGGACCCTTCGTTACGTCGACGACAGGCCCCATGGGAGTTGTCGGAGCTTGATAGCTTCGGCGGCGCCCACTGCCACTGCTTAGAACGTCGACGTCGACGGCAGGCCCCCTGGGGGTTGTCGGAGCTTGGTAGCTTCAACGGTGTCCACTATCAATGCATAGAACATCAATGGTGGGCTCCCTGGGGGTTGTTGGAGCATGGTAGCTTCAACGCCGCCCACTATCAATGCGTAGAACGTCGATGGTGGGGGCCCTGGGATTGTCGGAGCTTGGTAGCTTCGACGGCGCCCACTGTCAACGCGTAGAACATAGACGACGGGCCCCCGGGGGTTATTGGAGCTTGGTAGGTTTGACAGCGCCCACTATCAACGCGTAGAATGTCAACGACGGGCCCCTTGGAGTTGTTGGAGCTTGGTAGCTTTGACGACACCCACTATCAATGCGTAGGAGGTCGACAGCGGGACCCCTAGGGGTTGTTGGATCTTGGTAGCTTCGACGATGTCCACTGTCAACGCGTAGAACATCAATGGCGAACCCCCTGGTGGTTGTCGGAGCTTGGTAGCTTTGACAGCGCACACTGTCAATGCGTAGAATGTCGACGGCGGGCCCCCTAGGGGTTCTTGGAGCTTGATATCTTCGACGGCACCCACTATCAACATACAAAACATCGACAGCGAGCCCCTTGGGGGTTGTTGGAGCTTGGTAGCTTCGACGACGCCCACTATCAATGCGTAGAACGTCAATTGCGGGCCCCAGGCGTTGTCAGAGCTTGGTAGCTTTGACGACACCCACTGTCAATGCATAGAACGTCGACGACAGGCGACTTGGGGGTTGTCGGAGCTAGTGCTTCGACAGCATCCACCATCACCGAGCAAACTGGCATCGAGTGTTCATTTTTCCTGCACATAAAACAAGAAAAACAGAAAAATTCGTCCTCTTATCTATAACTTATTTGGGGCTTATTATCCTTCTTTGAAATTTAGATCCTAAGGAATTTAACATGACAACGTAAGTGTACTGATGAAATCTCTTTAGGTCCGAATGCCTTCCAGACCCGCGCTACTGGGACTTGCCAGGATATAGGTAGAGTGGCGTACTTAGGGTGCTTGACCAGTCTAAGTCGATAGCACACTCCAGACCTATCATTGGCTTTGGTTTTCAGGTGAGTAGACCATACAACAATGCCGAGACCCCAAAATAAGATTAACAACACAACTTATATATCACATGAATACCCCGGACTAAATTTCAAAGGGATTGCACAATATTGTTATAGACAAGAAGGTAAATATAATGAGCTTGTACAAATGAAATGCACATAGAGTCTGTCCGTATAAAATGTTTTCTCATTAAGGTCCGAATTACTGGGCAAGACAAGGACACACTTAAAGTACAATGACCAAGTTAAGTGTGCTATTCATCTTGATCTAACCCAGGGAGAGTAAAGACACACCTAAAGTACATGACCAAGTTAAGTGCACTAGGACCCTTCCCGACTCTGTCCATGGACTATTAGAGATACAATTTATACAAACAGACTCACCTCCTCATAGCTAGGCATAAAACTTATAGAGGTGTTCAATGTTCCACGAATTGGGAAGCGAAGTCCCATCCTCTGTCGCCAAGCAAACGCATCCAGGGCGGGAAACTTTAATTACTCGGAAGGGACCTTCCCAGCCTGGGGAGATTTTGTTTATCCCTTCTCGAGTCAGTATTCTCCGCAGCACTAGATCGCCTTCCTCTAGCCGTCAGTTGCGCACAAACTTTTGATTATAGCGCCGGAGCGCTTGGCGGTATCGTACATTCCAAACAGTTGCTTGGCACCTTGCCTCGTCGACTAGGTCCAGGTCTTCACGCTAGAGCTTGTCCTGCGTGGCTTCATGGAAGGTCCGGACTTGAAGAGAGCCCATGGTGATCTCCGGTGGAAGGACTGCTTCAGCTCTGTACACCAAGAACAATGGTGTATCTCCGGTTGCCCGACTAGGTGTTGTCCTGCTTGCCCACAATGCGGACGGAAGCTCCTCTATCTAGTTGGCACCATGTTTCTTAAGGCGCTCATATGTGCGCATCTTGAGTCCCTTGAGTATTTATGCATTAGCTCTCTCAGCTTGGCCATTGCTTGCCTGGTGAGCTACTGATGCATAGCTGACTTCTATGCTGAGATCTTCGCAGTACTCTTGAAATGCTGCACTTGTGAATTGGGTTCTCTTGTTGGTGATGACTCTGTTCGGAACTCCAAATTTGCAGACTATGGACTTCAAGAATTTGATAGCTAATTGCTTTTTGATTGTCACAACTGGGGTAGGTTCCGGCCACTTGGTAAACTTGTTGATGGCGACATACAGTAACCTATAACCTCCGATAGCTTTTAGGAAAGGTCCCAAAATGTCCATCCCCCACACAGCGAATGGCCACGTGGGAGGTACCATTTGCAGTGACTTAGCTGGTGTATGAATTTTCTTTGCGTGGAACTGGCATGCTTCGCGCTTATTTACCAACTCAACTGCATCCAGGAGTGTTGTAGGTTAGTAAAAGCCATGCTAGAAGGCTTTACCCACCAATGCACAAGAAGACACATGGTTCTCGCACTCGCCTCCATGGATTTCCGCGAGAAGCTTGCAGCCTTCTTCCCAAGAAATGCACCGCATTAGAACTCGTTTGCACCACATCAGTAGAGATCCCCTTCTACCAACATGTATCTTTTAGCAAATATGGCAATTCGACTAGCGGAAGCACCGTCATAAGGAAGGATATTGTCCTTCAAGTAGCTCCTGATCTTTGAGATCCATGCATTGGAGCTAACTTGAGCTTCTGAATCTTGTGCGCTGGGTTGCTCAAAACTTCGTACAGCGTCTACGATCCTTGGTGGGTGCCATGGTATTAGGGCCATCAGGACCGCAAACTTTGAGGTGCTAGTCTCGCCCCTATCACTCAGTTCGGCGGGCTGAGTGGCAGGTCCTGACAGTCTTCTGACAAAAACTCCATCCGGAGCTTGAGCTCCTATTGAAGCCTTCGTCGAGAGATTTTCAACTTCAGCATTGTTTAAACGCTGGACATGACAGAGATCCAGGACATGGAAGTCCTTCCGTAGCTTCTGGACTTTAAGTAAATAAGCAGCATGTTGGGGATTGTCGCAACTGCATTCACCTTTGACTTGCTTGATGATGAGTTGCAATTCACCCTTCACCAGTAGCTGCCCGACGCCATATGATAGCTCTACCTTGAGTTCGTAGATGAGATCTTCGTACTCCGCCATGTTGTTGGTTGCCTTGAAGTCAAGGTGTACCATGTACTTACCTTCTCCCCGGTCGGAGCGAGGAGAAGGATTCCAGCTCCAGCCCCCTGCTTGTGTATGGAGCCATCAAAGTAGAGTGTCCAGTGAGGCTCAGTGAAGACCGGGACCTTAGGTTTTGGCTTCTGCTCATTAAGGCCCCCAGAGTTGATGAATAAGGGGTCCATTCCGCCATGATGTCAGCCAACGCCTGACTCTTGATAGCATGTCAAGGTAGGGATTCGAGGTCGAATTCTACTAGGTCCACAGCCCACATGGCGATATTTCTAGTAGAATTTGGATTATGTAATATAGCACACAGTGGAAAGGAGGTTACCGCTGATATCTTGTGGGCCTGGGAATATTGACATAGCTTTATTGAGGCAATAAGGACTGCATATAGCAGCTTATGCACCTCAATGTAGCGAGTCTTGGAATCGTGTAACACTTCACTGATGAAGTACACTAGCCGTTGGACGGTCCGGACCACCCCGGAGGAGCCCAGAGCTTCTTCTTCATCAACCTGGACCCTCCCGGAGGGGTGCCGATCTTCTTCTTCATCAACCCAGACCCTCTCGGAGGGGTCCGCATTTTGTTCTTCATTAGTTCGGAGCTCCTCGGAGGGGTCCGAACCTTCTTCTTGTACTGTTGGAACTTCCTCGATTGAGAGAGGTTGATCCTCATGCCTCTTGCCTTTAGGATCTGTGTCTGGGGCTGGGACCCAGACTAACCTTTAGGTAGCACCGGACCCTCCCGGAGGGTTCTGGGCTCTTGAGCTGAAGATGGCTCCGGCCTCTCCGCGACCATAACCATGCTGACAACCTTTGTAGTTGCTGAAATGTAAAGCAGAAGAGACTCACCAAGCTCCAGAGCTAACATAACTGATAGTGTGGTGAGGAGCTGCTTGAGCTCTTGGAACGCCTTCTCTACTTCTTCGGACCAGTGAAATGGCCCGGACTTCCTCAATAGTTTGAATAAGGGAAGCGCACACTCTGCAAGTCCTGAAATGAACCGGCCGAGCATAGCTAGACACCTAGTTAGCTTCTGGACGTCCTTGACGCGGGCTGGGGGCCGCATCTCTTCAATGGCCTTGATTTCGCTGGATTTGCCTTCATTCCTCAATGAGTCACCAAGAAACCAAGGAGCTTGTCTGGGTTGAGCTTCGTATGCGTCAAGTGCAGCTTATCGAAGACGGCTTACAGATTGTCAAGGAGTGACTCCTTGTTCTTCACCTTGATGAGGATGTCATCAACGTAGACCTGCATCAAGTCCTTTATGAGCTCTCCAAATGTCTTGTGCATGGCTCACACAAAAGTTGAAGCAGCATTTTTGAGACCAAAAGGCATGACAATATAACAATATAACCCATCCACTGTAATGAAGGTAGTATGCTCTTCATCTTCCTTAGACATTTGAATATGATGATATCTAGAATATGCATCTAGGAAACAAAATAATTCACACCCACTATCTGATCTATTCTAGGAAGTGAAAATGGGTGTTTTGGGCATGAATTACTTAAGGTGGTGTAGTCGATGCACATCCGAAGCTTCCCGCCGGCCTTTGGTACAATGATTGGGTTTTCCAGCCACCGAGGATGGTGAACCTCCCGGATGAAACCAGCATCAAGCAGCTCCTTGATTTCTCGTCTGATGAAGTTTTGTTGCTCAATAGATTTCTTCTGGTGCTTCTGATGTACTGGTCATGCATCAGAGTATATCTTCAGGCTGTGTCCGATCACCTCCCTAGGGATCCCAGACATCTGTGATAGTTGCCATGCAAACATGTCAACATTCGCCCGGAGGAAAGTGATGAGCATGAGTTCCTATTTGTCGTCCAGACCTCCCGATATACGAGTGGTCTGGGCAGCATCAGAACCAATTTGGATGACTTTTATGGGGATGTCGGTATCGTCGCTTGGTTGCACACGAGGTGTAGAGGTTGAGCCACGCTGACGTGAGCTCGAAGGTTATTGAGTAGGTCGCTCGTTGCCATATTCTTCTTCTTGCACCGTCGCAAGCGCAAGATGTTCTTCCAACGCAGTGATTCCAGCAGTGCGATTGCTACGGATCCGAAGGATGCCTGAAGGAGTCGGCATATTCAACACCAGGTAGCCACAATGAGCTACAGCCATGAACCTATACAGGGCTAGCCTGCCTAGGATGGCGTTGAAGGGAAGGCTGATGTGTGCCACATCGAAGATCAGCTTCTCGGACCTAGAGTTGTCCCTAGTCCCGAAAGTCACCGGGAGTGTAATTGATCCGAGTGGAGTGATAGCTCCTAGACATACTGCGAAGAAAGGACGTGAGGGCCTAAGGTCCAATAGGCTGACTTGGAGCTTCGTGAAAGCCGCGAAGCTTAGGAGGTTAAGCGCCACACCTCCATCCACAAGGACATGATAGAGCTGGATGTTGTTGATGGTAGGAGATACTATCAAAGGCAACTGACCAGCTCCAATCATGTTCTTCGGACAATCTGAAGCATCGAAGGTGATGACAGTATCCATCCACTTCTGATGGGGTTCTTTCTTGGCGGTGGGAGGTGTGGCAGCCATCTCCCGATGCATAGTCTTGAGGATACGCCGGGACGTAATATCCCAAGACACTCCATATATCATATGGAGGGTCTTTCAACACTCATTGTCGGAGATATCAGAGTCATCCTCCACAGTGTTGTAGATGGCCTTCAAGGACTTCTTGGCGTCCTGGAAGCCAAGCTCCTATTCCGATGGATCTTCTCTGACTTTCTGTTTGCCCTCCCGTTGGCGGTATGGGGCTTCTTCTTGGCACTTGTTGTTGCGTTCAACAAGGCGCTGGAGCTCGTGACAGTCTTTGAGGTTAAGGGTGTTTGATTTATGAATCAGAAACTACATCTTCTCTTCGTCGCCATCCTCAAATCTGCAGCATGTTGTCTCATTCGATTGCTAAGAAACATATTGCTTGCTCATCTAGACATGAACACAAAGTTAAATTTCATTGTATCTACTCTGATAAAGATGGTCATGTCATAGATTTTTGTTATAGACTAGCGAAAAAGCAAAAAAGGAAAGAATGCAAGCTAGATCTCATAACTCTCATGCAAAATTTGCCGCACATGCTGAACCGAATGTTAGGAACTTGCAACCTGCTGTAATGAGTCAAAAACATGCAAAGATTGCTCCCAAACATATTGTTTCTTCTGCTACAAATGTAACACCTCGTAGGTCAGCAGTTGGGTACAAGAATTCTCAAAATTTGGCTCATAAACCTGCTGTTTTATCTCAACTTTCACGGGTCATTCCTACTGGATGTCGTATGACTCAGTACTGGACTCCTAAATACCTTTTGACTAACCCCAGTATTGAGTCATCGATGTATTGTGCTTCTATGTAGATTACACGCTTGAGGAAGGAGAACATTTGGATTGTCGATTCAGGTTGGTCACGCCACATGATTGGTAACAAAGAATGGTTCTCCTCCCTCTCTTTTTGCGTCACGTGTAAAGAATGTCACTTTTGCCGATAATTCTTCAACTCCTATAATTGCTAAGGGTTCAGTTATGGTAAATGATCACTACACTTTGAAAGATGTGGCACTTGTCAAAATTTTGAAATACAACTTGCTTTCTGTTTCACAATTGCTAGATGAAAATCTGGAAATTATTTCACTGAAAATTGCTGCAAGGTTGTAGATTCAAACAGTGAGCTTATTTTTAACATGTCTCGGTTTGGAAGAGTTATTAAAGCTGATTTTGGCATGTCATCCTCTAAGCATAGGTATCTAGTTGCAAATGAATCAAAGTACTTATATTTTTTGCATCGTAGACTCGGTCACGTAGGCTTTGACCATCTAACGCGTGTTAGTGTTCTTGATCGCATACATACACTGCCTAAGCTTAAAGGGGACAAAGAAATTGTGTGCTCTTCTTGTAGACATGCTAAGATGGTTGCAGGTTCGCATGCTCCTCTCACAATGACCATGACAACTGAACCGGGTCAACTTTTGCACTTGGACACCATAGGACCTTCACGTGTTCAATACTTTGGAGGTAAATGGTATGTTCTTGTGATTGTTGATGATTTTTTTAGATACTCTTGGGTTTACTTTATGACATCTAAGAATGAAGCTTTTAGTCACTTTAGAACTTTATTTCTTAGATTATCAATTGATCAACCATGATCTTTGAAAGCAATTAGAAGTGATAACGAAACTTAATTTAAAAATCAATCGTTTAATCACTTTTGTGCTGAAAATGGAACAGATCATCAATTTTCTTCACCTTATGTACCTCAACAAAACGGTGTTGTAGAGAGAAAGAAGAAAACCTTAGTTGAGATGGCTAGGACTATGTTTGATGAATATCAAACTCCTAGAAAATTTTGGACAGATGCAATTGCAATCGCTTGTTATGTCTCAAATCATGTTTTCTTGCATTCTAAGCTAGGAAAAACACCATATGAACTTCCGTTTGGACATAGGCCTAGTGTCACACACTTTCGGGTCTTTGGTTGTAAATGCTTTGTTAAGAAACATGGTAATCTTGATAAATTTAAAGCTAGATCTGTTGGTGGCATGTTTCTTGGTTATCCATCTCATACTAGTGGATACTGTGTGCTTTTACTTGACACTAAAAAAATTGTGGAGACTGAATTGCATAATCAACAGTTCCATTGCATTCAAAATTCAGTTGCATTTCAATCTGTGAGACCTATGTGTGCTGAATACATTGGCTATGACGATAAAAGTTTTTAATACTGCCAAAACACCCATCTCAACATGGTCTGTCTCTAGGTCCAAGCTCCTGCAAGGTCCGACGATAGGTCCAGCTTGTTTTGGGTAGCTCTGGCAAGGTCCGACATAAGGTCCGACTTGCTTTTGCTAGGTCTGACTTATTTTGGTTAGGTCCGACTTGCTGTGGCTAGGTCCGACTAGCTTTGGTCAGCTTCGGTGCTAGGTCCGACTAGCTTTGGTCAGCTCCGGCGCTAGGTCCGACTAGCTTTGGTAAGCTCCGGCGCTAGGTCCGACTAGCTTTGGTAAGCTCCGTCGCTTGGTCCTGCTAGCTTTGGTAAGCTTCACTCAAGGTTCGGTTAGCTTTGGCAAGGTCCGGTGCTAGTCTGCAATGGTTCTGCTTTTAGCTTGCAATGTTTCGAACTTGCTTTACATCTATGGAAAGTATGATTAGTATTCTTTTATTAAGTTGGTGGTGTGTTTTGGTGGTTATGGCTGATATCATCTTGCTATGGTTTGCAACATGCTTATGTGAGGTGCTCACGTAAGGTGTTGGTTTTAGAACTAACGAGAGTCAAGTCGAGGACTTGTGCTCGAAAATATCGGTTGTTTATTCATGTGCAGGTGTTGCTTGAGTTCAAGACATGGCTGGTGACGTGATCCATTGAACTAGTCTTAGGGAGAAGATGAGGTTCAACAACCACGTTCGGGAGGAATCATGGTTGAGTTGATCGGGAGGTTGTGTAGCATGTTTGAATCAAGAACAATGCATATGAAGGTAACATGGACATCGTTGGAAGATGTTTGCACGTGTGAAAGGAGTGCATGGACGTGGCTACATGGTTCCAACGCGTGAAGAAGAGATGCGGACGTAAAGAATCGGTCGGAAAAGTCTAACCGACTAGGTTATGGACTCGGGCTGCAGCTGAGTCGAGTTTGACTCAAATATGGAAAGATTTGAGTTGGTTACATAGGATTTCATGGTGAACACGAAGTTGAGTTGTTTTAGGAATGTGGTATACATTCCTAAGGTGTTTGCAAGTCTTAAGATTGCTTCTATATGCGTATGGAAGAGTCTTGAGCAGTTATGGAAAGTTTCGGTTGAAACTGAGTAGGATACGAGTCCTAGTTTGGTTTGGGTTGGCCTCGTGGCTGGTTATATAAGAAAGGGAGACTAGATCTTGTTGTAGACAAATTTTTGGCTGTTCCTCTTGTGTTCTATTGAATAAAGATTGTAGTTTAAAGGAACTTTTGTGTGTCGTTCGTCCGACTTATTTCAGACAAGTTTTTCTCGTCGAGTTTTTGCACAACACTACATTGCTTTGGTGGTTTTGACATAACTCGAGTTTTACAGATCCAATTGACATGATTATTTTTAGGTTGTCTTCACAACTCGAGTATATATCATCTGTGAAAATTTCACGTTCATTGGACTTGTGGTTTTGGATCTACACGAGTCTCTCTGCAGTGTTGCATATTTGTTTTTCTCGGGTAGGATAGATTGACCTTTGTTTGATCTTTCGATCGTAACTTGAGTTTTTCTCAACGGATTTTTGTGATTCTTGTTGTGACGTTTTCGTGACTTGATTATCCACAATGTATACTGGTTTTGTCACAATTGATCACGTTTATATTAGTCGCACACACGAATTTTAACAGATCAATTTTCTGCTGAGGGATTTTCATTGCTTCCGCTGAAAAAGTTTTAATCTACCATTCACCCCCCTCTGGTAGCTTTTCACGTAATCTTCGATACTACACAATCAAAATTCATTTGCATTCAAAATTAAAATGCATTTTAATAAAATTGCATTTAATCACAATCCATCGACTGTGGAGAGATGGAGGGTGTGTGTGTGTGGGGGGGGGTGCGAGAGGCTCGGCCATGGAAGGGTGGGGTGGGGGCTCGTCCATGGAGGGAGGGGGTGGGGTCGGCCATGGGAGGGTGGGGGGCTCAGCCATGGAGGGAGGGGGGCTCATCTATGGGAGGGTGGGGGGGGGGCTCGGCCATTGAGGGATGGGGAGCTTGACCATGAAGGTGGGGAGCTCGACCATGGAGGGAGGGAAGGGGGGTCGACCATGGAGGGAGGGGAGGGGGGAGCTCGGACATGTAGGAATGGGAGGGGGGCTTGACCATGGAGGGAGGGGAGGGGGGCGCTCGACCATGGGAGGTGGAGGGGTGCTAGCCATGGAGGAGGGGGAGTTGAGGGGCACTCGGCCATGGAGGAGGGGGGAGGGAGAGGAGGAGGCACTTACCTGAGAGGCGGCGATGGGAGGCGGCACGGCGGTGGCAAGCGCGGCGGCAGCATGCGCACTGAAGCGGCGGCGGCGGCGGAATGAAGTGAGTCGGGCTGAGGGTGGGTCGGGGTATATCGCTTTAATTTGTGACGGCCTCATAAATTGCGACAGCCCTAGAGTTGGCCATTGCAATTAAAGTAATTTGTGACGGCTTCTTTTTCTGGCCACCGCAAACAACTCCTATTTGCGATGGCCAATGCATTTGCGATGGCTTTCGGGCCGACCGTCGCAAATGAACAACCTATTTGCGACGGCTTTAGGCATTTGCGATGGCTCTGTGCCGACCATCGCAAATAACGCTATTTGCGATGGCTGGCCATTGCAAATGATCACATTTCCTGTAGTGCTCTCCTGCTCTAATCTTTCATCTCACTTGCATTCTTCAAAGAACTTCCATGCTGCAAGTCGAGCTTTTCTCCAAATGTACTCGACATCTTCTACCTATTGTTCCTAATCAATGTAGTTCCTAAACTCGTAAAGAGGTGGTGGTGACTGCTGTAGGATCAAAGAGCACGTGAAAATCTACTAGATGGGGGGGGGGAGGGTGAATGGTAGATTTAAAAAATCTTACGCAGCGGAAACAATTAAATCCCAACCCCTTCGGCAGAAAAACGATCTGTAAAAGAAATTGTGTGTGAAACTAATCTAAACGTGTTTCACCGTGAAAAAAATGATATATATAAGAGAGAATAAAGTCATGAAGAAAATACAAGAAGAATCACTCAAATCCGTCGGGAGAAACTCAAGTTATGATCGAAAGATCAAACAAAGGTCAATCTGTCCTACCCGAGGAAAACAGTTTTGGAATGCTGCAAACAAACTCGTGTAGATCAGAAACCACAAATCCAATGACCGTGAAATTTTTACAGATGATAGATAATCAAGTTGTGAAGACAAACCAAAAAGAATCACGTCAATTGGATCTGTAAAAGTCGAGTTATGATAAAACCACTGATGAAAGGTAGTGTTGTCCAGAAACTCGACGAGTAAAACTTGTCTGGAACAAGTCGGATGAACAAGGCACAAAAGTTCCTTCAAACTACAAATTTTATTCAATAGAACACAAGAGGAACAGCCCCCAAAGTCGTGCACCACGATCTCTGGCCTTCCTTGCTTATATATCCATCCCTTAGGCCAACCCAATCTCAACTAGGACTCTAATCCTACTCAGTTTACGAATCGTAACTTTCCATAACTGCTTAGGACTCTTCTATACGCAGATAGAAGCAATATTAAGACTTCCAAACACCTTAGGAACGTATCCCACATTCCTAAAATAACTCAAATTCGTGACCCACACGAAATCCTATCATAACCAACTCGATACTTTCCATACTGAGCCATAACTGACTCTGCCGCAGCCAAAGTCATCAACCGATACGATCCGATCCTTCCAACTAGATCTTCCCATCCATAAACCATCTTCGGAACCATGTTGACACGTCATGCACTGCATGCGTACGTGCAAACACCTTCCTTTGACGTCCAGTATCCTTCATATGCACTGCTCTTGATTCAATCATTCTGCGCGACCTCCTGACCCGCTCAACCACAATTCCTCCTGAATTTGGTTGTTGGAACCTCATCTCCTCCCTGAGGCTAGTCCAAAGGATCCTGTCACCAGCCATGACTTGAACTCAAGCAACACCTGCACATGAACAAACAACCAATCCGTACGAGCCCAAGTCTGCGACTTGACTCAAGTCAGTTCCAAACACAACACCTTACTGAACACCTCACATAAGCATGTTGCAAAGCATATCAAAACGACATCAGCCATATCAACCAAAACGCACCAAAAACATAGCAAACGAGTACTAAGCAATCTTTCCAACAATGTAAAACAAGTTCGAAACATTTCATAGTGAAAGCAGGAACATCGCAAACTAGCTCCGGACCTTGCCAAAGCTAACCGGAGCTTGAGCTGGAGCTCTTGAGCTGGAGCTTACCAAAGCTAGCAGGACCTAACACCGGAGCTTACCAAAGCTAGTAGGAAATAGTCAACCCAAAAGCCGGAGCTAGAAAAACATGTCGGAGCTAACTAACATAAATCGGACCTAGCAAAACATATCGGAGCTTAACAAAGACATGCCGGAGCTAAAGACAAAGCTCACCGAAGCTACCCATAAACATGTCGAACCTAGACAAAGAAGTCAGACCTATTGTCGGACCTTGCAGAAGCTCGGAGCTAAAGTCAGACCTTGCTAAACGGATGTTATGGCAGCATTCAAAACTTTTATTGTCAAAACTAGTGTATTCAACACACATAGGTCTCACAATCCCCCCTTGATGAATGCATTGGCAACACCATTTAAAATCCGAACATTGGCTTATTCACATTAAAATTTTTGAAAACAATTTCTCCCCCTTTGTAAAACAGAAATAAAATGAGAAAAATAAATTCTCTACCTGTGAAGAATCGTGCCAAAACAATTGTGAATATGTGCAATGTGTAATCAATTTCTCCCCCTTGCATACTTATCTTTAAAAATTCACATATTATCTATTATCTCTCCCCCTTTGACAATGTATTCAGCAAGGTTCAAAAGAGAAATTTCAATTGTTAAGAGCATACTATAACATATACATATAAAACAAAGCTCATCCAAGTCATACTATCAAGTAACTTACACTATAACATCAATGAGATACATAAAGTAGTGTAAGCCATGCTAGAGATAAAATGTAATTTTCAATTTAAGCAAGTCATGATCTCACAAACTTAACTATTTCAAAACCTGAAAGCATGACACTAGTTGCTGCATTTTATTATTTTTCAAAGCACAAATTTAGATCATATGATATTTGCAAGATATTATATGTGCATCTGTCTTATTCTAACCAACCAAGCCAAGCCTATGTCATTTGACAAACAGAAGCTTAAGGTCATAGTTTTAGTCATACACAACTCCTTTCAAGTTCATATCTAAGTGCAATGATAAGCAACCTCAAAAGAAGAAGTGCGATGCATGCATATTGTATTGATCTTTTCTCAATTTTTTCATTTGATCATAAAAACTCAACATGTGAGTTAATTACTTGTTTAATGCTTTATGATTAAAAGCACTTGTGAGCATGCAACAAGTTCAAAACAGCAAGAAAGTTCGACCATAACCAGATTTAGTGTAAATAATTATTCCAATTACTAGACATGGCATAAACTACAAAATGTATAACACGAGTAATGTAGTAAGAACTTTCAGCATGTAAGAGGAATCACAAAGTCATATATGTATGAAATACTATGCTCATATTATTTTAATTTCAGATTCACACATAGACTTCTCAAGTTTGAAAACTCCCCCTCAATGTAAGCTATGAGGATGCATAACCTCTGTTTCACTACGAATAAGACAAAGACGAGTGAAATCCAAAGGTTTTGTAAAAATGTCAGCCAATTGTTGTTCGGTATCTATATGGTGAAGCACAATGTTTCCTTTTTCAACATTATAACGGAGAAAGTGATACCTAATATCAATGTGCTTAGTTCTACAATGTTGCACAGGGTTTTTAGCAATGGAAATGGCACTAGTGTTATCACAAAACAGTGGAACACTATCTAGATCAACCCCATAGTCCTTAAGTGTTTGAACAATCCAAAGAATTTGTGAGCAAGCACTAGCAGCAGCGACATATTCAGATTCGGCTGTGGATTGTGCAACTGAATTTTGTTTTCTAGAGGACCAAGCAACAAGTGAATTACCAAGAAAATGACAATCACCAGAAGTACTTTTCCTATCGATCCTACAACCTCTAAAATCATCATCGGAAAAAACTTTCAATGTAACGGTTGAGGAAGAAGGAAAAAAATGTCAAATTCTTGAGTTCCATGTAAGTACCTGAGAATCCTTTTGACGGCTTGACGATGTGAAGCACGTGGGGAGGATTGAAACCGTGCACAAAGACATACGCTGAATTGTATGTCCGATCTTGATGCCGTGAGGTACAAAAGTGATCCGATCATGCTTCTATATTCTTTTTGATCCACGGGTTCACCATCTTCATCAAGTTCAAGTGTTGTTGTTGTTCCCATTGGTGTACGAAGAGGCTTGCTTTTGTCCATGTTGAAGCGCCTTAGGAGGTCTTTTGTATACTTCATTTAGTGCACAAAGGTACCCTCCTTGGTTTGCTTGATTTGCAGCCCCAAAAAGTACGTGAGTTCTCCCATCATACTCATCTCAAATTCTGAACTCATCATAGCTGAAAACTTGGACACAAGATCATGAGAAGAACAACCAAAGATAATATCATCCACATACACTTGAATGAATAATGAGTCATTGCCATGCTTAAGAACAAAAAGAGTTTTATCAACCTTGCCCATGGTAAACCCCTTTTCAAGTAAGAATGTTTTTAACCTATCATACCATGGTCTAGGGGCTTGTTCGAGACCATACAAGGCTTTGGACAGTTTGTAAACATCATTATGAAAATCTGAATTTTCAAAACCCGGTGGTTGTTTGACATAAAGCTCCTCATATATGTAGCCATTAAGAAAAGAACTATTAACATCCATTTGATATAGCTTAAAACCTTTAGATGCAGCAAAAGCTAACAAAATTCTTATGGCTTCTAATCTAGCAACAGGAGCAAAAGTTTCATCAAAATCTAGACCTTCGACTTGAGTGAAACCATGAGCAACCAACCTAGCCTTATTCCTAACCACAACCCCATCCTCACTTTGTTTATTTTTAAACACCCATTTAGTTCCAATTAAAGTGTGACCTTGAGTAGGAGGTACAAGTTTCCAAACATTATTTCTTTCAAAATTTTCTAACTCTTCTTGCATGGCAATAATCCAAGATTCATTAGTTAGTGCGTGTGATATATCTTTTGGTTCAAAAGAAGCAACGAAAGAAGAATGAGCATGAGAGTTTGGATCGGAAAACCTGGATCGTGTAACTCATTCATGCAAGCTTCCAATAATCTGTTGTGGAGGATGAATTTTGAGAACCCGGAGGGAAGTGGACACTTCACAAGCTTCTTCTTCTTCATGTTCATCACAAATCGATGAGCTTGTGACTTGAGGAGGATCTGGACCAGCAATGGTGGTCGTCAGTGCTGGCTGTGAATCAAAATCAGGAGCTCGAACAATGTCATTAGCTGCTGAATTTTCGGGCAGCAACTCCACCTCTTCCTCATCTTCAATGAAAATGCTCTCCCCCTGCAGATATGGATATGGACCTGCAATGTTTGAGCTAGTACCTCGGCTAGATTCATCAAATGACACTTCACAAGTCTCCACAATTTTGTTAGTGTCAAGTAAAAGCACACAGTAGCCTCTAGTATGAGATGGATAACCAAGAAACATACCATCAATGGATCTAGGTTCAAATTTATCAAGATTACCATGTTTCTTAACAAAGCACTTGCAACTAAATACCCAAAAGTGCGTAACACTAGGCATATGTCCAAACCGGAGCTCATATGGTGTTTTACCTAGCTTAGCGCGCAAGAAAACACGATTTGGGACATAACAAGCGGTTGCAATCACATTAGCCCAAAATTTCCTAGGAGTTTGATATTCATCAAGCATAGTCCTAGCCATCTCAACTAAGGTTTTGTTCTTTCTTTCTACAACATCGTTTTGTTGGGGTAAGTATGGTGAAGAAATTGATGATCTATTCCATTTTCAGCACAAAAGTGATCAAAAGATTGATTTTTAAATCCAGTTCCGTTATCACTTCTAATTGCTTTTAATGATCCTGGGTGATCAATTGATAATCTAAGAAATAAAGTTCTAAAGTGACTAAAATCTTCATTATTAGATGCCATAAAGTAAACCCAAGAGTATCTAGAATAATCATTAAAAATCACAAGAACATACCATTTACCCCGAAGGATTGAACACGTGAAGGTCCTACGGTGTCAAGGTGCAAAAGTTGACCCAGTTCAGTTGTCATGATCATTGTGAGAGGAGTATGTGAACGTGCAACCATCTTAGCATGTCTACAAGAAGAGCACACAATTTCTTTGTCCCCTTTAACCTTAGGCAGCCCACGTATGCGATCAAGAGCTCTAACACGCGTGAGATGATCAAAGCCTACGTGACCAAGTCTACGATGCCAAAAATATAAATCTTTGGAATCATTAGCAACTAGACACCTATGCTTAGAGGAAGACATATCAAAATCATCTTTAAAAACTCTTCCAAATCGTGACATGTTAAAATAAGCTCATTGTTTGAATTTACAACTTTGCAACAATTTTTAGTGAAAATAATTTCCAGATTTTCATCTAGCAATTGTGAAACAGAAAGCAAGTTGTATTTCAAATTTTTAACAAGTGCCACATCCTTCAAAGTGTAGTGATCATTTACTCTAACCGAACCCTTAACAATTATAGGAGTTGAAGAATTATCGGCAAAAGTAACATTCTCTACTCGTGACACAAAAGAGAGGGAGGAAAACCATTCTTTCTTACCAGTCATGTGGCGTGAGCAACCTGAATCTACAATCCAAATGTTCTCCTTCCTTAAGCATGTAACCTACATAGAAGCACAATACGTCGATGACTCAATACTGGGGTTAGTCGAAAGGCATTTAGGTATCCAGTACTGAGTCACACGACGTGCAGCAGGAAAAACACGCAAAAGCTGAGATAAAACAACAGATTTATGAGTTGACGTTTGAGGTTTTTTATTCTTAACTACTGACCTAAAAGGTCTTACTTGTGTAGCACAAAAATCAGTAGCTCCAGAGGCAAAACAGAAGGTCTGGAGGTAAACTTTGAATGTTTTTGACTCATAACAGCAGGTTGCATGTTCCTGGCATTTGGTTTAATATGTGCAGCAAATTTTGCATGAAAGTTATGAGATCTACCAATCATTCTTTCCCTTTTCTGTTGTTTATCTAGTCTATAACAAAAATCTATGACATGAGCATCTCTACCACAGTAGGTACAATGAAATTTAACTTTGTGTTCATTTCTAGATGAGCAAGCAATATTTTTATTTGAAACCGAATGAGACAACACTCCCGCAGATTTGAAAACCACTTCTTTTTGTTTAGGAACTGTTTGAATCAAACCAATTCCTAATGACTTTACAATTTTAGGTGGATGTGCCTTAGCATGAGCATGAGAATCAAAACCTAAACCAGTTTTATCATTGCAAGACTTGGAAGAATTCAGCAGCAAGTTTAGGTTCTTATTCCCATTACAAAATGGATCTAATGTCCTATGCATGTTATCAAGTTTATTGGGCAGATCAAGGAAATTTTCACATGAATATTTTCCTTTTATTTTGCAATTGGAACAATATTTAACTTCATGAGAACGCAAAGCATTATTCAATATTGAAATTTCATTCATAGCCTCTTTTAGTTTCTTTTCAAGATCATCACAACTAGAACATGCAAATCAATTGTAGAACAAGAAGCATCTTTTAAGTTTCCAATGTCAAGTGCAGCAAGCTTTTTGTTCTTTTCAATTTCAAGTTCAAATCTATCTAGAGTGGAGGAGAGTGCAGTTGTTAGTGTGGACAATTGTTCATAGATTAAATCACATGAGGGACAAGAATCATCACTAGGAATCAAGGTTTTCAAACGGTTGATTTTAGATTCTAGTGATTCAATTTTAGCAGCATTGTACCTAAGTTTTTTGTCCTTTTTCTTAACAATAATAGTTGCATGAGAAATTGTATCACACATTTCATTACAGGTAGAAAATACCTCTTCGTCGTCACTGTTGTGTTCTGCATCCTCCTGACTTGATCTTGATCTTGTTTTGCCCGTCATGAAGCATAAGTTGGCCAAATCATCTTCATCTTTGTCACTTCCAATGTCCACATCGCTTGAGCCAAGTTCCTGGAGTGCGGAGATAAAACTGTTCACCAGTTGGCGACCTGTAAAGCCCTTCTTCTTCTTTTTATCATTTGTTGAGGAGTGCTACATCCTTGAATGTTTTTCTTCTCAGGAAGTATAACATGAAAGGTTAGGGAATTCTGTACGAAAGTGTCCTGTCTTACCACATTCGAAGCATCGTGGAGGTCTGGAGCTTCCTCTCTTTCTAGTTCTCACATTTTGCAATGCTTTTGAGAACCTAGTAGAGAGAAGTGCTAGCTCCTCCTCTGGAAATCCCTTGATCTGCTCCAGGGTTAGTGAGGACAACAAAGAAAGAGTATTGCAAGATGATGATTGGCCGGAGCTAGGCATATCATGTTGTGAGACAAATGCAATAGACTTATTTGGGTTCTTACGTGATAAGATGTCAATTTCATGAGTTTTGAGTTTAGAGTAAAGCACATCTAAAGTAAGTGTACTCATGACAGTAGATTCACGAATAGATGTAACTTTCATCTCCTAGATTGACATGTCTAATGCACTAAGAAGTTTCCTAGCATTTTCAGCATCAGAAAAATTAACGTTGACACTACACAAGTTACTGAGAATTTTGTTAAAGTGAGCAAAGAGATCTTCGATGGACTCACCGGGTTGCATCTCGAAGTGCATGTATTCTTTCTTGAACATGTCTTGCCTTACCTCCTTGATCGTGTTGGATCCTTCGTGATAGTCACAAAGTGTTCTTCATACATCGTATGCCGATCGGAGATGTGCAACGCGGTCGAAGTCGCTCTGAGTGAGTCCTTGGATGATCAAGTTTCAGGCTTTGTAGTTGTTTTCGACGTCCCGTAGGTTTGTAGTCGTAACTTGATCGTTAGGTGGCACTTCGTAAGGCTTGTACACCTTCTCCCATATTGCGAAGCCTTGCGCCTGGATGAAAGCCTCCATGCGTGCCTTCCAAACCTGAAAACCAATACCAGCAAACACACAAAGTTTGGCAGAGTATTTCTCCATGATGATTAGTCAAAAACACATGCAAATCACAATGATTGGAGTACCGTGGCTCTGATACCAATTGTACGATCGAAGAGCACGTGAAAAGCTACCAGATGGCGGTGAATGGTAGATTTAAAAAATCTTACGCAGCGGAAACAATTAAATCCCAACCCCTTCGGCAGAAAAACAATCTGTAATAGAAATCATGTGTGAAACTAATCTAAACGTGTTTCACCATGAAAAAAGTGATATATATCAGATAGAATCAAGTCACGAATAAAATACAAGAAGAATCACTCAAATCCATCGAGAGAAACTCAAGTTATGATCGAAAGATCGAACAAAGGTCAATCTGTCCTACCCGAGGAAAACAGTTCTGAAATGCTGCAAAGAAACTCGTGTAGATCAGAAACCACAAATCCAATGATCGTGTAGATGAAAAATAAGCTCACTATTTGAATTTACAACTTTGCAGAAAATTTTATTGAAAATAATTTCCAAATTTTCATCTAGCAATTGTGAAACAAAAAGCAAGTTATATTTCAAATTTCTGACAAGTTCCACATTTTTCAAAGTGTAGTGATCATTTACCATAACCGAACCCTTAGTAATTATAGGAGTTGAAGAATTATCGGCAAAAGTAACATTCTCTACATGTGACACAAAAGAGAGGGAGAAGAACCATTCTTTGTTACCGGTCATGTGCCATGAGCAACTTGAACCCACAATCCAAATGTTCTCCTTTGTCAAGCGTGTAACCTACATAGAAGCATAATACATCGATGACTCAATACTGGGGTTAGTCAATAGGCATTTAGGAATCCAGTACTAAGTCACACAACATCCAGTAGGAATAACACGCAAAAACTGATATAAAACAACATGTTTATGAGTCAAAGTTTGAGATTTTTTGTTCTTAACTACTGACCTATGAGGTGTTACTTGTGTAGCACGAAAATCTGTAGCCCCGGAAGCAAAAATAGAACGTCTGGAGATAAAAAACTGAAGCTCCGGAGGTAAACTTTGAATGTTTTTGACTCATAACAGTAGGTTGCATGTCCTGACATTCGGTCTAGTATGTGCAGCAAAATTTGCATGAGAGTTATAAGATCTACACCACTAAAAAAACATTTTTACAGGCGCTTCTATATTTTTTTTACAGACGGTCCATTAAAAGTGCCGCCTGTGATGTCAGATGAGTTAATAACCGCCTGTGATAATAAAATATCACAAGTGGTCTGTAACAAACAACCGCCTGTGAAAATGTATTGATTTTCACAGGCGGTCCGTAACAAAAACCGCCTGTGATAATAGTCATTATCACAGGCGGTCCGTAACTAACAACCGCCTGTGAAAATATAATGATTTTCATAGGCGATCTGTAACATAAAAACCGTCTGTGATAATGATGGCTCCTCATTGGTCTGCTGCTTCATCCTACGGATCACTCTTGGACTTCGTATCTCCGCTGTCTGCTGCTTACCGATCCAATGACTCAGTTTAGAAGTCGCACGATAGATGTGTCTATAACAGCAACAGCCACGGTTCAGTCTGTGATCCTCCGTCAGCCTCCCAAGGTACGGCTTCCGGCGGCATTTCCCAAGGCACGGCTGCCGGCGGCCTCTCTCAAGGCGCGACTAAGGCGCGACTTCGGTTGCTCCAGACCTCGGCGGCTTCAGCGCGGCCTCCCGACGAGTGCGAGCCCTGCCAACGCGAGCACGGGCGTGGATCTAGCACAGTCTACCTCGGGCTCCCTGCGGGGCGGCTGCCGGCGGCCTCTCTCAAGGCGCGACTTCGGTTGCTCCGGACCTCGACGGCTCCAGCGTGGCCTCCCGACGAGCGCGAGCCCTGCCGACGCGAGCACGGACGCAGATCTGGCACAGTCTACCTCGGGCTCCCGGCAGCGCGGCTCCGGCGTGCCTCCCGGCGAGCGCGCGCCCTGCCGGCGTGAGCGCGGGCACAGATCCGGCGCGGTCTACCTCGGGCACCCGGTGGCGGTCTACCTCGGGCTCTCGACGGCACGGCTCCTCCGGCTCCAAGCGGCACGGCCTCGTCGGGCTTCGGGCGGCACGGCTCCTCCGGCTCTCGGCGGTGCGACCTTCTTCGACACTTGGCGGCGCTCTTCCGGCTCCCGGCAACACGGCGGCCTCGAGGCGGCGCGACCTCTTCTTACTCCCGGCGGCACATGTGATTTTTTTTATTTCACTAGCCATTTTCACAAACGGTTTTTAATTAAAAACCGCCTGTGAAAATGTAGTTTCACAGGCAGATTATGCCACCGCCTGTGTTAATCGATCATTTTCACAGGCTCTTCGTTACAGGCGGTTTTTAAAACCGTATGCGATAATATGTTTAGAACCGCCTGCGATGAAGCATTTTGTAGTAGTGCTAGCTTGCATTCTTTCCTTTTTATGTTGATTGGCTAGTCTATAACAAAAATATATGACATGACCATCTTTACCACAATAGGTACAATGAAATTTAATTTTGTGCTCATGTCTAGATGAGCATGCAACATGTTTATTAGATCCCGAATGTGACAACACTCCTGCAGATTTAAAAACCACTTCTTTTTGTTTAGGAATTGTTTTAATCAAACCACTTACTAATGACTTTATAATTTTAGGTGGATGTGCTTTAGCATGAGCATGGGAATCAAAATCTAAACCAGTTTTATCATTGCAAGATTTGGATGAATTCAACAGCAAGTTTAGATTTTTGTTCTCAATACAAACTGCTCTAGTGTCCTATTCATGTCATCATGTTTCTTAAACAATTCTAGGCAGTTTTCACATGAAGTTTTTCCTTTTAGTTTGCAATTAGAACAATATCTAACTTCATGAGCATGTAAAGCATTGTTCAAAACAGAAATCTCATTTCATAGCATCTTGCAGTTTCTTATCAAGATCGTCACAACTAGAACAATACAAATCAATTGTAGAACAAGGAGCATCTTTAAGTTTCAAATATTAAGTGCAACAAGCTTTATGTTCTTTTCAAATTCAAGTTCAAGTTTATCAAGTGTGGAGGTATGTGAACTTCTTAGGGAGGACAATTGTTCATATATTAAGTCACATGAGGAACAAGAATCATCACTAGGAATCATGGATTTCAAATGATTAATTTCATATTCTAGTGACTCAATTTTAACATCATTGTCCCTAAGCTTTTTGTCCTTTTTCTTAACAATAACAGTTGCACGGGAAATAGTATCACACATTTTATCACAAGTAGGACATACTTATTCATTGTCACTATTGTGTTCTGCATCCTCCATACTTGATCTTGATTTGCCCGCCATGAAACACAAGATTGCCAGATCATCTTCATCTTTGTCACTTCCAATGTCTACATCACTCGAGCCAAGTTCTTGAAGTGCGGTGATGAAACTGTTTATCAGTTTGCGTCCTGTAAAACCCTTCTTTTTCTTGTTGATGTTGCCAGAAGAGAACTTGACTTTATTCTTCTTTTCATCATGGGTAGAAGGACCTAAAAGGTTAGAGCAATCTGTACGAAAGTGTCCTATCTTACCACATTCAAAGCATCGTTGAGGTCCGGAGCTTCCTCTCCTTCTACTTCTCACATTTTGCAATGCTTTTGATAACTGAGTAGAGATGAGTGCTAGCTCCTCTTCTGGAAATTCTTCAATCTGTTACAAGGTTAGTGAAGACAGCAAAGCAAGTGTATTGCTAGATGAAGATTGGCTGGAGCTAGGCATATCACGTTGAGAAACAAATGCAACAGACTTGTTGAGGTTCTTACGTGAGATTATGTCAATTTCATGAGTTTTCAATTTAGAATATAGCACATCTAATGTAAGTGTACTCATACA
Organism: Tuctoria greenei; assembly: GCA_036927565.1. Classification (NCBI taxonomy): domain Eukaryota; kingdom Viridiplantae; phylum Streptophyta; class Magnoliopsida; order Poales; family Poaceae; genus Tuctoria; species Tuctoria greenei. Next base: position 25,323,100 of record JAYESD010000010.1, on the reverse strand, counting down.
GTAGATTCACGAATAGATGTGACTTTCATCTCCCAAATTGACATATCTAATGCACTTAGAAATTGCCTAGCATTTTCAGCATCTGAAAAATTAACATTGACACTACGCAAGTTGCTGAGAATTTTATTAAAGCGAGCAAAAAGGACATCAATGGACTCACCGGGTTGCATCTCAAAGCGCATGTATTCCTTTTTGAACATATCCTCCTTTACCTCCTTGATCGTGTTGGATCCTTCGTGGTAGTCACAAAGTGATCTCCACACATTGTACGCTAATCGGAGGTGTGCAACACGATCGAAGTCGCTCTGAGTTAGTCCTTGGATCATCAAATTGCGGGCTTTGTTGTTGTTGTTGTCGACATCTCTTAAGTTTGTAGCCGTGACTTGATCGTTTGGCGGCATGTCGTAAGGCTTGTACAATTTTTCCCATATCGCAAAGCCTTGCACTTGGATAAACGCTTCCATGCGTGCCTTTCAAACCTGAAAATCAATACCAACAAACACACAAGGTTTTGCCGAGTATTTCTCCATGACGATTAGTCAAAAGCACGTGCAAATCACAAAGATTAGAACACCATGGCTCTAATACCATTTTTAGGATCGAAAAGCATGTGTAAAGCTACCAGAGGGGGGTGAATGGTAGATTAAAACTCCTCAGCGGAAGCAACGAAACACCCCTCGGCAGAAAACCGATCTGTTAAAGAAACCGTGTGTGCGACTAATATAAACGCATTAAAATGTGACAAAACTAGTATATATTGTAGATAATCAAGTCACGAAGACATCACAACAAGAATCACAAAAATCCGTCAAGAGAAACTCAAGTTACAATCGAAAGATCGAACAAAGGTCAATCTTTCCTACCCGAGAAAAACAGTTCTAGAACACTGCAAATAAACTCGTGTAGATCAGAAACCACAAATCCAATGACCATGAAATTTTCACAGATGATAAAAAATCAAGATGTGAAGACAACCCAAAAAGAATCACATCGATCAGATCTGTAAAACTCGAGTTATGATAAAACCACCTAAGAAAGGTAGTGTTGTGTAGAAACTCGAGGAGAAAGACTTGACGAAAACAAGTTAGACGAACAAGGCACAAAAGTTCCTTTCAATTACTAATTTTATTCAATAGAACACAAGAGGAACAGCCCCAAAGTTGTGCAACACGAGCTTTGGCCTCCCTTGCTTATATAACCAGCCCTTAGGCCAACCCAAACCTAACTAGGACTCTAATCCTACTCAATTCACGAATCGAAACTTTCCATAACTGCTCAAGACTCTTCTATACGTAGATCGAAGCAATCTTAAGACTTCCAAACACCTTAGGAACGTATCCCAAATTCCTAAAACAACTCAAATTCGTGAACCACACGAAATCCTATCATAACCAACTCAAAACTTTCCATATTTGAGTCAAACACGACTCAGCCGCAGCGTGAGTCCATAACCTAGTCGGTTAGACCTTTCCTACCAATTCTTTACATCCAAATCTCTTCATAACGCATGGGAACCATATAGCTACGTCCATGCAATCCTTGCACATGTGCAAACATCTTCCAACGACATCTACGATACCTTCATATGCATTGTTCTTGATTCAAACATGTTGCGCAACATCCCGATCAACTCAACCATAATTCCTCCCAAACTTGGTTGTTGAACCTCATCTTCTCCCTAAGACTAGTTCAATGAATCCCTTCATCAGCCATGTCTTGAAGTCAAGCAACACCTGCACATGAATAAACAACCAATACTTCCGAGCACAAGTCCTCGACTTGACTCTCGTTAGTTCTGATAACCACAACACCTTACGTGTGAGCACCTCACATAAGTATGTTGTAAACCATAGAAAAATGATATCAGCCATAACCACCAAAACACACCAAAAAATTAGTAAAAAAATATGCAAACTTTCCATAGATGTAAATCAAGTTTGAAACATTTGCAAGGTAAAAGCAGAACCACTGCGATCAAGCTCCGAACCTTGCCAAAGCTAATCGGACCTTGAACCAGAGCTTACCAAAACTAACAGGATCTAGCGCCGGAACTTACCAAAGCTAGACGGACCTAGCGCTGGAGCTAAACAAAGCTAGTCGGACCTAGCGCCTAAGCTAACCAAAGCTAGTCAGACCTAGCGCCGGAGCTTACCAAAGCTAGTCGTACCTAGACAAAGAAGTCGGACCTAGCCAAAGGAAGTGGAACTTTACGTCAGACCTTGATGATAAAGGTGTTTTGGTAGTATTCAAAACTTTTATCGCCATAGCCATTGTATTCAGCACACATAGGTCTCACAACCACTACAAAACCAAACATTGGCTCATTCACGTTTCATGAAAAGTTTTGACAAAAGAAAAATTCCGCCCCCCCCCCCCTCTTTTGAAAAACAAAAATCAAATAACAAGAAACTCAAATATTCTCCCCTAAGGATGTAACTCGCCAATTTTGAAAAACAAAAATCAAATGAGAAGAACCTAAAATATTCTCCCCCTAAGGATGTACACCACCCTAAGAAGAACGTATAAATCAAAACAATGTGAATGTGCAGTGTGACCAATTTCTCCTCCTTTGACAATGTATCCAACAAGGTACAAAAGAGAAATTTTAATTTGTTATGAGCATAATATGACATATACATATAAAACAAAGCTCATCAAAGCCATTCTACCAAGTAACATACACTGTCACATCAATGAAATATAAAAAGTAGTGTAAGCAATGTTAGAGATCAAGTGTATTTTCAATTCAAGCAACTCATGATCTCATAAACTCAACTATTTCAAAAATTGACTGACACATGTTTCTATTTTTTTATTATCTTTTCAAGCAGAAATTTAAATCTTATGAACTTTGCAAGAGATTATATGCTGCATCAGCCTTATTCCAACCAACCAAGCCAAGCCTATGTCATTTGATAATCAAAATCTTAAGGACATGGTTTTAATCATAAATAACTTTTTCCAAGTTCATATCAAAGTGCAATGATAAGCAATCTCAAAAGAAGAAATGTGGCGCATGCATATTCTCTTGATCTTTACAGATTTTTCATTTGATCAAAAAAGCTCAATCACGTGGGCTATTGATTGATTATCTTTCCATGATTAAAAGCACTTGTGAGCATGTAACAAGTTCAAAACAGCAAGAAAATTCAATCATGACCAGATTTAATATAAGTAATTATTCAAATTACTAGTCATAGCAAAAAACTACAAAATTTATAACATGAGTAATGTAGTAAGAACATTCAGCATGTAAAATGAATGACAAAGTGATATATGTATGAACCACTTATGCTCATATTATTTCTAATTTCAGATTCACACATAGACTTCCCAAGTTGCAAAACTCCCCCTCAATTTAAGCCATGAGGATGCATAACCCCTATTTCACTACGAATGAATGAAAAATGAGTGAAATGCAAAGGTTTTGTAAAAATGTCAGCGAATAGTTGTTCAGTGTCCAAATAGTGAAGCACAATGTTTCCTTTTTTGGCATTATCAAGGAGAAACTGATATCTAACATCAATGTGATTTGCTCTAGAGTGTTGCACAGGTTTTTTAGCAATGAAAATTGCACTAGTGTTGTCACAAAACAGTGGAACACTATATAAATAACCCCCATAGTGCCAAATTGTTTGAACAATCCATAAAATTTGTGAGCAAGCGCTAGCAGCAGCTACATATTAGGATTCGGTCATGGATTGTGAAACTGAACCTTGTTTTCTAGAGGACCAAGCAAAAAGTGACTTACCAAAAAAATGATAAGCACTCAAAGTACTTTTTCTATCAATCCTACAACCTCTGAAATCAGCATCGGAAAAAACTTTCAAAGTAACAGTCGAGGAAGAAGGAAGAAAAATGTCAAAATTTTTAGTACCATATAAATACCCGAGAATCCTTTTGACGGCTTGACGATGCAGAGAGTGTTGGAAGCTTAAAATCGTGCACAAAGACATATGCTTAATTGTATGTCCGGTTGATGCCCTGAGGTACAAAAATGATCCGATCATGCTTTGACATTCTTTTTTGATCAATGAGTTCACCCTCTTTATCAAGTTCAAGTGTTGTTGTTGTTCCCATTGGTGTCTGAAGAGGCTTGCTATTTTCCATGTTGAAATGCCTAAGGAAACCTTTCATGTACTTAGTTTGCTACACAAAGATTCTCTCCTTAGTTTGCTTGATTTTTAGCCCCAAAAAAACGTGAGTTCATCCATCATAATCATCTTAAATTTTGAACTCATCATAGCTGGAACGTGTAACTCGTTTGTGCAAGATTCTAATAATTTGTTGTGGAGGGTGACTTTTGAGGATCCAGATGGAAGTTGAGGCATTTCACAAGCTTCCTCTTCTCCATGTTCATCAAAAATCGAAGAGCTTGTGGCTTGAGGATGATCTGGGTCAGCAGTAGAAGTCGTTGGTGCTGGTTGTTAATCAAAATCAGGAGATGGAACGATGTCGCTGCTAAATTTTCGAGCAACAGCACCAATTCTTCCTCATCTTCAACAAAAATACTCCCCCCCTGCGTATATGCATCTTGACTTGCAATATTAGAGCTAGTATCTGGGCTAGCTTCATCCAAAGAAACCTCACAAGTCCCACAATCTTGTTAGTGTCAAGTAAAAGCACACGGTAGCCTCTAGTATGAAATGGATAACCAAGAAACATGTCATCAACATATCTAGCTTTACATTTATCAAGATTACCATATTTCTTTACAAAGCATTTGCAACCAAAGACTCTAAAGTGTGTGACACTAGGCCTATGTCCCAACCGAAGCTCATATAGGGTTTTTCCTAGCTTAGCACACAAGAAAACACAATTTGAGACATAACAAGCGGTTGCAATTGCATCAACCCAAAATTACCTAGAAGTTTGATATTCATTAAGCATAGTCCTAGCCATCTCAACTAAGATTTTTTCTTTCTATCTACAACACCATTTTATTGAGGTACATATGGTGAAGAAAATTGATGATCTATTCCATTTTCAGCACAAAAGGATCAAATGATTGGTTTTTAAATTTGGATCCATTGTCACTTCTAATTGCTTTTAAAGATCATGGGTGGTCAAGTGAAAGTCTAAGAACCAAAACTTCTAAAGTGACTAAAAGGTTCATTCTTAGATGCCATAAAGTAAACCCAAGAGTACTACAATAATCATCAACAATTACAAGGCATACCATTTACCTCCAAAAGATTGGACACGTGAAGGTCCTATGGTGTCAAGGTGTAAAAGTTATGCCGGTGCTGTTGACATGGTCATTGTGAGTGAAGCATGTGAACCTACAACAATTTTAGCATGTCTACAAGAAGAGCAAACAATTTCTTTATCCCCTTTAAGCTTAGGCAGCCCACGTATGCGATCAAGAGAACTAAGACGTGTGAGGTGATCAAAGCCTACATGACGAAGTCTACGATTCAAAAAATATAAGTCTTTTGATTCATTAGCAACTAGACACCTAGGCTTAGAGGTTGACATATCAAATCAGCTTTAAAAACTCTTCCAAACCGGGACATATTAAACATAAGCTCACCATTTGAATTTATAACCTTGTAGCAATTCTTAGTGAAAGTTACTTCAATATTTTCATCTAGCAATCGCGAAACAGGAAGCAAGATGTATTTCAAGTTTTTAATAAGTGCCACATCCTTTAAAGTTTAGTTATTATTTACTCTAACTAAACCCTTAGCAATTGTAGAAGTTGAAGAATTATCGGCAAAAGTAACATTCTCTACACATGACACAAAAGAGAGGGAGGAGAACCATTCTTTCTTACCAGTCATGTGGCGTGAGCAACGTGAATCCACAAGCCAAAAGTTCTCCTTTCTCAAGTGTCTAACCTACATAGAAGCATAATACGTCGATGACTCAAATACTGGGGTTAGTCAGAAGGCATTTACGAATCCAATACTGAGTCACACGACATCTAGCTGGAATAACATGCGAAAGCTAAGATAAAACAACACTTTATGAGCATAATACATCGATGACTCAATACCGGGGTTAGTCAGAAGGCATTTAGGAATCCAATACTGAGTCACACAACGTCCAATAGGAATAACACGCGGAAGCTAAGATAAAACATCACTTTATGCGCCAAACTTTGAGGATTTTTGTACCAAACTCTTGACCTATGAGGTGTTACATGTGTATCATGAAAAATAGTAGGTTTGGGAGACAACTTTGCAAGTTTTTGAATCATCACGGCAGGTTGCAAGCTCCTAACATTCGGTTCAGCACGACAAGTTTGGGAGACAACTTTGACAGTTTTTGACTCATCATGATGTGATCTAGCTAGCATTATTTGTTTCTTTTCTTGTTTAGCTAGTCTATAACAAAAATCCATGACATGACCATCTCTACCACAGTAGGTACAATGAAATTTAACTTTGTGTTCATGTCTAGATGAGCAAGCAACATGTTTATTAGAAATCGAATGAGACAACATTCCAACATATTTAAAAACCACATCTTTTTGTTTAGGAACTATTTTAATCAAACCACTTCCTAGTGACTTTATAACCTTAGGTGGATGTGCCTTAACTTGAGCATGAGAATCAAAATCTAAACCAGTTTTATCATTGCTAGTCTTGAAAGAATTTAACAGCAAATTTAGATTTTATCCCCACTACAAAACCGCTCTAGTGTCCTATACATATCATCAAGTTTTTTGGACAGATCTAGGCAATTTTGACATGAATTTTTCCTTTTAATTTACAACTAGAACAAAAATTAACTTCATGAGTACATAAAGCATTGTTCAAAACTGAAATTTCATTCATAGCATCATGTAGTTTCTTATCAAGATCATCACAACTAGAGCAATGGAAATCAATTATAGAACATCTAACATCTTTCATGTTTTTATCGTTAAGTGCAGCAAGCTTTTTTGTTCTTTTCAATTTCAAGTTCAAGTTTATGAAGAGTGGAGGTGCGCGCACTTCTTAAAAAGGACAATTGTTCATATGTGAGTTCACATGAAAAACAAGAATCATCAATAGGAATCAAACATTTTAGACGATTAATTTCAGATTCTAGTGATTCAATTTTAACAACAATGTCTCTAAGTTTTTGTCCTTTTTCTTAAGTATAACAGTGACATGAGAAATAGCATCACAGATTTCTTCGAAAGTGGGACATACCTCTTCATCGTCACTGTTGTGTTTTGCTTCCTCCATACTTGATCTTGGGTTGCCCGCCATGAAATACATAGTTTCCAAGTTGTCTTCATCTTCATCACTCCTAGAGTCCACATCGCTCGAGTTGTTAAATAGGAGAGTGGAAAGAATGTGTTATATCGCTTTGTATAAGTCTTTTTTTCTTATTGTTGTTGCCAGAAGAGGACTTGAACTTTGTTCTCTTTTCATCACATGTAGAAGGACCTGAAAGGTTAGGGCAATCTGTACGAAAATGTCCTGTCTTACCACATTCAAAGCACTGTTGAGAACCACCACTTCCTCTCCATCTAGTTCTCACATTTTGCAATGCTTTTGAGAATTGAGTAGAGAGAAGTGCTAGCTCCTCCTCGGGAAACTCTTCAATCTGTTCAAGCATTAGACAAGATAGCAAAACAAGTGTACCACATTATGAAGATTGGCTAGAACTAGGCATGTCACGATGTGAAACAAATGCAAGAGACTTGTTGGGGTTTTTATGTGAAATTGTATCAAGTTCATGAGTTTTGACCTTAGAATATAGAACATCTAAAGTAAGTGTACTCATGATAGTGGATTCATGAACAGATGTAACTTTCATCTTCCAAATTGACGTGTCTAATGAACCTAACAATTTCCTAGCATTTTCAGCATTTGAAAAATAACATTGACACTAGGCAAGTTGCTAAGAACTTTGTTAGAACGAGCAAAGAGACCATCGATCGACTCATCGGGTTGCATCCCAAAACGCATGTACTACTTCTCGAACATGTCTTGACGTACCTCCTTGATCGTATTGACTCATTCATGGTAGTCGCACAGTGCTTCTCACATGTCATATGAAAATCGGAGATGTGCAACACGATGGAAGTCGCTTTGAGTCAATCATTGTAAATCAAGTTTCGTGCCTTTTTGTTTTGTCGACGTCCCTCATATTTGCAGCCGTAACTTGATCTTTTGGTGGCACATCAAAGGACTTGTAGAACTTCTCCTAGATGGTAAAGCCTTGCACTTGTATGTAAGCCTCCATACGAGCCTTCCAAGCCTGAAAATCAATGCCATCGAACACACAAGGTTTTGCAGAGTGTTTCTCCATGTTGATTAGTCAAAACATGTGGAAATCTGAAAGATTAGAGCACCTTGGCTCTGATACCAATTGTAGGATCAAAGAGCACACTAAAAGCTACCAGAGGGGGGGGGGTTCAATGTTAGATTAAAATCTTTTCAGTAGAAGCAACAAAAACCCTCGGTAGAAATCAGTCTGTTGGAAAAACCAGTGTGTGCGACTATTCTAAATGTGTTCAGCCATGACCAAAAGTAGTAGATATTGTATAGAATCGATTCACGAATACACGACAACAAGAATCACGAGAAACCATCGAGTAAAACTGGAGTTATGATCGACACCCTGAGCAATGGTCAATCTGTTCTAATAGAGAGCAAATAGATCTACTACGCTGCAAAGAAACTCGTATAACTAAAAAACCACAAATCTAATGACTGTGAAATTTTCACAAATGATAAAGAATTGAGTTGTGAAGACATCACAAAAAGAGTCACATCAATTGGATCTATAGAACACGAGTTATGATCAAAATAGCGAAGAAAGGTCAAGCAGCGCAGAAACTCGACGAGAAAGACTTGACGAAAACAAGTCAGACGAACAAGGCACAAAAGCTCCTCTAAACTAAGAATTTTATTCACCAAAAATACAATAGGAACATCCCAAAGTCATCTCACTACTACAAAAAGCATTTTACAGGCGTCTTGGTTTTTCAAACACAGGCGGTCCATAAAAAATGCGAATGTGATGACGAATGAAACAATAACCGCCTGTGATGACATAACATCACAAGCAGATTTTAAAAAACAACCTCCCAGGTAAATATATTATTTTATCAAGTTATTGTTAATTAATAACCGCTTGTGATGTACCAAACTTCACAGGCGGTTCTTAATTAACCAACGCTTGGGTAAATACATGATTTTCACGGGCGGTCGTTGTTTATGAACCGTATGTACTGGTTCAATCATCACAAGCGGTTTTTATTCAAGAACTGCCTTGGGAAAGTCATTGTTTTCACATGCTGCTTGTTAATTAAGAACCGCCTGTGATGCTGATAAGCTCCTGTCAAGCTAATCCCTGCACAACAAGCTCTTGTAGATGCAAGTAACTCTCATGGCTCATCATTTGGATTGTTGAAAGTTTTAATTGAAGCGTGACGATCCTTGGAAGTATTTTCCCATCAATTTGAAGGATTTTTTCCCTCCTGTCCATTTGAAAACTTAGGAAGATGCTCCTTTCTTAGTTTTAATGCCTAAATATATTGACTAAAAATCACTACCTACCCTTTTAGTGCTTCACACAAGGAAGCGAACAACTTCAATCACATATCTTGTTTTCACCCTTTCATAGGGATTTCACCTTAATGTTTCAAGCATAGATTTATCAATAAGTGAAACTTCCGTATCACACATGTTAATGATGGTTATAAGCAAAGGATGTGCTGAAGATAATGAAATCTGAATTGGAATGAAGATAAAGAGATCCTGCATACGAGTGGCAATGTCCAGGTTAGCGTGAAGCTATGATAGCAACCTTCAACAACATGAAAAGTGATGTTAAGGTTATGCTTGCATCAACCAGGGCATGTTATGAGGGTATAACACTTGTTGGGGCAAGCATAACCGTGATGCTCTAACAAGTGTAATGCCCTCACAACATGCCTTGGTTGATGCAAGCATAACCTTAGCATCACTTTTCATGTTGTTGAAGGCTGCCATCATAGCTTCATGTTGTCTAACCTAGACATTGTCACTCATATGCAGCATCCCTTTGTCTTCAGTCCCGTTGAGATTTCGTTAGCTTCGACATACCCTTCACTTGTAACTGCCATTAACATGTCTGGTGAGGAAGCTTCACTTATTGATAAATATATGCTTGAAAGATTAAGGTCAAATTCCTATGAAAATGGTAAAAACGAGATTTGTGATTGAAGTTGTTCGCTTCGTCGCTTGTGTGAAACACTAAGAGAGACAATACTGATTTGTAGTCAATATATTCAACCATTAGAACTGATAAAGTAGCATCTTCGTAAGTTTTTAAATGGAGAGAAGAGAAAGAAATCTTTTAGGGCTTGTTTAAGTGTACTCAATCTAATTGGATTGAAGTGGATTGGAGTGATGAATGAACTAATTTTCTCCTCAATCCACCTAAATCCACTTATATTGAAGTGAATCCACTTCTATCCAAACAAGACCTCAAATGGATGGGAAGTATCGTCAGACTTCAGTTGATGCTTTTAACAATCCAAATGATGAGTCCTGGGTGTTACTTGCATGTACAAGAGCTTGTTGTGAAGGGATTAGCTTGACAGGAGCTCCAAGAGTTGTGCTTCTAGATGTTGTTTGGAACCAAGCTGTTGGAAGGCAAGCCTGATCATCATAGGTCAGAAAAAATTTATATACACATATAATTTGATAACTTATGGAACAGTTGAAGGTGATAAATATGATAGTCAACAAGCCAAAAAGGACCACTTGTTCAAATTAGTCTTTTCTACAGAAGCTGAATTTAATAATGTTCGAAACATGCTATCTAAAGCTGAAATAGAGAATTGTTCTAAGTTGATTTTAGAGGATACAAATATATACAATATATATCATACATTTTTTCCAGCATTGACATCTTCTCGCATATAGGGTTTCAAATCCTTTTTAATGCTTCTCTCTACATGCTTGTTGTTTTCTAGTTCGGTGAAAAGGTACATCTCTTCATACTGATTATATTCCTCTTCATTATCTCCCACATTCTCAACCCCAACAATATTTTGCTTTCTAGAAACAACTACGTGCATCTTCTCAGTTTCTGGATCTTGAACATAAAAAACTTGTGCAACACTATCGGCGAGAACCCACATGTCATCTATATAACCCACTTTATTCAAGTCTATCAGTGTCAGCCCATAATTGTCCACTTTCACACCATCAGGATGTTTGACCTATTGACACTTAAATACGGGCATTACCATTCTTTCGCCATAATCGAGTTCCCATATTTCCTCTGTGAACCCGAAGTATGTGGTCTTCTGCCCTTGTGAATCATAAGCCTCAATACGAACACCACTATTTTTCACAAGACTCTTACCATCTTTTTTTAGTGTAAAATGTGTAACCATTGATGTCATATGCTTGCCATGATGTCACCAAAGTAGATGGGCCATAATCTAACTTCTTCATTGTTGCCTCTTCTATAGAGTTTCCTTATGGTATATTTTTGTCCATTAATCATTCAGTGAAACATCTTCTGTGCTCTTTCATGATCCAGTCCTCTGTGCAGTCTTGGTTTTTTCACGAAGCTCAGTTTGGTGTTCCTCGATGTACGACTTAGCTATTGTAAGCTGTTTTAGTACACCAAAATGTGCACGGTGTACATTCTTATAATCTTGAATGATAAAAGTTTTCTTATCCACTTTGCCTCTCCCACGTAGTCTACCCTCATGTACTGGTATAGGCACACCTATCGGTTTTCCATACTTGATGTAATCAGCGCAACCCTCAATCACTTCTTCAGTGGTGTATCCTTCCATACTTGAACCCTTTGGATGAGCACGGTTCCGCACATAACCTTTTAATACTCCTAAATATCCCCCCGACAAAAACATATGATGTAAATATAGTGGCCCCAATGCTTTTATCCGATCGAAAAGATGTATGATTAGGTGTACTTGCATATGAAAAAAGGATAGTGGGAAACACATTTCAAGCTTGCACGTAGTCTCGATGATGTATGTTTTCAGATAGTCTAAATCTTCACGTGCTATCACCTTTTGTGATAATGCATTGAAGAAGTAACACAATCTATGATGACAACTTTTATATGCTCAGGTTTGATGACTCTTATTGCAATGGCAAGGAACACTGTCATCGTCATGTGACAGTTGTGAGAATTATAGCCGATTAAAGACAAGTCTTTCATCGAGACTAGTTTGCGGATATTGGATGAGAAACTTGTGGGCACTTCGATCCCATGCAAGCATTTGCAAATTGCTTTTTTCACTTCTAGTGTCAAGTTGTAGCTGGCTGGGGGAAGGTAATGCTTCTCGTTCGCCTTTTCTACTGGATGAAGCTCTAATCTCAAATCAAGATTTACTAGGTCCATACGTGAATTTAATCCGGCCTTTGTTTTTCTCGGCGTGTCTAGCAAGGTCCCAATGATGTTGTCAAATACATTCTTTGTGACGTGTATCAAATCAATACTATGGCAAAATTCCAGATTCTTCCAATATGGAAGATACTTGAAAAAAATTGATTGTTTCTTGAAAGCCATGTCAGTTGTATCACTCGAAGATGTACTTTTCTTTCTCTTGATTCCTTTACATTTTTTTGCCCTTACCGAAAGCAATATGAATGTTCTTGACCATTTCGAACACAAGTTTTCCATTGTAAGATTTTGGTGCAGTATGTTTTTTGATTTTGTTATCAAATTGTTCTTTCATCTTCCTATACTTTAGTGTATCTATCATGAACCGCCGGTGTCTCATGTACACCGTTTTTCTGGATGAAGTGAGGTATAGAAATCCAGTTCTATCCATGCACTTTACACAACCTTTCTTCCATTTCATTTGTATCGATAATGTAAAAAGTCTGAGGTAATCATGCACGATAATAAATATCATTGCTCTTAGCATGAAATACCCCCGCTTGTACTCATCCCATGTACGTACCCCTTCATTCCACAATTTCACCATATCTTCCATTAATGGTTACAAGAACACATCAATTTTGATGTCGGGTTGTTTCAGACCTTGGATAAGAACAGATAAGAAGATATATTTCTTTCTGTGACACAACCACGTTGGTAGGTTGTACATCGTTAAGACCACGGGCCATGTGCTATGTATGCTCCTTTTTCACCAAACGGATTCATTCCGTCTGTACCCAAGGCAAACCTTACATTTCTGATGTCCTTTGCAAATTCTGGATATTGAATATAAAAAATTTTCCACTGCGTAGCATCACCAGGGTGTCGAATATGTTTTTCATTCTTCTTGCGCTGCTCAGAATGCCAACGCATAAGTTCAGCCTCCCTAGGGTTTGAGAACAAACGCTTCAAGCGATCAATTACCGGAAGGTACCACATCACCAAGGCAGGAACTTTTCTCTTATTCTTCCCGTCTGCATTGCCAGAAGTATCGTCATTGTCACCTTCAGGACCAACTATAAACTTCTTATTCTTCTGAGACTTTTTCATGTTGGTAACATACTGGTAATTGTAGTCCTTCTTATATCTACTGACATCACAGATGGGGCATCTAGTTGCGAGCTCATGCTCTTTGCGATACAGAATACAATGGTTCACACAAGCGTGTATTTTTGTCACACCTAGTGCCATCGGGAAAAGAAGTTTCTTCGCTTTATAAGTGCTTCTGGGAAGTTTATTTGGATTTGGAAGAATTTATGCCATAAGATTCAAAGGATCAGAGAAACTGCAACCGTATCATCCGTGTGTGGCTTTCAATTTTAGTAGTTCTAGGACTGCACAGAATGTAGTAAACTCTTTATCACAACCGTTTGATTCATCATATAAAAGCTCCATCGCCGCATTCTACAATGTCTTCATTTTACTTAAACCTTTACTTGCTCCTATAGAAGTCAATACATATGGTTCAATGTGAAGCAACATCTCCTCACAATTGAACTCATCATCATCATCAACACCATCTTGATTGTCACTACCATCATCGATATGAACATTATCGTCATCTGAACCTCTCTCATCATCTTTATCCACTTCATGTGTATCTAACTCACCATGCTTTGTCCATATTGTGTAGTTTTTCTTGAAACGTCTTTTCACCAAATGAGATTGGATTACTATAGTATCTATCCAAGCAATCTTATTTTCGCAGTCAATACATGGACATAATATGTCATCTATCTTTTGCAACTTCTCATGTCTCATGGATGCTTCAATAAAATTTGCAACGTTATGAATGTACATAGGATTGAGTCTTAGCATGTTATACATCAACGCTCGATGGTCCATGCTTCAATAACAGTTCTTTTGTATGATTTACAAAATTTGGCCACAAATATTCCCTAAAGGTCTTCTATAAAATGAATTTACAGAGACATAACAAGACTGTATCATATGAGTGAATGTTGGTATCATGTAGTTCTGTTCATAAGGGTTCCATGAAAATTTGTTTCATAATTTTCTCAACTTCCTAGTGACCATAATAGATTTTTGAAGTTAGGCTTATTCATTGAAACATTTCATCAAACATGTGATGTGCTTGTATTCATCTTCAACCTTTAATCCTTCAAATCTACTTCTTGTTCTGTAAAATTTATGGATGAGCTCAAGAGGAGACTAAACTACATCTTTCAACCTTTAATCATTCAAATCTACTACATATCTCAAGTGGTTGGGGGGGGGGGGGGGGTGGGCTGGCGGCATATGCAAAGACAACAAAACGACTGAAAATAGAACAAATTAAAAACATGATAGTAAAGAAGGAGTCTCTTCTAACCTTTTCTCTGTTCGAATATTGATCAACTGATGAATGCAATATCGGCCGACACACAGTGGAAAATTTTGGCAGCCTGGTGGCATCGATAGAAAATCTCCAGGGTTTGGTTTTTTCTGGTGCCCCAGGGGTCTTTATATAGGCGTCGATTTTCACAATCGGTTTTTAACGAAACAACTGCCTGTGGTAAAAATTAATAAAGTTCAAGCGGTTTTTTCAGGCGGTTTTTAACTGCTTCTCAGGCGGTTTTTAACTGTCTGAGAAAAAGATTATCTCAGGCGGGTATTACATACCAACCGTCTGGGATAATTGCCCGAGCCTGTTCTCCAGTTTTCTTTTTCCTTGCTTCTGTTTTATTTAGATTCTAATAAAAATACTCAAACATGTATAGATTTTGCAAGTTGAGTCCAAATTCGATGATTATTTCTTCTATATTTTTCAAAAATTAACATCTACCACCTGGACCAATTATTTTAAAACTTGTATAGCTAACGTTTTAATATTTTGGTAAATATCAAATTAATTTATACTCACATATTATTCACATTTGTGTATCTCCTAAAAAAAGGATCCTTCAATGAAATTGGTTTGTATGAACATATTTGTATTATTTATACATGTATGAATTTTGTTAATTTTTTTAAAGCATTCCAACATATCAAAATTCAAATTATCCATCATTTTAACCAAATGCTCATATACATATGAGGCATTCATAAAATTTTGAACACACATTGATTCAAAAAAATTTAAAAAAATCTGAAAAAAATCATAGAGGTTGGTTTGATGACTAAAAAAGTCCATTGAAAAAATAAATGAAAAGATCATTATATTCATCAAGATAGAAAAATGACAAATAGCAATTGTTATATGTTTTTATGTTCTGACCAATTTCAAAGGCTTTATGAAGTGAAATTTAATGGTAATCTTTAATACTCAATCATATTATAAGAAACTGGAATTTGAGCTTCTGAAAGGCCCCACATTTAATCAAGAATATTAATTAAGCTTACATAAAGATCTTCTCAGACGGTTGGTAATGAATAACCGCCTGAGAAAAAGATTATCTCAGGCGGGTATTAAATACCATCCGCCTGGGATAATTGCCCGAGCCTGTTCTTCAGTTTTCTTTTCCCTTGCTTCTTTTTTATTTATATTCGAATATAAATACTCAAACATGTATAGATTCCGCAAATTGAGTCCAAATTCGATGATTCTTTCTTCTATATTCTTCAAAAATTAACATCTACCACTTGGAACAAATATTTTAAAACTTGTATAGCTAACATTGTAATGTTTTGGTAAATATCAAATTAATTTATACTCACATATTATTCACATTTGTGTATCTCCTAAAAAAAGGATCCTTCAATGAAATTGGTTTATATGAACATATTTGTATTATTTATACATATATGAATTTTGTTAATTTTTATAAAGCATTCCAACATGTCAAAATTCAAATTATCCATCAATCTAACCAAATGCTCATATACATATGAGGCATTCATGAAATTTTGAACACACATTGATTCAAAAACAATTTAAAAAATCTGAAAAAATTCATAGAGGTGCGTATGATTACTAAAAATGTCCATTGAAAAAAAAATGAAAAAATCATTATATTCATCAAGATAGAAAAATGAAAAATAGCAATTGTTATATGTTTTTTATGTTCTGACCAATTTCAAAGGCTTTATGAAGTGAAATTTAATGGTAACCTTTAATACTCAATCATATTACAAGAAAGTGGAATTTGGGCTTTTGAAAGGCCCCACATTTAATCAAGAATATTAATTAAGCTTACATAAAAATCTTCTCAGGCGGTTGGTACTGAATAACTGCCTGAGAAAAAGATTATCTCAGGCGGGTATTACTTACGAACCGCCTAGGATAAATGCATCTTCTCAGGCGGTTTGTAATTACCATCCGCCTGAGATAACCATCTTCTCGGGCGGTTGTTACTTAAAAGCCGCCTGAGTAGGCGTCTATATATAGCCCTCGACTGCGTTGGAAAAACCTAAACCCGTGCGAAATCACTTAGACGCCGTCATGTTGCCAAAATTTCATTTGCCACCAGGTCTTCGCTACTCTCACCGCCGAGCTTATTCTTCGCCGCAGAGCTTCGCTGTCACTGCCGAGCTTCGCCATCACCACTGAGCTTCACCGTTGTTCGTTTGCTTCACCCTCGCCACTTCCAGGTACGCCAAGCGAAGTCCTTGCCGTCGCCGCTGAGCTTCACAGTAAATCCTAAACCCTTCAACCTTCCCTCCTTCATACCCGTGCCGCCTCCCTCCTCGCCCTCACCGCCGGTCGAGTCAAATGGTGACATGCATAGATTTCGTTAGTCAAAGTTTTTGAACCCTAGGTGCCTTGGTCAGTCGCCTCAAGAAGATGAAATGTGTTGGCCTAAGTGCAATGATTTCGACCATTGCATATCTTCCTTGTTGCAAGTGAGCTGCAGAAGTATTGGAATGCAGACACTTAACACAAATATATTGTCTTAGGGTGCGTTTAGTTCGCTATAGTTGATTGTATTGAATTGAATTGGATGGTTCAGTCGGTTGTTTGTTTTGCAGTTAGATGAACAAAATCGTCCAACTTCAAGGAATATTCTTTATAGATGTTGGATGGTGTGGTCTAACAAATTTCACTAGATGAGTTCATCCACCTTGTCTAAGTGTGTTTCTTAGTAACATAATAAGTGATTATTATATTAGCATTAATATATGCTAGTGATATAATAATTAATATAAAAAGTATCATGTAAAATTATCAACTTGGATGATCCAATCCATCCAAGTTTTATTCAATCCATCAAAAAAATATTGAATCATCCAATTCATTCAACCAAACATCAGCATGAAAGATCAGTACAGAAAAATGTGGATGATATTATCCAATCCAATTTTGACTTCAAAACAAACGAAATTGTTGCTCTAGAGTCGATTTTCAAAACAAACGCTAGGTGCCTAGACTCTTGTTGGTTTCAAATGTCGATTTTTGCTGCATAGTGCTAGTTTAATGTGAACTTGAACCTTTAGTGGAAGATGTGTTCCTTGCACGTTGAACCGCATCATTGCTCAATACACTTGTATACATTTTAAAAAAACTTACCAATTCTTGTATGCACTTTTTAAACCTGTAATTCTAAATTTTTGGTTTATTTGTGTGCTTGTGATATATGCAATGTTGTCAACTGCTATATTGTGATCATGAGATAATTAAGAGGAAAAAATGGCCTGGATGATTAGAGGACTGACTAGGGTCGACTAGGATCGATTAGTTGTCCTAATAGACGATTAGTCGTCCTAGTCGACCTAGTCGGTGGGTAGGTGACTAGGGTCGACTTGAAACATTGTGAATTGTGAATTGTTATTGTTTAGGTTATATAATTGTTCTTGTCGGCTTTTGATACAAGCAATACACATGCCTAGCTAATGCCTTGGTCAGATGCCTCAAACCCTAGAATGGAATTTGGTAAATCACCTTGGTTAGTCTCCTTAAACCCTAGAATGCCTTATCAAACCCTAAAATGCTTCAATGTTTTTCTTCATGCAACACTTCATGTATAGTTAATATGCCATTTATTATATTTTTGTCTTATTAGTTCTAGCATGAAAAGCCTTAAGAAGACTGGTGTTGGTAGTAACAATAAAGAAGACAACATGGAGTTTACCGACTCCAGCAATTTAGGCTCCTTTCACAGTCCATCAGATCCTTTTCCGAATATAAAAATTAAAAATACTTTAGAGGATCTTGACTGGGAATATGATCCCGCCGACGAGGTATGTATCACGAATCTTAACTTCAACAGTTCAAGTTAATGTTGGTTATCAAGTATACAAAGTCTTATAATTCTTTTCTACCAATATTAATCGCGAAGTCAACGAGGTGACCTCGACTCCTAAAACCGCAGAAGGTTCTCGAATGGATGAATCCTCTGGTTCACTCATGCAGAAACGAGGGCAACGAGGTCCCAATAAGGGTCCATTGGACCGCATCATGTACATAACTAGGGTCAGTCCAGGTGAGCTTCCCCAAGAACCACTAGACTCAGTTACCAAATACCGAAATACATGTGGTTTTTCTGTTAGAGAGCTTGTGCCAATCACATTCGAGAATTGGAGAAAATTACTCGATGAGACCAAGAATGAGTTGTGGGAAAGGATAAAGAAACAATTCAAGTTCCCGAAAGGCACGGAAGAAGCTGTAAAGAAAACAACATTGGTCTCTTGCGGCAAGAAGTTTCATGGCTAGAAGAGTGAAATGAATGCTTATGTTAAGGCCAATAAGGTCCCTAGCCCGAGGAAGATGGGAAAAATCACACAAGCTCAGTGGCAAAAATTTGTTCTTCAAAAGACCACACCTGATGCTAAAGCCCTAAGTGCAACTAGGTCAGAGCTTGCCAAAAAGAACAAATACCATCATCGCTTGGGGTCTGCCAGATATGCCCCCAAAGTCCAGAAATGGAATAACATATTAGACGAAATTACCAGTAAGGGCAATCCTCACCCGTTAGAAGGCTGCGATGAGAGAACACAATGGTGGGTCTTTGCTCGGTCACGTTTGACCAGCGAGGGCAAACTTGAAAAGCCCGACACTATGAATGAAGTAGAGAAAAAAATGAAATAAGTAATCAAAAAGCAACAGAAGGGTCTCTTCAAGCCGAAGATGGAGATTGACCAACTTACTGCTATCCTAGGAAACCCTGAACACAGTGGATGGGTTCGAGCAATCTCTTCTCAAATGTCTTGGCTAGATGGTTTCCCGAAAGATAAAGAGACATATATAAGACGTGAACAACTTACATAATCGGGACAATTAGTGGCACCGAGTACAGCAATAGTTCCCGTGCCAAGGGAGCAATTGGTATCTCCAACTGCCTACCCTAGCAGCGTAGGTTCTGTGCTAGGCTCAAGGTCAACCCATAAGTTCACTGTTGATTATATTGCTAAGGACAAATCTTGTCGTCTTCTTGTTCCGATCG
The DNA here is from genome assembly GCA_036927565.1 of Tuctoria greenei. NCBI lineage: Eukaryota > Viridiplantae > Streptophyta > Magnoliopsida > Poales > Poaceae > Tuctoria > Tuctoria greenei. The sequence continues at coordinate 25,303,424 of JAYESD010000010.1, read as the reverse complement.
GTAGAGTAGGGAACAAAACCAAACAGGTTGCCACTGCTATGGCAAAGCCTAATCATGAATTTATCCGCAATCTACTTCCATTGTATTATGTTGTGGTGCAACTTCTTCAGATCATTGATAATGATTATGAAGATTATGAAATAGACCACATGACACATGAGGGGATCGCGACTCTAGGGCAGGCTGTCAACCAATTAATCCTTTGGCACTGACGGGATATTGTGTTGGACGATGAGCCGATTTCTAGCCCCGTCGCATCTCAAAATACTACAACCCCGTCTTCTAAGGCGAAAGTCTAGGAAGATCCACTCCTAGTCCAGGAACATCCACCCCCTATGTCTCATCAAGGATGATAGTAACCTTGCTAGTAAAGATAACCAAGAGCAACAAGTTGGACAACAACTTCAAGCAGTACCAGAGCAAGCTGTTGCTAGTAATTAGCAAACAGTTGAGCAACAGCTTGAAGTAGTACTAGAGCCAGCTGCTGGGAGTAAAGAGAAATCAGTTGAACAATAGGTTCAACACCAAGCCAGTGCCCAACTTCCGATGACTACTCCTCGATCATTAGTGCTATCAAAGTTAGCTCATATGAAATTAATAAACCTTCATAAGAAGTGTCAAAGTATTTGGAAAATATGAAGGAAAATATTAGAAAATCGAGTGCATCTCGTTCTTCTCATGAGCCAGCATTAGAAGATGTCGAGGAGTGGGAAGAAGACGGTGTCATGTATAATCGGTGGACGACTTTAGTTAAACCATGAGTTCCAATATACAAGCTCAGGATGGTCCTCCTAAATTTGAGAATGGGAAGCCGTTCATGACATCCGTACAACGTAGCAAACAACCTGCCCTGCTCAAAAGAATGCACGAGTGGTACATCGCTGCCAGCATAAAATATGATCTTTCTTGCGTCACATTTTGTGTTCCAAAATATGCATTTTGGAGCACTGGAGCAGATAAACGAGTCATTTTATTTGAAGAGCTATATACCCTTTTCCATCGAGGCATGCTCAAAATCAACCTGCTTCAACTGGTGCTTGTAAGTGCTTCTAATATTTTGCATTCGCTTTTCTTACTACACGCATACACTTTTCATGAGATTATAACACTTTTGGACTTCTTCAATAGGATGCAATACATGGATAATGAAAAGATGAAATGCTAGACATGTATCCTTGACCCTACACGGATTGCAAAGACACTATTCAACGTCAAGGCGAATCATAACTCAGTACAATTCAAGCACATGAAAAAAAAAGAATTTGAAAAATAAATCGCAAAACTTAAGAAGGATAGAAGAGCAGAAGTTGCAGCTTACATAGGACATGCAATGTTTAACTTTGTCAGAGACGGCAAGGACCTCGTAAACGCTCCGTACCACTTCGAGTAAGTTCGACACATGACATTGAAATAGCAATTATTGCTAATTGTTAACTTAACACGTGTTTTGTATGTGTGCAGTAACCACTACATAATGTGTAAAATCCCAGTTTTTCTTTATTATGAAGTTCAGTTACCAGTTTGTTTTCAACCATAGTAAAGATCAATTTTGGTTATACACATGAACTTGAGCTCATCAAAAACAATTCTTTTACTCATGTTAAATGGTATTAACATGGGGATTGGACTTCACCAATGACCCTATGACAATTCAAGTGACCTCCCTGCAGAGTTTGGGTTTTATTGAATGGATTTTGCTAGGGCAAATCACTATGCAATATTAATTATGTTCAAATTAATTTCAATATAGCACTATACAATTAGGCCCTGCCAAAATATTCAAATATGAGGCTATACATCTTTCCATAGCCTCATAATATTCCAAATAGACTTCCTGCCAAGTTTCAAGATTTTTGAATTCCATTTGCTATTTTATTTGAGACGCTTAGCAAATTCTAGCCATATTTAAGTTCAAATTTTGAATTCTATTCAAACTCATTTGAACATCAATATTTGAACACACCATCATGGTCAGCATGACTTGCTTGACTTATTCCCCAAGTTTCACAATTTGTTAAACTCATTTGCTATTTAATTCAGTGGCCCCATTGAATTTCATTCAAATTCAAATTCAAATTTGAAATTCAAATGAAACTTAACCAAATTCGAAATCCAATTTCAGAATCAAGTTCCAGATAATTATTTGAGCCTCCCCACAAAAATCTAGAATTTTTGGATCATGTTTGGTGAGAGAATTGAAGTTGTAGAGAAGGGAAGAGGATAAAGGGCGGTGGGACCCGCTGTCAGCCTCACAGACTCGGTTGAACCGATGGACGTGCTCTGTATACGGCTGCCCCCACCAATCGACGCCAGGAGTGCTCGCCACCGCGACATGGCATGCAAGCAGGCAGCTGCGTGGCCTAAACACCCCCCCTGTCCTATAAATACCTGTCCCCTGACCATCGGCGTTGAGCTCCATCTCAGCTTTGCCCCGCCGTCGCCATTCTCGCCGCTTTCTTTTCCTCCCCGGTGAGAGTTTTCTCCTCGCTTGATTTTCATTCGATGCAAACAGCAAAGTTGGCGCCAAGTCTGTGCTCTATCATCTACGCCAACTCGCTTAGCGTTTTGCTCATTGTGTTGGCCGTAGTTTGGTGTTCCGCGGACACCACCGAAGTTGAGGACGAACGTCGCCTCTGCTCCACCGTCGCCAGTCCTCAACAAGCGGCACCACAACTCAACCTCAACAGCAAAAAGGATCTCCATACCGAGCTCTTTCTCATGGTAAAAGCCGTGCCTCTTTTCATTCAGTATCGAGCAATGTCTTCCAGTCTTTCTTTCGGCCGTTGCCATTGAACTAGCTCACTTCTCGGTTTAATTCCGTTTCTACATGTAATCGTCCTTCAATCCAGTTAAGGATTATATTCAGTGCCTCCTAGCGCACCCCCCTGCAAAAAATCAGTAGACGCCATCGAATGAAGCTTGAGATATTCATGTTTTCCCCACCGCCAATAGAACCCCGTCGGTCCATCGTCGAAGTCGACTTTGCCGGCGATGTCACCCCTTCCTAACATCAAAATCATAATCCTCATGCTCCCAGGAACGTTTCTAGCTTTTTCCTGAGCCTTTTGCACCATCCCCATGGGATTCTGACGATAGCCGAAACCCTAGCTCCGCCGCCGTCGTCGCACCGCCATCTCCGGTCGTCGTCGCTGTGATTGTACCTCACCATCATGTTGTGCGGTAGAATTTATGGTTTGGAGGTCAGTGCCGAGGTGAGTGGAGGTTGACGCAGCCATCGCGGCGAGCTTGCTGGCGCAGCGCCACCGCGGCCGAGCGGCGCGTCGCGAGGAAGACGAAGACCGTGGGTCCCACGTGTCGGTGACGCGTGCGAGCGCGCGGATCAGCTGCGGTCCAAGGATCCCGTGTGGCTATGCGGGTTGATTCTGTGGCCCCCGTGCGGCTTCAATCCGATTGGCCCATTTCAAATACGTGGGCCCAACCCTTTATTCAAATAATTTCCAATTGGAATTTTATTCTAGATTTTGCCCCAACATGGAAAATCCATAACTCCTAGTAGAATTGCTCAAAAATTTCCAAATAAATTCTGGTAGACTAATAACAATCTCTACTTTGCAGTGACGCAATTTATTGGATATGAAACTCCCAGAAGTTTTATAATTAATTCCTTTGAACTAACTGCTTGGGAAATTAATTACTACTATTCTGTTAATTGGAAAATTCCCAATTTTTCTCAGAACACTCTTATTGATACACTTGATCTCCAGTAAAAGTTTCAAGTTCATTGGATTTAAATTTATAGGTTGATCAGTGTTCCAAATCTCTATGTACTTAAAAATTGAAAAAATACAAAATCAATTTCAGAAATTACCCCAAACTTGTAAAATCAATTTCTCCCTGAAGGAAGCTTAAAAAATTGTGAAACAAATTTTCCTAGAACCATTGAGACTCTCTCTACATGGTACAACCATTGGTAGCCATGATAGACCTCCAGAATTTCAACCAAAATTCAGAGAAGGTTATTGCTTACCATAATGTTTAGAGACAACAAACTCCTTGGATCATCTCCTCTTCTTTGCAAGAATCTCCACTATAGTCCCTTGTATCTACCATAAAAGTTCTAAAGCCAATTAAGATCATAATCTTATTTGTTTCACAAGATTTTATCTTGTGACCTTAAGCATATTAATTATTTTCAAAGTCATTAATATATAGTATATGCATAACATGTAGTAACTGAAGTTGAGGAGCAGCCGGAAGCTTTGGAAGTCTTGCTGCTGGAAACTAACATAGACTCAGACTTGCATTCATGCAAGCCCCGGTTCGCATTTAAGTTCCTTATAGTGTCTTTGCAGTTTTCATTCACCTTACATCTTTAGATGTTTGTACATTACATTTAAGATGTTTGACATCCACTTGCATGACCAAAGAACCCAGGGAGTGGTTAGAATAGCTCACATACTTGTGTAGTAACTGCCATGCTTATATTCATAAGAATCTGGTAGAAGTCGAGTAGTGGGAATCTATTCGCGAGATAGGATTTTATCACACGGATGGATTGGATGAAGAAATGGCTTATGAATATGAAATTGAGACTGAGTAGTGGGTAGGATGCAGCGAGACGTGGTCTCACGTGTGTAGTCCTACTTGTGTCGATTGAGGACCGATTCATGTGCGGCCCGCTGGACAAGCTTGAATTGTATTGGTGACATACTGGAGAAATGGGCTTCAGCAAACTGACGTAGCTTCATAATGGTTTGTAGAGGCATACCGTTCTGCTTTATAAGCGTAGGTTGAGGGTAGCAAGGTGTAAATTAGCTGGTGGGCACGTCAGAGTACGCCCCATGTAGTGACCTCCTACTCGTGACAGATCGACCGGTTCGACATTCGAGTGTTTGATAAAAGGTGGTCATATATAACTAGTACTGAAGTGCTATGTAGGTACTGCTGTAAGTACTCGTTGGCGCTTCCGAAAGTGCGTATGTGTCGTGTTGACCGGGTGTGTCCTGATTGCAATCACCGTCCCTCGCGGCAATAGAGTACCACTTGTTCACTGTGTCGTGACGTAGTAAATACTGAAGAAGTCAGGAGAATACGATGTATTGAATTAAAATTGTTTTGCAACCTTCTATGGCCTAGAGATAGCACAATTAAAAGATTACAGTTTCCCCATACTTTACCTGTAATAGCATTATGTGCTTTGGGCATGTCATATCATCGGCAAAGCGTTTCTTGTTTGATTGTGGAGTCTATGATGTGACGTGCCTGAAGAATGTCATGTGCTACTTAAAACATGACTATAAGGATCCACTTGTAGGCGTGTCCTTTATGCTATTCCTTACCTATGATTAGTATTCACCCCTGCATATGTCTAGTGAGACGGGTTAGTCTTGCTGAGCCTTATGCTCACATTTGTAGTTAACAAGTTTTTGCAGATTATACAACTGATGACGAGTTCGATGACGAGGCTGCACCCCCTTCAGGGTTTTACAGCCGAGTGGGAACCCTGCACGCCGCCGTAAGTTGGGTGTTGCTAGTGCGAAGTATCCAGGGCATGGATGACTTTGCTTTTGCATAGCTAGTGCCGAGAGCGTAGCTATGATGTATAGTTCTCTTTCCTTTTCGTTTAGTATTATAAAACTTTCACTGTGTTTATAAACAAAGACTCGATATTGTAATTTGTTCTCGTTCTTTTCTTGTATACTGTCGGGTGTCGCATCGCACGACACCAACCAATGAGATCCTTGGAGGTCGGGATTCCCGTCCCCACAGACATGGTATTAGAGCATCATTTGGAACATTGTGCTTGAAAAGAGCATATTTTCAAAAACTTAGGGTTATATGAGTGAGGAATTAGCTATATGCGCTTATAAGGAGTATTATTAGTATAAGATATAAAGGTGGTAAACTAACTTATGTGTTATTAATTCTGTAACGACGCTCCGACGTCAGTTAAGAGGTAAGGTACGGCACCGTAAGCGGATCAATTGCGGTAAGCTCACAATGCGAGAGGTAGCATGGAAGTCTTTCCGTGGCTTGGCACGGAAATGTTAATAGGAGTCTCTGTAGCTTTCCATGTTTCTGAGAACCTATGACACGCGGTACTCCAGCGTGCTTCAAAGTTAGTGGAAGACCCCGTCGGGTGGTGTATAACCCGATAGTATGCATCTCTAGAACTATTCATGTTCTAAGGGAGCATCCGAAACACGTATGCCTGATCGTGTATAAGTTGGTTCGTGCGGGAGTCTTTGTTGTACAGACGTAGTACAACCATGTACCTCGAGACATGACATCGCTCGAGGGCGACTCACACCAGAGTCGTATGCATTTACTTTCATATATATTATTATTGTGACTGCCTGTCGTGTTTTCCCGTGCCGCCCTTCAGGTGTGAAGGTGTGAATGGGAATTGTTTGTCTTCTGCAGCATTGACTACGGTAGCGACCCGTGTAGAACACGTTTGCGAGTGAATTATACTAGGGCCACCTATAAACGTATCCGGAAATACCGGTTAGAATTTTATTTGGTGAGGCACGTAGTACCGTCAGTATCGACTTTGATACTTGACCATCCCCAACGACAAAATGGTTGCATTATATTTTGGAAAGTCTTACTATCAGGTGCTGGTAGGTTTGGACTCCGCAAAATGAGTTTCGACTCGACAAAGGGTTGGAACTAAGGTTCTTGATTTCTGGATGAAGTTTTCTCAACTTTGCCAGGTTGTAATCTTGGTTAGTTAGGAATAAATATAGGGGTATACTATATGGATGGAAAGCTCTAGAAGACCTCTACAACTTTTCTGTTGGCCATCAAGGCAGAAAAACTAGATAATCTGTTGAAAATTGGAGTATACTTAAACTGCTCCAGATGACCCTACCATTGTACCAGTCTCTGTATTTTTGCAATAACTCACTGTAGAAAAATCTTCTGCCTTATTGTGATACATATCTGGAGAGGGTAGAAATATATATACATTTTTTCTATTCAATAGATTTCCTGATTCGGATTTGAGTCAATTCAAATTTCGAGTTCAATATAGTGAACTGCGGGCTGCTGTTAAAAACCAGTCAGTTCATCTGTTAAGTTGGGATAGCTCTAGCTTTTGATCCAGAATAGTGACATGGTCATATATATACATTTCTGGAAATCTTAGGAAGTCTTCTATAAAGTTTATGTTGCAATCATGGCCTGAATCTTGGTGTAACTGTGTTTAATTCCTATGGTCGCAAACTTGGTTCTCGCAGACCAGAACTTGAAATAGTTTGCACATAGTTTCGAATTGGCGCGGTATACCTGTATAACAAATGTTTCATGTCCGAAATCTTTTACTTATGGATTTTTAAGTTGATTTATACAATTTTTATTTGTCATTACCTCAATATATTGTTATAATATACCTGTATAAATTGTGGAAATCACCACATATACAGGGGAGGTTCTGTCAAAATTTCCGGAAAACTTGGGACAACTTTAAACCTGTATAGATTCTATTTCCTAGCTCAAATGGAGCTTAATGAGTACAATTTGGAAAGGTTGTAAAGGTTAATACAACTTTTGTATTCAACCCAACATCTGGTTCTGACGTTTCCTGTATAAAAATTTTAAATTTGTACAGGAAGGTTAGCTGGAACAGACTGTGATTACAACTCCAGTTTTAAATTTTCTTGAACTAATGGTAGTTGGAAACCTTCTCATTGTTCAAGTATCTTTTCCACAGATGGCTGATTCAATGGTATACTTACCAAATGGATGGGTGTTCACGAAGTGTGCTCTTCTGAAAGGTTTTCCGGATTTGTTGATAGCAATGCTTCAACGGTTCGGGTATCGCGAAATACCGGACTATTGGGGCAATAAGATCAATGACGGAGGTGTGACAAGATGCACCATTTATGTCGATGTACCTGCTGCTCCATTGGATATTGGATGGGTTCCTTTCTCCATCCAAGTGCAAGAGGATTAAATTGGAAGACACGTGGTGTTATGCCGCGAGTGTTGCCATAATGAGGTTTTGCAAACTTCATTGTCGTTCTATGGTGGGCACTCCGTTCGCGCTCTTTCCAGTTGAAGGTAGAGCTGGTGAAGAGTGGGCGAGTTGGATGGTTGCAGCATATGGACATCCTGAAGAAGTACCCAGGATGATCTTAGCATCATATGTAGCATCAGCATGTCAAGAGAGCCTTGAACAACATGCTAGCCTTGGAAGATTGATGAGTGACCTTAAGCAAGCTCTGATTCGAGGGTATCACTTTGAGGGGGCCAATGATTCACTTAGGGCCACAATTGCTCCTCTTTATCGACGTCTAAACTTAAGGGAGAATCAGTGGCGCTGGGCTATTAAAGCTCGATCGGAGGCTCGCATGGAAACACAATACGCAGAAAGCGTGTTGGAAGCAAGTCAACTTGAGGTACAACTATTGGATGAACAGTTGGGTGAGATGACTCAAGAAAGGGATCAATCCACGGGGAAAACCAGCCCCACAACCAGCCCAAGAAGCCAGCCACCAGAACCTGCAACATCCACCACCTCTCCATCGAGGATGTTCCAGAAGGCACACCCGTACTCACAGGTACATTCTTTCTCATTGGTCATCCCATAGTCATCCTCTTTGACTCCGGTGCTTCCTACAACATTACTAGCAAGTCTTATGTCATTCAATATGAGTTGCCTATCATTTCCACAAAAAACCCATATATGATTTGTTCTCCGGGTGGGAGAGTAGTAGTAAATGAGATGGTTCATAGGGTACCTCTTAATATGGGTGGGAACATATACCCTACCTCTCTTATATTATTGGAGCATCAGAAGCTAGATGTCATCTTAGCGATGGCATGGTTGCAACAGAATGGTGCTATTATAGACATCATTCCTCGGAGAATATATCTAAATTCTCCACTCCACCCTCCCCAAACTCTCACTCTTAGGAGTAATATCCAAGTGACTCCAACTACTTACAACACCGAGGACTGTAAACTTGAGGACATTCCAGTGGTATGTGAGTATCCGGACATATTTCCCGAAGATCTTCCTGGTATGCCACCAGAAAGAGATGTCGAGTTTAAGATTGAACTTGTACTGGGAACAGTGCCGATCTCGAGAAAGCCGTATAAGATGGCACCTAAGGAACTTGCAGAATTGAAAGAGCAGCTGAAGGAACTTATGGACAAGGGTTTCATTCGTCCAAGTTCATCACCTTGGGGCTGTTCTACATTGTTCATGGAGAAGAAGTATACAACATTGAGACTATGTGTGGACTATCGTCCACTCAATGCTTTCACGATCAAGAATAAGTACCCGCTACCTTGCATCGATATTCTTCTCGATCAATTGGTGGGTGCTAGGGTATTTTCAAAGATGGATCTTCGCTCTAGATATCATCAGATCAGGATTGATCAGAGGATATACCTAAGACGGCATTCTCGACGAGGTATGGATTGTATAGTACCTTGTCATGTCCTTCGGATTGACCAATGCTATAGCCCATTTCATGTATCTCATGAATTCGGTGTTCATGCCAAAATTGGAAAATTTTGTCGTGGTTTTCATCGACAACATCCTTGTGTATTTGAAATCCGAAGAATAACATTTGCACATCGTGCTTCAACGATTGCGAGACCACAAGATGTACGCCAAGTTCAGCAAATGTGAGTTTTGGATCAACCAAGTGCCATTTCTAGATCGCATCATCTCTACCGAGGGGATTGCAGTTGATCCAAGCAAGATTAATCAAGTACTCAAATGGGAGTCTCCAAAGTCTGTGCATGAAGTTTGAAGCTTCCTGGGTTTAGCAGGATATTATTGGAGGTTCATTCCAAGTTTCTCCAAGAGAGCTAAACCAATGACGGAACTTCTGAAGAAACAGAAGAAGTATGTATGGACAAAGGAATGTGAGAAAGGTTTTCAAGCATTACTGAAACACCTCACAATAGCGCCAGTATTAGCCCAACCAGACACAACCAAGTCATTTGATGTTTCTTGTGATGCATCTGGGATTGGTTTGGGTTGTGTATTAATGCAAGATAGAAGGGTGATCGATTATGGATCACGACAGCTTCAAAACCACGAGCAGCATTATCTGACTCATGATCTTGAGCTCGCTGGCATGGTACTTGCATTGAAGATGTGGAGACACTATTTATTAGGCAACCTAGTGCATCTTTACATCGATAACAAAAGCTTGAAGTACATCTTCACCCCATAGGACTTGAATATGCGGCAACGAAGATTGTTGGAATTGATCAAAGACTACGATATTGAGATCCACTACCATCCTGGCAAGGCGAATGTAGTTGCAGATGCGCGGAGTCGCAAGTATCATGTCAATAGTCTTTATATCACTTTGATAGAAGAAGAAGAGCCGAGTCTCTACTTGGTTCCATATGGGGCGCCCTACAATCTGGCTCTCATTCATACCATAAGGGAAGAAATTGTGGAGGCTCAGAAGAAGGACAAGGGCCTATCGCATATTCGCCGTAGAATGAAGAAGGGGGAGATGAAGTGTTTCTGATGTGACAATGACTGTACCATCTGGTTCAAAGACCGCATCGTGGTGCCCCACAATATGGGACTTCGGAAGAAGATATTGGACAAAGCTCATTTGTCCAAGTATTCTATTCATCCGAGAAGTAACAAATTGTACCAAGACTTAAAGAAGAAATTTTGGTGGACTCGGATGAAGAGGGAGATAGCAAAGTACGTATCCGAATGTGATACGTGTCGGCATGTGAAAGCCGACCATATGAAGACAGCCGGAAAGCTACAACCTTTAAACATACCGGCCTGGAAATGGGAGGACATCAGCATGGACTTTATCGTGGGATTGCCTCTCACATTCCGTAAGCATGATTCCATTTGGGTGATAGTTGATCGATTGACCACGTCGGCTCATTTTATACACGTCAATGTCAACTACCATGCCCCAAAGTACGCAGAGATGTATATTGCTAGAATCATGTGATTACATGGAGTACCTCGCACCATTATCTCAGATCGTGGAGCCGTATTCGTTGCTCGATTTTGGGAGCAGCTCCACGCATCGTTGGGTACCAAGTTGATTCGAAGCTTAGCTTATCATCCTCAGAATGATGGTCAAATGGAGCGAGTAAACCAAGTGCTAAAATATATGCTCCGCACCTGTGCCATCCACCATGGTAAGAATAGGCATGATCACCTACCATTGGTGGATTTTTCATACAACAACAATTATCAGGCTAGCATCCAGATGGCACCATATGAAGCTCTATATGGCCGTAAGTGCCGCACACCCTTGAACTGGTGTGAATACGGTGAACGAGTGATATATGGTATCGACTTGGTGAATGAAGTCGAAAAACGAGTACGAGTTATTCAAGCCAACCTCAAGGCTACTCAGTCTCGTCAGAAAAGCTATGTGGACAAACGGCATCGACCCCTTCACTTCGATGTCGGGGATCACATTTATCTTCATGTATCCCCAATGAAAGGGATTCATTGCTTTGGAGTAAAAGGGAAGCTAGCTCCATGTTTCATTGGGACGTTCGCAATAATTGAACAATGCGAACCTGTGGCCTATCGACTAGAACTGCCAGCGTTGCTTTCAGGGGTCCACAATGTTTTTCACATTTCACAGTTGCGGAAATGTCTCAAGGCCCCAGCTAATGTCCGTATGGAGGATTTGGAAGCTCTCCAAACAGATCTTACTTACTCTGAGCATCCAACACAGATAATCGATGAGAAGACTCGCACCACAAGAAGCCGCACCTTGCATTTCTACAAGGTCTTGTGGGGCCACCACACCGCTGAAGAAGCAACGTGGGAAAGCGAGGAATATCTTAGAATAAACTATCCGGACTTGTTAGCGGCATATGTTCATTAGGTCTTTTTCTTTTACCCTCCTTTTGTAATCTTGGGACTTGATTCTTTTAAGGGGGGAGGAATGTAAAATCCCAGTTTTTCCTTATTATAAAGTTCAGTTACCAGTTTGTTTTCAACCATATTAAAGATCAATTTTGGTTATACACATGAACTTGAGTTATTAAAAATAATTCTTTTACTCGTGTTAAATGGTATTAACATGAGGATTGGACTTCACCAATGACCCTAGGATAATTCAAGTGACCTGCCTGCAGAGTTTGGTTTTTATTGAATGGATTTTGCTAGGGCAAATCACTATGCAGTATTAAATATGTTCAAATTAATTTGAATATAGCACTGTACAATTAGTCACTGCCAAAATATTTAAATCAGAGGCTATACATTTTTCCACGGCCTCATAATATTCCAAATAGACTTCCTTCCAAGTTTCAATATTTTTGAATTCCATTTGCTATTTTATTTGAGACGCTTAGCAAATTCTAGCCATATTGAAGTTCAAACTTTGAATTATGTTCAAACTCATTTGAAAATCAAGATTTGAATACACCATCATTGTCAGCATGACTTGCTTGCCTTATTCCCCAAGTTTCACAATTTTTGAAACTCATTTGGTATTTAATCAGTGGCCCCATTGAATTTCATTCAAATTCAAATTCAAATTTGAAATTTCAAATGAAACTTGATCAAATTCGAAATCCAATTTCAGAATCAAGTTCCAGATATTTATTTGATCCTCCCCACAAAAATCTAGAATTTTTGGGTCAAGTTTGATAAAAGAATTGAAGTTGCAGAGAAGGGAAGAGGATAAGGGGTGGTGGGACCCGCTGTCAGCCTCACACACTCGGTTGAACCGACAGACGTGCTCTATATACGGCTGTCCCCGCCGATCGACACCGGGAGCGCTCGCCACCGTGACGTGGCATGCAAGCAGGCAGCTGTGTGGCCTAAACACCCCCTGTTCTATAAATACCCGTCCCCCGGCCGTCGGCGTTGAGCCGTCTCAGCTTCGCCCCGCCGTCAACATTCTCGCCGCTTTCTCTTCCTCCCCGGTGAGCGTTTTCTCCCCACTTTATTTTCCTTCGATGCAAACAGCAGAGTTGGCGCCAAGTCTGTGCTCTATCATCTACACCAACTCGCTTAGCATTTTGCTCATTGTGTTGGCCGTAGTTTGGAGTTCCGCGGACACCACCGAAGTTGAGGACGAATGTCGCCACTGCTCCACTGTCGCCAGTCCTCAACAAGCGGCACCACAACTCAACCGCAATAGCAAAAAGGATTGCCATCCCAAGCTCTTTCTCACGGTAAAAGCCGTGCCTCTTTTCATTTAGTATCGAGCAATATCTTCCAGTCTTTCTTGCCATTGAACTAGCTCACTTCTCGGTTTAATTCCGTTTCTACATGTAATAATTCTTCAATCCAGTTAAGTATTATATTCAGTACCTCCTAGCGCACCCCCTGCCAAAAATCAGTAGACGCCATCGAATGAAGCTTGAGATATTCATTTTTTCCCCACCGCCAATAGAACCCCGTTGGTCCATCGTCGAAGTCGACTTTGCCGGCGATGTCACCCCTTCCTAACATCAAAATCATAATCCTCATGCTCCCAGGAATGTTTCTAGCTTTTTCATAAGCCTTTTGCGCCATCCCCAAGCGATACCGACGATAGCCGAAACCCTAGCTCCGCCGCCGTTGTCACACCGCCATCTACGGCCGTCGCCGCCGCTATTGGACCTCACCATCGTGTTGTGCGGTCGAATTTATGGTTTGGCGGTCAGTGCCGAGGCGAGTGGAGGTCGATGCAACCGTCGCGGCAAGCTCGCCGGCGCAGCACCACCACGGCCGAGCGGTACGTCGCGTGGAAGAAGACCTCGGGTCCCACGTGTCGGTGACGCATGCGAGCACCCGGATCAGCTGCGGTCCAAGGATCCCGTGCGGCTACATGGGTTGATTCTGTGGCCCCCGTGCGGCTTCAACCCGATTGGCCCATTTCAAATACGTGGGCCCAACCCTTTACTCAAATAATTTCCAATTGGAATTTTATTCTAGATTTTGCCCCAACTTGGAAAATCCATAACTCAAAAATTTCCAAATAAATTATGATGCAATTTATTGGACATGAAACTCCCATAATTTGTATAATTAATTCCTTTGAGCTAAGTGCTTGGGAAATTAATTACTATTGTTCTCTTAATTGGAAAAATCCCAATTTTGCTCAAAACACTCTTATTAATGCACTTGATCTCTAGTAAAAATTTCAAGTTCATTGGACTTCAATTTATGGGTTGATTAGTGTTCCAAATCTCTATGTAGTTAAAAATTGAAAAAAATACAAAATCAATTTCAGAAATTTCCCCAAATTGTAAAATCAATTTCTCCCTGAAGGAAGCTTAGAAAATTGTGAAACAAATTTTCCTAGAACCAGTGAGACCCCCTCTACATGGTAAAACCACTGGTAGCCATGATAGACCTACAGAATTTCAACTAAAATTCAGAGAAGGTTATTGCTTACCATAATGTTTAGAGACAACAAACTCCTTTGATCATCTCCTCTTTTTTGCAAGAGTCTCCACTATAGTCCCTAGTATCTACCATAAAAGTTCTATAGCCAATTAGGATCATAATATTATTTGTTTCACAAGATTTTTACTTGTGACCTTAAGCATATTAATTATTTTCAAAGTCATTAATATATAGTATATGCATAAAGTGTAGTAACTGAAGTCGAGGAGCAGCTGGAAGCTTTGGAAGTCAGCTGCCGGAAACTAACATAGACTCAGACTCGCATTCAAGCAAGCCCCAATTTGCATTTAAGTTCCTTACGGTGTCTTTGCAGTTTTCATTCACCTTATGTCTTCAGATGTTTATGCATTACGTTTAAGGTGCTTGACATCTACTTGCATAACCAAAGAACCCAGGGAATGGTTATAATAGCTCACAGAATCGTGTAGTAACTGCCATGCTTATATTCATAGGAATCCGGTAGAAGTCAAGTAGTGGGAATCTACTCGCGAGATAGGATTTTATCACACGGATGGAATGGATGAAGAAATGGCTTATGAATATGAAATTGAGACCGAGCAGCGGGTAGGATGCAGCAAGACATGGTCTCACATGTGTAGCCCTGCTTGTGTCAATTGAGGACCGATTTGTGTGCGGCCCCGCTGGACAAGCTTGAATGGTACCGGTGACATACTGGAGAAATGGGCTCCAGCAAACTGACGTAGCTTGACACTAGTTTTTGGAGGCATACCGTTCTGTTTTATAGGCGTAGGCTGAGGGTAGTGAGGTGTAAATCAGCTGGTGGGCACGTCAGAGTATGCCCCACGCAGTGACCTCTTGCTCGTGACGGATCGACCGGTTCGACATTCGAGTGTTTGGTGAAAGGTGGTCATATATGACTAGTACTGAAGTGCTATGTAGGTACTGCTGTAAGTACTCGCTGGTGCTTCCGAAAGTGCGTATGTGTCGTGTTGACCGGGTGTGTCCTGATTGCAAGCACCGTCCCTCACGGTAATAGAGTACCACTTGTTCTCTGTGTGGTGACGTAGTAAATACTGAAGAAATCAGGAGAATACGATGTATTGAATTAAAGTTGTTTTGCAACATTGTATGGCTTAGAGATAGCACAATTAAAAGATTACAGTTTCCCCATAATTTACGTGTAATAGCATTATGTGCTTTGGGCATGTCATATCATGGGCAAAGCGTTTCTTGTTTGATTGTGGAGTCTATGATGTGACGTGCCTGTAGAATGTCATGTGCTACTTAAAACATGACTATAAGGATCCACTTGTAGGCATGTCCTTTATGTTATTCCTTACCTATGCTTAGTATTCACCCCTGCTTATGTCTAGTGAGATGGGTTAGTCTTGCTGAGCCTTATGCTCACGTTTGCAGTTAATAAGTTTTTGCAGATTCTATGACTGATGACGGGTTTGATGATGAGGCTGCACCCCATCTGAGGTTTACAGCTGAGTGGGAACCCTGCACATCGCCGTAAGTTGGGTGTTGCTAGTGTGAAGTATTCAGGGCATGGATGACTTTGCTTTTGAATAGCTAGTGTCAAGAGCATAGCTATGATGTATAGTTCTCTTTCCTTTTCATTTAGTATTATAAAACTTCCGCTATGTTTATAAACAAAGACTTGGTATTGTAATTTGTTCTCGTTCTTTTCTTGTATACTATTGGGTGTTGCATCGCACGACACCAACCAATGAGATCCTTGGAGGTCAGAATTCCGGTCCCCACATAATGATCTTCATCAAGCCAACGCAGAGTTTGGCAACAGTCTTGGACTCAGCGATTACCCACCAGATCGTTACAAAGATTTCTATTCAATTTTGAAACTGTACGTTTATTTGATATTTCTAATTTATACACATTTAGAATGTGTTGACAAGTTCTATATGATATTTCTTGTATTACAGCGCTTGGCAATTTTATGCAGAACTGCTTGACGGTCAGAGACCTCCTAATAAGAATGCATTGGACATTAAAAGATATTATGCTTGTCTGAAGCAGCCTGCTTGGGAGTGTCTTATGCGGGTATTATGTATGCGAGCATCTTTAGACCGCCAACGAATATAGAGTAAATCGTGAGGAAGTAAGTTATCCTTAATGTTGATATCTTATTTTCTTACTTTTGAGTTTCATTATTTTCAGATTTTGATTCCAACTTCAAAATTCAGTTTCTCATAGTACAACCGCTCCAAAAATACCAAATAAATTTCTGTATACTCTCACTTTGTTCTATACTTTGAGATTATTCAAACCAACACATTCTAAACCTTGTTATGTGTTTCAATGCAGCACACAAAGAATGTGAACGAAGAATGACCGGTTTGTAGAAGTATTCTTTGTGGAGGAGCCGACAAGATTGCTTCTGAACTGTGTTAATTCGTACGGCGCGAAATTTTGCACAAAAGAGGGGAGTTCTTTGATGAGCATGGTGCAATAGCTAATGTGCCAGAACTTTGCAACTATGCCAATAGAAACAATTTTTCGTGAAACTTGTAAACTATGAGATGACTTTTATGTGTAACTTGTACATATGTATATTGTTTTAGTGAAATTGACTTCTGTGAGATGACTTCTATGATTATATTGTTTACTTCTGTGATGATATTGTTGACTTCTGTGATTATATTGAATTGACCTGGAAATTAGAAATAACAGCAGGTAGTACTGCATAGGTTATACCTTATCACAGGCGGTTATTTACCTACGACTAGACTTGCTTGTGAAGTATCATTATCACAGGCGGCTAGATATAGGTGAAGACCATCTATGATAACCTAATTATCAGGGGCGGTTATTGTTATGGTACAAACAGGCTGCAATAAATTGTCTTCACAGGCGACTTGTCGTAGGTAAAGATCCGCCTGTGATAACACAATTATCACAGGCGGTTAAATATGCTGTACAACCCGCCTTTGATAATAGGTCCTCACAGGCGGCTAGCATAAGTAAAGAACTGCCTTTGATAATATGTCTTCACAGGCAGTTTCACTTCTCCGCCTGTGAAATTGCAGATTATAATAGGCTCTTCGTTTCAAGCGGTTTTAGAAACTGTGTGTGATAATACGTTTGGAGCTGCCTGCAATGAGGCTTATTGTAGTAGTGTTTGTACCCACGAGTTTTGGCCTCCCTTGCTTATATAACCAGCCCCAAGGCAACTCCAATAAAACTAGGACTCTAATCCTACTCAGTTTCAACCGAAACTTTCCATCACTGCTCAAGTCTCTTCCATACGCAAGCAGAAGCAATCTTAAGACTTCAAAACACCTTAGGAATGTCCCAAACATTCCTAAACCAACTCAACTTCATGGCCAACATGAAATCTAACCATACCAAACTCAAAACCTTCCAAAAACGAACCATAACCACCTCAGCCGCAACCTGAGGCATAATCCAACCAGTTGGACCTCTCCGGCCATATCTTCACGTCCATATCTCTTCACCACGCCTTGGAACAATGTTGCCATGTCCATGCACCCCTTGCACACGTGGAAACACTTTCTAATGATGTCCACGATACCTTCATATGCATTGTTCTTGATCCAAACATGCTCTGTGACCTCCCGATCAACTCAACCACAATTCCTCCCGAACATGGTTGTTGAACCTCATCTTCTCCCTAAGACTAGTTCAATAGATCCCTTCACCAACCATCTCTTGACCTCAAGCAACACCTGCACATGAGCAATTAACCAATTCTTCTGAGCACAAGTCCTCCACTTGACTCACATTAGTCTGAAAACCACAACACCTTATGTGAGCACCTCACATAAGCACGTTGCAAACACAGCAAGACAATATCTACCATGATCAGCCAAAACACACCAAAAACTTAGTCCAAAAGTACTAATATAACTTTCCCATAAGTGTAAAGCAAGTTTGAAACATTGCGAGTTAAAAAATAATAGCCACACGACTATTTCAGCATGTAGATGGTTCAGACAGTCCAAAGCAGCCGCTATGCATTACACAAAGAAAAGTTGGACAGTCCTAAGTGAAAAACATGTGCAGCTCACATGCGCAACAAGTTCGAACTGTGCGAAGTGGGTTTCTTAGATATATTCAAAACTTTGCATGTAAAGCCACACTTTTAAGATAATTGCCAATGTATTCAGCACATAGGTCTCACAACTTCATCACTTAATCTAGTTTTGGAGGTGGTGTAGACATGCTAGAATTCTAGAGTGACATCCCCTGGTTCAGACTGACAAGTAGGATCTAGGTGTAGACTTACGAGCGGTAGTGAATGGTGATTGAAACAACAAGAATGAGGCATCCTTTTGCTCTTGATAATAGCCAAGACAACAGAGTTGTTGGTCAGTTTACATGTGGATCTCACTCGTCAATCTGATCCAAGGGATGTTATCCTAGCATTCTATAGTGTTTAAACCGCCCCCCGTAACCACGGTAAGTGATGAAGTATACAACATTGCAAAGGTAGGGTACCTACTTTTATAGTTCACAGGGTTAAATAGTTGATTATTAACATGTTGAGATTAAATAGACTTAATTTTGTGAAACCACATAGCAAAACTATCCAAATGGTTTAGATGGTTTTCTATACTCCGGGGGTTGAATACGCGGTTTTACAGTTCGAGGTGTTAAGTAGTCGACTACCAATACATTAAGGGGTTAAATAGACCTATTTTGATTTATAAAAAGGATATTTTCATAGGGTTTCATCTAAGTTGTTTTAAGTTCTCAAGTTTTCTCCAGAGGTTTCATACTATAGACTCAAGTTTCAACGATATTTGTTGACGGTTCTTCAGTGCTAAATTTGACTGTCAAATCTGTGAATAAAACATGAAAGCGGACCATCAACATATTGATAGGAGTTTATTACTTATAATTTTCACAAGTGCTGGTGAAATTTTGTATGCAATGACTTTTTATCATATTTGAAGGAATAGGCATGGATTAAATAAAAAAATACATTTTCTAGCAAATTAGGTGCCAACACACGGATTGATGGGCCCAAATGGGGATGAAATTAACTTAAATGCACCAAGACATCCCCTACCCAGGTCAAAGACCCACCTGACAGTCTCCTAACCGAAACATGGTGTGAATTGAGGTGAGAACAGGTCGGGCGACCAGGTAGGATGCCCCCACCTATTCTTGGTGCCATTTTTGCCGCACCACCACGTGTCTTGTGACACCCGGTTCTGAAAATGAACCAATACTAGGTTTGTAACACCCTCATTTTCATGCATAATGCATTGCATGCATCCTCATACATGTTTCATATAAAGCAACATTAAAAGGAACAAGATTAAAATGAATTTAGGGCTAAATAGCAATTTAATTCTGCCAGTGAGCTGACTTATCTGGCCTAACCCCCGGACTAGTCCGACTTGCTGAATCTAACTCAGATTCTATTTTTCCTCCATGTTAAGTTATTGGGTAATTGCCTTAATTGGGCCTAAGAACTTTGTACCCAACCTAAGAGGAGCCCAAGTGGACCCCACCTTGACCCCGACTCGTCCCCATCGAATTCTACTTGGAATTTACCCCAAAACCCTGCCTCTCCACCCCTATATAAGCAACCCAATACCCCCCACACCTCTCCGTCACGTTGGAAAACCCTCACTGCCATGTTCTTGACATGTGCCGCCATCAAGTGAAGATCTAGCACCAAGGAGAAGGAGAAGAAGGAGAAGGATCACACAAGTGCGATCTTCCTCAACTTCTCCACATTAACATTATTCATAACCAAATTGTCCTCAACACCTCACCATCAATCCTAATCGTCAAGATTCAAGTTTCACGCCCAATTCTTAATCCTTGGACCTCTAAACTCACGGTACACCCTCTACATTCAACTTCCCACATGAATTCAACCCTAATTCTCACTGTCCAGAAAAACCCTACTTGTAAGTTTTGTACAGGGCAGACTAGTTCGACCCTGATACCTGACATGTCCGGCCTCTGAATCTGTTTTGGCTGAATTAATTCCAAATTGATCTAAATTGATTCAACTCTTGTTCAAACTTGTTAAAAACTATTGTAACTAGTTAGTAAACATTAATGGCAACTCATTGACAAGTTTTACCCCACAATTGCATCAATCATGCATATCATGGCATATTGAGTAATATTTAAGCATTATTTAATTGTAATGTTTGTTTTGCATGTTTGTCATGCGGAATAGAAGGTACCGCTATAGAGAGTGCTTTCGAGGACCTGCAGAACCAGAACTTCGAAGCCTTCGATCCGAACCAAGCTCAGGAGCAAGGCAAGTATCCTTGATCATTTTGATCTAGGTTTTTAAATGTTTTGTTTATAAAATTGCATGCTTATGTCAAATTGATGGGAAAACTCAATTATAATAGTTTACTAGTTTTGAATGACCACCCTTGTCACTTCAACACAATGTAGAGAGTCGGGAAGGGTCTGTCACACTGTTTGCTCTACTATACTCAATTGGGTTTGGCAAACCATCATATTGCTTAATTATGAACTATTGAACATATGAATGATTAGAATTGATAATAATGACCCTTAGCAACATGATGCCGAGGGATCTAAGCAAGCCGTTTATGTGGAATGGGTTGGACTGTTTTGGTGGTTTTTCTTGCTTTAGATCTAAGGACCAGTTCGTGGAGCGACAACCCACATTTTACAGTGCCACCACAGGGCCAAATATGGGTGTGGCTTAGGTGACTAATTAGTGTGTTTCCAGTACTGTACGGACAAGTTGGAAAGCTCGGGGAAGGGGTAGTCGGATGGGTTTATAGTGATGGTGGGACTACCCTGGGATCCGAATGGCGCAAGAGGGGGCCTTGGTTGGATGTGCTCAATTGTAGACATCACCACCGGTGAAACCTCAGTGGGGTCTAAATAGGCGAGTAATCACTTTGTAAATGCTATTTTGTGATCTCTTGGCGACACACCAAAGGAAGTGTGAGACGCCATAATTGAGATTTCTTAGTCATTGAAAGGTGAGGAAATCACAAGCTTGTGGCTAAAGTGGTACAACCTTTGCAGAGTGTTAAAAACTATCATGATAGTCGTGCTCGTGTTATGGGCAACCTGGACCCTCACATGATTAGAGTTATGGACCTTGAACATGGTTTTATGGTTGGAATTGAATTGGGAGTTGGTATTGGTTCATTTTCGGAATCGGGTGTCACAAATTGGTATCAGAGCCGTGTTTGACCGTAGGACGCAAGCCTAGGTAGAATGGATGCAACAAATCACTTAGGACTTCTTCCATATTCAAGATTTATCTGTTTTGCATTATTTTGCCTTCCACTAGATATATCATGTGAAATTTTTTTGCATTTCGCCGCTGTTTCGATTTTTGCCACTTTTCCATCTTTTTGAGCAAATGCATATCCTCTCATCTTAATTTATGGCTGCTGCAATTTTAGGACTTATACTTACCTTTTACTCTATTATTCTCATGTTTTCTTATAGATGGCTCACACAAAAATGACAACCCACAAGAGAGCTCGTTTGCCACCCTTGGAAGCAAGCTTAGGCCTTGCAAGGAGCCGCAAATGGAACTAGCCGAAGAGGAGGAAGAAGTGAGTTCTCCCGCAAAGGAAGTTGATCATGAACACTCCAACACGACGGAGGAAGATATTGAGGAGGAGGAAGACCCTAAGATGGTGGAATTCTATGATAGTGAGGAAGAGGATGGTGAAGCACATGAGGAGAATGAAGATGAAGCCCGAGATGAGGAGGAACCGCAAGAAGTGAAGGAACCAGCTGCACAAGAAGAAGTACCCAAAGCCCGAAGGAATGCATCACAGCCTAGTGAAGCCAGAAAGGAGGATACATGCCTAGTTTATCGTGATGCCCCAAAAGTCTGCTCCAACGACACCGAAGGAGGATCTACAGCTAAGCAATTTAAGGAGTTCCTTAATTTATGCAAAATGCACCCATAGTATTATGTCAAGAGGATTCCTCGCCATGGATGTGAAGAATGGAGGGCTCAAGTTTCTGTTCTTGCCAAATATGAGGTGGTCACCTGACACTTTGCATCCACATGGAGATACACCAGGGAGCAAGCTATTGATGACATTGCTTGGGATGCACTCACTAGATTGTGCCACATCTATCAAGAGCAAGTTGGAGGTACTAGTTTTACGCTGCACCCGCAATGCAAGAAGGGAACAAGAGAAGTCTAAGACCGCAAGATGGATCTCAAGCCAGTTCTCGTGCCATTGACAGATCTCAGGAAGTATTGGTGAATTTGGGAAATCGCTATGCTAATGCCATGGAAGAGATCCACTACCTTTGTAAGAAGCTGTTCATCATGGAAAAGCAAGAGGAAGTTTGTGCCACCGTGGAGGTCAATGGTGTAGCAACCTCTCCAGCGCCTACATGGACGACCAACTCACCTTGGCATGTGCCCATGTATGCCTTGCTGCTGCCATCGCCTTTGCCGCCTCAGAACCAGGACAACCACGGTTCACATAATTAAGTCTAGGTCTCCTCTAGAAGTTAGAAAAGCGTTTAGATCATTTTAGTTATATTTAGTGTGGTGTGCTGAATTTTCGTGGTGTGTGCTTGTGCATGTGTGCTTGGTGCTAGTTGTGGGACATCTAGTGTTTTGTCCACATCTGCACGTAGTAGAGAATTGTGGGATCCTTACCCACATCCTCTAATAGGGCTTTTAGTCTAATAAGAGAGTTGTTTAGTTACATATACCTTGATGCATATAGTTGGGGGCATTCCTTTTCGATCCTAAATTCTTCCATCTCTACTATTCTTTCACCAACAGATGTCGAGGACTCGCAACCAAAGGAATGCTAATGGTGCGGAAGAGAACAGTAGAGCACCTCAGAACAACAATGGACTTGGACATGGGCTATCAACCTTGAGCAGCTGTTGGCTATGCAGAACGAGCTCATGCAGACCATGATACAGACCATAGGACAACTGCAAGCTAACAACAACAATCAGCCCCACATGCCTCCACCACCACTACCTCCTCCACCCCACAACCGTTTGGGAGAGTTCATGAGGACCAGGCCGCCCACCTTTGCTCAAGCCACATACCCTATGGAAGCTGATGATTCGCTGAAGTGTGTAGAGAAGAAACTTGCTTATGTCTAGTTCAATGACAGAGAAAAGGTTCTTTTTGCCTCACACCAGTTGGTTGGAGCTGCCGCGGATTTGTGGGAATCTTTTTACAATGCCCATGAAAATCAAGAGAGAATCCATTGGGCTAAATTTAAAGAGAAGTTATGTTCTCACTATGTACCTGAGGGAGTTATGATACTGAGAAGGCAGGAGTTTGAAAACCTTAGGCAAGGAAGGATGAGTGTGAGTCAGTATCTCCATAAATTCACTCAACTATCTAGATATTCTCCAGAGGACATCAACACTGATAGCAGGAAGCAGTATCTGTTCATGAGAGGTCTCAACAATGAAATTCAAGTTCGATTGCTCAATACTGACTATGCAAGTTTCTAGAAGCTGGTTGACAAAGTCATTGTGGTTGAGAACAAGATTCATGAGATGGAGTTAGATCACAAGAGGAAGATGCCATATCATGGACAACCTGAAGGAAGCAATGTTCGCCCTTGCTTTGCACTGCCTGCTGCACCATATTACAACCCGTCTGCTAATGCGTACCGCCCTGCTTATCCGCCGTGACCGCAACATCCAATGCAACATCACCCACCCACGCAAGCACCTCGCTTACCTATGCAGCCTGCGCCACACCCAAATGTGATTGCCTATGATTAGAATCAGCCTCGCACTAACTTCTCTGGTGCCACTGGTGTAAAAACTTGCTTTAATTGTGGTCAAGTGGCACATTTTGGAAATCAATGCCCAAGATCAGGTCAGGTACAGATGAACAATGCTCCAAGGCTGAATCCTAGGCCCAATGGAGGAGCAACTCAAGGCAACCGAGGACCACATAATTTTGCTTGTGGCAAGGTGAACCATGTATCTGCAGAAGAGGCTCGGCAAGCTGAGGATGTTGTGATTGGTATGTTTCTCGCAAACTCCAACCCCGCTACTATATTATTTGATTCTAGAGCATCCCATTCATTCATCTCATCAAAGTATGTTGCAAAGCATAGCATGCCTATATCCTACCTGAATTATACTTTGTTGGATAAATCACCTGGAGGGGAGATGATGACGAATATAGTATGTCCAAAAGTAAGTATTTCCATAAGGGGGGTAGATTTCCTCGCCAACCTTATAGTCCTGAACTTCCAATGCTTAGACATCATACTTGGAATGGATTCGCTAAGGAAGCATAATAGAGTGATTCACTATGCTACCTGGACAGTGCAATTGATAAATGAGGAAGGAGTCAGTATAGAATTCAAGGCAGTTCAACCAACAACCGAGAAGGCAATGGTAAATCATGCAGAATGAGTATCTCTGGAGGAAATTCTGGTTCTTTGTGAGTACCCAGAAGTGTTTCCTAAGAAATTGTCAGGCATGCCACCTGATCGTGACATCAAGTTCATCATTGATTTAATACCTAGAACCACACCTATAGCAAAATGGCCATATAGGGATGCCTCCTAAGGAATTAGCGGAGCTAAAGAAGCAGATTCAAGAGAAGTTAGAGAAGGGTTTTATATGCCCATGTTTGTCATCATGGAGAGCCCCAGTGCTATCGTAGATAAGAAAGATGGATCCCAAAGAATGTGTGTGGATTACCGGTCTCTCAACGAGGTGACAATTAAGAATAAGTACATGTTGCCCCGCATAGAGGATCTATTCGACCAAATTATGGGAGCCAGGATATTCTCTAAGATTGATCTTCGGTCCGAATATTTCCAAGACCATCAAACATACCCAAAACAGCTTTCAGGACACGTTATGGATCATTTGAGTATACGGTCATGTCATTTGGATTCACTAATGCACCCGCATACTTCATGTATCTCATGAACAAGGTCTTCATGGAGTATTTGGATAAGTTCGTGGTAGTGTTCATAGATGACATCATGATCTACTCGAAAAGTGAAGAGGAGCACGAAGAGCATCTAAGGCTCACGTTGCAGAAATTGTGAGAGCACCAATTGTATGCCAAGTTTAACAAGTGCCAATTCTGGTTGAGAGAGATATCATTCCTAGGCCATGTAATATCTGGAGGAGGAGTGTCAGTTCACCGAAGAAAGGTTTGAAATGTGCTAAGGTGGGAACCGCCACAGAATGTGAAGGAAGTAAGGAGTCCTTGGAATGGCTGGATATTACCGGCGGTTCATCAAGGACTTTTCCAAGATAGTGAAGCCCATGACTGAACTATCAATGAAGGAGAAGCCTTTCAAATGGACTCAAGCTTGTCGGTATAGTTTTGAGGAGCTAAAGAAGAGGTTAACAACAACAGCTATGTTGGTATTGCCAGACGTGAGCAATAGCTTTTTTATCTATTGCGATGCTTCAAGGCAAGGACTTGGTTGCGTATTGATGCAAGAAGGCCGAGTAGTAGCTTATGCATCTAGGCAATTGAAGAAATATGAGAAAAAATATCCTCCATGATCGCGACCTTGCAGCTGTAGTGCATGCGTTAAGGATTTGGAGACATTACGTTCTTGGCCATAGATGCGAGATTTATACGGATCACAAGAGTATCAAGTACATATTCACGCAAACAGATCTGAATTTGAGGCAACGACAATGGTTGGAACTCATTAAGGATTATGATGTGGGAATCAATTATCATCCATGAAAGACCAACGTAGTGGCTGATGCTTTGAGTCGAAATGGAGCAAGCCACACCAACTCATCGTTAGGGAGTTGCCATTCGAGCTATGCAAGGAGTTTGAACTGTTAAATCTTGGATTTGTGAATGAGATGGGAATAATGGAGTTAAATTTGACCTTGGAACAAAAAATTTGAGAGGGTCAAATGAAGGATAAGGAAATCCAGGAATTCAAGGAAAAGGACCCAAGAGGGGAGATAATTCAGATTTGATAAGGACGACCATGGTACTCTATGGCTTGGAAAGTGGATTGTTGTGCCTAATAAGAAGCGTCTCTGACAGGTGATATTAAAGGAGGCACGACTCACTTTACTCCATCCATCCCGGCTATACGAACATGTACAAGGACTTGAAGATTTGTTACTGGTGGGATGGTATGAAGAGAGACATATCAGAATACGTTGCATTGTGTGATGTATGCCAAAGAGTCAAGGCTGAACATCAAAGGCCAGCTAGATTATTGCAGCCATTGAAGATTCCAGAATGGAAATGGGGAGAGATTCGTATGGATTTCATAGTTGGTTTACCGCGCACTTCAGCAGGTTATGATTCAATATGGGTTATTGTGGATTGGATGACAAAATTAGCGCATTTAATTCCTATCAAGACTACTTACAGTGGAGCAAAGTTAGCAGAGTTGTATATGGGAAGAATAGTGTCTTTTCACGGAGTGCCAAAGAAAATAGTGCTCGATAGAGGTTTTCAATTTACCTCAAGGTTCTGGCAAAAGTTGCATGAGTCTATGGGAACTCAATTGAATTTCAGTTCTACATATCACCCTCAGACGGATGGATAGACCGAGAGGACAAACCAGATTTTGGAGGATATGCTAAGAGCTTGCGCGCTAAAGTATGGAGGAAGTTGGGATAAAAGTCTGCCATATGCTGAATTCTCTTACAACAACAGTTACCAAGCGATCTTGAAGATGTCACCATATGAAGCATTGTATGGGAGAAGGTGTAGAACACCATTGTTTTGGAATGAGACATGGGAAACTCAAGTATTTGGACCTGATGTAATACACGATGCCGAAAAGCAAGTTCAAACAATTCGCGAGAATTTGAGGGCTGCTTAGTCACGATAAAAGGGTTACGCGGATAATAGACGAAGAAGCTTGGCTTTTGAGGTGGGAGACTTCATATATCTCAAAGTGTCACCCATACGAGGTCATAAGTGATTTAATGTCAAAGGCAAGTTGGCACCTCACTATATTGGGTCATTCAAGATTTTGGATAAATGGGGAGAAGTAGCATATAAGTTGGAGATACCAGCACATCTTTCTGATTCACATGATGTGTTTCACGTTTCTCAACTCAAGAAGTGCTTGAGGGTTCCAGAAGAGCAAGTACTGATGAAAGAGTTGGAGCTTGATGAAGATTTGACCTATGTTGAGCAACCTGTCAAAATTTTGGAAACCGAGGAGAGGGTCACAAGGAACAAGGTGACACGATGGTGCAAAGTACAATGGAAGCATCATACAGAATCAGAAGCAACTTGGGAGCAAGAAGATGATCTCAAGAAGGAATTTCCGAATCTCGAGGGCAAGATTCATTTTAAGGGGGGTAGGTTTGTAACAATCTCATTTTCATGCATAATGCATTGCATGCACCCTGATACATGTTTCACATAAAGCAACCTTAAAAGGAACAAGATTAAAATAAATTTAGGACTAAACAACAATTTAATTCTGCCAGGGAGTGGACTTATCCAGCCTAACCCCCGGACTAGTCTGGTATCCCTCTTCTGTTTTAGAAATTCAAATTCTTTAGAACTCTGACTTGTCTGGCACATTGCACGGACTAGTCCGGTTGAGTTTCTAATGTTGCCTGGACTTGTCCGTTGTTTGAGCGGACTAGTACGATCTTGTCCAATTTCAAGTCCGAAAGCCTATCGTTCTGCCACCCCGGATTTGTTCGGTCCTGTATACCAGACTTGCCCGAAAACCTCTCTATTCCAAAATGGACTTGTCTGGCCACCCTTGCGGAATAGTCCGGCGTGCTGAATCTAACTTGGATTCTGTTTTTCCTCCACATAAGTTATTGGGTAATTGTCTTAATTGGGCCCAAGAACTTCGTGCCCAACTTCAGAGGAGCCCAAGTGGACCCCACCTTGACCCCTACTCGTCCCCCACCGAATTCTACTTGGAATTCACCCCAAAACCATACCTCTCTATCCCTATATAAGCAAGCCAATACCCCCCCACCTCTCCATCACGTTAGAAAACCCTCATCGCCGTGTCCTTGATGTGTGCTGCCATCAAGTGAAGATCCAACTCCAAGGAGAAGGAGAAGAAGGAGAAGTATCAAGCAAGTGAAATCTTCATCAACTTCTCGACATCAACATTATTCATAACCAAATTGTCCTCAACACCTCACCATCAATCCTAATTGTCAAGATTCATGTTTGAAGCCCAATTCTTGATCCTTGGACCTCTAAACTCATGGTACACCCTCTACGTCCAATTTCCCAAGTGAATTCAACCCTAATTCTCGCAGTCCAGAAAAACCCTACTTGTAAGTTCTGTACAGGGTGGACTAGTTCGGCCCTGATACCGGACTTATCCGACCTCTGAAGCTGTTTTGGCTGAATTAATTCCAAATTGATCTAAATTGATTAAACTATTGTTCAAACTTGTTAAAAACTACTGTAACTAGTTAGTAAACATTAATAGCAACTCGTTGACAAGTTTTACCGCATAATTGCATCAATCATGCATATCATGGTATATTGAGTAATATTTGAGCATTATTTGATTCTAATGTTTGTTTTGCATGTTTGTCGCGCGGAATAGAAGGTACCATTGTAGAGAGTGCTTTCGAGGACCTGCAAAACTAGAACTTCGAAGCCTTCAATCCAAACAAATCTCGGGAGCAAGGCAAGTGTCCTTGATCATTTTGATCCAGGTTTTTAATGTTTTGTTTGTAAAATTGCATACTTGTGTCAAACTGATGGGAAAACCCAATTATAGGAGTTTACTAGTTTTGAATGACCACCCTTGCCGCTTGAACACAATGTAGAGAGTCGGGAAGGGTCTTTTACACTGTTTGCTCCGCTATACTCAATGGGGTTTGCGAAATCATCATATTGCTTAATTATGAACTATTGAACATATGAATGATGAGAATTGATAATAATGACCCTTTAGCAACATGGTGCCTAGGGATCTAAGCAAGCCTGTTATGTGGAATCGGTTGGACTGTTTTGGTTGTTTTGCTTGCTTTAGATCTATGGACCGATTCGTGGAGCGACAACCCATGTTTAAAGTGCTACCACAGGGCCAAGTATGGGTGCATCTTAGCTAACTAGTTAGTGTGTTGCTAGTACTGTTTAGACTAGTTGGAAAGCTCGAAGAAGGGGTAGTCAGATGGGTTTGTAGTGATGGTGGGACTACCCTGGGAACCGAATGGCGCAAGAGGAGGCCCTTGGTTGGATGTGCTTAGTTGGAGACATCACCACCGGTGAAACCTCAGTGGGGTCTAAATAGGCTAGTAATCACTTTGTAAAGTCTATTTTGTGATCTCTTGGCCACACACCAAAAGAAGTGTGAGTAATTGAGATTTCTTAGTCATCAAAAGGTGATAAAATCACAAACTTGTTGGTAAAGTGGTACAACCTCTGCAGAGAGTTAAAAACTATCATGATAGTCGTGCTCCCAGTTATGAGCAACCTGGACCCTCACGTGATTAGAGTTATGGACCTTGAGTTCTGTTGCCCTGTTTCGCTCTAATCTGCTCTTTTTTAACTTAATGTTTTAAACTTGCTTTTGGCTTATGGGAAAGTTAGCTTAGTATTTATTTACTAAGTCTTTTCTGTGTTATGGCTAATTATGGTTGTTAAACATTGCTATGGTTTGCAACATGCTTATGTGATGTGCTCACGTGAGATGTTGTGTTTTCAGACTAACGAGAGTCAATTGAAGGACTTGGGCTCGTAAAGATTGGTTGTTTGTTCATGTGCAGGTGTCACTTGAGGTCAGTAAATGGCTGGTGATAGGATCCATTGAACTATTCTTAGGGAGAAGATGAGGTTAAACAACCAAGTTCGGGAGGAATTGTGGTTGAGTCGCTCGGGAGGTCGCGCAACATGTTTGTGTCAGGAACAATGTATATGATGGTATCATGAACGTCGTTGTAAGGTGTTTGCATGAATTCATGGAGTGCATGGACACGACAACATGGTTCCAAGGCATGGTGAAGAGATATGGATGTGAAGATGTGGTCGGAAAGGTCCAACCGGCTGGATTATGTCTTAAGCTCCGGCTGAGGTGGTTATAGTTTGTTTATGAAAAGTTTTGAGTTTGTTTTGGTTAGATTTCATGTGGGTCACGAATTTGAGTTGTTTTTTGTTTTTTTGGACATTCTTAAGGTGTTTGGAAGTCTTAAAATTGCTTCTATCTGCGTATGGAAGAGTCTTGAGCAGTTATGGAAAGTTTCGGTTGAAACTGAGTAGGACTAGGGTCTTAGTTAGCATTGTGTTTGCTTGAGGGCTGGTTATATAAGAAAGGGAGGCCAGAGCTCATGGTACGATGACTTTGGGCTGTTCCTCTTATGTTCTATTGAATAAAGATATTAGTTTTAGAGGAGCGTTTGCGCCTTGTTCGTTCGACTTGTTTCGGACAAGTTTTTCTCGCCGAGTTTTTAGATGGACCGACGTTGCTTCGATATTTCGATCATAACTCACGTTTTACAGATCCAATTGACATGATTCTTGTTGGGTTGTCTTCACAACTTGATTCTCTATCATCTGTGAAAATTACATGGTCATTGTATTTCTGATTTTGATCTACACAAGTTTCTTTGCAGCATTGCTGATCTGTTTTTAAATCATGTAGAACAGATTGACCATCGTCTAATATTTTGATCATATTTCAAGTTCTACATAGTGTTTTCACATGAATCTTGGTGCATTAGCTCTATGACTTGATTCTATACAATATACACTTGTTTCTGTCACAACTAGACACTGAAAATAGATTACACACACAGTTTCTTAGCAAATTGATTTTCTGTGAGGGTTTTTTATAGCTTCCGCTCAAAAGTTTTTGATCTACCATTCACCCCCCTGGTAGATTTTCACATTATATTTGATACTACAATTTGTATCAGAGCCATGGTGCTCAAATCTTTGTGATTTGCACATGTTTTGACAAATCGACGTAGAGAAATAGTCTGCAAAACCTTGTGTGTTTGATGGCGTTGATTTTCAGGTTTGGAAGGGGCTCGTATGGAGGTCTACATACAAGCGCAAGACTTTGCTATATGGGTAAAGTTCTACAAGTCTTTAGACATGCCACCAAACAATCAAGTTATGGCTGTGAACATGAGAGATGTTGACAACAATAACAAGGCTCGCAACTTGATCATACAAGGATTGACTCAAACCGACTTTGATCGTGTTGCACACCTCCGATCAGCGTACAATGTGTGGAAAGCACTTTAAGACTACCATGATGGATCCAACACGATCTTGGAGGTAAGGAAAGATATGTTCAAGAAAGAATAGATGCGCTTTGATATGCAACCAGGTGAGTCCATCGACGATTTATTTGCTCGCTTTAAAAAATTTCTCAGCAACTTGTGTAGTGTCAATGTTAAATTTTCAGATGCTGAAAATGCTAGGCAATTGTTAAGTGCATTAGACATGTCTATTTGGGATGAAAGTTACATCTCTTCATGAATCTACTGTCATGAATACACTTACTTTAGATGTTCCATATTCTAAATTGAAAACTCATGAACTTGACATAATATTACGTAAGAACACCAACAAGTCTCTTGCATTTGTTTCACAATGTGACATGCCTAGCTCTAGCCAATCTTCATCATGTGGTACAGTTGTTTTGTTGTCCTGTCTAACCCTTGAACAGAATGAAGAGTTTCCAGAGGAGGAGCTAGCACTTCTTTCTACTCGATTATCATAAGCATTGCAAAATGTGAGAACTCAAAGAAGAGGAAGTGGTGACTCTCAACGATGCTTCGAATGCGGTGTGTTTTGATATTTTTGTGCAAATTGCCCTAACCTTTTAGGTTCTACTCCCCGTAATGAGAAGCAAACAAATTTTCAAGTCCTCCTCTACAAACAAAAACAAGAAGAAGATTTTTACAGGTCGTCAATTGATAAATAGTTTTATCTCCGCACTTCAAGAACTTGGCTCGAGCGATGTAGACATCGGAAGTGATGAAGATGAAGAGAATTTGACAAATATGTGCTTCATGGCGAGTAACCTAAGATGAAGTATGAAGATAGAAGAACACAACAACAACAATGAAGAGGTATTTCCCACTTGCGAAGAAATGTGTGATGTCGTGCCACTGTTATACTTAAAAAAAAGGACAAAAAACATATGGACAATGCTATTAAAATTGAATCACTAGAATCTAAAATTAATCGGCTAAGATCTTTGATTCCTAGTGATGATTCTTGTTCCTTATGTGAGCTTATATATGAACAAATTGTAGGATCGAAGAGCACATGAAAAGCTACCATAGGGGGGGGAGTGAATGGTAGATTAAAACTTTTCAGCGGAAGCAACGAAAACACCCCTTGGCAGAAAACCGATCTGTTAAAAAACGTGTGTGCGTCTAATCTAAATGTGTTCAACTGTGACAAATCTAGTAAATATTGTTGAGAATCAAGTCACAAAGACGTTCGACAAGAATCATGAAAATCCGTCGAAAGAAACTCAAGTTACGATCGAAAGATCGAACAAAGGTCAATCTGTCCTACCCGAAAAAAACAGTTTTGGAATACTGCAAAGAAACTCGTGTAGATCAGAAACCACAAATCCAATGAAAATGAAATTTTTAAAGATGATAGAGAATTAAGTTGTGAAGACAAAACAAAGAGAATCACATCAACCGGATCTGTAAAACTCTAGTTATGATAAAACCACCAAAAAAAGGTAGTGCTGTGCAGAAAACTTAACGAGAAAAACTTGTTTGGAACAAGTCGGACAAATAAGGCACAAAAGTTCCTTTGAACTACAATATTTATTCAATAGAACACAAGAGGAACAGCCCCAAAGTTGTCTACCACGAGCTCTGGCCTTCCTTGCTTATATAACCAGCCCTTAGGCCAACCCAAACTTAACTAGGACTCTAATCCTACTCAATTCACGAATCAAAACATTCCATAACTGCTCAAGACTCTGCTATACGCAGGTAGAAGCAATCTTAAGACTTCCGAACACCTTAGGAATGTATCCCACATTTCTAAAACAACTCAAATTCATAACCCACACGAAATCCTATCATAACCAACTCAAAACTTTCCATATTTGAGTCAAACACGACTCAGCTGCAGCCTAAGTCCATAACCTAGTCGGTTGGACCTTTCCGACCAATTCTTTACGTCCACTTCTCTTTATCACGCCTCGGATCCATGTAGCCACGTCCATGCACTCCTTGCACACGTGCCAACATCTTCCAACGACGTCCACAATACCTTGATATGCATTGTTCTTGATTCAAACATGTTGCGCGACCTCTCGATCAACTCAACCACAATTCCTCCCGAACTTGGTTGTTGAATATCATCTTCTCCCTAAGACTAGCTCATTGGATCCCATCACCAGCCATGTCTTGAACTGAAGCAACACCTGCACATGAATAAACAACCAATACTTACGAGCACAAGTCCTCGACTTGACTCTCGTTAGTTTCGAAACCACAACACCTTATGTGAGCACCTCACATAAGCATGTTGCAAACCATAAAAATAATCAACCATAACCACCAAAACACACCAAAAACTTAGTAAAATATTACCAAGCAAACTTTCCATCAATGTAAAGCAAGTACGAATCATTGCAAGTTAAAAGCAGAACCACTACGATCAAGCTCCGAACCTTGCCAAAGCTAACCGGACGTTGAACGGGAGCTTACCAAAGCTAGCAGGACCTAGCGCCGGAGCTAACCAAAGCTAGTAGTACATAGAGCCAGAGCTTACCAAAGCTAGTCGGACCTAGATCCGGAGCTAACCAAAGCTAGTCAAACAAGTCGGACCTAGCCAAAGCAAGTCAGACCTTACGTCGGACCTTGCCGAAGCTACCAAAAACAAGCCAGACCTATCGTCAGACCTTGCTGGAGCTTGGACCTAGAGTCGGACCATGCTAAAAAGGGTTTTTGGCAAAATTTTAGAACTTATATCATCAAAGCCAATATATTACGTACAAGCCAATGTATTCAACACACATAGGTCTCACAATCTCAACCTTGATGAATGCATTGGAAACACCACTTAAAATCCGAACATTGGCTTATTTACATGAAAAGTTCTTAATACAATTTCTACCCCTTTGTAAAAAAAATAAAATGAGAAGAAAAACAGATTCTCCCCCTTTTTGAAGATCAAATGAGATAGAAATAAATTTCTCCCCTTCCCTTTGCATACTTCTCCCCCTTGAGAAGAATCGTGCCAAAAACACTTGTGAATATGTGCAATGTGTGATCAATTTCTCCCCCTTTAACAATGTATTCAGCAAGGTTCAAAAGAGAAATTTCAATAGTTATGAGCACAATAGAACATTTACATATAAAACAATGCTCATCCAAGTCATACTATCAAGTAACTTACACTATCACAACAATGAGATACATAAAGTAGTATAAGCCATGCTAGAGTTCAAATGTAATTTAAATTTAAGCAAGTCATGATATCATAAACTTAACTCTTTCAAAACCTGAAAACATGACACTTGTTCTGCATTTTATTATTTTTCAAAGCACAAATTTATATCATATGATATTTGCAAGAGATTATATGCGCATCTGCCTTATTCTAACAACCAAGCCAAGCCTATGTTAGTTGATAATCAAAAGCTTAAGGACATGGTTTTAGTCATACACACATTCTTCCAAGTTCATATCTAAGTGCAATGATAAGCCATCTCAAAAGAAGAAGTGTGATGCATGCATATTCTCTTGATCTTTTCTCATTTCTGTTTGTTCATAAAAACTCAACATGTGAGTTGATTACTTGATTAATTATTTATGATTAAAAGCACTTGTGAGCATGCAACAAGTTCAAAACAGCAAGAAAGTTCGACCATGAGTAGATTTAGTGTAAGTAATTATTCCAAATACTAGACACGGCAAAAACTACAAAATTTATAACACGAGTAATGCAGTAAGAACTTTTAGCATGTAAAAGGAATCACAAAGTCATATATGTATGAAATACTATGCTCATATTATTTTAATTTCAGATTCACACATAGACTTCTCAAGTTTGAAAACTCCCCCTCAATGTATGCTATGACGATGAGTAACCCCTATTTCACTACGAATGAAACAAAAACGAGTGAAATCCAAAGGTTTTGTAAAAATGTCAGCCAATTGTTGTTCGGTATCTACATGGTGAAGCACAATATTTCCTTTTTTAACATTATCATGGAGAAAGTGATACCTAATGTCAATGTTCTTAGTTCTATAATGTTGCACAAGTTTTTTAGCAATGCAAATGGCACTAGTGTTATCACAAAACAGTGGAACACTATCTAGATCAACCCCATAGTCATTAAGTGTTTGAACAATCTAAAGAATTTGTGAGCAAACACTAGCAGCAACTACATATTCAGATTCAACTGTGGATTGTGCAACTGAGTTTTGTTTTCTAGAGCACCAAGCAAAAAGTGAATTACCAAGAAAATGACAAGCGGAAGTACTTTTCCTATCAATCCTACAACCCCCAAAATCAGCATCCGAAAAAGCTTTCAAAGTTACGATTTAGGAAGAAGGAAGGAAAATGCCAAATTCTTGAGTTCCATGTAAGTACCCGAGAACCCTTTTGAGGGCTTGACGATGTGAAGCACGTGGGGAGGCTTGAAACCGTGCACAAAGACATACGCTGAATTGTATGTAGGGTCTTGATGCCGTGAGGTACAAAAGTGATCCGATCATGCTTCAATATTCTTTTTGATCCATCCGTTCACCATCTTCATCAAGTTCAAGTGTTGTTGCTGTTCACATTGGTGTCCGAAGAGGCTTGCTTTTGTCCATATTGAAGCGCCTTAGGAGGTCTTTTGTATACTTCGTTTGATGCGCAAAGGTACCCTCCTTGGTTTGCTTGATTTGCAGCCCCAAAAAGTACATGAGTTCTCCCATCATACTCATCTCAAATTCTAAACTTATCATAGCTGAAAACTTGGACACAAGATCATGAGAAGAACAACCAAAGATAATATCATCCACATACACTTGAACGAATAATGAGTCATTGCCATGCTTAAGCACAAAAAGAGTTTTATCACCTTGCCCATGGTAAACCCCTTTTCAAGTAAGAATGTTTTAACCTATCATACCATTCTCTAGGGGCTTGTTTGAGACCGTACAAGGCTTTGGACAATTTGTAAACATGATTAGGAAAATCTGGACTTTAAAAACCCGATGGTTGTTTGATATAAACCTCCTCATCTATGTAGCCATTAAGAAAAGCATTTTTAACATCCATTTGATATAGCTTAAAACCTTTAGATGCATCAAAAGCAAACAAAATTCTTATGGCTTCTAATCTAGCAACAGGAGCAAAAGTTTCATCAAAATCTAGACCTTCAACTTGAGTGAATCCTTGAGCAACCAACCTAGCCTTATTCCTAACCACAACCCCATCCTCACTTTGTTTATTCTTAAACACCCATTTAGTTCCAATTAAAGTGTGACCTTGAGGTGGAGGTACAAGTTTCCAAACATTATTTCTTTCAATATTTTCTAACTCTTCTTGCATGGCAATAATCCAAGATTTATTAGTGAGTATGTGTGATATATCTTTGGGTTCAGAAGCATCAACAAAAGCAGAATGAGCATGAGAGTTTGGATCGCAAAACCTGGATCGTGCGACTCATCCGTGCAAGCTTCCAATCATTTGTTGTGGAGGATGACTTTTGAGAACCCAAAGTGAAGTGGACACTTCACAAGCTTCTTCTTTTTCATGTTCGTCACAAATCGATGAGCTTGTTACTTGAAAAGGATCTGAACCAGCAATGGTGGTCGTCGGTGCTGGCTGTGAATCAAAATCAAGAGCTGGAACAATGTCATTAGCTGGTGAATTTTCGGGCAGCAGCATCACTTCTTCCTCATCTTCAACAAAAATGCTCTCCCTCTGCGGATATGGATCCGGACCTGCAATGTTTTAGCTAGTACCTATGCTAGCTTCATCAAAAGACACTTCACAAGTCTCCACAATTTTGTTAGTGTCATGTAAAAGCACATGGTAGCCTCAATGGATCTAGGTTCAAATTTATCAAGATTACCACGTTTCTTAACAAAGCATTTGCAACCAAAGACCTAGAAATGTGTAACACTAGGCCTATGTCCAAACCGGAGCTCATATGGTGTTTTACCTAGCTTTGTGCGCAAGAAAACATGATTTGAGACATAACAAGCTGTTGCAATCGCATTAGCCCAAAATTTCCTAGGAGTTTG
Organism: Tuctoria greenei; assembly: GCA_036927565.1. Taxonomy (NCBI): domain Eukaryota; kingdom Viridiplantae; phylum Streptophyta; class Magnoliopsida; order Poales; family Poaceae; genus Tuctoria; species Tuctoria greenei. The sequence continues at coordinate 25,265,992 of JAYESD010000010.1, read as the reverse complement.
ATATTAATCAAGCATAGTCCTAGCCATTTCAACTAAGGTTCTATTCTTTCTTTCTACAACACCGTTTTGTTGAGGTACATATGGTGAAGAAAATTGATGATCTATTCCATTTTCAGCACAAAAGTGATCAAAAAATTGATTTTAAATTCGGTTCCATTACCACTTCTAATTGCTTTTAAAGATCATGTGTGATCAATTGATAATCTAAGAAATAAAGTTCTCAAGTGACTGGAATCTTCATTCTTAGATGCCATAAAGTAAAACCAAGAGTATCTAGAATAATCATCAACAATCACGAGAACATACCATTTACCTCCGAAGGATTGTACACGTGAAGGTCCTACGGTGTCAAGGAGCACAAAGTTGACACGGTTCAGTTGTCATGATCATTGTGAGGGGAGTATGTGAACCTGCAACCATCTTAGCATGTCTACAAGAAGAGCACACAATTTCCATGTCCCCTTTAAGCTTAGGCAGCCCACGTATGCGATCAAGAGCACTAACACGCGTTAGATGATCAAAGCCTACGTGACCAAGTCTACGATGCCAAAAATTTAAGTCCTTTGAATCATAAGAATCTAGACACCTATGCTTAGAGGAAGACATATCAAAATCATCTTTAAAAACTCTTTCAAACCGTGACATGTTAAAAATAAGCTCACTGTTTGAATTTACAACTTTGCAGCAACTTTTAGTGAAAATAATTTCCAGATTTTCATCTAGCAGTTGTGAAACAGAAAGCAAGTTGTATTTCAAAATTTTAACAAGTGCCACATCCTTCAAAGTGTAGTGATCATTTACTCTAACTGAACCCTTAGCAATTATAGGAGTTGAAGAATTATCGGTAAAAGTAACATTCTCTACACGTGACACAAAAGAGAGGGAGGAGAACCATTCTTTGTTACCAGTCATGTGGCGTGAGCAACCTGAATCCACAATACAAATGTTCTCCTACCTCAAGCATGTAACCTACATAGAAGCACAATACGTTGATGACTCAATAATGTGGTTAGTTAAAAGGCATTTAGGAATCCAGTAATGAGTCACACGACGTCCAGCATGAATAACACGAGAAAGCTGAGATAAAACAGTAGGTTTATGAGCCAAAGCTTGAGGATTTTTGTACCCAACTACTGTCCTACGAGATGTTACATGTGTAGCTTGAAAAACAGTAGGTTTTGGGAGCAAACTTTGCATGTTTTCGACTCATTAAAACAAATTGCATGTTCCTGTCATTTGGTTTAGCAAGTGCAGCAAATTTTGTATGAAAGTTATGAGATCTAGCAATCATTCTTTCCTTTTTCTGTTGTTTAGCTAGTCTATAACAAAAATCTATGACATGACCATATTTACCACAGTAGGTACAATGAAATTTAACTTTGTGTTCATGTCTAAATGAGCAAACAACATTTTTATTTGAAACCGAATAAGACAACACTCCTGCAGATTTGAAAACCACTTGTTTTTGTTTAGGAACTGTTTGAATCAAATCACTTCCTAATGACTTTACAATTTTAGGTGGATGTTCCTTTGCACGAGCATGAGAATCAAAACCTAAACTAGTTTTATCATTGCAAGACTCGGAAGAATTCAGAAGCAAGTTTAGGTTCTTATTCCCATTACAAAACTGATTTAATGTCCTATGCATGAGATCAAGTTTATTGGACAGATCAAGGCAATTTTCACATGAAATTTTTCCTTTTAATTTGTGATTGTAACAATATTTAACTCTATGAGAACGTAAAGCATTGTTCAATATAGAAATTTCATTCATAGCATCTTGTAGTTTCTTATCAGGATCATCACAAGTAGAACAATGCAAATCAATTGTATAACAGCTAGCCTCTTTCAAGTTTTTATCATTAAGTCCAGCAAGAACTCTATTCTTTTCAATTTCTAACTCAAGTTTATCAAGTGTGGAGGTGTGCACACTTCTTAATGAGGACAATTGTTCATATATTAAATCACATGAGGAACAAGAATCATCACTAGGAATAAAGGATTTCAAATGATTAATTTCATATTCTAGTGACTCAATTTTAACAGCCTTTTCTCTAAGTTTTTTGTCCTTTTTCTTAACGATAACAGTGGCACGAGAAATAGCATCACACATTTCTTCGCAAGTAGGACATACCTCTTCATTGTCGCTGTTGCGTTCAGCCTCCTCCATACTTGATCTTGACTTGCCCGCCATGAAGCACAATTTTGCCAAATCATCTTTATCTTTGTCACTTCCAATGTCCACATTGCTTGAGCCAAGTTCTTGAAGTGCGGAGATAAAACTGCTCACCAATTGACGTCCTGTAAAACCCTTCCTTTTCTTCGTATCTTTTGCAGAGGAGTGCTTCGTCCTTGTTTGCTTTTCATCCCGGGATGTAGGACCTGAATGGTCAGGGAAATCTTAACAAAAATGCTCTATCTTACCACATTCGAAACATCGTTGAGGTCAGGAGCTTCCTCTCCTTCTCGTTCTCACATTTTGCAATGCTTTTGAGAACCTAGTAGAGAGAAGTACTAGCTCCTCCTCTGGAAACTCCTGAATCTGTTCAAGGGTTAGAGAAGACAACAAAGCAAGAGTACCACAAGATGAATATTGGCCGGAGCTAGGCATATCACATTAAGAAACAAATGCAAGAGACTCGTTGGGGTTCATACGTGAGATTATGTCAATTTCATGAGTTTTCAATTTAAAATATAGTACATCTAAAGTAAGTGTACTCATGACAGTAGATTCACGAATAGATGTAACCTTCATCTCCCAAATTAACATGTCTAATGTTGTGAGACCTATGTGTGCTGAAAACATTGGCTTGTACTGAATACATTGGCTTTTATGATATAAGTTCTAAAATTCTGCCAAAACACCCTTTTTAGCAAGGTCCGACTCTAGCTCTGAGCTTCTTCAAGGTCCGACAATAGGTCCGACTTGTTTTGTCAAAGTCCAACATGTTTTTGGGTAGCTCCGGTAAGCTTTGTATTTAGCTTCGACATGTCTTTGATAGCTCCGACATGTCTTTGTGAAGCTCCGATATGTTTTGCTAGGTCAGACTTATGTACGTTAGCTCCGACATGTTTTCTAGCTCCGGCTTTTGGGTTGACTAGTTCCGACCAGCTTTGGTAAGCTCCGGCGCTAGGTTGTACTAGCTTTGGTAAGCTCCGGCGCTAGATTTTACTAGCTTTGGTAAGCTCCGGCTCAAGCTCAAGTTAGCTTTGGCAAGATTCGGAGCTTGATTGCAATGTTCCTGCTTTTACTGTGAAATATTTCGAACATGCTTTACATTGATGGAAAGATTGCTTAGTATTCGTTTACTAAGTTTTGGTGTGTTTTGGTGGTTATGGTTGATATCATTTTTCTATGGTTTGCAACATGCTTATGTGAGGTACTCACGTAAGATGTTGTAGTTTCGGAACTAACGAGAGTCAAGTCGAGGACTTGTGCTCAGAAGTATTGGTTGTTTTTTCATGTGCAGGTGTTGCTTGAGTTCAAGAAATGGATGGTGACGGGATCTATTGAACTAGTCTTAGGGAGAAGATGAGGTTCAACAACCAAGTTCGAGAGGAATAGTGGTTGAGTTGATCGGGAGGATGCGCAATATGTTTGAATCAAGAACAACGCTTATGAAGGTATCGTGGACGTTGTTGGAAGATGTTTGCACGTATGCAAGGAGTGCATGGACGTGGATACATGGTTCCGAGGTGTGATGAAGAGATGTGTACGTAAAAAATTGGTCGGAAAGGTCCAACCGACTAGGTTATGGACTCAAGCTGCGGCTGAGTCGTGTTTGACTCAAATATGGAAAGTTTTGAGTTGGTTATGATAGGATTTCGTGGGTCATGAATTTGAGTTGTTTTAGGAATGTGCGATACGTTCCTAAGGTGTTTGGAAGTCTTAAGATTTCTCCTACCTGCGTATAGAAGGGCCGTGAGTGGTTATGGAAAGTTTCGATTCATGAACTGAGTAGGATTAGCGTCCTAGTTAGGTTTGGGTTGGCCTAAGGGCTGGTTATATAAGCAAGGGAGGCCAGAGCTCGTGGTAGACGACTTTAGGGATGTTCCTCTTGTGTTCTATAGAACAACTAATGAACTTTTGTGTCTTGTTCGTCCGACTTGTTTTCTTCAAGTCTTTCTCGTCGAGTTATTGCACAGCACTACCTTTCTTTGGTAGTTTTACATAACTCGACTTTTACATATCCGATTGATGTGATTCTTTTTGGGTTGTCTTCACAACTTAATTTTCTATCATCTGTAAAAATTTCACGGTCATTGGATTTTTGGTTTCTTATCTACATGAGTTTCTTTGCAGTGTTCCATAACTATTTTTTCTCGGGTAGGACAGATTGACCTTTGTTCGATCTTTCGATCATAACTTTAGTTTCTCTCGACGGATTTTCGTGATTCTTGTTGTGACATATTTGTGGCTTAATTCTCTACAATCTCTACTATATTTGTCACAGTTTAACACATTTAGATTAGTCGCACACACGGTTTCTTTAACAAATCTATTTTCTGCCGAGTGGTGTTTTTGTTGCTTCCGCTGAAAAGTTTTAATGTACCATTCACCCCCCTTCTGGTAGGTTTACACGTGCTCTTCGATCCTACAAATGCACTTAGTAATTACCTAGCATTCTCAGCATCTAAAAAATTAACATCGACGCTACGCAAGTTGCTGAGAATTTTATTAAAGCAAGCAAAGAGGTCATCAATGGACTCACCGGGTTGCATCTCAAAATGCATGTATTCCTTTTTGAACATATCTTGTTTTACCTCCTTGATCGTGTTAGATCCTTCGTGGTAATCGCAAAGTGATTTCCACACATCGTACAGATCGTAGGTGTACAACACGATCGAAGTCGCTTTGAGTTAATCCTTGTATGATCAAGTTCCAAGCCTCTTTGTTGTTATCGACATCTCTCACATTTGTAGCTGTAACTTGATCGTTTGACGGTACTTCATAAGACTTGTACACCTTCTCCCATATTGCGAAGCCTTGTGCCTGGACGAAGGCTTCCATACGTGCCTTCCAAACCTGAAAATCAATACCACTAAAGACACAAGGTTTTGTGGATTATTTCTCCATGAATATTAGCCAAAAGCATGTGCGAATCAAAAATATTAGAGCACCGTGGATCTTATACCAATTGTAGGATCGAAGAGCATGTGAAAAGCTACTAGAGGGGGTGAATGGTAGATTAAAACTTTTCAGCGGAAGCAACGAAAACACCTCTCGGCAGAAAACCAATCTCTTAAAAACATGTGTGCGACTAATCTAAACATGCTCAACTGTGACAAATCTAGTATATATTTTAGAGAATCAAGTCACGAAGACGTCACAACAAGAATCACGAAAATCCGTTGAGATAAACTCAAGTTACGATCAAAAGATCGAACAAAGGTCAATCTGTCCTACTGGAGAAAAACAGTTCTGGAATACTGCAAAGAAACTCGTGTAGATCAGAAACCACAAATCCAATGACCGTGAAATTTTGAAAGATGACAGAATATTAAGTTGTAAATACAACCCAAAAAGAATCACATCAATCGGATCTGTAAAACTCGAGTTATGATAAAACCACTGAAGAAAGGTAGTGCTGTGTAGAAAACTCGACGAGAAAAACTTGTCTGGAACAAGTCAGATGAACAAGGCAGAAAAGTTCCTTTAAACTATGATCCTTATTTAATAGATCACAATAGGAACAGCCCCAAAGTCGTCTACCACGAGATCTGGCCTTCCTTGCTTATATAACCAGCCCTTAGGCCAACCCAAACTTAACTAGGACTCTAATCCTACTCAATTCACGAATCAAACCTTTCCATAACTGTTCAAGACTCTTTCTATACAAAGATAGAAGCAATTTTAAGACATCCAAACAACTTAGGAACGTATCCCACATTTCTAAAACAACTAAAATTCGTGACCCACACAAAATCCTATAATAACCAACTCAAAACTTTCCATATTTGAGTCAAACACGACTCAGCCACAGCCTGAGTCCATAACCTAGTCGGTTGGATCTTTCCGACCATTTTTTTACGTCCACTTCTCTTCATCACGCCTTAGAACCATGTAGCCACGTCCATGCACTCCTTGCACACATGCAAACATCTTCCAACGACGTCCACGATACCTTCATATCCATTGTTCTTAATTCAAACATGTTGTGTGACCTCCCGATCAACTCAACCACAATTCCACCCAAACTTGGTTGTTAAACCTCATCTTCTCCCTAAGACTAGTTCAATGGATCCCATCACCAGCCATGTCTTGAACTCAAGCAACACCTACACGTGCATAAACAACCAATACTTCCGAGGACATGTCCTCGACTTGACTCTTGTTAGTTCTGAAACCACAACACCTTATGTGAGCACCTCACATAAGCATGTTGCAAGCCATAAAAAGAATCAACCATAACTACCAAAACACACCAAAAACTTAGTAAAAGATTACTAAGCAAACTTTTCATCAATATAAAGCAAGTATGAATCATTGCAAGTTAAAAGTAGAACCACTGTCATCAAGCTCCGAACCTTGCCAAAGCTAACCGGACGTTGAATTGGACCTTACAAAAGCTAGCAGGACCTAGCGCCGGAGCTAACCAAAGCTAGTCGGACATAGCACCGGAGCTTACCAAAGCTAGTCGGACCTAGAGCCTGAGCTAACGAAAGCTAGTCAAAGAATTAGACCTAGGCACAGCAAGTCGGACCTTACGTCGGACCTTGCCGGAGCTACTCAAAACAAGCCGGACCTATCGTCGGACCTTGCTGGAGCTCAGACCTAGAGTCAGACCATGCTAAAAAGGGTGTTTTGGCAGAATTTTAGAACTTATATCATCAAAGTCAATGTATTCAGTACAAGCCAATGTATTCAACACACATAGGTCTCACAAAATTGTCCTCTTTAAAGAGTGTGCACATCTCCACACTTGCAAAATTGAGCTTAAAATTGAAAAGAATGGAGAGATTGTTGTACTTGATGATAAAAACTTGAAAGATGCTAGCTGTTCAACAATTGATTTGCATTGTTCTAACTGTGAGGATCTTAATAAGAAATTGCATGATGCTATGAATTAAATTTCTATTTTGAACAATGCTTTACGTTCTCATGAAGTTAATTGTTTTTCTAAATGCAAATTAAAAGGAAACACTTCATGTGAAAATTGCCTTGATCTGTCAAATAAATTTGGTGACATGCATAGGACACTAGATCTGTTTTGTAATGCAAATAAGAACCTAAACTTGCTGCTAAATTCTTCCAAGTTTTGCAATGATAAAACTGGTTTAGGTTTTGATTCTCATGCTTATTTTAAGGAACATCCACCTAAAATTGTAAAGCCATTAGGAAATGGTTTGATTCAAACATTTCCTAAATAGAAAGAAGTGATTTTCAAATCTGCAGGTGTGTTGTCTAATTTGGTTTCTAATAAACATATTGCTTGCTCATCTAGACATAAACATAAGGTTACTTTTTATCTTACCTACTATGGTAGATATGGTCATGTCATAGATTTTTTTTATAGACTAGCTAAACAATAGAAAAAGGAAAGCATTATTGCTAGATCTCATAACAACTGAGCAAAACTTTTTGCGCATGCTAAACCGAATGTGAGACACTTGCAACCAGTTGTGATGAGTCAAAAACATAAAAATATTGCTCCTCAGCTTACTGTTTTTCATGTGACACATAATTCATCTCATAGGTCAATAATTGGGCGCAAGGATTTACAAAATTTGACTTGTAAACCTGCTGCATTTTCTCAGTTTTCACGTGTTATTTCTGCTGGACATCGTGTGACTCAGTACTAGATTCCTAAATGCCTTTTGACTAACCCCAGTATTGAGTCATCGACGTATTGTGCTGCTATGTAGGTTACACGCTTGAGGAAGGAGAACATTTGGATTGTGGATTCAGGTTGTTCACGTCACATGACCGGTACTAAAGAATGGTTCTGCGCCCTCTCTTTTGTGTCACGTGTAAAAAATGTTACTTTTGCCGATAATTCTTCAACTCTTATAATTGCTAAGGGTTTGTTCAAAGTGAATAATCACTACACTTTGAAGGATGTGGCACTTGTTAAAACTTTGAAATATAACTTGCTTTCCATTTTACAATTACTAGATGAAAATCTAGAAGTTAACTTCACTAAAAATTACTGCAAGGTTGTAGATTCAAAAGGTGAGCTTTTGTCTAACATGTCTCGATTTGAAAGAGTTTTTAATGTTGATTTTTATATGTCAACTTCTAAGAATATGTCTGTTCGCTATGATTCAAAGGACTTATATTTTTGGCATCGTAGACTTGGTCATGTAGACTTTGATCATCCCACGCGTGTTAGTGCTCTTGATCGCATACGTGGCCTGCCTAAGCTTAAAGGGGACAAATAAATTATTTGCTATTCCTGTAGACATGCTAAGATGGTTGCAGGCTGAAATCATCCTCTCAGAGTGACCATGATAACTGAACCGGGACAACTTTTACATCTTGACACCGTAGGTCCTTCTCATGTTCAATCTTTTGGAGGTAAGTGATATGTGCTTGCAATTGTTAATGACTTTTCTAGATACTCTTGGGTTTACTTTATGGCATCTAAAAATGAAGCTTTTAGTCACTTTAGAAGTTTAGTTCTTAGACATTCACTTGACCACCCAGGATCTTTAAAAGCAATTAGAAGCGATAATGGAACTGGATTTAAAAACCAATCATTTGATCATTTTTGTGCTGAAAATAGAATAGATCATCAATTTTCTTCACCCTATGTACCTCAACAAAATGGTGTTGTAGAGAGAAAGAACAAAACCATAGTTGAGATGGCTAGGACTATGCTTGATGAAAATCAAACTCCTAGGAAATTTTGGGCTGATGCAATTGCGACTGCTTGTTATGTATCAAATCGAATTTTCTTGCGTGCTATGCTAGGAAAGACCCCATATGAGATTTGGTTTGGACAAAGGCCTAGTGTGCCACACATTAGGGTCTTTGGTTGCAAATGTTTTGTTAAGAAACATGGTAATCTTGATAAATTTGAACCTAGATCTGTTGATGGCATGTTTCTTGGCTATCCATCTCATACTAGAGGCTACCGTATGCTTTTACTTGACACTAAGAAAATCGTGGAGACTTGTGAGGTTACTTTTGATGAAGCTAGCCCATGTACTAGCTCTAATATTGCAGGACCAAATCTATATCCGCAGTGGGAGATAGTGTGATAACGCACCTTAATGGCAGCGTTACATATTTTGATGTTCCTTTGATCGTGTATCATTAATGCTAAATTAATGACACGTTAATCAAGTCTTGTAATGGCTGTTTAATAGCCTCTTGAATGCCCGTGCCATTGGAGATCCTGAAGTCGTTGCAGGCTTAAGTCTGGAGGTGCAACACGTGGTAGCTTCGGAGCTTCCCTTTGTGGAGAGGCAGGTCCGGAGCCTCTTAACACATGGCGGCACTAGAGCTTCCCTCTACTGGGGCTTAGGCTCGGGGTTGTTGGACACGTGGCGGGACCGGAGCCTCCCTGTGAAGGAATGTAGGTTCGGTCCCGCAGGACACGTGGTAGAACCGGAGCTACCCAAACGAGCGATGCGGCCCCAGTGCTGTCAGACAGGTGTTGCCTTTGGAGGTCTTGAACTTGGACATAGGAACTCCTTGGTTTTAAGTGCAGTAACGGGGGGTACCTAGTATCCAGAGTACCGATAGTGGCCCCTGGGCCCACCTCTACTAGAAACCCTCTGGGTGAAGTTGTACTACCAAAGGTGGGGCCATCTTCAATTCCCGCGCTGCAACCTCAAAGTCTTGTTCCGAGCGGTTGAGACGACGACAAAGAGTTATGCCTTCGCCATGTGGCCCTTTTTTGACACGGCGCGTGGGATCCTAGCATGCGGATCTCACGCAACTAAAGGTCGCTGGTTCCCAATACAAAATTCGTAGTGGTTCCCCGCGTAATCTTTGTAGTCCTGTCAGGCAGCTGCCCTCGGGCTTCACTACGTATCAAACCCAAATAGGAGACAAAGATGGGCGGCACGCTCAAAGGCGACATCTCGAATAAGGTTAAGCGAGACGTGCCCGCTTCAGTGAGGATATGACATGGCTCAGCTGAACGTACAAGGAGACGTGTTAAAATAAAGCCCGTCTCAGATAAATAAGTATCCGAGACACGACATCCCCTCGACAAATGGGATACGCGCATCAAACCAAGAATGTCTCCAATATGCGCAAGAAATGAGACGTACTCTACACAAAGCACGTGTCCTTTGTCTTTGCTTACAGACTCTCGTCGCCGAATGTTTAATTCATTCATTCATAGTTGAACACATATAACACAGATGCACACACAAAATATTCATCACATAGATGAACACATATAACATTCATTAACAAATATATTATAAAACACAAGAAAAAAGTACAAGACACAAGAAAATAAAAATAACATCAACTAAAAAAACAACAAAAGAAAACCTAAATCCTACTCCTCCTCCTCCAACTGCTCCGGCTGCTCCGCTGGTTGCTCTGGCTGCTCTGCTAGTTGCTCCGGCTGGTCCGGATCCGGCGGTGCAACCTCGCGTCTGAGGTTCCTCGCCATCACCGCCACTAGGATATTGTAGCCCTCGGCACCGAGCACCTCGGCCATCATCTCGAGCAGCCTCTGGAACCGGTCGAATAGCCTATCGAACAACATCTCGAGCAGCTCTTTGTTGAGCCTCTCAGGGGAGGGGCAACACTGTTTCTTGCAGGGTGGCTCCCTTAGCAGGCTTGGCGGCGGAACATTTGCCATGGTGGGTTGTTTGCGCGGAGAAGACGAACGAAGAGAAGAGACTGATGGCGCCTTATATAATGTCTGTGCACAGAAGCAAAATGGAGATGTGCTTTTAGAAAGAGCGCGTCTCCGATTCCACAAGTCACCTTTAGCTTAATGCTTTTTTCCATTTTGCATCGGTTCACTATTGATGTCACACATCACTGAACTTAGAGCACATTCACTTGATATCTAAATCGTTCACTTGTCCAGAAAATAGTCAAATCCTTCCTTAATACCTGAGGAACACGATGAACACCACACATTCATTCGTTCACACACTTGAAGAACACACAAGATAATATTCGATCACATAGATGAACAAAGATTTCATTCATTACCATAATATATTACAAAACAGAAGCAACAAAAATAACAAAGAAAAATTAAATCCTACTCCTACTCCTTCTCCTCCTCCTCCTCCTCCTCCAGCGGTGACTCTAGCACCAGTGCAACAGGAGCCTGGGCCATCTGCGTCTGCTATGCTAGCTGCACCGGTGGTGCAACCATGAGAACGAGGTTACTCTCCATCGCATGCACCAGGTTTTTGTGGCCCTTGGGGCCAAGCACCTGGGCCATCGTCTCGAATAGAATGTCGAGACGATCGGCCACCCCCGTAAGGGCAAAGAGGTAGTGGCCAATGGCACCCATTCCAGTAAATTGGGGAAGGGTACCCAGACCAAGGAACTCATGGCGTGAGACGTATTGGTGTACGTCTCTTGCACCATAAGGAGGCGCTGCTCGGTGTTGAACCTCTCAGGGGAGCTGCACCACAGTTTCTTGCATGGTGGCTCCCTTGGAGGGCTTGGCGGCGAAAGGTCGGCGATGGTGGTGGTGGGTCGTTGGTGCGGAGAAGATGAAGAAAAGAAGAAACAGATTCAAAGTGAGCGACGCGCTTGTGGAGAACTCACGGGTGATGGCGCGTCTTAAATAAGGTCTGCATGCAGTCAACGATGGATCGATTGGTTTCTCGTGTATTGATGGAACGATGTGATGCATCGATACCGCCTTAGGGAATTGAAATGTCACACACAACGAACGTCGCACGCATCTCTGCACCACGCCGCTGAAATTAAGTTCTCCGCAGTCCTCGTGTTGTGTGTCTCTCTTTCGACAATGGAAGATGTGCTTTAACGTAACGTGCGTCTGCCTTTGTTCTCTCACGTCTCGCATTTATATCCCCCGTGTCTTTGCCTCTGATGCTTGTTTACTAATCGAACAACAGTCCTTTACTAATCGACCAACTTACCAACTCCAGTGCGACCGCCACCTCTGTTCGCCATCGTCGTTGTCATCATCGTCGCCGTCCTCGTCATCATCGTCGTCGCTGTACTCGTCATCATCGTCACTGTTCATGGCTAGGTTAGGTATCGGCTTAGCGCGTAGCCGACTAAAGGAGGAGCACTTGGCGTGGCGCAAGAACCATCCCCATGTATGTACATATGGCACACCAGTTACATGGTTCTATATATGTAGATGTGCAATGGACTGATGAACTTAACTGTAGTTTTATTTTCTGTCCTGTTTGTTTTGGTATTTTCAATTTCTATGCGTAGGGTTTCTATGTGAAGCCTGAATCGGGAGATTTATTGAAGTGGCAGTGCATCGTCCCCATTAAAGAACGGGTAAGTCATGAAGAACAAGCACAATATGAGTTTAACCATCATCCTCCTATTAATGAATTTCCTTTGTAGACTGACTGAGAAGGTAGTTACTACCCCCTGACAACCTCCTTCTCAGAGGACTATCCATTCACTACAAGGATTCCGGTTTATCACAATGATTGTGTTCTGTGATGATAGATCTTAACGCCACGAACTGGTTAATCGAGGCAACAGATCCTAATGCAACGATTTTGTTCCGTGGTGATAGATCCTAACGCCACAAACTGGTGAATCGTGGAAAAAGTTTCTAATGCAACGATTGTGTTCCGTTGTGATAGATCCTAACGCCATAAACTGGTGAATCATGGCAAAAGTTCCTAATACAACGATTGTGTTCCGTGGCGATAGATCCTAATGCCATGAACTGGTGAATCGTGGCGAAAGTTCCTAATGCAATGATTATGTTTCGTGGCGATAGATCCTAACGCCACGAACTGGTAATTCGTGGCAAAAGTTCCTAATGCAACGATTGTGTTCCGTGGCGATAGATCCTAACGCCATGAACTGGTGAATTGTGGCAAAAGTTCCTAATGCAACGATTGTGTTCTATGGTGATAGACCCTAACGCCACAAATTGGTGAATCGTGGCAAAAGTTCTTAATGCAACGATTGTGTTTCGTGGCCATAGATCCTAACACCACGAGCTAGTAATTCGTGGCAAAAGTTCCTAATGCAACGATTCTGTTTCGTGGCGATAGATCCTAACGCCATGAACTGGTGATTTGTGGCAAAAGTTCCTAATGCAATTATTCTGTTTTGGGGCGATTGGTCCTAACGCCACGAACCGGTAATTCGTGGCATCAGATCCTAATGCAACAATTGTGTGTTGTGGCGATAGATCCAAATGCCACGAACTAGTGAATCGTGGCAACAGATTCTAATGCAACGATCGTGTTCCGTGGTGATAGATCCTAACGCCACGAATTAGTAATTCGTGGCATTAGATCCTAATGCAACGATCGTGTGTCATGGCGATATATCCTAATGCCATGAACTAGTGAATTGTGGCAACATATTCTAATGCAATGATCGTGTTCCGTGGCGATAGATGCTAACGCCACAAACTAGTAAATCGTGGCAACAAATCATAATGCAATGATCGTGTTCTGTGGCAATAGATGCTAATGCCACGAACTAGTGAATCATGGCAACAGATTCATGGCGATAGATCCTAATGCCATGAACTAGTGAATTGTGGCAATAGATCCTAATGCAATGATCGTATTTTGTGGTGATAGATGCTAATGCTACGAATAAGAGAATCGTGGTAATAGATTTGTGGCGATAGATCCTAATTCCACAAACTAGTGAATCGTGACAACAAATCCTAATGCAACGATGTATTTTGTGGGATAGATGCTAATGCCATGAACTAGTGAATCGTGGCAAAAGACCAAGCTTATTGCAACGATTTAGTATTCGTTGTGGTACAATCGTTGCAACAGGGCGGAATCCTTATAGTGATAGGTGCTTCCATGATGTGCCTTTCTAAGTGGTTTCATCCACCCAAATGTCCATCACTCAGGAGCACTCTACATTGGGATTCTTGATCAAACGGCTGTAAGACAGACCTATTTTGCTCATGTAATTAGTAATTGTTGCTGAACTTATTTGAACTGCTTTCTTATGTTGCTTAAATTGATATTTTGTAGGGGTGGTGGACTGGTTTTACAATCAAAACTATACTACTTGAAGTTCAGCATTTGCTGCATCTGCCAAATGCGCCCGATGTTGAAATTGATTGCTATAATCTACTTATCAAGGTTATACACTTTGTGTTAGTGACCAACGTAGGTTATTCATTCATCATTCGACATTTGTTAATTTAAAGAATGTCAATATTTTTAGGATCCAGGGGAATATAAGAGACATGTTTGGGAGCACGCTCGACGGTACAGTTTAGATTGATGAATGGGAGCTTTAGGAATAAGTTTAGATTCGAAATTAGTTTAGGGGGCACGCAATGTATGAACTACAAAATTCACTGAGTTTCGAATTATCTCTGAATTGCACTGTCATTGCATTTGTTTATCCTTGAATTCCAATTAATCCATTAATTGCAATGTCACTGCGTTTGTTTATCCCTACAACAGACGCTCACGATGTCGTGCGAGTGGAAATTGGGTGAAGAGTGCATGAGAGACGCACTTTAGAAAGGCGCGTCTCAGATATCTGAGATCCGGAAAAGGGGAGACGCGCCTTACTCGGGCACATTTCCGATTCATGCTAAAGATTCGGCAAATGAGAGACGCACCTTACATTTGAGTAGCAAAATCCATAATAAATCAGTCCAACATTACACAAGTATTTGTCAACATTATACCACAATCCACAATAATTTGCATTGCATGTCTACAAGTATTTAGCAACATTATACCTTTGCCTTGAAACACAGGCGACACATAAGGAGTATTGGGCCACATGAAGATTTTATGTATAGTGCATAACAATTCGTGCTAAAGATAATAATATGAGACACGCTTTACAAGGGCATGCCTCCAATTTGTGCCAAAGATCTTTTGTCCCACCTTAGAAAGCTAAGCACATTGCAACGATTGTATAAGGCATTGCACATAGTTGCCAGTTGGACACGCCGGAATGTCCTTGATGTTGTTCTTGGCTTCAGCACACCGTGGCGCACCTAGGACACTCCAGCGTGTCCAGGGCCACAAAATAATATGAGATGCGCCATATATTGGCTAAGAAACATCTTACCTGGGCTCGTCTCCGATTTACGCTGAAGATCTTTTGTCCCACCTCGGAAAGCTGAGCGCAATGCAACAATCATAAAAGGTATTGCGCACAATTGCCAGTGGTACATCCCCGCATGCGAAAGATGTTCCCGGCTTTAGCACGCCGTGGCTCATCTTTTGCATGCATGAAAATGCCCTGATGCGAAAGATGATAATGCGAGATGTGCTTTATATATGTGCGTCTCCGAGTTTTATTTTAAACTCTCGTGTGCTCTATGGCGAAATTTTTCTAGCGCTCTCTCGACCAAAGGACACTAAATAAGAGACGGGTGTTGTACAGGTACGTGTCCAAGTTTTGCTATTTTTATCCATCGCGCTCTCTCCCAACATTTGGCAAAAATTTATACCTCTCACGCGTGCCCTCGACCTAGAAATTGCAGCTCCTAAGCACACTGCCGTCGTCCCATCGTCATCGACGTCGCGCTGCCGCCGCCGACCCCGACCCCGCCGTTGACCTGGACCTTTGCATCATTAGAGAGTTGAGCACGGTGGAGCATGCCGGCTCGTCCCCTGTCCCCAGAGCACGTATCCGTCATTCCTCTTTCTCAACTCGCTCTTTGTCATTGTCGCGCTGCCGCTGTCGACCCCTACCCCGCCGTCAACCCCGACTTTTGTCATTAGAGAGTTGAGCACGCTGGAGCACACCGCCTTGTCCCCTGTCCCTAGAGCACGCTGCCGCCTCGACCCCAACCTCTGTAATCGATATGAGCACGCTGCCACCTTCACATAAGTGGAAATGTTGTCCTTGTCCCCGAAGCACGCCAGCCTGCTGTCATCAGAGAGTCGAGGAACCGCCACTCTGGCGCCTCCGCCAGCTTATCCCGGAGCACGTCGCCGCTTCGCCCCCTATCCCCGAAGCACAATGCCACCTCAACCCTACCCTCAGAGCATGCATTCTAGTGACTTTATTGAATTTGAGGATCTCCAATGAAGGCTCATCGTTAATGAAGTCATTGATCCAAAGGGAGAATTTTCATTACGGTATACATTCATCTTCCTTGTTTATGTCCAATGCAGAAGTAATGTATTTGTTTTGACTATGAATGTATATAATGAATTCTGATTTGCAAACCCTTGAAACTGCAGGAACTATGGTTAACACTGGCATTTGCCATTCCATTGAGTTTGATTTCTACCTCTGCAGCCATACTCGAATCAAGGTACCTATGCGATAATTGGTATTTTTCTAATAAGTTTTTGATATCAGGCTATAAATGCATCAGTGGAATGTAAATTATTTGTTTTTTAGGGGACAAGCACACCAGCTCACTACCATGTCATTTACCATGAGAACAATTTCTCTACTGATGATTTGCAGATGCTCACCAATAGCCTATGCTACAAGTAAGCTCGGTTCCCCATTCACTAACAGATATTTTCTACCTTATGTGATTGGTTAAGCAAATGTGACCGCAATTTCATAATGTTTATATGATTTCAGTGATTTTATTGAATTTTGGGATGTCTCAGTTAGCGCATTAGAGGCTATGAAGGCTCATCGTTAATGAAGTCATTGATCGGGAGAATTTTCATTACGGTATACAGGATTAGATGATGACAGTTATGATGTGTGTAATTAGTTACATTGTAATAAGGATGAACAGTCTTTGTTGTGTAATTAGTATACTTGATAACCACGATTGACACTTTGTAATATTTGATTGGTCAATATAATTTAATGTGTTATCTTCTTGGTTATATATATGTTCATGAATAGTATGAACAGTATGTTAATATATAAACAATATGTTGCTGACACTGGTAGTACGGCTGTCAAATCATGGCTAGCTCCAGGATGCAGCCGACAATCAGGATAATCAGGGGTGGGGGCACCTAATAGGAGACATTGCCTGTAAATAATCTGCGACGAGTTGTAGCACAGAACGTCTCGGATAACCTACATAAAGTAGACAAGCTTCCATAAAGCCCTTCTCAGATCGGTAAACAAATCTGCGATGTGCTACAATATAGAACGTCTCAGATCAGTCAATATATCTGCAACATACTTTGTTAGGTCTTGTCACACATGTATGTTGATGGGCGACGCGTGCCACCTGCATCTCAAATGAAACCGTAAAGACCGTCTATTATGACACAAAGAAAGGAGACACACTTCTTTTAAGCATGTCTTGCACTTAGGATAAGCTGTGATGCACCATAAGCACGTCTCTGATGACAACATAATGCAAGACACGATGACAGAGACACACAGTTCGTTCGTCTCCCTTCTTCGTTAGGGCACATCTTGGATGAGCCTTTCTTACGTAGTGCTTCCAACTCCTCATCATGACAACGGTTCGCCTGGTGTAACTTTTTAAGCAAAGTGGACCCGGGCCCCCTTGTCATTGACGAGGTCATCTGCGATTTGGGTTCGGAGGTAGTTTCCATCCAAATGTTGTGGAGGCTTACTAAAGAAGGAAGTTCGTAGAGGGAGAGAACTCTTTACGCCTTCATCTGACATTGCACTTAGAGCTGTCCACCCTTGCAACTTTTGTTCCTCCGCTGCTCCACTTTGCGGCGATGGAGTTGCGACTTCCTCGGAGTCAGATCAAGAAAAATGAAGACTTGTTGAAGGTCTGCACCTACATGGGTGGTCGAGCGACTCCTTCAACAACTGGATCTGCATCAGCAAGTTCCCCTTCAAGAAGGAGAACCCCGGCGAGATCGTCTACATCGTGTCGTATGTCATGGTGGGGCTCATCCCATCATTCTAAAGCTTCTTACTGATGCTGCTAGACTTCTACGGTCTGCAACTTTATCACCTCGACCCCCACTCCTTCTTGATAGTGGCGACCTTCGTCCACTTTTGTGAGATGTGGATGGGTGTGCCGCCTTGCATCGAGCTCTTCTGGACTTTCTTCACGGTCCACGCAACTAGGAAGAGCAACGAGTACCTTGGCTTCTATTACATTGTGAAGCACAAGAACTTGCCGCTCAAGTACCTGAATACCTTCCCTTCTGAGAAGTGGGACAGCTGGAAGAAAGACTGGGTGTCCATCACGGTGGATTGCCATGATATGCTGGAGCTGCCTGATAGCCTTCCGGTCGTCGACATTGATGTTTGGGAGGTAGCTCTGACGCTGTTAGAGGAGTACAACCCGATCTTGACAAGGACCTGGGAGGTCATCGAAGGAGGAGTGACTCCTCTGATGGTCATCACCAACTTCCTGACTAACCAGTGGGCTCCGCTGAAGATGAGGGAGTGGCCCGCCTGAGCGTTCGGTGGAGAGCACGATCACAACTGGATCGAGATGTGCTTCAGATCCAATCTGAATGAAGGGGCTTTGAAGCTCCATCTCCAGAAGTTGCAGCACAGAGTCATTCATCCTGATGATCTAACCCCTTCGACAGATTTTCTGCCTCTAAACATGGTGCTAGAGGTAAGGAGGGGGCTGCGGAAGAAGATGCCGGCTCTTGATAATCTGGGCCTCGTGGACAAGCGTCGGAGCACTCCTCCGGCCAGTATTGTCATCCTCGAGGCTCCGTGCTCCCATGAAAGCTCCCGACCTACGTCAATCAGTGGTAAAGGCAAAGGTCTCGTAGCTTCCCCTCCAAAGAAATCTACCTCCGGCCGAGGCAAGGAGAAGACTCCCGTCGAAGTTCCGAGTCGCAAGCGGAAGCTGACGAGGAGTGATGGGAACAGAGTGAGGGAAGCTCTGACTGAAGTGAACCCTCCACCTCAGCTTAGGTCTGTGGTGATCGCGCCTCCAGCTCCAGCTGGTTCTTCGGCTCCAGTGCCCGCAGAGGGCACTGGCTCCGGCAAGTCGACTCCCGCCCCGATGCATGCTGGTGGCTCTAGGTCCTGGGTGCAACCTCTGATGACGAAGGTCCCAGAGGTGGCAGTTCCTGTTGCCTCCTCAACTCCAGGTTAGGGCCCCAGAGCATCCGCCACACCGGCGATGGCAGGCTCTAGCTCCCAACGCCTGAGGAAAAAGATTTGCGCCAATTGGAGCGGCAATACTCCAAGGTGAGAATCGACTCTTTAACTTTCATTTTGATTTTGTTCCTTTCTTTGTCTTAAATTCCCTACTTTCTATTTCCATAATGTCGAGAACAAGCGTAGCAGCTCCGTTGGCTACTGCAGCTCCGGAGGCTGCATCGGTTGAAGCTCTTGCACCAGCTCCTGCCTCTCCCCCAGTGGAAGTGGGAGATGACATTACAGCTATAGCGCCAGTTGTCATGGAAACAAGTCCAGAGCCAACAACCAAAGCTCCCGATTTAGCGTCGTACCACGTGGAGGAAGATTTTGTTGAAGATCCGACAACTCCAAAGGTGGTGGTAGAAGCTCCAGCATCAGTACTATTGATGGCTCCTAAGATATACTAACAAATCATCCCCGGCAACGGTGCCAGAAATGCTTGTTGGTATTTCCTAACACCACAAATCATCTCCGGTAAAGAGATGAGATCCACAAGCGCACGGAAAATACCGTTGTACCATTTCACCCATGAGTATTCCCAAGGGTATCGTATTTATCCCAAAGGAAGGCAATGGAGTAAAGTAATACTACTCTTATGGTCAAGCTATGGGATACTAATCCATTATCCGGACAGTGGTAAGTTCATAATAGGGGTAGTGTGACACACACCTAGGCAATCTATTCTAAAGGGTAAAATGGGTCCTAGAGGGAGATTGGATTGAGAGTTAGAGAGTTGCTCCTACAATGCTTCTAATACATATACATAGCCTAAGGTAGATACTAATGGTCATGTCAATGATGAATTCCTATGCAATGCTATTCAACACATCGGGCACGGGCTTACCCCTAGCAATACTAGGGCGACTCCTGCCAAAAGACTGTGGCATAGCCGAACGTGGAGGATTACAAAGGACAGATAGGGCTGTCACCACCTACTGCCTACCTCTTCAGTCCGTGGGTCTACGAGACATCCAACGCTACTTAAATACCCTAGAACCATGCTAGCATACTAAGCAAATACCTTAGGAGCCATGGCACAGGCCATCCTAAGGCAATGAATAACCTAAACATCGTTGAACCAATGTTGAAGCATAGCATAAGTCATTCATATTAACATAATCATATCATAGCTACATAGACTATAGTGGAGGTCTATAGTGTTTATGACCATAAGATGTGATCATGAGAGTGAAATCATAAAGACTATACCTTCCACATACATGTACTCCACAATCAAACAAGAATCGCTTTGTCCAAGTATACGTACAAAAGAAGACTAAAGATAATATCTTTATTGAGCACAAATTCACAAATACAAGATGGAATACATAAGCCATACATTTCCCAATGTGGAATTGGGAAGAGAGACTCCTTCTACTCCTTTCCTGAATGTGGCCTAGAGGGGGGGGGGGGGCTGAATAGGCCTATTTGAATTTTGTCGGAACCTGCAACACTTAACAACCAGTTCAAGACCACAGATATCGGACTAGTCAGATAAAGTGCGGACTAGTCCGGTGTGTACCGACTAGTTTGATTAAGTTTGATCGATTAATTTGATTCTTCGATGTATGCAGCGGAAATATACAGTCAAATATAGTATTGCAAGATTATGTACTAGGTTATATCACAATTCAATCTTAAATTTGATACTTCAACATAAAGTGAGCAAGATTAATTGAAACCCTAGATTGATACAATGTAAAGAACGATGAACACAAAACAAGAACACAAGAGATTTATCCCGTGGTTCGGTTCCCACAGAGGCAACCTACATCCATGTTGAGGAGTCCACAAAAGGACCGGGTCTTCTCCAACCCTACCCTCATCGAATCGCCACGAAGGTCAATCCTCTTCCACTTATCACAAAGGGGTGAATAACCGAATTCAAAGGGGCCTTCTCATGCATTGAAGGCTCCCCTAGATTACAACACGAAATACCACCAAGAACACACTCAAAAGATTATAATGAAATCACAGGAGTTTGTTAGAGAATCAAACCAAGTGCTCAATGAGTGTTGAACGTGTCTCTCCAATGATCTAGAATGAATCCTCAAAGGATTGATCTTTGTTGCACTTAATTTCGTGGAGAGATGTGGTTTTTGAGGCTCTTTGGAGGTGTGACGGCGCTAGGGTTCGAGAGTTGCGTGAAGTATGGACGTGCACCTCTATTTATATGGGTTTCTAAAAGTGAACGTTAGGGTTTAGAAAGATCGGACTAGTCCGTGGTGGACACCGAACTAGTCTGGTGTGCTGTGTGTAGCAAACCCTAAGTGTCCCGAAATATTGGACTAGTCCGGCTAGGCGCGGACTTGTCCGATTTCACTTCTGGAAATCTTCGGACTAGTCCGATAGTCATTGGACTTGTCCAGACATGTGAAACCCTAGGTGAATTGGGTGACAAGTCCGCACTTGGAGGACTTGTCCGATTTAGGTCAGAGGGTTTTTCTGACTAGTCCGTGCTAATATCAGACTTATCCGATTTAGATCATAACGAATATCGGACTAGTCTGGTTGTGATTGGACTTGTCCGATTTTGTGTGACTTGTGAAGGGTTTGGAGGACTAGTCTGCACTGGGGAGGACTAGTCCGAATCTAGTCAGGGAGATATCGAACTAGACCGATTGATATCGGACTTGTCCGATTTTGTGCAGAGAGGATATCAGACTAGTCCGGTGACATTCGGACTAGTCCGGTCTTGTATAACTTTGTGCAATGTGTGTGTTTAATTGTGATTGAGCTCTTGGGGTGTGTTTCCATAACACACTCCATACACAATGATCTACTATTCTTTCTCCTTGAGCTCGTTTCCACTTTGCTCCTCATTCTTTCTTCTTTTTGGCACTTTGCTCATTTTGCTATTAAAGTCTGTGCTCATCTCAACAAATAGGTTAGGATCTCATTTGCTTGTCATAAATCATCCAAAACCCACAAGGGATTCCTAGATGCACTTTACCGAGTTTGGTGCAAAGACCAGGTCGGACGACCCCCTGGTTCGGCCGACCTAGTCATTGCACCGTTTCTCGTGTGCTTTCTCCAGGTGGCTGATAGGTGGATCTCATTGATGTATATGGGTGATCCATGGGATGCCACATGTCATCGTCTTATTGGGTGGGATGATATTTTATAGGATTGGTCCCTCTGCATTTCCTCATTTCCTGCATAAAATGTTGCATACACATATTTCTCCAAGTCCAAGTGGAATTGGGTTAGATAGAGAGGTGATGTGTGTAAGAAATGATCAATCCTTCACATAATTGCGTTAAATTGACAGATGAAATGGGTATATAACAGCCGTCAACAAACTCCCCCAAACTTATCCTTTGCTCGTCCCGAGCAAAGTAAAGATTTTAGGTTGATGATCAGGAGTTGCTACAATATCTTATTTCCAAAAGTATCTAATGCACAACAAGATACTCTACCTAGTATTGCAGAAATTGGCTATGATACCCTACCTTTCTAAAGTTATCATGGGGCTTATGCTTTTTCATATTCATGAGTAGTTGAACGGTAGAATAGCAAATGGAGCAAACATAGCCTAGAAATCAAGTTCCACTTAAATCCCGGAGAATTCAATTTAGATATTAAGTACCTCAATTTGATTCTCTCAGTCACTCCTTTGTAGATAGTGGAAATATTTCCTCACCAAAGCATTGTGCCTCTACTATTCCTACTCATTGAATATGGCTGGTATGTGGAGCTTGGTAAGGGAAGTAAGTAGGCATATTTGCATCACATGTATTGCTAAGTCAAAAGAGTAAGCCTTAGGAGAATTCAAATCAAAACTTTTTGATTCAAGACTAGTGCATGTGTGATGGAGTGGAAGTGGATGTAGATACTTGAGATAACTCCTTTTTAGAATATTCTCTGTTTCTTTTGTAGGGATGAAACATGGCTACTTTTTTCATGCTTATGATGTAAGCATTTTTTCCATTTTCTTTTTGTAGCCATGTCTTCTACTCCCTTTCTTTGCAGTGAATTTTGAAGAGAGTGCTAAACATGAATAACATGGAGTTTCTCTTTTTGTTGTGGTATGGTGGATAAGATGGACGTTTTGCTTACTTCTAGCATATAAGTATAGCATGTGGAAGTGAAGTCTTGAATTCAAAAAGAGTTGAATGATTTCTCACATAGGTCTATACTAGTTTGACTAGGCTCAATGTGAAAGCAAATAGCATATGCATAAGGTTTTGTCTATGTATGAACATCATATGCCTTTGGTAGGTATTTCCAATCAATTGAGAGAAACTTAAATCTTTTTAGAATTTCTCCGGAAATCTAAGTTTTACTTTCAAACTAGGACTAGCAGCCCTATTACTAATTCTAATCTTGCAACAACCTAGAATTAGATTAAGCTTTTGCTACCCACAACTTCCAAATTAAGGTAAAACTATTTCAAACCAATGAAAGCAATATTCGGAGAGTAGCAAGTCATAAACTAGAGACTTAGGAAAATAAAACAGAGCAATTATTCATCATTTCATCTATGTGAATTTTAAATCTTTCTTTCCGCACATTTTTATTTGATGAAAGCAAATCTAACCTATTTTTATATATATTTTTTAAATTCAAGGTGGATGATGGATGGATGGAAAATAAATATGCAATGGATGATTTGAAATAAAAATGTTGTGGGTGTGATACAAGTTACCTCAAGTGAGGGTCCTCCCCCAAGCTTATTCTTGATCAAGATCCGTTATAGGGGTTGAAACCCTAACAACAGAGGAGGCCATTAGTTGGCCTATCCTTGTTGCAGCATGGCTTTGACAATGGAGGGTTGAATAATGGTTGTTGTGTTGCCTCCCATTGACACCATGAGTGTGGTTGAATAGAGTGTTTCCGATGTTGATCGTCCGCACATCAAGGTCTCCATGTGTTGGGTGTGATTTGTCATTCCATGGCTAGGATAATGATAACCTTTAGATCCAAAGGAATGACGTGCACTCAACATACATTGAGTATGTTCGTCATTCTTTGGCTAAGGTGTATCATATCTTTTTGCCATAAGGGAGTGACATGTGCCCAACATGCATTGGGTATGTTCAGTTGTTCCTTGGGCAAGGTACAACATACCTAGAACCACAAAGGAATGACATGCACTCAACATAGGTTGAGTGTGATCTGTTGTTCCTTGGCTAAGGCATGACATACCTTCTAGCCACATAGGAACATCTTGCAGCCAATATAAATTGGGTGTGATCTTGTCATTCCTTGGTCATGGTACATCATAACTCTTAGCCATATAGGAATAACTTGTACCCAATGATGGTGGCAAATCCCTTGAGCTTGAATGAGTGCTTAAAATAGTTGATAGCATAATGCTCTCACCCATTCGTGCTAGCTCATTGGTTGCTCATGGAGGGTTCCCATTTCAAATCTCTAGCCTCGTATAGTTATGATTGACCTTTGGCCATAATTTTCGATAGATAACAGCCATCTTAATTTACTCCATGGCCAAGAGATGTTGAAATTGAATCCTCTAGGGATCCCAACAATCAGCTTCTTGAATGCCAGCATAGTAATATTACTCCTGCAAACTTCCTCTCTTGAATGGGGAGGGATGGTTAGCTCCCGAGGCTTGTATAAATGAACATTTGAGTTAGGTAACCAAACTTTCATTTGTACATACGGGGAAGAACAAAATCAAATATGCATTGGATCCAATGTCAAGTGTATCTATGATCAATGTGTTATTCATTGATAAGAGTGGAGCTTTATGGATAATTCATGTTGCATATTTTCTAAAGCTTCTACTCATAGCAATGCATGTGATAGAAATACACTATATGGATCCCTACACCTTTTAAAGTTTCTAACCATCTTAGATTTCAAGAGCAATTTTTTATCATTTAGACCATGACAAACAAGATTCTCAATTTTATCCTCATGAACCTCACTAGGAATTTGAAATTTAGTGACTCCTCCTAAAAATGCAATTCAATTTCAGAGCAAGGATATCACTTATTCCTAGGAGTTTGAAATCTAGTGACACCATCTATGCATGAAGCTCAATTAAAAATTGTGGCTGTCACTATGTCCAAGTTCCTATATGCCAATTCACCAATTAAGCCATGCCCAAAAGTTTTGTTTTCTAAACCTCGACAAAAATGAATAAGTTTACAAAACAATCCTTAGAGGATTCTAGGTACTTGTTTGAGATTTTTCCAAGTAAGGTGGGATTTCCTTTTGGAAATCCAAAAGTCAATACCCACGCTTACTCTTGTGAAGATGCTTGAGAATTGAATGATGAGGAAGTGTCAACCTTCCTCACAAATGCAAGCAAATACATTCAATTCTATGGCAAACCAAACAATGAAAAATTCTAAACTCATACCTCATTTGAAGAGCAGTTGGTGTCGAAGGTCTTTGTGTGAGACACTCACAACTTTGATTTTTGGCGTAGGATTGATGGTTGATGTCAAATGCCAAGTTGAGATTGGATTTTGCAATGGATTTGGTTCTGGCTCCTCCATTGGGTCATCATCTTGAACATTTCTCTTCCTCAAACTCAAAATGAGTTTGAAGGAGAGAAGTGTTCTCAAATCCTCCCAATGGTGACTTGAGCTTGATGAAACATTCCACTTTCTTGCCATACCACCTCTTCACAATTTTTACCTAGCTGCACTTTAACCAAGAACACACAAAACAACTCGAAAACGGGTTACGTTAGCCAAAAGCAAATTGAAATCAATTTTCAAATTGTCTTGCCCAACTTGAAATAACTTGTAAATGCAATGAGGGTCAAAGCAAATATTTTTGGTTTGAACTAGGAAGATAAATTCAAGTGGTCATGCACGTAGTTCATATCCAGTTAAATTTCTCTCCTAATTCAATTTTTTAGTTTTATGATGGTTGGAAATTTTACCTTCCAACTTGCATGTGTGGAATTTCAAACATGCAAATGCAAGGGTTGATGCAATTTGGAAAACAAATATGAGATAACTACCAATTAACCTATTGGCAAGGACTCACCGAATTTTTGATGTCCGATGAGTAGGACTTACCTCCGTTCTATTCAGTGCGATGATTTGTTGTCCAATCCCAAAGTTGAGGCAAACCAAGAAGAACTTCTTGGAGCCTTCCCCAAGCTTGGGTATGGATGACTTTGGCTCCTACTAAATGCTGAAATTCTCCCGCAAAAGGGAATGGTGTTGCCTAGCGGACATTTGTTGAGGTACGCCTTGAATCATCTTGCAGTTTAGCACTTGCGTCCTCGTTGGCCATCCCATACAATGGGTTGGCCAACACTACCCTGTTTTCACACAAAGGAGAAAACAAACAAGGGTAATCCTGTCTAATAACTAATAGTACCTATAGCTTAATCACAAGTGATAGCTATCCTTCACTTCCTTTTCCTTCCCCGGCAAAGGCGCCAAAAATGCTTGTTGATGGCTCCTAAGATATACTAACAAATCATCCCCGACAACGGTGCCAGAAATGCTTGTTGGTATTTCTTAACACCACAGATCATCTCCGGTAAAGAGATGAGATCCGCAAGCGCAAGAAAGATACCGTTGTAGCATTTCACCCATGAGTATTCCCAAGGGTATCGTATTTATCCCAAAGGAAGGCAATGGAGTAAAGTATATACTACTCTTATGGTCAAGCTATGGGATACTAATCCATTATCCGGACAATGGTAAGTTGATAATAGGGGTAGTGTGACACACACATAGGCAATATATTCTAAAGGGTAAAATGGGTCCTAGAGGGAGATTGGATTGAGAGTTAGAAAGTTGCTCCTACAATGCTTCTAATACATATACATAGCCTAAGGTAGATACTAATGGTCATGTCAATGATGAATTCCTAAGCAATGCTATTCAACACATCGGGCATGGGCTTACCCCTAGCAATACTAGGGCGACTCCCGCCAAGAGCCTGTGGCATAGCCGAACGTGGAGGATTACAAAGGACAGATAAGGCTGTCGCCACCTACTGCCTACCTCTTATATCTGTGGGTCTATGAGACATCCAACGCTACTTAAATACACTAGCACCATGCTAGCATACTAAGCAAATACCTTAGGAGTCATGTCACAAGCCATCCTAAGGCAATGACTAACCTAAACATCGTTTAACCAATGTTGAAGCATAGCATAAGTCATCATGTTAACATAATCATATCATAACTACATAGACTATAGTAAGGGTCTATAGTGTTTATGACCATAAGATGTGATCATGAGAGTGAAATCATAAAGACTATACCTTCCACATACATGGACTCCACAATCAAACAAGAAAGGCTTTGTCCAAGTATATGTATAAAAGAAGACTAAAGATAATATCTTTATTGAGCACAAAGTCACAAATACAAGAAGGAATACATAAGCCATACCTTTCCCAATGTTGAATTGGGAAGAGAGACTCCTTCTACTCCTTTCCCAATTTGGACATGGGACTAGAGGCTCTCCTCTCTACATCCTAACTCCTCTAAGTACTATGGAAGATAGTGTATACAATAGAATGATGCCCAAGTGGTGTGTGTTGAAGTCAGGGGTAGGGGTTCCTATTTATAGTAGTGTTGAGGTTGGTTCCCGCCACCAAAAGCGCGTGAATCAGTCACCATTGACTTCAAGGAGCCGAGAGGAGCCAACACGTGGAGGATGACCAAGTTTGGTGCAAAGACCAGGTCGGCTGACCCCCTGGTTCGGCTGACCTGGTCATTGCACTGTTTCTCATGTGCTTTCTCCAGGTGGCTGCCAGGTGGGTCTCATTGATGTATATGGGTGATACACGGTTGGATCTCCTCGGATCCTTCTGTTTTTGTGCCATTTGATCCATGGGATGCCACGTGTCGTCGCCTTATTTGCTAGGATGATATTCTATAGGATTGGTCCCTCTACATTTCCCCATTTCCTGCATAAAATGATGCATACACATATTTCTCCATGTCCAAGTGGAATTGGGTTAGATAGAGAGGTGATGTGTGCAAGAAATGATCAATCCTTCACATAATTGAGTTAAATTGACAGATGAAATTGCTATATAACAGCCGTCAATAGGTACTGGAAGAGAGTGAAGCTCCGGATGATGCTTCAGTGTCAGCTCTGGAAGCGGCAGCTCTGGAGGTGGTTATGTCTGAGCCGGCGCAACCGAATGATCCGGCTGCGGGTCCTTCATATTCTCAGCCAATGATTGAAGATCCAGTTGAGAGACCCTCTTCATCAGCCCCGGAGGTTGAAGCTCCTACATTGGAACCTTCTTTTGCCGCGGTGAATATCGATGATCTCCCAGAGGTCGGCCCCGGTGATGTGGAGTTGTTGGATAACATGCTTGCACTATGGGATCCAATTGTGATTTTGGAAGACCCACTACAGCCCGCTTAAGCACTTTAGGCAGTCCTGGAGCCGATTCCCGTGGCGTTGTCTATCGACAACGCTTTCTGAAGTCTCTGTTAGGTCCAGCTCACCTTCGACCACGAAAGCAAGACTCTTGAAGAGGAGCACAACACCATAAGGCATTTGCGCAACAGACTTCATTTTGAGATGAAGCTAACGCAGTCTAGCTGGCTGACCAGAAAGAGTTAGTGGCCAAGGAGAAGGGCCAGCTGGCGCAGTTGGACCGCGCGCTTAATGAGAGAGAGGCCATCATTTTGAGCATGCTAAGGAAGTGAATGAGGCAGCCGACGATCATTCGGAAAGCCTTAATGAGCTGAATGAGCATCTACTCAAGCGCTGGGAAGCCCTCGATCAAAAGGAGGATAAGCTCCTGGAGAAAGAGGAAAACCTCATGAAGAGGGAAGAGGAGCTCACCCAAAGGCTGTCTCTGGAGAGCAGAACTTGGCTGATCGCGCCAAACAATTTGATGTGTGGTGCAGTCAGGAGAAGGATAGGATATGGCAAGTGGGGGTAGACGTCTCCAAAAGAGAGACTGATATCTCCACCAGGGAGGATTAGGTGAAAGCAAAGGAGAAAGACTTGGCAGAGCGGAGGAACCGTATCCACCTCTAGAAGAAAGAGCACAGTGACCAAGAAAGGCGGATGGCTGAAAGTATTCAGCAGCATGCTATGGAAGTCGAGCGCTTCTCCTAAGAAGGTTCTACGAAACTTTCGACTGCCAGGAAGTCACTGGAGGAACTAAAGAGCTTGAGAGAAACTAAATCCTAGCAAGTCTGGGATTTCTTAGGGCACGCCAATGAAGCTTTGGTGCCGTTTTGTTTCAGCCCGGTATGTCCAGCTGATCTGGAGCTAGAGATGGAGAAGGCACTGGTGGCGTTGACCTCCACTGGCAAGAAGCTTGATGCCATGGGCAACGTAGTCGCCAACGAACTGGAGACTGAAGGAAGGACCCTGGCCAAGAATGTTACTGAATATGATTGGCATGTTTCAAAAGCCGGGACCCCCCAGATGTCTTTAACTCCGGTCTTCGAAGGACCCGTTGCCGATGAGGAACAAGCCGCCAAGGCTAGTGTTCAAGAAGCTGCCCATACAGTTGCCTTTTTCTTCAATAGGAACTTCAGTAGTTAGGACTTTTCCTTTTTTGCTTTGATCCTATAATCCTCATTTTGAATGAATGAAATCTAAAATCCTTCCAAATTCCATTTTTTGTGTCTTCAATGCATTGCCTTTTATATTGTTGGCCCCCTGGTAGATGTGTTTAATTAATTGAAGGCACCTACCATGAGGATTTTGACAATGTCCTGAAAACTCGATATCTCCGAATTCGTAGCCAGTATGTTAGCTTCGAGTTCCGATTCTTGCCTCCGACATCTCCAGGGACCCTTTGTTGCATCGACGGCGGGCCCCCTAGGAGTTGTCGGATCTTGTTAGATCGGACAACGCCCACTATCAACGCTTAGAACGTCGATGACAGGCCCCCTTGGGGTTGTCGAAGCTTGGTAGGTTCTACGATGCCCACTGTTAATGCATAGAACGTTGAGGGCAGGCCCCCTAGGGGTTGTCGGAGCTTGTTAGGTCTGTCGGCACCCAGTATCAATGCTTAGAACGTCAACGGCGAGCCCCCTGGGAGTTGTTGGAGCTTGGTAGGTCTGACCATGCCCACTATCAATGTGTAGAACATCAACAGAGGGCCACCTGGGTGTTGTCAGAGCTTGGTAGGTCTAACGGCGCCCACTATCAATGCGTAGAGCGTCCATGGCGGGCCCCCTGGGGGTTGTCAGAGCTTGGTAGGTCCGACGGTGCCCACTATCAACATGTAGAACATCGACGGTGGGCTCTCTAGGGGTTGTCAGAGCTAGTGCTCCGACAGCATCCACCATCACCAAGCGAATTGCCATCAAATATTAAATTTTCATGCGCATAAAAAACAAGAAAAACGGTAAAATTTGTCCTCTTATCTACAACTTATTTGCGGCTTATTGTCCTTCCTTGAATTTTAGATCCTAAAGAATTTAACATGACGACATAAGTGTATTAATTAAATCACTTTAGGTCTGAATTCAGTCCGGACCCGCCCTACTGGGACCTGCCAAGATATAGGTAGAGTGGCGTACTTAGGGTGCCTGACCAGTCTAAGTCAATAACACACTCCGGACTTGTCATTGGCTTTGGTTTTCAGACGAGTAGACCATGCTACAATGCTAAAACCCAAAATAGGATTACTAATACAACTTATATATCACATAAATACCTTGGACTAAATTTCAAGCGGATTGCACAAATTTATTATAGACAAGAAGGTAACAAATAATGCAAGAAGATGACAAGAAGAGTCTGTCCAATTGAAATGCAAGAAGAGTCTGTCCATATAAAATGTTTCTCATTAAGATCCGAATTACAATGGAAGACAAGGACACTCTCAAAGTACAATGACCAAGTTAAGTGTGCTATTCATCTTGATCTATCCCAAGGAGGGTAAAGACACACCTAAAGTACGAGACCAAATTAAGTGCGCTAAGACCCTTCTGCACTCTGTCCATGGACTACTAGAGATACAATTTATACAACAACCTCACTTCCGTGCAACTAAGCATAAAACTTACAGAGATGTTCGATATTCCATGGATTGGGAAGCAGAGTCCTATCCTCTGTTGCCAAGCGAACGCATCCGGGACGGGAAACTTTGATAACTCGGAAGGGACCTTCCCAGCCTAGGGAATGTTTGTTCATCCCTTCTCGATTCAGTATTCTCTGCAGCACCAGATCGCCTTCTTCTAATTGCCTGTTGCGCACGAACTTTTGTTGATAGCACCGGAGCGCCTGGCGGTATCGTGTGTTCTGAACGGCCGCTTGGCACATTGCCTTGTCTACGAGGTCCAGATCTTCATGCCGGGGCTTCTCCTGCGTGGCTTCGTTGAAGGTCCGGACTCGGAGAGAACCCATGGTGATCTCTAGAGGAAGGACTACTTTAGCTTCGTACACCAAAAAGAACATTGTCTCTCCAGTTGCCCGGCTAGGTGTTGTCCTACTTGCCCACAATGCAGACGGAAGCTCCTATATCCAGTTGGCACCATGTTTTTCTCATGCGCTCATATGTGCACGTCTTGAGTCCCTTGGGTATTTCTGCATTAGCTCTCTCGGCTTGGCCATTGCTTGTCGGGCGAGCTACTGATGCGTAGCTGACTTGTATGCTGAGATCTTCGTAGTACTCTTGGAATGCTGCACTTGTGAATTTGGTTATGTCGTCATTAATGACTCTTTTCAGAACTCCGAATCTGTAGACTATGGACTTCAAGAACTTGATAGTAGATTTCTTGTTGATTGTCACAACTTGGGTAGCTTCCAGCCACTTGGTGAACTTGTCGATGGCGACGTACAGGAACCTGTAAACTGTGATGGCTTCTGGGAAAGGTCCCAAAATGTCCACCCCCCACACAGAGAAAGGCCATGTGGGAGGTATCTTTTGCAGTGATTGAGCCAATGTATGAATCCGCTTCGCGTAGAACTGGCATGCTTCACACTTCTTTACCAACTCAAATGCATCCTGGAGTGTTGTAGGCCAGCAAAAGCCATGTCGGAAGGCTTTACCGACCGACATGATTGAAGACGTGTGGTTCCCACACTCGGCTCCACGGATCTCCGCGAGAAGCTCGTGTCCTTCTTCCCGAGAAATGCACCGCATTAGAATGTTGTTGGCACCACGTCTGTAGAGATCCCCTTCTACCAACGTGTATCTTTCAGCCAATCTAGCAATTTGATCAGCGTAAGCACCGTATTCAGGAAGGATATTGTCCTTCAAGTAGCTCTGAATCTCCAAGATCCATGCATCTGAGCTAACTTGAGCCTCTGCACCTTGTGCATTGGGTTGCTCAGAGCTTCCTGCAGCGTCTACGATCCTTGCTGGGTGCCATGGTAATAGGGCCACCGGGACCACCAACTTTGAGGTGCTAGTCTCGCCCCCATCACTCATTTTGGTAGGCTTGAGCAGCAGGTCCTGACAATTATGACAAAAACTCCGTCTGGAGGTTGAGCTCTTGTTGAAGCCTTCGTCGAGAGATCGTCAGCTTCGTCGAGAGAGTCCACTATTTGATCTATTCCAGGAAGTGGAAATGGGCCTTTTGGGCATGACTTATTCAAGATGGTGTAGTCGATGCACATCCGAAGCTTCACGCCGACCTTTGGTATGACGAATGGGTTCGCCAGCCACCGAGGATTGTGAACCTACCGTATGAGACCAGCGTCGAGCAGCTTCTTAATTTCTTGTATGATGAAGTTCTGCCGCTCGACGGATTGCTTCTGGGGCTTTTGATGTATTGGTCGTGCATCGGGGTATATCTTTAGGCTATGCTCGATTACCTTTCTAGGGATCCCAGGCATCTGTGACGCCTGCCATGCAAACACGTCGACATTCGCCCGACTTAAAGTGACGAGCGTGAGTTCCTATTTGTCGTCCAAACCTCCTGATATACGATTTGTCTCGGCAGCATCAGAACCAATTTGGATGACTTTTACGGGAACGTCGGTGTCATCGCTTGGTTGCACACGAGGTGCAAAAGTTGAGCCATGTTGACGTGAGATCGAGGGTTGTTGAGCTGGTTGCTCCTTGCCACATTTTTCTTCCTGCGCTATTGTGAGCGCATGAAGTTCTTCTAGCAAAAGGACTCCATCAGTGTGATCCCCATGGATCCGAAGGACACCTGAAGGAGTCGGCATCTTCAACACCAGATAACTGTAATGAGCTACGACCATGAACCTATACAGGGCTGGCCTTTCTAGGATAGCATTGAAGGGAAGGATAATGTGTGCCACATCAAAAACTAGCATCTCGGACCTATAATTGTCCCTAGTCCCAAAGGTCACCAGGAGTGTAATGATCCGAGAGGAGTGATAGCTCCCGGACCTACTCCGAAGAAAGGACGTGAGGGCCTAAGGTTCGATAGGCTGAGTTGGAGCTTCGTGAAAGCCACAAAGCTGAGGATGTTGAGCGTCACGCCTCCGTCAACCAGGACATGATAGAGCTGGATGTTGTTGATGGTAGGAGATACCATCAAAGGCAACTGACCAGCTCTGGTCATGTTCTTTGCATAATCCGAAGCATCGAAGGTGATGGAAGTATCCATCCACTTCCAATGAGGTGCTGCCTTGGCGGTGGGAGCTGCAGCAGCAATCTCCTGATGCATAGTCTTGAGAATACACCGGGAGGTGATGTCCCAGGACCCTCGATATATCATATGGAGAGTCTTCCGATGTTCATTGTCAGAGGTGTCGGATTCATCGTCCAGCGTGTTGTAGACAACCTTTAGGGACTTCTTGGCATCTTGGAAGCCAAGCTCATGCTCTGAAGGATCTTCTCCGACTTTCTGTTTCCCCTCCCGTTGGCGGTATGGGCCTTCTTCTTGGCGCTTATTGCTGCGTTCAATAAGCCGCAGGACCTCACGACAGCCTTTCAGTTTATGGGTGTTCGATTTATGGATTGAACACCACATCTTCTCACCGTCACTATCCTCAATCGATGGTGGAGGTCGTTTTTCAGATCGTGGCCCCCGGTCACCAGGAGCTGCAGCTGCATCAGCAGCAGTAGATGTGTCGTCCGATGACTTCTTCTTGCCGTTGGAATTCTTTTTCTTCTTCCCAATGCCGGAGTCAACAGCTCTAGCTTTGGAGGAGGATTTACCAGCCTCCGCGGTTGGTTTGGAGTGCATATCACGACTTGTCGGATAGGCTGAAGAGCTCTGTGACGCTGCTAACATCTTTGGTTGCCAGCTTCTCCAGCATATTCTTGTCTCTAACTCCCTGTTGGAATGCAACAACGATCGAGGCGTTGGAGATAGAAGGAATAGTGTTTCGTACCTGAGGAAACCGCTGGATGAATGATCGTAGCGATTCTCCCGCCTTTTGTTGTACGACAAATAAGTCCAGCTCTGTGCCAGGTCAGGTGTAGGAGCTCCCGAAGTTAACAATGAACTGGTGACAAAGTTCCCCCCAACTATAGATGGAGTCAGGAGGGAGACTCATGAAATAGGACCTTGTTGTCACAGTTAGAGCCACAGGGAAGTAGTTATCCATCACAGCCTCATTACCTCCAGCCGCAAGGATGGCGGTGGAGTAGATCTGAAGAAATTCGATGGGTTGACTGTCCCATCGTACTTCTCCGGCAGATGAGGCCAGAACTTAGGTGGCCAGCTGGCCATGCGATGATGCATGGCAAGAGCCGAACAGCTGCCCCCACTCCACAAGGAGAAGGGTTTTCCCGAGCCTTCCGCCTCTCGTGGGTGTGCTCCATAATAACGGTACCATCTTGCCTCATGTATCGGTGGTCGATCTCCGACCATAGATCCTGCGTCAGGAGCCTCGATGTCGTATGAGTGCGGCGTGCCCCGGAGGGCAGTGATGTCGCTTGCTGGGAGGGTGCACATCTCTTGTGCTCTGGTGCCTGAGGACCAAGTCTACCAGACAATGTCCTATTGATTGAAGGTGCCTGCCAGCAGGGGGCAGACCTTGGTTGCTGATGGCATCGGTTGCGGCTGCAACAAAATGCTTCACATCAGCGTGCCACTGTTCCATTGCACCCTGAGGAGCTCCTGGTGCCAGTGGATGCTGAAGAAGAGTTCGCGTTGTGTTCAACATGTTCTTAAGATTGTTCATCGATGTAGTGACCGACGGAAATACACCATGACGCTGAGCTGGTGGTGGAACAACACCCGCCGGGACAACAACATTGGCTGGCTGCTGCGCGTTGGATGGATTTCCTCCAGTAGGCTGCTCAGCCAAAATGTTGGAGGATGTTGCGACAGAGTTCACCATCTTGATATCTTAGCGCCCTCCTACCTGGCACGCCAAAGGTCGAAGTGTGTAAACGACACTTCCCCTTGTACTACTAAAGCGTAGTCTGCGGAGGTTCATATTCGGATGGGGCGCGTAAGATCAAGAACAAGATGATGAAACAAATGTTTTTACGTGGTTCGGGCCGCCTGAGCGTAATATCCTACTCCACAGGGTGGTTGTTGATTCAGTATGTGTGTCTGTGGCGAGTGTCAGTGGTTGCTTGTATGCTTGTGAGTTTAGTTGTCCTCTACCGTGCGACGCAACCCTTTTATATGCTAAGGACTGGCCGTTACAGTATATGCCTGGCCCAACAGGTGGCCCTAGCTGTAATAATCCACCTATACAAGATCTACATGCATAATTGTTATTAACAGTGTGATAACATGCCTTAATGGCATCATTACCTATCTTGATGGTCCTCTAATCGTGTGTGATTAATGCTGATTTAATGACACATTAATTAGGTCTTGTAACGACTGTGTAATAGCCTCTTGAATGTCCGTGCCGTTGGAGATCCTTTAGTCGTTGCAGGCATAGGTCCGGAGGTGCAACACGTGGTAGCTCTGGAGTTTCCCTCTGTGGAGAGGCAGGTCCGGAGCCTCTTGACATGTGGCGGCACCAGAGCTTCCCTCTACTGGGGGTTAGGTCCGGGGTTGCTGAAAACATGGCGGACCGGAGCTTCCCTTTGAAGGGAGGTAGGTCTTGTCCCGCAGGACATGTGGTAGCACCGAATCTACCCAAACGAGGGATGCGGACTCAATGTTGTCAGGCATGTGTTGCCTTCAGAAGTCTTCAACTTGGACATAAGAACTCATTTGTTTTAAGTGCGGTAACAGGGGGTACCCGGTATCCAGGGTACCGACAGTATATATTATAATATGCTCACAACAATTGAAAATTTTCTTTTGATCCTTGCCGAATGAATTGTCAAAGGGTGAGAAATATGTCACACATTGCACATTCACAAGTGTTTTACATGTTCTTCTCAAGGAGAGAATTTGTTTTTGAAATTACTTTCTTGTTTGGTTTTTTACTTTCAAAAAGGGGGAAAAAATTATTTACAAAACTTTTCATGTGAATAAGCTAATGTTGGGATTCTAAGTGGTGTTGCAATGCATTCATCAAGGGCCAGATTGTGAGACCTATGTGTGCTAAATACATTGGCAATTTAAATAAAAGCGAGAGTTCACAAGCAAAGTTTTGAGTATTGCTGAAAAGCTCACCTCTGATAGTCCGAACTTGCAGGAATTTGTTTTGCACTGTCTGAACTTCATCGCACGTGAGTTGCACATGTTTTCTTGATTCGGATTGTCCGAACTTTTCTCATGTGACTTGCACATGTTCAGCACTAAAGATTGTCCGAACTTTCTCACACGTGAGATGCACGTGAGTCAACACAAGTCGATCTTTACAAACGTGTTTTCAGAAGTAATGTTACCCTCGATGGTTTGGGACTGTCCGAACTTTCTCAATGCATATCGGGAGTGACAGTTACTGCGCAGAGTTTTCATATTGAGTTCAGTTGCTCTGTTTTTCTCTGCTCCACTTTGTTTTTACTCACAATGTTTTGAACTTCCTTTTGGCTTATGGTAAGGTTTGCTTAGTATTCCATTTACTATGTTTTTGATGTGTTGTGGCTGATTATGTTTGTTAAACATTGCTATGGTTTCCAACATGCTTATGTGACGTGCTCACATAAGGTGTTGTGTTTTTCAGACAAATGAGAGTCAAGTCGAGGACTTGGGTTCGCAAAGGTTGATTGTTTGTTCATGTGCATGTGTTGCTTGAGGTCAAGACATGGTTGGTGACAGGATCCACCGAACTAGTCTTAGGGAGAAGATGAGGTTCAATAACCAAGTTCGGGAGGAATTGTGTTTGAGTTGATCGGGAGATCGCGCAACATGTTTGGGTCAAGAACAATGAATATGAAGGTATCATGGACATCATTGGAAGGTGTTTGCACTAGTGCAAGGAGTGCTTGGATGTGGCAACACGGTTCCAAGGTGTGATAAGAAGATATGGACATGAAGGCATGGCCGGAAAAGGTCCAATCGGCTGGATTATGCCTCAGGTTGCGGCTGAGGTGGTTATGGTTTGTTTATGGAAAGTTTCAAGTTTGTTTTGATTAGATTTCATATGGTTCATGAAGTTGAGTTGTTTTAGGAATGTTTAGGATAATCCTAAGGTGTTTGGAAGTCTTAAGATTGCTTCTATCTGCGTACGGAAGAGTTTTTAGCAGTTATGAAAAGTTTCGGTTGAAACTGAGTAGGATTAGAGTCCTAGTTAGGATTGAGTTGGCCTGAGGGCTGGTTATCTAAGCAAAGAAGGCCAGAGCTCATGATACAATGACTTTGGGTTGTTCCTCTTGTGTTCTATTAAATAAAGATAGTAGTTTTAGGGGAGCTTTTGTGTCTTGTTCGTCCGAGTTGTTTCAGACAATTTTTTCTCGTCGAGTTTCTGGACAAACCGACATTGCTTTGGTATTTCGATCATAACTCGTGTTTTACAGATCCAATTGAAGTGATTATTGCTGGGTTGTCTTCACGACTTGATTTTCTATCATCTGTGAAAACTTTACAATCATTGGATTTGTAGTTTTTGATATACATGAGTTTCTTTACAGCATTGTTGATCTGATTTTAAATCGGGTATAACAGATTGACCTTTGTCTAGTCTTTTGATCATATTTCAAGTTCTACTTAGTGTTTTCACGTGATTCTTGTTGTATTAGTTCCGTGACTTGATTCTATACAGTCTACACTTTTTCGTCACAATTGGACACGTTGAAAACAGATTACACACATGGTTTTCTAATAGATTAACTTTCTGTCGAGGGTTTTTTATAGCTTATGCTCAAAAGTGTTTAATCTACTATTCATCTCCCTCTAGTCGCTTTCACGTGCTCTTCGATCCGACATTCTAAATATGTGGTCAAAACAAAATTGTCTCTAAGTAATAACAAGCGCTTGCAATGATATGTAAGAAAAGTTTCTTATAAGAAAGTATATATCGCAAGTGTTTGCTGCCTGCGATTCAATTTTATTCGAAGATTTTTCCATTTGATGCGTATCGTTGCTTCCGCTGCATTTGGACTGCCAATATTACCCTTTCCTGATCTAGGAATGTCTTAAAACACGCCGCTGTTGCACAACATGACTTGTCTTCTGCTACATGAAACTAAGGCCTTCCATGGGCCTTGTCAGCTTGGGCCTCAGCAAACTCAATTGCTGCACTCCAAAAATCCATCCCCTGGTGAAGTAAGGGAATTCCAAACACTTAAAATCTTGACTGATGCATTGCCACAAGGATTCAAGGAACCAAGAAGGGCTGGCTTGCACTCCGCTTCTCTTCTTCTCCAACTGGACACCATCTACAGGGCCATTCATCAAAGGTTCGATAGCACTGCAACAGAAAGGTCACAGCAGAAAATTCAGAAAGAACATTTCACGGCACGAAACAAGAACCTTGTCCCCTTGTGGACAAGAAACTACCACTCACCTGCGCGTACCTGTACTCCTGGATGGCGCTGCAGAGGAGCGCCGCAAAGGCCGGCTCGCCCGGCAGCTCAGCGCGCACAGCAAAGCACTCGATGGGCCCGCCCTCCTCGCTCACGCACACCGGACGTGGCCCACTGGCACCGGCTTCTTCTTCAGCTGCAATTGGAGACATGCCATCATCAGGAGAAGAAGGGGGGCTGCGGAAGAGCCGCTTGACCAGCCGCTTCGTGTATGTGGACAGGACTACTGGGGTGGGCGTGCACGGGAGAAAGCAGAGGAGCATGGTGGCTGATGTCAGAGCTAGAAGGAGAGGCCTCGTGAAGCGTTTCGTTCAGTAGAACACCTTTCTGACTGTTTCAACCTTGCAGTAAAGATTGAAACGATTCCATCTGATTCGGTGTTGAAGCACTTCATAATTTTTGCTGTTTGGAACAGTTCCATCAATTTTTGGGCAGAAACGGAATGATACATCATATTTATACACAGAACAGAGGAAATAACGGTTTACAATCCATGTTTATTGATCACATCATTCATGCTACCTTTAGCCTTTGATACTATGGTGGATGTAGCAAAGGGAGGTGGCAACACAGTTGTA
Source organism: Tuctoria greenei (assembly GCA_036927565.1). NCBI lineage: Eukaryota > Viridiplantae > Streptophyta > Magnoliopsida > Poales > Poaceae > Tuctoria > Tuctoria greenei. Next base: position 25,226,605 of record JAYESD010000010.1, on the reverse strand, counting down.
TGGCAGCCAGAGCTGGGGAACAAGAGCGGGAGATGGATTGCCATGAGATTTACAGGCAGTAAAGTCGTCTGAATGTTGTTTAAGGAAAAAAATAATTTCATAAAGAACGCAAGAAGTAGAGCTTGAAACTCTGACCTCGTGGTTGATTTTTTTACCTTCTTTTCCAGCTTCCCTTATGGCAGGCTAAAGTGCGCGTGTGTGGACTCGTGATCCACACTTTCCAGGAATCACACTGGGTGGTGTCGTGCGATGCGTCACTGAATAGAACACATGTAAATGAACACGTATTACATAAATCATTTGCTGAAATTTACAACGATATTCAGTTCATAAATAGTTTACGTAAAAATAAACTACAACGAAAGATAAGATTGAGCTCTCGTACTCAAGTCTAATAAGCAAAAGAGAAGTTGTCCAGCCCACGAATGCTCCTCACTAGCCACAAGAATATCATACAACATCGGTATGGTTTCTTGTGAGTATGCCGCTCGGAGAGTTTCGGGTCTCCTCGAAGAACCATAATCATAAGCATAGAGGTTAACACCTGCAAAACAACTAATATAGCAACCGTGAGCATGAAGGCTCAGCAAGACTTAACCGTGTCACCTAAATCTGAAACTCTATATGAGGGTAAAGACATAAACATAGGATGGCAGATTTGCATTAGGGACTCGCCTAAATATGGGTCCTTATTTCCAGATTTATTAGCAGCAGCTTAAACTTTATGCAGAGCAACATCGTAACTCCACAATCAAACAAGAAATGCTTCATCACGATGCTGCATACCCAAGGTGAAAATAAATTTAGTGAGCACTATACTAATACATACAACATAGCAATACAATGATAATATAATATTCATAGCAGCAGTAATTAATTCTCATCTCAAGTGCAAGTAATTACTACATCACAACTCAGTGAACAAGTGGTACTCATATAACCGCGAGGGACGGTGATTTGAATCAAAGATACCCGGGATACACAGCATGTACGCCCGTACTGAAAGTCATGTAGGTGCACTCCACAGACGTCGTACACAACAACCTTTCCCATGTCCCGTCCAAGTTGAATCGATTCGATCATCTAGGACAGTATTCCCACACACGGTGCACCCTCCACTGTGAAGATGTCGTGAGCGAGTTTCTGTCTGTTGTACTGTAGCAGAAAGTCTAAGGCAATAAAAAAAATTCTCTGCAATGGCTTTTCTAAAGTACATCGGTTTCCTAGACCTCATATATCCAGTATGACTTTGGTACGCACTGAACCTTGACGAGTAGCTACTGCATGTATATGCACACATTTTTGTGTCTAGGAAGGGAACAAGTTGAGGTCTGTATCAGCAGGTCGACGGAGGAGCAGAGGCGGACGGATGGGAGCTTCAACCGATGGCCGGAAAATTGCCAAGTCCTTCGTTTGGGAGGCTCGTTTGGGAGGCTCTAATTGTGCAAGAAAATGATCAAGGAGCAGCGCCAGAGCATGAAGAGTAAGAAAGTGCAAAAAAAATTGATCAGTACCAACTGCCTCCACTTGATTTCAGCTGGGGGAAGTGAAGAACGCTGGTGAATGAGTTGCTGCGTGAAGAAACTTTTCCCTCTGGTGCTTTGACAAGGATAAGGAGAGGGTAGGAATCGATGAGGGTGTGTTCATGAAGCTTGGGAAGCCGGACTCACGTGGCAAGACAGAGAGACAGAGACGTGCTCTGCACTTCAGTGAGCAGAGAAACAGAGAGGAGACAGAGTACCCTATGACATGTGGGCCCCATTATACTCATCCCTCTCTCAGATTTTTGTTGCAAACCAACTCACAACAATGGGACAAAAATAAATATGGGTAATCCAAGGATAAACCCAGAATTCGAATTTGATCAAGTTGAATTTGAATTGGACTTGACTTTTAATTTGAATACCTTATAAAGACTTGATCCAGATAAAGGCAATTGATGTCCAAAATTAATCAAAATAGGCAGGGATGTTATTTGACTTATGGAGAACCTATTGTCGAACTCCAGTTTAGGAATTGACAACTTTGAATACGGAGTTTGAATCAAATTTGAATTCGAATGCTCTCATTTGAATTGGGTCAAATACAAGGCAAATGTGGTTCAAATGTCATCAAACATGGCAGGTTAGTTATTTGGATCATAATAAACACAACGGTTAATTTGAATTTGGAGTTTGCCATGTTTTGAAATAGGAGAATTTAACTGATTTTTGAAATCCCCAGTTAGAGTTTAAATATCAATACTACACATGACCTCTATGTTCTATGGCAAAGTTTATTCTCTCTGATTGATTTTTCAGCTGAAAAATACTTTAGGGTGTTAGGGCCTTTACAGCACGTAGAGCAGCATTGCACCGTTAACGAGTCATTACTGTCTCACCTTCGATTGCGAGATGAATAACCTAGCATTGCTGAAGGCATCTGCACCTACATATAAGAAAAATAAATCATACTCCACTTGAGCTTACAAAAGCTTTCAAGAGTCATACACTCATACATTAAAAATCTTAGGAAGTTACAATGTGAGGTTCAGTATGTGATGCACATAATTATCTTGTAAACTGAACATATTCAGATAACTTGCAAAAAAGGATCTCCAAACTAAATTGATTTGTATACAACAATTCCCGTAAAAAATCTATGAAGAATCCCTAGACAAAACAGATTGGAACAAACCATGTGTTTGGGAAAAAGAGGCACAGAGATTTTACGTCTAAAAAAAAACTCCACCAAGGTGGAGGACAAAAAACCACTGGAAATAGATCTATTATTTTGTGTTAAGGTATATGTACAGGGGTGACCTATTTATAGGCTTGGTAGAGATAGATTCATACTCAACAAATATTCTCCTCATTCTAAATCTATAGAAATTGTCTCCCAAACACCACTAGAGTGCTAAATTTCACCAATACCAACCAAGTCAAGATAGTGTTTGAACTTGGTAGTAAATAATGGCTTTATAAGTATGTCTGCAGGATTTTCATCTGTATGTATATTTTCAACAATAATCTTGTCTTCTACAACAACATCAGAAATGAAATGATACTTGAAATCAATGTGCTTGATCTTGATTGATACATGTCATTCTTAGTCAAACAAATATCACTATGGTTGTCATAATCATAATGAACATTAATGGCATCCCGTGGAACACGAAGTTTAGAAACAAGATCGCGCATCCAAATAGCTTCCTTAACACCTTTAGTGGCAGCAACATACTCAGGTTCAGTAATAGTGAGAGGAGTAACAGATTGAAGGGAAACCTTCCAACTCACTGCAGAACTGCATAGAGAAAATATATAGCTAGAGATGGAGCATATTTTATCAAGATCACCAGCGTAATCAGAATCAACAAATTCAATAACATCATTTGTCTTCACCAAATTCTTGTCAAATAATAATATGAAGTTAGAAGTACCATTCAAATAACAAAGTATCCAGTTCACTGTATTCCAATATTCTTTGCCTTGAATACACTTAAAGCTGCTAACCACACTAATACCATGAGCCAAATCCGGTCTTGTGACGATCACAACATACATGAGATTTCAAATAGCACTAAAATATGTAATGTGAGACATGTACTCCTTTTCTTCTTCATTTGCAAGACATTGCACTAATGAAAACTTAAAATGTGAATCAAATGACGTAGGAACATATTTGCAATTATTGAGATTGAAGCTTTTAAGAAATTTCTCAATGTAACTTTTCTGAGATAGAAATAAAATACCAGCACAACAGTCACGCTGTATTTCCATCCAAAGAATCTTTTTAGCTGGTCCAAGATCTTTCATATCAAATTCATGACTAACTTGAGTCTTCAATTCGTCAAACAACACTTTTAATGAGAATCAATAAGCCAATAAGCATACCATCAACATAAAGTAGTAGATACACAAAAAATCATTGGAGAACTACTTGAGATAAATGCATTGATCATAATTGCTTCTAGAATAATTGTGCGGAAGCGTAAATGAGTCAAACCTTTTATATCACTGCCTAGGAGCTTGTTTCAAACCATAAAGAGATTTTTTCAAATGATATACTATGTGTTCTCGGTCAAGAGCAAAAAAACCATCAGAGTGTCATATAAATCTCCTAATAAAAATCTCCATGAAGAAAGGCAGTTTTGACATCAAGTTTCTCTAGTTCCAAATCAAACATAGCAACAATTACAAGAATAACTTGAATAGAAGAGTGGCAAACAATAGGAAAGAACACCTCATTAAAATCTGAAATGGCATCTAGGCATTCTTTGTGGGGTTTGGATGATTGATGACTACTATTAAAGATCTAATGAGCCTTATTGAGTAAAAGGACAGGTTAAAATGTGAAAATTGATTTGGAAGCCCTTAAATAGAAAAAGAAACGGAAAACGACATTGGATACTCGGAAGAGTATAATTTAGGGGTTATAATTTTATGGAGTCTAGGAATGTCGTACTATTAAGAGCAACACGTCAACGTGAGTGCCTGAGAATCATAAGGGAACTCAATTTTCTTTTGGGAAAAATGGTGAACGAGTAGTCTTAGGATAGCCCTAAGGACTTGGTCGAACTTGTTCAGACTCTAGGACGGATTAGTTCAGATAAATCAAACTACTCTGATATTATACGGACCCAAAGCCTCTGTGTGAGTTCAGACTTGCCTGTTTTAGGATGTACTAGTTCGTTGTTGAGTGTGTCAAAGCTTTCTAGGACTAAGTCCTCGAAACCTGGACTAGTCTGCCCCTGTGGTCGGACTAGTCCATCCTGTCCAGACTAGTCTATATTTAGACAGACCAAGAGTCCCTGCCTGAGTTTGGACTAGTCTGTTTTTGGAAAGAGTAGTCCATTTGTGGGAGAGTTTGGTGCTGCTGGAACCAAGTCCTGGTAGGTCGGTCTTGTCCATCCCTAAGGCTAGACTAGTTCGCCCCCACCAACCTTATTCATTCTCAGATGGAATAAAACATGTTGTTTGAGATCGAACTAGTTTGTTGTGTACCAGACTAGTTCATGGTAGGTGACCGTTTGAATTCAAAAGGTGGTGGGGACTTTAACTCTGTGACGTATGTTGTCCTGCCAACACTGGACTGGTCCGGTGTTGAGTGCGGACTATTATGAACTTTAGTTGGTGGCAACGGCTAAGTGTCGAGACCCATATAAAAAGGAATCCTTTGACTTCACTTCCATCTCCCTAAACCCTAGCGCCGCCATAGCCTTCCGAGAGCTCTCAAAACTCTCTACCCTCACTTTCTTGAGTCCTAGGTGCCACCTTTGGGTGATTTGATAGGAGAGAAGGGTGTTTGATTGTTCTTGAGCTCTTAGTTTGATATTGACATAGTTCCGTAACCCGACTACCAGAAAGCATGCAAAAGGTCGACTGAGGGTCGACTCCTGAGGTTGGACATAGGAAGCTCAAGTCCCTACCGTCGAGGGTGGGACTAGGGTCTACAAACCCGGGCCAAGGGGTGCCTGACGAGCCTCATTGACACTTCCCACGACAAGTCCTGTCCAACATAATCGCAGAGCAACCTCTGCTATCTAACACAAGCAGATGATAAGGAGTAGTAGGACGAGGACAGATGACTAAAAGTCCCAACCCCCGAGGTCGGGACACAGGTTCCTGGGCCATAGTAGGAGCCACAACCTAGGCCCTACCAACATCTCCCTCGATGTGTCCCATCCAACATAGTGGCAGGACGGATCTACCACCCGACACAGACACTAGACAAGGAGTCATGGGGCGACGAGGTGAAGGCCAACATAGTAGCGACTACCATAGTACGATCCACCCCGAGGAACGCGAAATATGTAGGAAACATTGTAACCCCCATCCCATTTATGAGGAGAGCCGGTGTAGATAGAAAGTAGGTAGGGCATGGCGTCGAGCGGCCTATAAAAGGCCTCGAAGGCCATACCTAGTGGGGATGGCGCGAGATCAAACACACAAACACCCATAGAGGCAACATTCACCTCATGTAGCACTGAGACATTGCTCCCTTGTAAAACAACTACCAACAATGAATAAAGAGAGAAGAACACTGAACTGGACGTAGAGCTTGATGTATTAACTAGTATAAAACCTGTGTCCTAGTAGCTAGGCCACCTTGAGAAAGGACGTACGAAAAAATCAGTACAAGTCGGTAGTCCGAACACCAACAGTTGGCATGCCAGGTAGGGGACCATCGTGCTTTCCACTTTTGTTTCCTTCATGGCTTCATCATGCTCAACCTGGACACGAAGGTCCGCTTCCAACAATAACGACTCAGACGCAGCCAAAGGCGCCTTGCCATCATCTTTCGCAGAGGAGGTCACTCGCACCGTGTGAACCCAAACAACAACACATCATGCCAAAGTCATCGTGTGAACACCAACTCGAGGGCTGGCCTGTTGAATTGGCGTGCAAGCCACCTGTCGCGGACATGAAAGGCCAATGTCGCCGTTTGCCAAGACCATCGGTACACCACCACTCAAGCGGGACTAACATGGGCGTCTACAACTCGGGTGGTCGGCATGGCCACACGACAAGTCAACCATGGTTCCCATGGCGGGCTCGACAAGCGCCTGAGGTCTCTTGACCCCTCTCGGGCCCTAAGGATTCCACACAAGACTTTGAGGACGGTGTGGTTTTGAGGGCCTGAGCCTCGATCGTGCCGCCCCGGCCGGGGGACCACTACAACCAATGGCTACAAAGGCAGAGCTCGCTCGAGTTGACATGATGGGGCCATCCGACCTTGCAAAGCTCTTGCTTCGAGGCACACTACAACATCCAACTCAATGACAAGAAAGCTAAGTGCTTTTACCTCACTCATCTCCTTCGTCAATTATCAACAACTGTTGCAAAAATAAAGCTAATTCTTAAGTCCGGACTAGGATGAAGTCCCCAATCCCGACCTAAACAGCCAGGCTCGAGAGTTGTCGCCTGACCAGCGGTCCAGCCAGGGCCTCGAGATCCACCCTTTTTAAATGTTTTCTCTCATCTAAGTAATTCTGTATAATCTTGCAACCAACGACCTATGAACGATGAAAGTTCTAAAGCTACGTTTCAGCACGGCAGGAGGTTAGAAAAACAAATATAGAAGAAATATTTCTAAATCATTAAAAAAAGATCCACAATACACGGTGGTTCGAACCACCGTACAAAAAGGAGAAAATTACAACGCGAAACACTGTTCTTTTACAAACACGGTTTCGCACTCCTCTTCCTCAAGGGGATGGTAACTTCAATGGCTTTGCGCTCTACCGCCCTATGGGGTCGAAAACTTTGATGACTTTTCACTGTTTTCCCGACAAAAGTTTCCTTCTCAGCGCCATGGCCACTTATCTCTGAATAAAGAGATTGCTCAAAAAAGCCAAAATGTCCAACATATTTCCCCATTGGGGATTGTTGTACCAACAGAAGAAGGGCCTCTTATCTCAAAATACAGAGATACTCAGCCCCCCCCCCCCCCCCCCGCCAATTGAGGGGGCCTGGGAAGCCAAAGCGACTCACTTATTTCTGACCGCTTAGGTGCAATGCAGGGAGGATTTGGTCATGCAGAGAAACGCCCTCCATCCGGATCGAATCAACCACCCATTCAATCCTCTAGCTGGCTCCTCCATCTTCAAGCCTCCGAGATGCTTCTCCCCTTTTTGAACTTCCAGGTGACTCCTATAGATAGCAACCAAAACTTCATCGGTCGAACTGTCGGCTCGAACCGGCTGGGCGCGAAGCCCAGGCCGCCACACCCTTGCTATCGAGAAAAGCTACAAGACCATGAGAGGGACAGTGGGAGAAAAGATAGGGGAGAAGTTCTCCAACTCAACAAAGAGAAGGGCGAAGGTATGAGGAAGAAGGGTGCCACGCTTGGCTATTTATAACCCCGTCGGGGAAATGAAGGGATAAGGACGATGGAGGTGGTACAATACGCCGCCTCATAATCGACGCTGCAATAAAGGCTTACGACGACTAAGGACTTGCACTACACGCTGCTCTACCTCCTTATAAATCGTGCCACAATAAGGATTGACAGAGATTGAAGGTGCCTATGACACGCTTCACCTCCCTCCTCCTCGTGGTTCACACCAACTCAGAGTTGCACACTTTACCAAAACAACCCTGAGTAGAGGATGAGTCAAGGGCTGCCGCTTCACCTCTTGCAACTTCAGCCTATCGAGAAAAGGTAAGAAAAGTAAGAGTTCCCGACTCATGATTGATAGAGAAGAAGAAGAAGAAGAGGAAGAAGAAGAAGAAGAAGAAGAAGAAGAGGAGGAGGAAGAAGAAGAAGAGGAAGAAGAAGAAGAAGAAGAAGAAGAGGAAGAAGAAGAAGAGGAAGAAGAAGAAGAGGAAGAAGAAGAAGAGGAAGAAGAAGAAGAAGAAGAAGAAGAAGAAGAAGAAGAAGAAGAAGAAGAAGAAGAAGAAGAAGAAGAAGAAGAAGAAGAAGAAGAAGAAGAAGAAGAAGAAGAAGAAGAAGAAGAAGAAGAAGAAGAAGAAGAAGAACTAAACCCTTTGGGAGAATAAAAATGACACCCTTTGGGAATACTTTAAAAGGGAAAATGCTACATGGATAGATTCATGCGCTTGTGGACTTACATTTGTAATCTAAAAACTATTAACAAGAACTTATGGAACCCTTGTTAGGAATGAATTGTTAGTAATGCGAAGGAAATATCAACAGTGGTACATAAGATGAATCCTCGTGAGCAGTTATATACTCCTGGAGATGATGGTTACCATGATAATGGAGAGATTGAAAAAGTTTACCAAAAAGAAGAGTTGCCTAACTCTTTTATTGTCGAGCCTAGTGTAAAAGCTCTAAATTAAAAATGTGAAGTTCAGATGGGAGATATCTAAATTTGGTTGGGAAAAGGAAGTTAAATTGGAAAATGAGAAATCAAACCAATTTGAACCTTAATAAAAGAAATCAAATGGCAATGAAGAAATGAAACCAATTCAAGCTTCAATAGAAGGGATTAAAAAATTTCAAATTAGATCCTGTTCAAACTTTGCCAAAATAAAAATCTAAGTTCACCATTAGCTTCCAAATATTCCAAATAGAAACCATGCAAATTTTCATAATATTTGGAGCACTAATTCCATTTAATTCAATGGGTACATTGAATTCTATTCAAATTCAAATTTGAATTTGAATTTCACATGAAACATGACCAAATTTGAAATCCAATTTAATAATATGTATCTCCATATTTAAATTGTCCTATCCACAAAAATCTAGCAATTTTGGACAAGTATTGGTGGGTGAATTCAAAGAACAGAGAAGATTGACTTGGAGGGGGATGTGGGGCCTACGGGTGAGTGACCCATTACCATGAGTGCTATGTTTACTGACTCCCCGCCGATATACGCTCAGTGAGGCCAACACCTCACCGTCGGCAAGCAGCTGTGTGTCCTCTTTGGCATCTATATCACTCCCTCCTCGTCCTTATCTTCCCTTCAAAACCCAAGTGATAAACACCAGCGCTCCTTTGCTCTGTTTCGCACCGCTGTCGAGCTCAGCACCGCCTCCCCGTTGCTTGACCTGGCCAGCATAACGAAGCAAGCTTTTGCCATGCTCCAAGAAGATAAAAATAACCCAGCTCGTTGCTCTATCATCTCCACCATTTGGCTTATCATTTTGCTCATAGCCTTGCCCGTATTTTAAAGTTCCGCAGACATCATCGTGCAGCCGTCGTTGGAACTCCTCTATTCCACTTTGAAGCCGAGGTTCTAGGACATTTCACTCTTTCCCGTCAACTACAAACTGGTGCGCAAAGACACATAGATTCTGCGGGTGAAATTTCAGCCCCTATCATGCCTCTTAGCTTCTGTATTTTGAGTTTTACCGAAGCAAATCCCTACTGAAGTCACTAAATCATCGCTTTAATTCAGTTTCCACGTGCAACGGCTCTTCAATCCAGTTAAGGAATATACTATAGACCTCCAGGTGCATCAGCTCACCAAAAATCATTAGAAGTTATTGAGAGGAGCAGTCGGATTTCAAGTTTTCGCAACCGCCAATAAAAGACCGTCGATGCAACGTCGAACTCATCGTTGCCGGCCGTTCCACGGCTTTTGCACCTTTTTTTCATCTTTCCCTTGATCCCAGGAACATTTCTGATCAATTTATGAGATGTTTGAGCTAAAGATATGTATTCCTGACATCGCCGTAAACCTAATTGTCGCCGTCGTCGTCGCGCCACAATTTCCGGTCGTCGCCGCGCCGATTCAACCCCACCATCGTGTTCCTCGACCCTTGAAATGGTTGGGGGGGGGGGGGGGGGGGGGGGTTCAGCAACGGAGATGGCCGGGGAAAGGGAAACGGCGAGTTTGCCAGCGCAGCACCGCCGCGACAGCTCGGGCGCCGCCCGCGTCAGGAGGTTGATGATGACACCGCAGGTCCCGCGTGTCAGCATCTGTTATTCCTCCGTTGGATCAGGTGTGGCCACGGGATTTGTTGTGGCTATGCGGGTTAAATCTGTGGCCTTTGGTGCGGCTTCGCTCTGATTGGTCCATTTAAATGGAGTGGGGTCAGCGAGTTTATTTAAACTTTCCAATAAGAAAGTAATTCCAGATTTTGAGCAAACTTCAAAAATCCATTACTCCTAGTAGATTTGCTCAAAAATTTCCAAATAAATTCAGGTAGACTCCTCTTGATCCCAAATTTGCATTGGTGCCATTTTTTGGACATGAAACTCCCAGAATTTTCAAAATTAGTTCCTTTGATTTAATTGCTTGGGAAATTAATTACTCCATTTCTGTTAATTGGAAAATTCCCAATTTTGGTCAGGACACACTTAAAAATACACTTGATATCCAGTAATAATTTCAAGTTCATTGGACTCCATTTACTTGGATGATTAGTATTCCAAATCTCTATGTAGTTGAAAATTAAGAAAAGTACAGAACCATTTTCAGCTTTTTCCCCAAACTTGTAAAATCAATTTCTCACTGTAGGAAGCTTAGAAAAATATGAAACAAACTTTCATATAACTAGTGGAACCCCCTCTACCATAATCACCTACTGGTAGCCATGACAAAGCTACATATTCAGTACCAAAATTCAGAGAAGCCTTTTACTTGTTGGAATTTTAGAGACAACAAGCTTCATTGAACATCTCCAATTTTTGGTCCAGATCTTCCTCATAGATCCTAGTGTCCACAGTAAAATCCCAAAGTCAATTAAAATCATTTACATACCTGATCAGTATTTCTAAAATCTTTTCTGTAGTTTCTATATCACTCATGTACTTTATATATTGCATATCATATAGTGACTGAGATCGAGGAGGACCCGGAGCCCTTGGAGACTCTACTTCCAGAAGCTAACTTCCCCTCTGACTCGCAGTCAGGCAAGCCCCAATTTGCATTTAAGTGCTATTTCAAATTTTCTTTTTGTATCACCTATGTCAAGGATGAATTTGTGCATTAGGGCTAAGGTGCTTGTTACTACACTTGCATGACCCACAAATCCCATGGAGCATTGGGTAGGTATACAGCCCGATGAGTAGAAAATGCTATGCTTATGTTCATAGGAATCTGGTAGAAGTCGAGTAGTTGGAATCTACTCGCGAGATAGGATTTTATCACACGGAATGAATTGAATCAAAGAATGGTTTAGAAATGTGAAATTGAGACCGAGCAGCGGGTAGGATGCAGCGAGACGTGGTCTCACGTGCATAGCCCTGCTTGTGTCAATTGAGGACCGATCCCTGTGTGTCCCTGCTGGACTAGTTTGAACAGTACCGGATGCATACTAGGCATATGGAATCCAAGAAACCGATGTAACTTGATAACTTGGTTGTCGAGGCATAGCCCATTGTCGATAGGGGTGGGCTGAGGGTAGTAAGGTGTAAATTCGCCGGCGGGCACAGACACACTCTGTGCGGGAACCTTATGCCTGCGATGGTGGGACCGGTTTGGGGTTTGAGTTCTCTTGTGAAAGGTTGCTACATATGACGTGGTGAGGAGAACGACACGCTCCTTAGGCACGAGTGTACGTGACGTTTTATTCACGTGTGTCCTGATTGCAATCACCGTCCCTCGTGGTTATTTGAGTATCACTTGTTCACCGTGTTGTAACGTACTAAATACTGAAGAAGTCAGGAGAATATGATGTATCGAAATATAATTGTTTTGCCACTATGATTGCTATAGATTAGGCTCATTAAAGTTACTGTTATTAAACATTTAAGGTGCTGCTATTAACTTGTAAAATTATGATCAATTTATATGCGAGTCATTTACTGCTATATCCATCCCTATGTTAAGTATCCCTGAATGTAGAGTTTCATGTTTAGGTGAGACGGTTAAGTCTTGCTTAGCCTTCGTGCTCACGCTTGCTATATTAAGTTGTTTGCTGGTGAGACTTATGAGGAAGGGCCCGAGGATAAGGCGCTGCCCCCGTCGGGGTATACCGCCGAATGGGAGCCCTGCACGCCGCAGTAAATTTGTGTCTGGCTAGTGTGTAGCGTCCACGGGCCGGACGGCTGCACTTTTGCATAGCTAGGCTGAGAGTTTAGCTATGAAAATTATGTTCCGCTGTATATTAAGTATTGTAAAAGACGTCTGCTGTTTATATAAATAAAACGTTATATGTTGTCGTATTCTTTTCGTTTGTGCTGTTGGGTGCCGCATCGCACGGCACCACCCTCTGCGATTCCTGGATTGTGTGGACCAGGTTCCCACACCTAGTGCAGGACACAATCAATTAGTTAGAGACGTTCAAGATGAATAGACATCTGATATGTGAAAACGAAAATGGAAATGGGTCATGACGGAAGACTGTTGGTCTGGTTTCAGGAGTAGGGCACATGATTGTGATGTCGATGAATTTTGAACCTGATTACAAGTAAAATTTTATTCATGAAAGTAACATGAATTTTGTATATTTCTTTGCATATTTACTAACTATCCCTTACAACAGGATGTCATCGTACAAAGGGAAGGGGATGGGGAAGGGGCGAGGGTGAAAGGGTTCCTCACCGAGGTAGCGGACCCTTTTTGTGGTACCTCGTTGTTGACGGTTGTTATATGCCAATTTTGTCTATCAGTATAACTCAATTATGTGACAGAATAAATATTTCTTGCACACAACATAATTAGAAATGACCTAGTTCCATTTGTACTTGGAAAAAGTGGTGCATGTAGGAATTTTATACAAAATTTAAGTGAATTCGAGAAGGAATCCTAAAGAATACCTTCCCAGCCAGACGCCAACATGTGGCAGCACATGGATCAAATGGCCCACCTACAGGAGTATCTAAGTGCATCCAACGGCGTAGCGCCCCGAAATGGTCAGAGAACCCACCTATCAGCCACTTGTAGGAAGCACACCGCGATTGGTGCCAGGAACAAGTCCGCCGACTAGGGGGGTCGACCGACCCTTTCCTGGCGCCAAACGTGGTCAACTTCCACATATAGACTCCCCATGATAAGCTGATAGCGATAAAGACTGATTTGCGCGCTTTTGGTGGCAGGAACCGCCTATACTCCATGTATAAATAGTAGGGAGAGGCCTCACTTCACTTCACACACACACCACTCAAGCATTCTCTCTTGTATACACTAGTTGTCCTAGTTCCTTGGTGGAGGTTTGGCTAGCCTCTAGTCCCAAGTCCAAACTGGAAAAGGTATGGCTCATGCATCTTTTCTTGTATTTGTGACATTGGATTTATATTAATATTATTAGTCGTTACTTATTCATATACTTGGATGAAGTGTTTCTTGTTTGGTTGTGAAGCCCATGCATGTAATAGTTGTAGATATTATTATGGTCTAATCATGATGTTCATTTCTTGTTATCATAAACATCATACACCACCACTATAGTCTAATTAGATATTAATATGATTATGTTAATATGAGTAAGTTAGTGCTTGGTCCCAACATTGGTTCCAATGATGTTTAGGTTAGTCATTGCCTTAGGAAGGTACTGGTACTGCAGCTCTTAAGGTATTTAATTGTTATGTAAGCATGATGCTTAGATAATCAAGTAGTGTTGGATGTCTTGTATACCCACAATTTGTAGGGGTAGGCAACAGGTGGTGATAGCCTTGTCCGTCCTTTGTAATCCCCCACGTTCGGCTACGCCGCAGGCTCATGGCGGAAATCATCCTGATATTCTTAGGGTAAACCCATGCCTATATGTTGGACCACTAAGACCTAGTATTCAACATTAGCATATTCATGTGTACTCTATTAGGGTATGTATATGAGTAAGTAGAGCACAGTAGGAGTAGCCCCTTCTCATAGCTTAACCCTCACTAGGACAACCTTACCCTTAGAGTAGATTGCTTAGGTGTGTCACACTACCCCTATTATCATCTTACACTTGTTCTGATAAATACTTAGTACCCTATACCTTGATTATGGGCATAGTGTCCCCTTTACTTCACCGCCTTCCATTGGGATAAATATGATACTCTTGGGAATACTCTCGGGTGAAATGCTACAACAGTATCTTTTGTGCGCTTGCGGATCTCATCTCTCACCGGAGATGATCTGTGGTGTTAAGAAATACCAACAAGCATTTCTATCGTCGATGCCGGGAAAGGCACAAAACTGAAGGATAGCTATCACTTACGATTAAGTTATGAGTACTAGTGGTTATGAGACAGGATTAACCTTTCTTTATTTTCGATGTTGTGTGAAAATAAAGTAGTGTTTGGCTAGCCCACTCTATGGAAAAGCCAAAAGAGGATGCAATATCTTAACTCCATTGGTACTTTAAGGCATTCCTCAATAAATTCTTCCTGTTGGGCAACGTCGTTGTACTATGGGAGGATTCTACAGCTTCAAGTAGGAGCCAAAGGCATCAATCCCCAAAGCTTGGGGGAGGCTCCAAGATTATATCTTGGTTTGCCTTCATCATGGGAATGGATATTTGGTTCATTATCCAACACTCCAACAACTGGTTGACTTCATCGGCCCGTAATCAAATTCCTACTGAAGTTGGAGGTGACCTCTTCTCAATGATCATGAGAAGGACAAATATTTAATTGAGAAGAACTTCACCATTCAAAGGGGTGGATCCATGAATACTTTAGTTCCGTTGGCATGGAATGCACACCATTGACAAGGTGGACATGCTGGCCAAGGAACTGGACCTCCTATTGAAAAGGTCAGGCCATTGGAGGAGTGTTTGGATGATCCATGCCATGGATATTCATATGTTCACGAGACCCTTGGGAATTTAATTCCCTAAGACCCATTAGGATCTTTCATTCCCAAACAACTCCAAGGACCACGACCAACAAGGAGGTCAAAAGTGGAACTAATATAATCATGGAGGCTATGCAAATTTGAATTCCGATGAATTCAACTTCAACTAATCAACTTCAACTCATGAAGCATTTGGCCAAGGACAAAACACTTTAAAAAGCACTCAAGATCCAAGGGTTCCACAATCACTTCTTGGACCATACACTTCGACCAAACCTATGCAACTTTGGGCAAAACAACACTATGGATGAAGCGTTTCTTGTTTGATTGTGGAGTCCACATGTCATTATGCCCAATGAAGCCTCTTGATCCTAGATCAAGCATTGGTTGAATCAAAAGAATATCTTGAAGGTAGAAGCAACACCCCCCATAAGTGGACATCCTTATTTTCATTTATGAGGAATAAGGAGACTTTGTCATTTCATCCACAATGACATTCTAAGAAGACAGGGGAGCTAGGGCCATCCAAATGGCCCAAGTCCACTAAGCCGCCAACAAAGGAATGGCGGAAGAAGGGAAAGCCTCACCAGGTTCATGAAAAGATATATTGAAGGAAACATCATCGTCATATCAACAAGTCTTCATCAAGGCGATGATGAGGTCGGGGCCACCATGGGCCCCACTTGTCCATATGACAACAAAAGGAGGTTTGGCATGTCAACGAGGGAAGTCATACATGCCTTCATTTCCGGGCATGGGCGACACATCATCACGCTAAACAAGACAGAGCTAAGTCCCGCTCATTGGACTTCAAAAAATCGGTGAGTCCTTGCCAATAGGTTAATTGGGAGTTATCTCATATTTAATTTTCTAAATTGCATATTTGAATTTCCCATCAAATCGGTATGAGTTTAAAATTTTCTGTCATTTGAATTGCATTGGGATTGGATGATTTTTTTCTTGCATGAATGAAGAAGGTTTACACCTCCTCATCATTCAATTCTTATGCACCCTTACGAGAGTAAGTTTTGGCATTGATTTTTGATTTTTCCAAAGTAATATCACCTTACTTGGCAATAAATTTAAACAAGTACCTAGAATTTCATAAGCATTGTTGAAACCGACTTAGACATTTTCTACCTAGGTTTAGTAAACAATTCTTAAGGAATAACTTAATGGTTGAATTGGCATGTAGCAACCTAGGAATATTGATATCCCTAATTTTGATTTGAAACTCTCATTCATGAATCACTAAATTTCAAATTCCTAGGCAAGAAATTAAAATTGTTCATGAGGATAAAATTGAGAATTTTGTTTGCCATAATCCACATGATAAATATTTGCTCCTGAAAAAAGTAAAGATGGTTAGAAAATTTTAATGATGAAGGAATCAATAGATTGTACATCTATCACTTGTATTTCAATGAGTAGGATCTTTGAAAAGTGTGCAAATTTAGTAATTTATGAAGCTCCACTCCTATATCAATGAATAACACAATGTTTATGAATGCACTCGAATTTGAAACCAATATATCTTTGTTGTTTTTCTTCCCCGGATGTACAAATGAAATTTGGTCAACGAACCCAAAGTTTCAGTTGTACAAGTGCCGGGAGCTAAGCCTGTAAGAGTAGTATTTCTATGTAGGCATACAAGAAGTCAATTTGGATGTACCATTTCAACATCTCTTGGCCAATGAGTAACCAAGCATTGTTGAAACCTATCAGGATTTAATCCTGAGAGCCAATCATAGCTTTATGAGGTCGGAGGTCTGACATGGAAACCTTCCATAAGCAACCAATAGCCTGCCATGAATAAGTGGGATCTCTATGCTCCCACTATTCTAAGTACCCATTCAAGCTCAGGGGAATTACCACCATCGTTGGGTGCACATTGTCCGTTTGTGGCTAAAGGTTATTTTAACCTTAAGCCAAGGAACGATAGATCACGCCCAACGCATGTTGGGTGCATGTTATTCCTTTGTGGCCCGAGGTTATTTTGAACATAGCCAAGGAATGGCGGATCACGCCCAACATATGATGGGTACACCTTGTTCCTTTGTGGTTAGAGGCTATCATGACCTTAGCCAAGGAATAAAGGATGACATCCTACATATGGGAGACCTTGAGGTGTGGATGAGCGGCATTGAAAAAACCACACTCATGGAACCCATGGGAGGTAACACAACATCAGCACTCAACCCTCCAATGCCGAAGCCATGCTGCAACAAGGTTAGGCCAACCTTATGGCCTACCTCCATCATTTGGGTTTCAACCCCTATAGCGAACCTTGACGAATAACAAGCTTGGGGGAGGACTTGCACTTGAGGTAACTTGTATCCCACCCGATTGGCATTCCTTTATTTTATCTCTTTCTTTCCACCACAATAGCATCTAAAAAAAAACATAATAATGTAGTATAGGTTAGGTTAATAAAATAAAAGATGTGCGGTAAGAATATTTTTACATTGCATAAGTTGAAATGATGAATAGTCACTCTGTTTTATTTTCTCTAGTCCCTTGCATAGAACTTAGTATTATCCAAGTATTTTGTTTATTGGCTTAGAATATACTTGCCTTAAACTTGGAAATTGTGGGTAGCAAAAGCTACGTCCAATTTTAGGTTGTTGTGGGATATGATATAGTGATAAGAGCTGCTATACCCTAGTAGAAAATAAAACTTAACTTCTTAGAGAATATTTAAAATGGGAGTACCTCATTCGATAGAAATTCCTACCAAAGTCATATGATAATTTGACTTTGATAAACCCTATGTATATGCTATTTGCCTTCAAATTGAGCCTAGTCAAACTAGTATAGAGCTATGTGAGAATTTTTTATTCTTTTAAGATCAAGATTGCACGGGCATATGCTAAACTTCTACACTAGAAGTTAGAAATTCCATCATACCATTTGTCGAAGTGCAGCAACGACACTTCCCCCGGTACTACCAAATGTAGCCCGCAGAGGTTCTTGTTTTGGTTGGGGCACGTAGAGATCAAGAGCAAGATGGTGACACGGGAGATTTATGTAGTTCGGGCCGCCTAATACCCTACTCCATGGAGTTTGTGTTGTTATATTAAGTATCGCTAGTATGCGTCGTTCTTGGCTCCGTCTGCCCTCCCCCCTTGTATCGTGCGGCTTAGTCCTTTTATGGTCCAAGGACTGACCGTTACATCATTTGCCTAGCCCGACATGTGGCCCTGGCATATTTAATAGCCTAATACACTGTCTATGAGTATTAAGAATGGTTAATAGTGTGATAACGTGCCTTAATGGCTGCGTTACCTCTATTAACGGTGCTCTGATCGTGTGTCGTTAATATAGCATTAATGACACGTAATCAGGTCTTGTAACTTCCGCTTTAACTGTCCCTTGAATGTCCATGCTGAAGGGGATCCGCCAATGTATTCGTTGATGATGAAGGTCCAGAGGCTCCACACGCGGCAGCTTTGGAGCTTCGACTTGTGGGGAGGTAGCTCCGGAACTACTATACACGTGTCGGCACTAGAGCTTCTCTCTGCTGGGGGTTAGGTCCGGGGTCATTATACACGTGTAGATCACGGAGCTTCCCTGTGTTGGGAGTTTAGCTCCGGGTTTACATTACACGTGTCAATCCTCGGAGCTACCCATGTGAGGGATGCGGGTCCGGTGTAATATGACATGTGGGGCCTGAGGAAACCTTCAACTTTGACAGGTAGAACTCTCTTGCACTTGTTGTGGTACCGTGGGGTACCCGGTACGCAGGGTAACGACAGTGGCCCCGGGCCCACCTCTGGGAGAAATCCTTTGGGTTAAGTTATTCTACCAGAGGTGGAGCCATCATTGATTCCCGTGCTTTGACTTCATAAGTCTTCTGATGTGCCATTGGGGCGATGGTCCGGGGTTAAACCATCGCCGCGTGGCTTGTTATGAATACGGCAGATGAGATCTTTGAGTGTGGATCTTATGCAGTTGAAGGTCGCTAGTTCCCAATATAGAAACCGTATCATTTCCGAGTGCCTTGTAAGTGTGCCGCCTTTGGGTTTCCCGCCACCAATCATGAAAACGGTTCGCCTTGGGTAAGAACTTTGATTTCTTCGTTGAGGTGGCCCCGGGCCCATTCATCACTGATGGGGTAGAATTTTGAAAAGTGACTTCACTCTCGCTGCGGTTTCCATCCAAGCCATGCAGAGGCTTACTTAAGAAGGAAAGTATGTGAGGACTCTTTACGCTTTCGATCAAACTTGCGCTCAGAGCCTCCTAAACTCCGCCTAGCTTTCGTTTCCTTTGCTCCACTTTGCCGCGATGGAGTTGGGTCTTCCCAAGAGCCACCTCAAGAGAAAGGATGATTTGACGAAGGTCCGGACCTATATGGAGTGGTCCAGTGACTCCTTCTGCCACCTGATCCACGCCGGCGAGCTCCCGTTTAAGAAGGAGCGTAATGGCGACATGGTGTACTTCTTTGCGTACGCCATGGTGGGATTGATCCCACCTTTTTCAACCTTTCTTTTAATGTTGCTAGACTTTTACGGTCTCCAGCTGTATCATCTTGGCCCCCATTCTCTTTTGCTAGTGGCGACCTTCGTCAAATCATCCTTCCCCCCTGCATCGAGCTATTCCGTACCTTCTTCATGGTCCACACCACCGGTAAGGGGATTGAGCTTCTTGGATTCTACAATTTTGTGAAGCGCAAGAACTGCCCCTTCATTTAAGGAACATAATGAACATTGATAAGGGTCTTAAAAGTGCGATCATGAACTTTATTTTGAATAGAACCAATTCCAGCAATTTCAAGTGAAGATTCATCACCAATAATAACATTAGCATTTGTAATACGAGAAAAATCAGAAAACTTGATGTGAACAAATGTGAAAGAAGAGAGTAGAGTTCAAGCATGTCAATGGAATTCGAAACCCACCCCAATAGTTAGGCGACCACGTTGCCTACCGAGGTCGAGGCAACCCTGGCGGTCGCCGCTGACGAGCCCACCCAAATCAACGTCAAGAAGCTGAACACCCCCCTCCCATCCCCATCTCCAACCCACACCCCCTCCCCTATGAGCCCAGCTGAAAGATTTGCGTCAAGTCCATAAGGCCATTCACCTGCATCTGAAGAGCTTGTCATTTGGGATTCTGAGGAGAAAGCAGACGTAGAATCAAGCAAGTCCTCAAAGAATCAGAGCATCCGACCTACAATTCTTTTGGATCCGAGCCAGAACCCCTCCCTAACCCCACCAACGCTACCAGATCTGGTGGACAAAGAAAAGAATGCAAAGGAACCATCGCAGAGATCATCTGGGAAGAGGGCTTAGCACCTGAAGCAAACAGCACAGAAGGTGCACTTGGAGCCGGAGGATGGAGCAAGACCTCAACCAGAGGCGCATGGCCTGGAATTTGCACTGTCCCAAAGAAGCCATTGGGAGCGACAGAGAAGGACGAGACATTCGAGAAGGCGAATCTGCTTCGAGATTCGACTGTTGCGCCAAGTCTCGTCTGACTAAAGAAGGTACAGCTTGTGAAGCACGAAAATTCTCACCCCCGGAAGAAAAGGGCTCCAAATCTTACAGAGATATGCTGATGTAGTATATGGTGAAAGAGTGTCAACGGTTTCTCAAGCAGAGGTCATAGGAACGGGGCTCAAGCAACACCATGCTTGAAAGGACCCAATGACAACCTCTCGGGACAGTGGGCTCAAGGCCACCTACACCAGAAGAGGGATTGCAGTTGGTAGAGAGGAAGTGCACTTGCATAAGCTGCTCAAGGATCTCACCAATACAGGGTCACGAGAAGTCCTAACACTCGCCGCTAAGGCTAGGCGAGTTTCCTATTTAATAAGAATGAGAGGGAAGTCCTTCAATTGTCTTGCACAAGATCACAAGATCGTAGAGTGTTGTGTCCTGATAAGATGCTAGTCTTGCCTCCATACTAGCCACATCTCCATCAAGTGCTCCTCGACTAGCCCTCCCAATCCAGCACCGAAGCACCAAACCATCATTAGAAAGCCGAAAGCTTCTGTCAGGGGAAGGACCATGGTGGATCTTCGACTACATGCTCGTCCATAGGTAGAGCACTATAACATCCCACTGTCGGAGGAAATTTGTGGGCGCGTTAACTTCTTCCAGTCGCGCTCGCTGGTAGTGTGGTTGGGAAGAAACTATCCTAAAACTAAAACAGGGCATGTGGTTGTCGCATTCGCCCGATACTTTGGTTTTGACCCAGATACAATTCAAGGCACAATCCTGAAGACTTCCTGGTGACTTTCACACAGCGAGAAGATTTAGAAGCTTTGGAGGGGATCCACCGCTTCACCTGTGGAGGAAGGCAGTACAGACTACAAAACTGGGTGTCAGAGCAAAGGGCCAGTAGGGAGGGGTTGAAGTACCATGTCAAGCTATGCCTTAAATCCTGCCCCTCCACCTCTAGAAAGAACTGTTTGTTACTTGGATGCTATGTAGATCTTGCTCCTTTCACTTCTCCAAAGACTACAGCCCAAGGAGTTGGACACGAGAGGCTTTGTCTATTGAGCGTATACTACAAAACCCAGTGCATTCTACGGTGTTTGCGACTGACTGTAATGGGGAATAATCCTTCAGGGCTAGGGGTGGATCTCCATGAGGAGCGGAGAGCATCGAGGTCAGGGAACACCTTTGAGTTATTGATCCATTTGCAGCTGGTAGTGGATCTCCACCACATGGAGCCAGATGGAAGACCGTGTGCAACACCGATTACATGGGCCTTAGGCAGGGCTGACATTGCAGAACATTGTGAGCAGCACATGGAGCAAGAGCTACAATCCCAGCAGGAGCCACATCAAGGGCAGCTGATGCCGCCAAGAAGGCCCTAATGTGCGGCCATTTGTGACGTGCACCTACAGAGAAGGGATGATGACAAAGATCATGATCAAGATGGGGGGAAACCACCATGAAGCTCCAAGATGTTGTAGCTTGGTCCAGAAAGTCGCGTGGACTAGGGGACGACTACAAAAGCCGGGAAATGTCCTCACAGCATTGCCACCGACAAGGCAGCTCGAGGCATGGGCGAAGGCATAGAGGGACAGAGAGGTCCTTGAGTTTAGGAACATGCCGGTCCAGGGAGCGCTCACTAGAGAGGTTGTTGTGATGGTCTGTGTCGGTACCCTACGTACCGAATACCCCTTGGAACTGCAAAGAGTGCAAAGGAACTCCACTTATCTGAGTTGAAGACCCCCGAAGGCCCCACGTGTCACTCGGAACCGGACCTGTCTCCCTCGTATGGTTAGTTCCAATGCCGCCACGTGTATCATAAAACCGGAGTTGCATTCCACACATGGGAAAGCTCCGGACTAGATACCTATGTGGCACCTCTGGACCTAACCCTCGACAGAGGGAAGCTCCGCTACTGACATGTGTACAACAACATCGTACCTACTCGTCCAAGACGGTAAGCTTCGGAGCTGTCATGCATCCAACCAACGGACCTTCAATCTCAATAGGCAGATTGGTAGACCTCCAACGGCTCGGACCTTCAAGGAACATTAAAGACTTCAAGACCTGATTATGTGTCATTAATGCTATCTTAATGACACACGATCAAAGGACTCTTAATACCAGTAATGCCACCATTAAGGGGCATTACCACGCTATTAAGGGGAACTAAACACATTTAACTGTGTATTAGGCATCAGTAACCACCAGGGCCATATGTTGGGTCAGGCTAATGATGTAATGGCTAGCTCTTGTACTATAAAAGGACTGGCCGAGCGATACACAGGGAGACTTTTTATGGCCTCTCACTCACACTAGCGCTCATACGCTCAATACAACAACAACACACACCTGTGGAGTAGGGTATTACACTCAGGCGGCCCGAACCACGTAAATCCTCGTGTCAAATCGCCATCTTGCTCTGAATCTCCATGCGCCCCAACTGAACTAATAAACTCCGCGGGCTGCCAACGGTAGTACCACGAGAATTGCTGGAATCAGACTCCGACAGTTGGCACGCCAGGTAGGGGGTGCCCGAGATTCAAGGATGGTGAATTCTGTTGTTGGATCATCCAACGGTAACCATGCTGTGCAACATGCTGGAGGCAATCCCTCAAACATGCAGTAGCCAGCAGGTGCTGTAGCTCTAGCAGGAATCATGCCACCTCTGCCACCATCTACTCCGGCGAATCAAGCTGGACGTTGAGATGGGACATCCGCATTGATCACTGCATCGGCAGACAACAACCCCGAACACGCACTTAATGTTGCGCCTGCTCTACTCCAACGTCCACCACCTCCAGGAGCACCCCAGGGTGCGATGGAGCAGTGGAGAGCTGATGTGGAACATCTGGTTGCAGCAGCAGTCGATGGCATCAGCAATCAAGGTCCTCCCCGCTTGGGGCAGGCCCCATCACAACATCGGACCTTGTCGGGTAGACTTGGTCCGCACGCTTTGCAGCAAAGGAGGCATGCTGCCTCTCAACAGGCGACGTCGCTGCCTTCCGGGGCGTGACGTACTGACACGGTAAAAAGGCTATCGACTCACGACCTCTAGGCGGATCTCGATCGTCATTACCGGCAAAAAGACTGCCGCGTCCACATCAAGCGTTCTTGCGAGAGGCGAGAGGCTCGGGATAGTCCTGCTCCTAAGGGAGTAGGAGGAGGTGTTCTGCCTTGGCCATGCACCTACGCATGGTCAGATGGCCGCAGAAGTTTCGGCCTCATTTGCTAGAGAAATTTGACGGGACTGTCAACCCTGCAGAATTTCTCCAAATCTACTCCACCGCTATCCTTGCGGCTGGGGGCAATGAGATCGTGATGGCCAATTATTTTCCTATGGCTTTGACTGGGACCGCCAGGTCTTTGTTCATGAGCCTTCCGCATGACTCCATCAATAGTTGGGCAGAGTTGTGCCAACAGTTCACCGCCAATTTCGGGAGCTCATACACCTGACCAAGCACGGAACTGGATCTTTTTGCTGTCAAGCAAAAAGGGGGAGAGTCCTTGCGATCATTCATCCAGAGGTTCTCCCAGGTACGAAATGTCATTCCTTATATCTCAAGCGCTTCTGTTATTGTAACATTCAGGTAGGGCATTAGAGATAAGAAAATGCTGGAGAAGCAGGCGACCAAGGAAGTCACCAGCGTCACGAAACTCTTCAGCTTGGCAGACAAGTGTGCCAAGGCTGCTGAGGGTCGTGAAATGCACTCCCAACCACCTCCGGAGGGCAACCAAAAAATCCTCCAAGGGTGAAGCCAC
The DNA here is from genome assembly GCA_036927565.1 of Tuctoria greenei. NCBI lineage: Eukaryota > Viridiplantae > Streptophyta > Magnoliopsida > Poales > Poaceae > Tuctoria > Tuctoria greenei. Next base: position 25,202,284 of record JAYESD010000010.1, on the reverse strand, counting down.
TACCTTCAAAAGTGGCAAGAAGAAGAAAAAGTCCAACGGCAAGAAGAAGTTGTCGGCCGGCACACCTACTGCTGCAACTGCTGCAGCACCGGGTGGTCGGGGGCCACGCCCTGAGAAACGACCTCGGTCTTCATCTGAAGACTGTGGCAGCTCCAAGATGTGGTGTCCCATACAAAATACGAACAGGCACAACATGGAAAACTATCGAGAGGTCCAGAACCTCGCTGAGCGGTACAATAAGCACTGGGAAAAAGCTCATTTTCGTCAAAGGGAAGGAAAACAAAAAGTCGACGAAGCTCCGGGTGAAGATGAGTTAGGCTTTCAGGATCTTGAAGGTTGTTTACACCCCCGTTGATGACAACTCCGACGTCTATGACAACGAGCGCCGGAAGACCATGAACACTATCTTTGGTGGTTCGTGGGACATTACTTCCCGTCGTGTCCTCAAGACAATGCGGCGGGACATGGCCTCGATACCTCCCACTGTCAGGGCGGAGCCTCATCGGAAGTGGATGGATACTGCCATCACCTTTGATGCTTCAGACTGCCCTCGGAACATGATCCGAGCTGGCCAACTTCCACTGATGGTATCTCCTACCATCAATAACATCTAGCTCCACCACGTAATGGTGGACGGAGGTTCGGGGCTGAACCTCATAAGCTTCAAAGCCTTCGTCAAGCTTCAGCTCCGACCTTTGGATCTTTGCCCCTCCCGACCTTTCTCCAAAGTAGGTTCGGGGGCCATAACTCCACTCGGTGCCATTACTCTCCCTGTGACCTTCGGAACTCAGGAGAATTGCAGGACTGAGAAGTTGGTCTTCGACGTGGTGCAGATCAACTTACCATTCAATGCCATCTTGGGCAGGCCAGCTTTGTACAAATTCATGGCCACTGCTCATTATGGCTACCAGGTGTTGAAGATGCCAACACCCTCAGGCGTTCTCCGGATCCGCGGAGATTGCACCGTCGGAGTTACTGCTCTGGAAGAACTCCATGCGCTTGCTACAGCGCAGGAGGAAGAATCCGGAAAGGAGCAAGCTCCGAAGCCCCCGAGCATTCGTCATCGAGGCTCAACTTCCGCACCTCGTGTGCAACCAAGCAGCGACACCGACATTCCCATCAAAGTCGTCCAAATTGGTTCCGACGCTGCTCAGACCACCCGTATGTCGGGAGGTCTGAACGACAAATAGGAACTCGCGCTCATCACATTCCTCTGGGCTAATGTCGACGTGTTTGCCTGGCAACAGTCACAAATGTCTGGGATCCCTAAGGAGGTGATCGAGCATAATCTAAAGATTTATCCTGATGCTCGGCCTGTACATCAGAAGCCTCGGAAGCAATCAGTAGAGCGACATAACTTCATACGTCAAGAAGTGAAGAAGTTGCTCGAAGCTGGATTCATCCGAGAAGTCTTCCATCCAAAATGGTTGGAAAATCCAGTCGTTGTACCCAAAGCCGGCGGGAAGCTTCGAATGTGTATCGACTACACAACACTGAATAAGGCATGCCCAAAGGATCCATTTCCACTACCTAGAATAGATCAGATAGTGGATTCCACCTCCGGGTGTGAACTACTATGTTTCCTTGACGCATATTCTGGCTATCATCAAATCAGAATATCTAGGGCAGATGAAGAGCATACTGTCTTCATCACAGTAGATGGATTGTACTGTTACACTACCATGCCATTCTGTCTCAAAAATGCTATTTCAACATTTGTGCGAGCTATGTACAAAACTTTTGGAGAGCTCATTAGAGATGTAGTGGAAGTGTACTTTGATGACATCATCGTCAAGATCAAGAACAAGGAGTCATTTCTTGACACCTTGCAAGCTATTTTCGACAAGTGGCGAATCACCGGCACAAAGCTGAACCCAAAAAAGTGTGTCTTTGGGGTTACCTTCGGAAAGCATCTTGGATTCTTGGTGAACCACCGAGGAATAAAATCAAATCTGGTGAAGATTAAAGCTATTGAAGACATGCGGCCACCGGCTCGCATCAAGGATGTCCAGAAGTTAACTGGGTGTCTAGCTGCCCTCGGCCGGTTCATCTCAAGACTGGCAGAACGGGCACTACCCTTCTTCAAATTATTGAGGAAGTCCGGACCATTCCAATGCTCTGAAGAAGCAGAAAAGGCATTCCAAGACCTGAAGCAGCTCCTCACCACTCTACCAACTTTAGTAGCTTCGAACCCTGGTGAGCCACTTCTGCTTTACATTTCAGCAACGGACAAAGTTGTCAGCATGGTCCTGGTTGCAGAAAGACCAGAACCATCCCCAGTTCAGGAATCTAGACACCTTCGGGAAGGTCTGGAGCTACCTGTAGGCGAGTCTGGGTCCCAGCCCCCAGACCCGGATCCTCGAGATGAGACGCTAGAGGATCAACCTCCTTCAAATGAAGGAGTTAATGTTGCTGAACAAGAAGATCCGGACCCTTCCAGGAAGGTCTGGGTCACTTCAGAAGAAGCTTCGGGTTCCTCTAGCAAGAACCTGGAGGTCCCCAAAGAAGGTCCAGACCCCTCTGGGAGGGTTCGGGTTGATGAGGAGGAAGCCATGGGCCCCTCCAGGAGGGTCCGGACAGTCCAGCGCCCACTGTACTTCATCAGCGAGGTACTCCATGACGCCAAGACTCGGTACCTAGAGGTGAATATGCTGCTCTACGCAGTTCTTATCGCCTCTAGGAAGCTTCTTCACTACTTCCAAGCTCACAATATTTCAATGGTAACCTCTTATCTACTACGTGCAATCTTGCATAACCCCAACTCTACTGGGAACATTGCAAAGTGGGCAGCGGAATTGGCCGAGTTCGATCTTGAATTCATCCCAAGACAAGCAATCAAGAGTCAAGCATTGGCAGACTTTGTGGCGGAATGGACCCCCTCTCCATCGAATCCTGTGGGCCCCAGTGAGCAAAAGCCAGAACCTAAGGCCCCGGTCTTCACTGAGCCTCACTAGACTCTCTACTTTGACGGCTTCGTGCAGAAGCAGGGGGCCAGAGCTAGAATCCTTCTCCTTGCTCCGACCGGGGAGAAGGTCAAATACATGGTTCACCTTGACTTCAAGGTGACCAGCAACATGACGGAGTATGAAGCATTAATCTATGGGCTCAAGGTGGCACTATCATATGGTGTCAAGCAGCTGTTGGTAAAGGGTTATTCGCAGCTTGTTATAAAATAAGTCAAAGGTGAATGCTGCTGCAACAATCCTCAACTAGCTGCATATCTACTTGAAGTCCATAAGCTTCAGAAGGATTTCGAAGTCCTGGATCTTTGCCATGTCCAGCGTCTCAACAACGCTGAAGCTGACAAACTCTCGACGAAAGCTTCAACCAGAGCTCCGGTTCCCGACGGAACCTTCTTCTGAAGATTGTCAAGACCAACAGCTCAGTCTGCCGAACTGAGCAAAGGGGGCGAGACCAGCACCTCGAAGCTGGCGGTCCCGATGGCCCTGTTACCATGGCGTCCATCAAGGGTCGTAGGTGCTGCAGGAAGCTCCGAGCAACCCAGCACGCAAGACTCAGAAGCTCAAGTTAGCTCCGATGCATGGATCTCGGAGATCCGGAGCTACTTGAAAGACAACATCCTTCCTAAATACAATGCATATGTTGACCGGATAGTCAGATTGGCTAAAAGATGCACACTGGTAGAAGGGGATCTCTACCGGCATGGTGCCAACAGCGTCCTAATGCGGTGCATTACAAGGGAAGAAGGCCGCGAGCTTCTCGCAGAAATCCACAGAGGCGAGTGTGGGAACCACGCGTCTTCTTGCACGTTGGTCGGTAAAGCCTTCTGGCACGGTTTTTACTGGCCTACAACACTCCAGGATGCAACCGGGCTAGTGAAGGAATGTGAAGCATGCCAGCTCCATGCGAAGCAAATTCACACACCAGCTCAACCACTACAAATGATACCTCCGACATGGCCATTCGCCGTGTGGGGTATGGATATTTTTGGACCTTTCCCAAAAGCTGTCGGAGGTTACAAGTTCTTGTATGTCGCCATTGACAAGTTCACTAAGTGGCCGGAAGCAACTCCAGTTGTGATAATAAACAAGCAATCAGCTATCAATTTCTTGCAGTCCATAGTATGCAGATTTGAGTCCCAAACAAGATCATAACTGACAACAGGACCCAATTCACAAGCTCTGCATTCCAAGGATATTGCAAAGACCTCGGCATTCAAGTCGACTATGCTTTCGTAGCTCACTCGGCAAGCAATGGCCAAGCTGAGAGTGCAAATGCAGAAATCCTAAAAGGACTCAAGACGTGCATATATGAGCGCCTGAAAAAACATGGAGCCAACTGGATTGAAGAGCTTCCGCCCACCTTGTGGGCAAACAGGACAACTCCAAACTGGTCAACTGGAGAGACACCCTTCTTCCTGGTGTACGGAGCTGAAGCAGCCCTTCCTCCGGAAATCACCTTGGGGTCGCTCCGGGTCCGGACCTTTGACGAAGCCACGCAGGACCAGCTCCGGCGTGAAGACTTTGACCTCGTTGAAGAGGGAAGGTGCCGATCAGCTGTTTGAAATGCACAATACCGCCAAACGTTCCGGCGCTACCACCAAAGGCATGTGCATAACCGACAGCTCGAGGAAGGCGATCTGGTTCTACAGAGAATACAAACTCGAGAAGTGTAAACAAACTTTCCCCCAGCTGGGAAGGACCCTTTCGAGTCATCAAAGTATCTCGTCCGGATGCGTTCGCTTGGCAATCAAGGATGGGACACCGCTCCCTAATCCATGGAACATTGAGCACCTCCGTAAGTTATACACTTAATATCACGGAGGTGAGTCTGTAAATACATATGATGTATGTTATAGCGTCATTGTACAGAGTCGGGTAGCTCCTCCGGGAGGACAGTCGGACCTTTCCCGGAGGGTCCACAAAGTTCAAGCAACACTTGACACAGTCTCAGAACTAAAAGTGTAGCTAGCTACCCTGGGTCAAACAAGAAACGCAACACACTTAGCCTGGTTCCGTACCCTATGAGTGTACTTGTCTCCCCTGTACCTCGGACCTATAATGGAAGACATCATTATGTGAAAACAGACTCCACGTGCATTTATTTTGTACAAGCTCATTCTTTTTTGTTTTTCTCTCTCTTGTCTATAACAAAGTTGTGCAATTCTCAAGAAACTTTAGCTCGAACAATTCATATATCATTCAAGTTGCATTGTTAATTCTTTCGGGTCTTAACATTGTTGAATGGCCTACTCGCCTGAACACCAAGACAATCTAGGTCCAGAGTGTGCTATCGACTTAGCCTGGTCCTGCACCCTAAGTACGCCACTTTACCTACACCTCGGCAGGCCTGAGTAACGTGAGTCCAGAAAACGATCGGACCTGGAGAAAATAAGCTAATGCACTTGATTATATATAGAATTGCGATCGACCTAAAAATTTCTTTCGGGAATAGAAAGCCGCAAATAAGTTATAGATAAGAAATGGATTTTACTATTTTTCTTGACTTCAGTGTGCAAGAAAAATAAAAATCCCATGATGATGGTGGATGATGCCGGAGCTATCAAAGCCTCGACATCCCCTAAGGTGGCCCGCTGTCGATGTTTTAAACATTGATAGTAGGCGTCGCCGGTGCTACCAAGTTCTGACAAACCCAGGGGGCCAGCTGTCAACATGAAGAAAAGATGGCAGAAGGACACCCCAATGGAGTCTGTTGTCGACGCTCTACGTGTTGACAGTGGTCGCCCTCGGAGCTACTAAGCTCCGACAACCCCAGAGGGCCAGCTGTCGACGCTCTACATGTTGACAATGGTCACAGCCGGAGCTACTAAGCTCCGACAACCTCAGGGGGCCCCTGCTGTCGACGACTTCGGACATATACTCTACAAGCTCGAAGAACTCAAGTCTTCAAAAAAATGCTACATTATTTTGGTACATGTTCACAATTAAATTGTATACATCTACTTGGGGGCCGAGTGAGACAAAGGTTGAAGACAAAAAATGAAATTCATAAATTTCTTGGATTTCATTCATCTGAAGAAAAGAGATTACAAAATTGAGGAAAAGAAGAGAAGATACAAATGGGAGCTACAAGGAGAAAGCCCTAAATTCTACGGAAGAATGAGGCGACCTTCTGGGCGACCTCCGACACGCTGGTCTTAGCGGCATCTCCATCTCTGTCGATGGGACCCTCAAGCACCGGACCTAGTGAGAAATGAGGATCCCAGCTTGTGTAGCACGTCAGCATGTATTCTGCAACGTTCTGCGCAAGGGATTTTCCTTCAGTTTCCAACTGATCCGCGATGACATCGCCCATCTTGTTGAGTTTGTTGCCAGCCGAGCTCAACGCCTTCAACGAATGGTCCAGCTCCAACTCCGGATCGTCTAGACGCACGAGACTAAAGCCCAGCGGCGTCAGCGCGTCATTGGCTTTGCCCAAGAAGTCCCATACTTGTTGGGACTCTGCATCCCTTGAGCCTCGAATCTCTTCCAAGGACCGCTTGGCCACCGCAAGCTCTGAACCCTCCTGGGCAAGGCGCTCGACCTCTTTGGCGTGCTGCTGAATCCTTTCAGCAACTTGCTTTTCGAGATCACCAAGCTCCTTCTCCCGGACGTGGATCCGGTTTCGGCGGTCAACCAGGTATTTCTCTCGGCCTCACACCTTGTTCTCCCTGGCAGTGACTTCAGCCTCCCTTTTGGTAAGGTTTTGTCCCCGATGTCAGGCCTTCTCCTCCTCGCTCTTGCAGCGCTCCTCCAGCTTTTGGGTGTGCTCTGCAAGGCTCTTGTCACCCAGATCCAACCTTTTGGCGAGCTCCTCCTCCCTCTTCACGAGGTCATCCCTCAGCTCCAGAAGTTTCTGCTCTTCATCTTCAAGTTTTTTCTCTCGCTCCTCAAGAGCCTCCCGACGCTTGATGAGACTTTCGTGGATGGTACTGAGCTTCTCCTGGCGATCATTCGCTGCTTCATTAGTAGCCACGGCTTGTTCATGTATAGCCCGGGACTGAGTGTCGAGGGATCGCACCATGCTTTCCCTCTCATCCAGCAGCTGGCCCCAGTACTTCATCCGGGCCTTCTCCCTCTTGACCCACGCCTTGTCGTCGGCCAGCCATGTTTGCGCCAGCTTGGTCTCGAATTGGAGCTGGTTGCGCCACCTCCTAAGGGTTTGGCGCTCCTCCTCGAGGGCCTTGCTGTCCTGATAAAAGGCAAGGTGGACCTGACGAAGGCTGGACAAGTCGTTGTCAATGGATAATGACAGGGGGATCGGCTCTGGACCTGTCGGGATCCTCTTCACTGACTCCAGCAGGTTCTCCATAACAAAAATTGGGTCCCACTCTACCAGAGTGGACCCCTGCGCTTCCGCGGCACTAGGGCCGCCCTCCGAAAGTGCCTCAGTCATCGCCGAGGAAGGTCTGGCAACGGGAGCTTCTACCTCCGGAGTCAGCTCTGAAGGTCCCATCACTAGGCCATCAGCAATTGGTCCCTCAGGCAGAGGACCGGTCGCTTTGTCTTGGCACCCTGGCTCAGGCACGTGTACCTCTGGGGTAGGCATTGAAGACTCGGACAGAGCTGAGGCCACCTCCGACTCCAGCGCTGGTGCCTGCTCCACTGCCGGTTCTGGCGCCAGTGCTTCAACCTGCACCGATTCAGGTGTCGGCACCTCCGCAACAACTGGCTCAGGCACTGGAACTTCATGAACCACCAGCTCCACCGCCGGGGCTTCAATAACATCTGGCCCTAAGGCTGGAACTGCAGATACCTCTAGCTCTGAGGCCAGAGCATCCATCATCGCAACATCCAAAACAGGAGCTTCAAACTACGGAGCTGGTGCCGCTGGTACGTCTTCAATCCCATGGTCCGGCGCTACCATGGGAGCTTCGGGAGATGAGTCGAGGTCCAGAACAACGACAGCTGGCGTCGGAGCTATCGCGACCTCATCCACCACCTGGGGCGGCGCTGAAATTGGAGTCAGAGCCTCTGCCTGCACAGCATCAGTTGCTGTCACAGGAACCGGAGTTTCAGCCCTTTTTTTGGATGCCCTGTGGATGAAAGATAAAGAAGCTCACAATATGGTTACAAAAAAATAAAAAACTGAGGTAAAAAAGCAAATTTACCTTGGAAGGCTTCTGCTCCAGCTAGCGCATAACCTCTTCGTCGGACGCTCAGAGCCCGACCCAGTCGCAACTAGTGAAGTAACTCCAGAAGGCCCTCTGGAGCTTGCTGCTACTGTCAGCAACGTCTCGGTGGGGGCCCCCTCAACTGGGAAGGACCCTCGGACCTAGAGCCCTTAGCTGGCCTTGGTGCCGGAGTCACACGGTCGAAGCTGGCGTCCCGGGGAGACGCCGATGTTGGAGTTGGTGTCACCATCGAAGACCTCCTCCGCTGGGGAGAAGGAGCTGTTGTGGAAGGAGCAGGTCTGACGGACCTCCCGTCAGAGCGCTTCAACTTCCTCTTTCGGGTGGAGGGCTTAGCCAAGTCTTTGCCCTTGCTTATGACTTTAGCTCTTTGGCTCGGGGCGGAAGAGGGACCACCCTCGGAAGCTCCGCGAACCACCAATCTGGTGGTCGGACGCCTCTCTACTTCACCGAGGTCGTCAAGCACTGGCATGCTCCTCCGGAGCTCCCTACTGAACTCTGCCACCATGTTCAGAGGGAGGAAAGCCGCCGGCGGAGTGAAGTCGTCACCCTCGACGTTAATGCCATGCTGGAACTTCTTGAGATGAAGCTCCAAAGTAGCACCTTCCAAATTGGACTTTAGACCAGTTTCAATCCGGTCATCATCCATCACGCTGTTGAGGGCCCAGGCGAGCTTCTCCCTCTTCTTCAGCGGAGCCCACCTGTTGACCAGGAAGTTGCAGAAGACAGTCTGGGGGGTCACCCCTCCTTCCACACATTTGCGGATCCTGGTCAAGGTAGGGTTGAAGGCCTCTGACAGCACCGGAACCTCACTCCATGCGTCCGTGTCAACATTGGGAATACCCTCAGGCAGCTCTAGCTTCTCGTGCTCCTCTGCTGTGATCATAATCCAATCCTTCTTCCAGTCGTCCCACTTGCTGGAAGGAAACAACCTCAAGTACTTGTGGAGGCATTTCTTGCGCTTCACAAAATAGTAGAAGCCAAGATACTCGGAACTCTTGCAGGTGGTGTGGATGGTGAAGAAGGTACGGAAAAGCTCGACGTAGGGGGGAATACCCACCCACATCTCACAGAAGTGGACAAAACCTGACACAAGAAGAATAGAGTGGGGGCCAAGGTGGTACAGCTGCAGACCGTAGAAGTCTAACATCATCAAGAGGAAGGTTGAGAAAGGTGGGATCAGTCCTACCATGGCATACGTAGAGAAGTACACCATGTCGTTGGTGCACTTCTTCTTGAACGGGAGCTTGCCGGCGCCACAGATGGTTGAAGGAGTCTTTGGACCACCACATGTAGGTCGGGACCTCTTCAGATCGTTATCGCTCGTGAGACGGCTCTGGCGGAGACCCAACTCCATCGCGGCAAAGTGGAGCAAAGGATGGAAAGTTAGGCGGAGGTTGAGAGGCTCTGAGCACAAAGACGATCAAAGGCGTAAAGAGTCTTCAACTCGTGCGCACTTTCCTTCTTAAGTAAGCCTCCGCAACGCTTGGATGGAAACCGCAAAAGGGCCAAGAATACATTTCAAAAATTTCACCCTGCCAATGACAAAGGGGCCTGGGGCCACCATGATGATCAAGTCGAGGTCCTTACCCCAGGCGAACAGTTGTCATGATAAGAGGCAGGAAACCCAAGGGTGGCAGCCTGACAGGGCCCGCGGAACAGATACGATTTTCGTATTGGGAACCGGCGACCTTCAATTGTGTGAGATCCGCATGCGCACATCTCACTTGCCACATACTGAAGATGCCACGCGGCGATGGTTTATCTTCGAACCACCACCTCAACGGCACACCCAAAAACCCTTGAAGGCACGTAGAAATCGAAAGATGGACCCACCTCCGACAAAATGACTTAACCCAAAAGGTCTCTCCCAGAGGTGGGCCCAGGAGGCCACTTTCAGTACCCTGCGTACCGGATACCCCTTAGAACTGCAAAGAGTGCAAAGCAACTCCACTTATCTGAGTTGAAGACCCCCGAAGGCCCCACGTGTCACTCGGAACCAGACTTTCCTCCCTCGTATGGTTAGTAGTAAAACTGGAGCTACATTCCACATATGGGAAAGCTCCGGAAAAGATACCTGTGTGGCACCTCCGGACCTAACCCGTGACAGAGGGAAGCTCTGGTACCGACACGTGTACAACAGCACCGGACCTACTCATCCAAGACGGTAAGCTCCAGAGCTACCACGCGTCCAACCACGGGACCTTCAACCTCAACAAGCAGATTGGTGGACCTCCAACGGCTCAGACCTTCAAGGAACATTGAAGACTTCAGAACTTGATTATGTGTCATTAATGCTATCTTAATGACACACAATCCGAGGACTCTTAATATCAGTAACGCCACCATTAGGGGGAATTACCATGCTATTAAGGGAAATTAAGCACATTTAACTGTGTATTAGGCATCAGTAACCGCCAGGGCCACATGTTGGGTCAGGATAATGATGTAATGGCCAGCCCTCGTACTATAAAAGGACTGGCCAAGCAATACACAGGGAGACTTTTTTGGCCTCTCGCTCACACTAGCGCTCATACGCTCAATACAACAACAACACACAACCGTGGAGTAGGGTATTACGCTCAGGTGGCCCGAACCACGTAAATCCTCGTGTCAAATTGCCATCTTGCTCTGATTCTCCGCGCGCCCCAACTGAACTAAGAAACTCCGTGGGCTGCCAACGGTAGTACCGGGAGAATAGCCAAAATCAGACTCTAACAGTCTGGAAGGGCCACAGTCTCTGAAACACTGAAGAAAGCTCATCCAGAACCGACAAGAGGCATTTGAAAGGTGTACAAGCACCGCAAGGATAGTCCGGAGGGAGGAGCATCAGCAACAAAAGGGCATAACCGTGCCATCGACACTAATAAATATGATGCAGGCACCCTAATGCCGCTTAAACCCTGACAGCTGCACAAAGACAAGGCAACCAATCCCATGTTAAAGGAGATGCGCCTAGCACCTTTAGGCCCACACATGCGCAGTTCGGGGAGGAAGATTGTCACTCCGGCACCAAAGACAGCGTCGACCCAGCCCCAGGTTGCAGTGGTAGAAGAGATACAGGGTGAAGCACAACAAGAGAGGACCACCGGCAGAGAGAGCCAAGTCACCCACCATAGCAAAGGAGAAGGAAGCAACTGGCTGAGAACCTTTCAATCTGGAGGTGCAAGGCATAATACAAGGCAAGGAGACTAAGAGGATGAAGGAAGGAGGGCCCATAAATGAAGACACGATAAGAGATAACACGGAAGACATCCTGACTCCTTCTGCGAACTGGGATTGAGACCAGTACAAGATAGATGCCAAGCAGGGAGGAACTGAAAGACAACAAGGCCCAGACCGACCATCAAGAAAATCAGCCGATGAGGAAGGGTGATGCAAGTCAGTACTTCTTGGGAAGAATCAAAAATCACAATGCCAGTGCTAGAACCCCTACTTCAAACTCCAGCCACCAACAAGCAGAGTGAACCAACAAAGCCAATAGAGCCCAGAACTACCAGAAAGAGTACTGCATAGCTGCGAGGACCACTAGAGGGGCAATAAAGAACGCAGAAGAACTAGCCAAGGAGGTCCTAGTTAAGAAAATGGGGTTGGTTTCAACAGGAGGGAAACTGACACTAGAAGCAAAGAGAAAATCACCAAGCTGCTCAATTCCCCATTAGTGCAGGAGGTGATGCAGGCTATGGAAGAGTTGTTGAAGGTTTCTAGCATCAACATCACCAAGAAAAAGACCAGAGTGGTCGGGAGGCGTGGGGTCCATGTAGCAGCTTAGACTAGGAGTCAGAAGCACTAGTTGTGTTTGTGATAGATTCTAGAATCATCTACCGCGAAGATTAAGTCGAAGCGAAAATGATCTATGCATGAATAGGATAATCAAGATTGAACCTTTGTGTGTCGACGACGCCAACGTGATCGGTGCGGTGGCCATTGTGATGGCTGAGATCGATGGTTCTCATGGAGCAGTTCGGAGTGGGTAGTGATGGCCCTCGGGACGCCACCGACGCTGACCGAGCACCGCGGCAGCATACAAATTCGATGTGGTTGCGGTGAGATTTTCTCCCTCCGCTGGCTGCACTCCCATTTTGATCGGACCAGGGTTTTGTCAGTCGGGTTGTGGCGGCGGCGGTGAACCTCGTACCTTGTGCCGCCCGGCCCCCACCTCTATTTATTTCCATAGTGCGATGGGGGCCCACTAGCCATAGTTGGACTGGGATGCCCCCGATCAGGGCGTTTGTGAGGGCAAGGCCCTCTCGGGTCCATTGGGGCCTGAGTGGGTTAGAGAGATCAATCTAACAGTCTCCCCCTTGATCTCACTCTGTACTTTTATTTTCTCTTCTTTTCTCTTATCTTGCTTCATCATAGATTTGTGTATAGAGCATGTTTCATCGTCACGGTCAACTGTCGATAGACTTAACAGCTACAATACATGCCTCCATTCAGAAATAGACTCTTTAATCTTTTGGGCCCTTTGAGTCCAGAGATCAAAGGTTGTCCCTTAACACCATGTCGACTACGTGTTCCTTGAACACGTTCGATGGTAAGCCTTTCATTAACGGATCCGCAAGCATTTTCACTGTGTGTATATGCTCGAGACTTATAGTCTGATCTTGGACTTTATATTTCACAACATAGTACTTTATGTCAATGTGTTTGGCAGCACCACTTGACTTATTGTTGTGTGCGTACATTACTGTAGGTTCATTGTCGTAGTATGACTTTAGTGGTTTGGAGATGTCGTCAATCACTTTCAAACCAGGTATGAACCTTTTAAGCCAGTTCACCTGCCCTATGGCCTCATAGCATGCAACAAACTCGGCATACATTGTGGACGATGTAGTGATGGTTTGTTTGCAACTCTTCCATTATATTGCTCCCCCAACGAGGGTGAACACATACCCGGACGTGAATTTTCTGTCATCCCCTACATAATCGGAGTCTGAGTATCCCTCGATACGCAGAGATTATGTTCTTCCACATGTTAACATGAGGCCTTTAGTTCCTTGCAAATAGCACAGAACTTTTTTTTACCAATTTCCAATAATCTGGTCCTGGATTACTCTGGAATCTGCCAAGCAACTCGGTGACAAAAGCTAAATCAGGGTGTGTGCACACTTTTGCATGCTGTAAGCTTTCGACAGCTAAATCATATGGTACCATTTTTCATCTGATCAATCTCGTATTGATTCTTGGGACATTGAAATTCCCCATATTTGTCGCCCTTAACTATAGGTACATGTGAGGCACTACATTTTGTGCATACTGTACCTCTTCAGGACATTTTCAATATACAGCTTTTGTGATAGTCCTAATACCCCCTTGGTTTTGTCTCGACGAATCTCGATTCCTGAATCGAACTTCTCTTCACCGAGATCTTTCATATCAAAATGCGAGGACAGGGAACTTTTTGTTTCCAATAGTAGATAGACATCACTGCTAGCAAGTAAAATGTCGTCCCTATATAGGATTAGGAATATATACTCCCCATTCTTGAACTTTGCATAAACGCAATTGTCCTCCACATTTTCTTTGAAACCGAACTCTTTAATTTTTTTATCAAAATTCAAGTACCACTGTCTTGAAGCCTGCTTTAGTCCATAAATCGATTTCTTTAGACGGCATCCCAAATTTTCTTTACCTTCCATGACAAAACCTTTCGGTTGTGCCATGTAGATAGTGTCCTCCAGATCCCCATTTAGGAATGTTGTCTTTACATCCATCTGACGTAATTCTAAACCATAATGAGCCACAAGAGCCATTATAATTTTGAAGGAATCTTTACATGAGACTGGAAAAAATGTCTCATTGTAATCAATTCCCTCTCTTTATGTATAGTCTTTTGCCACAAGTCGTGCTTTAAATTTATCTATGTTCCCTTAGGAGTCATATTTGATTTTGTAGACCCATTTGCAGCCTATTTTTTTGGCTCCTTTAGGAATTGTCTCTAAGTCCCAAACTTCATTGGTACTCATAGATCTGATTTCATCTTCCATGGCCTCAAGCCATTTTGATGAATATTTACTTCTCATGGCTTCCCCAAATGAGGTGGGATCATCCTCCACTATAACTTCTTCACTATTATAGACTTCATAATAGTCACGAATAGCGGCCTTCCTTGTTCTTTGAGATCTCCGAGAAGGCAAGGTCTTTGGGACCTCAACTATTTGGGGTTGTTGTTGCTCCCCCTCATTTGTGGCAACGGGTTCTTCAAGTTCCTGGAAAATAGGTTCCACATTCTCATTCGTTGTTACCACAGGAGGAGCTGCATCAAGTGTTGGTATCGTAGTGACTTGCACTGGCAGTGCAACTACAGCGGGTAGTGAGAAGAAAAAATCTTGAATCATGGGGTTTGGTGTGTACACCCGCTTCTCCTATATATTAATCTTCCTAACTATCATGCTCCCCTAAATAATTTCTTCTTCAAGGAAGACAACATGTCTTGTTTCTACAAACTTTGTGAATCTATCTGGGCAGTAGAAGCGAAAACCCTTTGACTTTTCTAGATAGCCAATGAAATGGCATGATACAGTTTTGGGATCTAATTTTCCAATGGTCGGGTTAAATACTTTTGGCTCAGCAGGACTCCCCCACACTCTCAGGTGTTTTAATGAGGGTACTCTTCCTGTCCACATCTCATATGATGTTTTCGATACCGATTTACTGGGAACTCTGTTGAGAATATGAATTGCGGTTTTCAAAGCCTCCATCCATAAGCTCACAGGCAATGTAGAGTAGATGATCATACTTCGCACCATATCCATCAATGTACGGTTGCATCTTTCAGCCACTCCGTTCTGCAGAGGTTTCCCCAACATTGAATATTGGGCAATGATGCCTTGTTCCATTAGAAACATTGCAAAAAGTCCTGAAACATGGCGATATGGTGTATGTCGACCGTAGTATTCCCCTCCACGATCTAATCTGACAACTTTGATCTTTGCATCATGTTGATTTTCTACCTAGGCTTTGAATATTTTGAATTTATACAAAGCATCTGATCTTTCTTTAATTGAATAAATGTATCCGTAATGGGAATAGTCATCTGTGAATGTTATAAAAGAATCATAACCATCCACACTCCTTACTGAGAAGGGACCACAAATGTCTGTGTGAATTATTTCTAAAACACTTGTGCTTCTCTTAGCATTCTTCTCTATTTTCTTTACAAATTTTCCTTTTATGCACTCAATGCATTGATCTAATTCTGAGAACTCTAATGGAGGAAGAATCTCATTTTTTTACTAATCTTTCTATTCTCCCCCTTGAAACATGGCCTAAAGGACAATGCCATAATTTTGACGACGCATCATAAGTTCTTTTCTGTTTTCTACGTGCGATTGTAGACGCGGATACATTCACATCTTCATTGCATATTGAATTACCACTTTCACGCTGCGATAGTAAGTAAAGATCATTTCTTTTGAATTCAATAGTAACCAATGTATTATTACATTATATCAAACATTTGCTATCTTTGAAAAGACGAACATATCCATCATCATCCAGGCGAGATACACTAATCAATTTTCTCTGTAAAGAAGGTACATAAAAGACATCTTTAAGAACTAAAACAAAGCCAGTGTCGAGTTTCAAATGAACATCACCAATTGCTTCAACATCTGCCTGGACTCCATTTGCCACTCTAATTTGCCCTTCACTTCTTTGAGTGGCTGTCGTCGAATGGAATCCCTGCAATGAATTTGCAACATGGATAGTTGCATATGAGTCAAAGCCACCAAGTAGATTTGGAATAATCTGTATACAGGGATTCATCTATAGAAGAAATAATGTTCTCACCTCTCTTTTCCATGATCATCTTTAATTATTTGGGACAATTACTTTTGTAATGTCCCCTCTCTTTGCAGTGGAGACACTGGTCTTTGTCAACAATGAAGTATCCTTCTTGAGGTTTGTGCTGCTGAAACTGAGCTGGAGCTTTTCCTTTTGAGGAGGAAGAAGCATTGCCTTTGTTAGGCGCATGTTTTTCTTGTTGACGTAGTTGATAGAGCCACCATTGGAAGACTTAATTCTTTCCTCCACCTGAACACACATCGAAATGGTCTTCTCTATATCCCAATTTTCTGGCTTGGAGTTATAGTTGACCACAAAGGTCTTAAACTCCTTCAGAAACGAGGCAAAAATCAAATGGACAATGTGATCCTCCTTGAAGGCAAGGTTGAAAGAATTAAGCTTGTTGTTCCTGTTGACCATTCAACGGATATGCTCTCTAACCCCACCACCATTGTACCTCTCCGAAACCAACTATTTGATCGACAGGGTAGCATAAGTCTTTGAAGAACCAGAGTGTTGATTCTTTATCTTTTCGAGGTACTACATCACAGTAGGGCAATCTGAAATTGAGCCTGTGATAGAGAGATCAATGGTGTTCTTTATCACTGCCAAACATTTCTTGTTGGCAGGAACCCATCTGGCATGAGCTTTCTCATAGTCATATTTGTTCCTCTTGTATGAAGCCTGTTTTTGCTTCCAAGAAGCATCTGTGTCTGTGTCATCCCTTTCAGGTGGCACATGCTCTGTGGGTTCTGGAGTAGTCATAATCCAATCTAGCTCAGCAATAATAAAGAACAATTACAGTTCCTTAAACCACTCATTGTAGTTGTATCCTTTTAAAATAGGGATATCCTTGATGGTAACCATCATGGATAACCCTCCAAAAAATTTTCCAAACTAATGAGAACATGAAGTAAAATTCAAAACTGCATATTTCAAAGCCTCCATCCATAAGCTCACAGGCAATGTAGAGTAGATGATCATACTTTGCACCATATCCATCAAGGTACGGTTGCGTCTTTCAGCCACTCTGTTCTGCTGAGGTTCGCAAGACATTGAATATTGGGCAACGATGCCTTGCTCCATTAGAAACTTTGCAAAAGGTTCTAAAACTTGGCCATATGGGGTATGTCAACCGTAGTATTCCCCACCACGATCTGATCTGACAACTTTGATCTTTGCATCATGTTGATTTTCTACATAGGCTTTGAATATTTTGAATTTATCCAAAGCATCTGATCTTTCTTTAATTGGATAAATGTATCCATAACAAGAATAGTCGTCTGTGAATGTTATAAACGAATCATAACCATCCACACTCCTTACTGAGAAGGGACCACAAATGTCTGTGTGAATAATTTCTAAAACACTTGTGCTTCTCTTAGCATTCTTCTTTATTTTCTTTACAAATTTTCCTATTATGCACTCAATGCAATGATCTAATTCTGAGAACTCTAATGGAGGAAGAATGTCATTTTTTTACTAATCTTTCTATTCTCCCCCTCGAAATATGGCCTGAAGGACAGTGCCATAATTTTGACGACGCATCATGAGTTCTTTTCCATTTTCTATGTGCGATTGTAGACGAGGATACATTCACATCTTCATTGCATATTGAATTAACACTTTCACGCAGCGATAGTAAGTAAAGATCATTTTTTAATGCAATAGTAACCAATGTATTATTACATCATATCAAACATTTGCTATCTTTGAAAAGACGAACATATCCATCATCATCCAGGCGACATACACTAATCAAGTTTCTCTGTAAAGAAGGTACATAAAGGACAGTATTGAGTTTCAAATGAACATCGCCAACTGCTTCAACATCCGCCTGGACTCCATTTGCCACTCTAATATGCCCTTTGCTTCTTTGAGTGGCCCTCGTCGAATGGAATCCCTGCAATGAATTTGCAACAGTTATAGTTGCACCTGAGTCAAGCCACCAAGTAGATTTGGAATAATTTGTATATAGGGATTCATCTACAAAAGAAATAATGTTCTACCCTCTCTTTGCCATGATCATCATCAAGTATTTGGGACAATTACTTTTGTAATGTCCCCTCTCTTTGCAGTGGAGACACTTGTCTTTGTCGACTATGAAGTATCCTTCTTGAGGTTTGTGCTGCTGAAACTAAGCTAGAGCTTTTTCTTTTGAGGAGCAAGAAGCATTGCCTTTGTTAAGCGCATGTTTTCTTGTTGACGTAGTTGATAGAGCCGCCATTGGAGGACTTAATTCATTCCTCCTCCTGAACACACATCAAAATGGTCTTCTCTATATCCCAATTTTCTGGCTCGGAGTTATAGTTGACCACAAAGGTCTCAAACTCCTTGGGCAACGAGGCAAAAATCAAATGGACAATGTGATCCTCCTTGAAGGCAAGGTCCAAAGACTTAAGCTTGTTGTTCTGGTTGTCCATTTGATGGATATGCTCTCTAACCCCATCACCATTGTACCTCTCTGAAACCAGCTGTTTGATCAACAAGGTCGCATAAGTCTTTGAGGAACTAGTGTGTTGATTCTTTATGTTTTCGAGGTACTTCATCACAGTGGGGCAATCTTAAATTGAGCCTATGATAGAGGGCTCAATGGTGTTCTTTATCACTGCCAAACATTTCTTCTTGGCAGGAACCCATCTGGCATGGGCTTTCTCATAGTCATCTTTGCTCCTCTTTTATGAAGTTTGTTTTTGCTTCCAAGAAGCATATGTGTCTGTGTCATCCCTTTCTGGTGGCACAGGCTCTGTGGGTTCTGGAGTAGTCATAATCCAATCTAGCTCAACCATAATAAAGAACAGTTCCAGTTTCTTAAACCACTCATTGTAGTTGTCTCCTTTTAAAACAAGGATATCCTTGATGGTAACCATCATGGATAACCCTCCTGAAAAATTTCAGAACTAAGTGAGAACATGAAGTAAAATTCAAATATGTTATTGCATATTTAAAATCAACGTTGGTCAGAAAATAAGTATGCAATAACCTTCTGTATCAAAACTAAGTCACCGTTGGGTAGAAATTAGAATTAATACAATAGGAAAATCTATTGTAGTTATAATATTGTTATTATCAACGTTGATCAGAAAATAACAAGGTTGTAATTCAAATTTTAAATAATCTATTTGTCTTGAAATTTAAATCTCCTGTTGGTTCGAATTTAAATAGCAAGACGAAATAATATAGAAAATTATCTATATACTTTGCAGCAAAAACTTTTCTATTATCTAATTTTATCTTTTCCAGAGACAATCTTTGTGGTAAAATCCCTCACAATTAATTAACGTTGGTTCGAAAATTACTGTGATAAATCCTGAAAAGTTGGACAAACATCCGGACTTTTCCGGCCCTATATAGGACTTGTCTGTTTGGCTTTCTGGTCTAGATCGGACTAGTCCGAACATCCACTGGACTTGTCCGTTCAACGTTCTATTATCTGTTCAATATAGAACTTGTCCAGATCAGCATCGGGCATGTCTGTTATGCTCTCTATTCAGGATCCGACTTGCCCGGCCTCTTTGTGGACTAGTCAGGTGTGCCCAACTCAGATTCTGTTTTTTTTGTGAGGCCCCTCGCCGGTGTGCATGTCCACCGTAGGGTGAGTGCGCCGCCATCAAGTGGTCTCTTTGCGTAGATCTAGTTGAGGTTCCGAAGCAAAACGATGGTGGACGGTGCAATAAGAAGAGGAGGTAAGTCCTCGTTCCCTTCCCTCGGTGTCGTCCTCTTTTCTGCTAGGATTTGATTGCTTTTCTTTTATTTTCTTTCCGACCTCTAATCAACGCGATTAAATTGGCAACACAATACACTCCATCGCCCCAAACCTTACAGCTGTAAGTAGGTGAATGTAGGCCTAGAGGGGGGTGAATAGGCCTTTTTGAAAATTGTCGGATCCTGCAACACTCAACAACCAGTTCAATACCAGAGATATCGGACTAGTCCGGTAAAGTGCGGACTAGTCCGGTGTTCACGGACTAAGTTGATTAAACTTGATTGATTGGTTTGATTCTTTTATGTGTACAGCAGAAATATAGAATCAAACAACAGTTTAATAGTTATATGCTGGATTATATCACAATTAAGTCTTATGTTCAACAATTTAACGTAAGATGAACAATGTATATGAAACCCTAGATTGAGTTGATTAATTAGAATGATGAACACTAAAACAAGACACAACAATTTATCCCGTGGTTCGGCTACCATGAAGGCAACCTATGTCCACGTTGAGGAGTCCACAAAAGTACGGGTCTTCTCCAACCCTACACTCGTTGGATCGCCACGAAGGCCAATCCTCTTCCACTAATCACAAACGGGTGAATAACCGAATTCAAGGGGCGTTCTCACACGTTGAGAGCTCCCTTAGATTACAAAACACAATGCCACCAAAAACACACTCAAAAGTTACAATTGAAACGCAGGAGCGTGTTAGAGAATCAAACCAAGAGCTCAATGCGGTGTTGCAAGTGTCTCTCCAATGATCTAGAGTGAATCCTCAAGGGATTGGTCGATGTTGCACTTAATTTCATGGAGAGATGTCGTTTTTTAGGCTCTTGGGAGGTGTGATGGCGCTAGGGTTCGAGAGATTGTGAAATTGGGCCGTGCACCTCTATTTATATGGGGTTTCTAAAAGATATCGTTAGGGTTCAGAAAGTTCGGTCTAGTCCGTGGTGGTCACTGGACTAGTCCGGTGTGTTGTGTGTAGCAAACCCTAAGTGTCCCGAAATATCGGACTAGTCCGGTTGAAAACGGACTTGTCCGATTTCGCTACTGGAAATCTTCGGACTAGTCCGATGTACATCGGACTTGTCCGGACATGTGAAACCCTAAGTGTGTTGGATGACAAGTCCGCACTTGGAGGACTTGTCCGATTTAGATCAGTCGGTTT
Organism: Tuctoria greenei; assembly: GCA_036927565.1. Taxonomy (NCBI): domain Eukaryota; kingdom Viridiplantae; phylum Streptophyta; class Magnoliopsida; order Poales; family Poaceae; genus Tuctoria; species Tuctoria greenei. The sequence continues at coordinate 25,181,522 of JAYESD010000010.1, read as the reverse complement.
TTCGTACTAGTACGTGTGAATATCGGACTTGTCCAAAGTGGATCAGAAAGAATATCGGACTAGTCCGGTTGATAACGGACTTGTCCGATTTTGTGTGACTTGTGTAGTGTTTTGAGGACTAGTCCGCACTGGGGAGGACTAGTCCGATTCTAGTCAGAAAGATATCGGACTAGTCCGACAGATATCGGACTTGTCCGATCTGGTGCAGAAAGGTTATCGGACTAGTCCGGTTGTGATCGGACTAGTCCGGTCCTGTGTAATTTTGTGCAATGTGTGTGTTTAATTATGATTGAGCTCTTGGGGTGTGTTTCCTTAACACACTCCATACACGATAATCTACTACTCTTTTTCCTTGAGCTCATTTCCACTTTGCTCCTCTTCATCCCTTCTTTTTGGTATTTTGCTCATTTTTCTATTATAGGCCTGCATTCATCTCAACAAAGAGGTTAGGATCCCAATTGCTTGTCATAAATCATCCAAAACCCACAAGGGAGTCCTAGATGCACTTCAATCTCCCCCTTTTTGGTGATTGATGACAACCAATTGAGATTTCACAAAATATGACAAAAATTGAGATTTTCATAAAGTATGCACATATGAATCAAAAATACATCAAGCAGTGAAAGAATTATCCATATGTGCATTCTTTATGGTGGGATGCATAACTAAGTACATTAAACATTGAGAGTGACATAACTTACATTAATCAACCAAAACCAAGCACATATGTCATTCCAGGAGCAAAATTACAGATTTTAATAAATACTTCTCAAATTAAGTAAGCATTGCATCACAAAACCATAGTAAACTTAGAAACAACGTTAAATCATTACAATCACAAAGATAGATAAAAAGAGCTCTCTCCTCGCATCCTACCGCAGCTAAAGCTAAGACTCCCCCTCAATCTCTTCCCCTTTGGCATCAAGACACCAAAAGAAGGAGAGGAGGGTCCTAAGTTCTTCACTCTTCACTGTCGGTCCTCTCGTCGTCGTCTTCGTCTTCTTCATCTTCAGCTTGACGAGGAGGAGAAGGAGGAGGGGCGGAGTCACTCGAGCCCCCAATGCCAAAGTAGGCAAGCTCGGAGGGGTTCAGGGACCCGAGCTCAGTGAAGTCTGGGTTGGATTCCTAAAAAATCACTGGAGATCCAATGGGGTTGATCTCCAGCTTTTGGTAGATTTGCTTCACGTTGGACTTTATGTACTTCATGTCCTCTTTTCTCTTCTGGTTGAGTTTATGGGCCCTCACTTTGGCCTTCTTGCAGGAGGAGAATATGGCAGCCAGATACTTGAGGATCCCACTAGCTAATCCTCTCTGAGGGGCTTCCCTAGAAGTAGGGATAGCTCTAGCACCTTCTCTTGATCTTGTCGGTGCCTCGGGACTGGAGGCCGGCGAGGGAGCAGCCTGGACATTCACTGGTTGAGGCTTCTGAGGCCTCAAAGGAGTATGCTCCACATCCTTCTCAAACTCAATCCCTGTGACTTTCTCAATCATAAACACGAGATAGGGAGCATAGCCACATGACCCGTTGAGGGTACTGGAGATGTTGACCATATCATTCCATATGTAGTCAAACACATCAAACTTACGCCCTTTGCTTATGACCTTCATCAAGGTCCGGAGGTATCCTTGTACACCCCCTGCATCCCCATCCTTAGGGGCAATGGTCTTCCTCAAGACCCTGTTTAGCACCACAAAGAATGGCTTCATGTTCTTCGTGGAGGGAGGGATGAACTTTGAGTTGGGCTCATAGAGAAACTTCATCCTCTCCTTATCGATTACACCAACATTGTGGATGACCACATTATCATTGCTGGAAGTGTCAAGATGCAGCATCCTAGCAAACTCCTCATATGTGATAGTGTACTTGGATCCATGAGTCATCCAAGTCACTCTTTCTTCCTCATCGCTTGCAAAGTGATAGGTGGCATAGAATTGAGCCACCACTTCATCATTCCAGTTGTACTTGAAGGAAAAGAGGTCCTTCGAGCCATGTCTTTCAGCTGCCGCAATGACTTCATCAAATGCGGAGCATTTCTTCCTCTCAAGGTGTGCCCAGTCAATCCACTGACTGCGCACCACTGGTGTATTCATTGGCAAGTATACCAATCTGTAGAAGTCAGCATGGAAGTTGCACCAGAACCTTCCATCTGCAGCTTGCTTCGGCCGGCCATACCAGTCGATGCTTCTGAATTTTGCCACCGATTCACTGCCCTTGCCATTGAATTTCTCTTCAGTGGGGTCCCAGACCCCTTCCCTAGGAGCATGCAACTTCAAAGGGCCAATTGGACCCGTTGCTATCCCTTTGCCCTTGCCCTTTGCTTGGCGAGGGCAACTTGATGATGCGGTCGCCTTGGAAACTGGCTTCTTTGCCAGCACCTTCCTTCAAACCTGAGGAGGGGAGGGAGCAGGCTCGGAGGGTATTTCTTGGCGCTTCTTGCCAAGACCCGTCGAGGTTCGAGGTGCCACCTCGTGGTCCATCTCGGCCTCAAAGTCGGAGATTTCATCATTTGTGCTCGACATGATCTGAGATTGATTTGCAAGAATGATGATGAGTGATACGAGGCATAGGTATGAAAAGATAGCAAGGAATTGCATTGAGGAATTGAGGGATTAGGTTTTAGGTTCAGAAACATCGGACTTGTCCGGTGCACAGGCACGAACTAGTCCGAGGGACCGGACTTGTCCGTGCATGGACCGGACTAGTCCGGTGTTCATCCTCGAAAACCTAACGGTTTGGACAAAAACTGATTCCTAATGCATTATAAGTCTATCATACACGTAGTACATCAAGGAAGCATGTATATAGTGAAAGATGCTAGGCTATTCGATCAACAATGGAGAAAAAACAAGATTTCTAGGGTTTGGGAGAAAATTACCGAAGAAATCGATTGAAGCTTGAAGATTAGGGAGTTGGAGCCCAGACAAGTCCGCTAGCTTCAATCCGCACGAGGTCAAGCTTGATTTCCGCCAAAATGCGGACCTTTTTGATGGAGGGAGCAAGGAATCGCCTTGGGAGCTCGAGCGCAAGAGAGAGAGAGTGCGTGAGCAAGAGTGGGGATGAGAGGAATTAGGGTTTGGTGGCGACTAGGGTTATGGACACGAAAAATCGGACAAGTCCGGAGATAACCGGACTAGTCTAAACTCATCCAGAGAGCTATATCGGACTAGTCCGTGGTCTATCGGACTAGTCCGGCCTAACCGGCACTCAGCGGACTAGTCTGCATGGGCGGACTAGTCCGGGTAACCACGGACTAGTCCGTGGTCACCAGGAGAAATTTGCATAGCCCATTCATATATATTTTAAGGTTCATAAATAGAGAATAGAGGGGCAAATAAAATCAATTAATCTTGATGAATTTTACCAGTAAGCATACAACAATCAAACAATGATCATAATTCATCAAGATCTAGTAATTGACATAGTTTTTCGAGAAAAATTGAGAGAGATGATTTTCACAATTCAATCAACATTTTTGAAGAATTCATACAGGTATGCAACTTTTCAAGCCACACTCCGAGCATCAAGGATATTTAGTTCATTTCGGAGTTCGCAAAAACTCTTTTCATCAAGTGGCTTGGTGAATATGTCAGCCAATTGCTTTTGGGTGTTGACATGTGAGATGGTTATATCTCCTTTCATGGAATGGTCTCTCAAAAAATGATGTCTTATCTCTATGTGTTTAGTTCTAGAGTGCTCAACTGGATTGTGGGCAATTTTAATGGCACTCTCATTGTCACAAAGGAGGGGAATACGGTTCATATTGTAACCGTAATCCTTTAGAGTTTGTCGCATCCAAAGGCGTTGTGCACAACAACTCCTGGCTGCAACATACCCTGCTTCGGCTGTGGATAGGGCAATGGAATTTTGTTTCTTGGAGGACCAAGAAACTAAGGATCTCCCTAGGAATTGGCATGTGTCGGAGGTTCTTTTTCTATCTACTTTGCACCCGGCATAATCTGCATCGGAGTAACCAATGAGATTGAATTTTGAGCCTTTTGGGTACCAAAGGCCAAGGTTGGGTGTATGAACTAAATATCTCAAGATCCTTTTTACGGCTGTCAAGTGACATTCCTTAGGGTTGGCTTGAAATCTTGCACACAAACATACACTCGACATAATATCTGGCCTAGATGCACATAAATAGAGTAGAGATCCAATCATGGAGCGATATACCTTTTGGTCGACGTTAGGTCCATCTTCATTGAGATCCAAGTGGCCATTTGTTGCCATGGGGGTCTTTATGGGCTTTGCCTTGTCCATGCCAAACTTCTTAAGTATGTCCTGCGTGTACTTGGTTTGGCTTATGAATGTTCCTTCCTTTTGTTGCCGCACTTGGAATCCCAAGAAGTGTTTTAATTCTCCCATCATTGACATTTCAAACCTGTCTGTCATGATTTTGCTAAATTCCTCACAAAAAGATTGATTAGTTGACCCAAAGATTATACCATCAACATAAATTTTACAAATAAAGAGATCATTGTCTAAATTCTTTTTAAATAATGTATAATCTACTTTGCCAATTTGAAAACCATTCTCAATTAAGAAATCTCTAAGACACTCATACCAAGCTCTAGGAGCTTGTTTGAGGCCGTAGAGAGCCTTACGCAATTTGAATATGTGGTTGGGGAACTCTTCGTCTTCAAACCCGGGTGGTTGCTCCATGTACACCTCTTCCTTGATCGGTCCGTTGAGGAAGGCGCTTTTCACATCCATTTGATACAGCTTGAAATCGTGGTGAGTAGCATATGCAAGTAATATTCTAATAGATTCAAGCCTAGCTACTGGAGCAAAAGTATCATCGAAATCCAAACCTTCGAATTGTGAGTACCCTTTGGCCACAAATCGTGCCTTGTTCCTTGTCACCACCCCGTGTTCGTCTTGTTTGTTGCGGAAGACCCACTTGGTGCCGACGATGTTTGCATTGGGTCTTGCCACAAGTTCCCACACCTCGTTCCGCTTGAAGTTGTTCAATTCTTCTTGCATTGCCACCACCCAGTCCGGATCCTTCAATGCATCCTCAATCCTGCGTGGTTCCAAAAAGGATACAAACGAATAATGCTCACAAAAGTTAGCTATGCGAGATCTAGTGGTTACTCCCTTTTGGATGTCACCGATGATGTTGTCGATTGGGTGATCCCTTTGGACGCATTGGTGTACTCTTGGGTGTGGCACTTGAGGAGTTGTGTCTTCATGATTGTCTGCTTCTCCCCCTATGTGGTTGCCTTCATTGACTTGTTGATCATCATCGTACTCTTGTGGTTGATCTTGTGTTGAAGCTCCCCCTTGATTGATGGTCTCCTCTTGTGGTTCATTTTCCTCATGTACGTGTGAAGGTGGCTCTTGTGGTCGAACTTCGCCTAGAGCCATTCTTTTCAATGCTTGACAAGGAACTTCTTCTTTACCTAATTCACATGGATCAACTTGCTCCTTTTGGGAGCCATTAGTCTCATCGAACACTATGTCACGTGCTACTTCAACAAGTCCGGAGGCCTTGTTGAAAACACGATAGGCGTAAGTGTTCGAATCATAACCAAGCAAGAAACCTTCATCGGACTTCGAAGCGAACTTTGAAGTCCTAGGCTTCTTGATCAGGATATAACATGGAGAACCGAAAACTCGAAAATATGAAATGTTTGGTTTGTTACTGGTAAGTAGCTCATAATGAGTCTTCTTGAGTAGTCGATGAAGATAAAGTCGATTTGCGGCATGGCAAGCGGTGTTAATCGCTTCCGCCCAAAATCGATTCGAAGTCTTGTACTCATTGAGCATTGTTCTTGCCATCTCTATGAGTGTTTGGTTCTTTCTTTTGGCAACTACGTTTTGTTGTGGCGAGTATGGCGCTGAAAATTCGTGCTTGATGCCCTCTTCATCAAGGTACTCCTCCACTTGTGTGTTCTTGAACTCCGTGCCATTGTCGCTTCGAATACTCATGATTGTCAATGAAAATTTGTTTTGAGCTCGCTTGACGAACTTCTTGAGTGTTCCTCGTGTTTCTGACTTATCATGCAAAAAGAAAACTCAAGTGAAGCGAGAAAAATTATCAATGATAACTAAATCGTATTTGTTACCGCCAACACTTATGTAAGCAATTGGACCAAACAAGTCCATGTGAAGTAGTTCAAGCAGTCTTGTTGCAGTCATGACGTTCTTTGCGGGATAATGTGCTCCAACTTGCTTCCCGGCTTGGCACGCGCTACAAGGCCTGTCCTTCTCAAAAACAACATCCTTCAAACCGCGGATGTGATCGCCCTTGAGGAGTTTTTGAATATTCCTCATACCAACATTCGCTAGCCGTCTATGCCACAGCCAACCCATGTTGGTTTTTGCAATCAAGCATGTGTCGATTTTGGCTTTATCCTTGTTGAAGTCAACAAGGTAAAGCTTTCCCTTCAACATACCCTTGAATGCAATGGAACCATCACTCCTCCTAGAGACGGTCACACCCTCGTTAGTGAACAAGCAATTATAACCTTTGTCACATAGTTGAGATATGGACAGCAGGTTATAATCTAAAGATTCAACATGTAAAACATGAGAAAGTGTGTGTTCAGAGGATATTGCAATTTTATCAATACCGAGCACCCTTCCTTGACTATTATATCTGAAGTAGATGCCCTCGTTTGGATCCTCATTCTCTTCATATTCCACGAACATCCTCCTTTCTCCGGTCATATGGTTGGTGCATCCACTGTCTAGCACCCATTTGGATCCACCGGAGGAATAGGCCTGCAAAAACAAATTATGCTTTAGTTTTAGGTACCCAAGCTTGCTTGGGTCCTTGGAGGTTAGTTACAATACATTTGGGCACCCACACATGGGATTTTGTGTTCCCATGGTGTGGCCCAACATAATAAGCACAGACATTGCCAAGATTATTTCTCATTAACACACAGGAGGCATCAAAAGTTTTGAATAATAGCTGATGTTGTTTATGAATCGGACTAGTCTGGGGGCCGGACTTGTCCGGATGACCGGACTTGTCCGGACACCAACCGGACTAGTCCGGTATTCGTGTGAGTTCAAGTTTTTATCCTTTGACTTACCAGTTTGAGAGGGTCTTCCCTTCACTAAAGAAATCCTTCCCTTGTTATTCTTATGACTTCCAGCACGCTGCTTCTCATCATAAGAGTAACTAATGCCATATTTGACATTTGGAGGTCTTTGGACCAAGTATGCACTACGTTCATAGTTGATCTTCTCCTTGTAAAATATGCCACATTGGGTAGGATTTTTATCCTTTGTGGAGGTTGACTTCCCTTTCAACCTGGTGTCAGTTTTACTACATGTGCACATATGAGCAAACTCAATTTTAGTGGGTTGAGAAGGTGAATTTGAAGAGGAGGAAGGTTCACTCAGCTTGAGTGACTCAACTTGCACTTCAAGAATCTTGTTAACCTTGATCAGGTCAGCAAGTTGGTCCTTGATTGCAACATTTGAGTCCGTTAACTCCAAGCAAGCTTTCTTGCTTGAAGCTAACTCAAGCTCTAGTGAATTGTTTTTCTCCTTTTCAAGCTCTAGAAGTTTGTCAAGTTCAACATACTCCTCCTTTTGGGAGATAATCATGTCCTCTTGATGATGAATTAACCTCTCATTCTTAACAAGTTGATCAAGTAAAAATTTCATTTTTGTTGCAGTTTTCCTATCTAGTCCATTTAGCATATCCTCATCATCACTATCTATTTCATCATCACTAGAGTAGGAATGCACGGAAGGGTTTTTGATGATTACCTTGCGTTTACCTTCCTTTGCCATAAGGCAAGTGCCATTTCCCTTCCTTCCACCGAGTGTAGGGAAGAGTGTAGATTTCTTGAACGTGCTCTCGATGGCTATGCTAGCCATCTCTTCTTCATCGGATGATGAGGACTCATCGTTTGAGTCCCACTCCTTCCCAATGTGCGCTTGTTCGGCTTGTTTCTTCTTCTTGAAGAATTTCTTAGGTTGAGGCTTGGATTCTTTGGTCTTCTTGTTCTCCTCATATTGGAAATCAACTATAAAGTGGTTATACTCACCACAATTATAGCACGCCCGTCTCAACTTTGGCTTTGTTCTTTCCTTGTACTTGCCTTCACTTGATTTTGTCCCTTGTCTTTTCTTCATTATTCTCTTGAACTTTTTCATGAATAATATCATGTCCTCTTCATCTAGCTCACTGCTCTCTTCGTCACTGTCTTCCTCTAGTTGTGCTTCTCTTGCTTCTTTGGATAGAGGCTTGAGGGTGGACTTTAAAGCAACCCCTTTCTTCTTAGCCGAGGTGAGGTCAGCAATTTCCTTGACGTGCTTTGCTTGTTTTTTCATCATCTCAAAGTTGATAATTTTTCCAAGCAATTCATCCGGAGTCATCTTTTTGTATCCGGGGCTTTCTCTAATCATGGAACATAGCGTGACATTGCGAGGCATAAAAGCTCTAAGGATGAGCTTTACAACCTCGTGGTCATTCCACTTCTTGCTCCCATATGATCGAACTTTGTTAACGAGTGTCTTCAATCGATTGTACATATCTTTGGGTGACTCGTCTTCCTCAATTGCGAATCTTCCTAGTTCGCCTTCGATCATCTCAATCTTTGCTTCACGCACATGTCTGTCACCTTCATGTGCAGTTTGCAGAGTATCCCATATCTCCTTAGCAATTTCGAGTCCATCCACCTTGGTGAACTCGTCCCGACTGAGTGAGGAGGTGATTACAGCTGCGGCTTGAGCGTTTCTATGAATGGTCTGCTCTTGGCTTGGGGTGAGCTCTTCGTCGTCATCCGGAATATCTATCCCTGTGCATACAACATGCCATAGACTTGGATTTAGGGAAATCAAATGCATCTTCATATTCTGCCTCCACGTTGAGTAATCACTTCCATCGAAGTGTGGGGCTTTTCCAAGTGGGATAGATAAGTAATGGTTGTTATTGGAATTTAGACGATCATAGTTAAAAGGATATCGGGAGTAGTCGGTGTGACTACTCCCCTTCTTCTTCTCTTCAACTTTCGCTTTCCCTTTGGGAAGTGCCTTCTTTCTGAGGAGTGCCTTTAGCTCTAGCGTCTCCTCATCATCGTCCTCGAAGTCTTGAATGGCTTCGAGGTACATCTCCACTTTTTGGGTCTTGTCGTTGTTAACCTCCTCTTGGTTGTTGATTTTGTGGACGTCCTTCATGTCCGACATGATCTCTTCGAGTGATTAGACTCTTTATTGAAGAACCTGCTCTGATACCAATTGAACGTAGGCCTAGAGGGGGGGTGAATAGGCCTTTTTGAAAATTGTCGGATCCTGCAACACTCAACAACCAGTTCAATACCAGAGATATCGGACTAGTCCGGTAAAGTGCGGACTAGTCCGGTGTTCATGGACTAAGTTGATTAAACTTGATTGATTGGTTTGATTCTTTTATGTGTACAGCGGAAATATAGAATCAAACAACAGTTTAACAGTTATATGCTGGATTATATCACAATTAAGTCTTATGTTCAACAATTTAATGTAAGATGAACAATGTGTATGAAACCCTAGATTGAGTTGATTAATTAGAATGATGAACACTAAAACAAGACACAACGATTTATCCCGTGGTTCGGCTACCACGAAGGCAACCTACGTCCATGTTGATGAGTCCACAAAAGGACCGGGTCTTCTCCAACCCTACCCTCGTTGGATCGCCACGAAGGCCAATCCTCTTCCACTAATCACAAAGGGGTGAATAACCGAATTCAAGGGGCGTTCTCACACGTTGAGAGCTCCCTTAGATTACAAAACACAATGCCACCGAAAACACACTCAAAAGTTACAATTGAAACGCAGGAGTGTGTTAGAGAATCAAACCAAGAGCTCAATGCGGTGTTGCAGGTGTCTCTCCAATGATCTAGAGTGAATCCTCAAGGGATTGGTCGATGTTGCACTTAATTTCATGGAGAGATGTCGTTTTTGAGGCTCTTGGGAGGTGTGACGGCGCTAGGGTTCGAGAGATTGTGAAATTGGGCCATGCACCTCTATTTATATGGGGTTTCTAAAAGATACCATTAGGGTTCAGAAAATTCAGACTAGTCCGTGGTGGTCACCGGACTAGTCCGATGTGCTGTGTGTAGCAAACCCTAAGTGTCCCGAAATATCGGACTAGTCCGGCTGAAAACAGACTTGTCCGATTTTGCTACTGGAAATCTTTGGACTAGTCTGATGTCCATCGGACTTTTCCGGACATGTGAAACCCTATGTGTGTTGGATGACAAGTCCGCACTTGGAGGACTTGTCCAATTTAGATCAGTGGGTTTTTCGGACTAGTCCGTGTGAATATCGGACTTGTCCGAAGTGGATCAGAAAGAATATCGGACTAGTCCAGTTGATAACGGACTTGCCCGATTTTGTGTGACTTGTGTAGTGTTTTGAGGACTAGTCCGCACTGGGGAGGACTAGTTCGATTCTAGTCAGAAAGATATCGGACTTGTCCGATCTGGTGCAGAAAGGTTATCGGACTAGTCTGGTTGTGATCGGATTAGTCCGGTCCTGTGTAACTTTGTGCAATGTGTGTGTTTAATTATGATTGAGCTCTTGGGGTGTGTTTCCTTAACACACTCCATACACGATAATCTACTACTCTTTTTCCTTGAGCTCATTTCCACTTTGCTCCTCTTCATCCCTTCTTTTTGGTATTTTGCTCATTTTTCTATTATAGGCTTGCATTCATCTCAACAAAGAGGTTAGGATCCCAATTGCTTGTCATAAATCATCCAAAACCCACAAGGGAGTCATAGATGCACTTTCATTAGGGATGCCTCTGTGTCCTCAAATCGACCTCTTACCAGTCCATGCAGTAAATACGGCAGGCAGCTCAACTGATAGATATACCATGTAGTGCGTCGTATTTATAGCCCAACTTGTTGACCTACTGGTGAACTCATGTCTAGGCAGTGTAAAACTCAACCACCTGCCCCTGGGATAAGACATTGCTTCAAGTGCCTCGGTTACGCTCACCTGAGATATCAATGTCGAAACCAAATCCGGTGCAAGGGATGTTATAGATCCGGGCACATCATGAAGGCATGCACCTCGTTTTCCCGAAAAAGAAAAATCTGGATCCCAAAAAAGCAGTGGAGGCACCGATGCAACTTGCATTATATACTAGCCTAGCAACACAGCAACTGCCAGGACCAACACTCGACCTGGTTCTGTTCTCTCCAAAAACCCCTGCAGGCGTCACCTTCGAAGCACCACCCATGGTAAACTTCCCGTTGAACCCAACTCGTTTTGTCCCAAACAACCAGTTCCAGATCCATGATGGTGGTCCCGAGCACCTCGCCCTCATGGTGGTTCATCTCCTGGGTCTTCACCACAACACTGATGAAGAGTTCATAATCGTCGTTGATACCGATGACGTTCTGCAAGAGGATGAATACGAGCTCTACAAAGTTCGAATAAGGGATAACCTTGAAGAGGTCCTTGATATGGAGGTACGCTCTGCATGTCTCACCCCCTTAGGGATCGCCATGTACTCGCTGCCCACATGTTTCAACAGAGACTCCCTGCTACTTGGTGACCCAATCATGGTGGATGGAGCAAGAATCACCTTCGTCAGTCATGACTATAGACTCAACAGACGTGTAAGTGACTACACCAAAGTCGGTTGGTTCCTAATCCTTGCATTTCCTATTGAATATCATAGCATGCAGTGCATTGACATTGATGTGTCAAGCTTTGCAAAACTGCTACACTGGCACAACAGTCCCAGAGCTTTGGGTTTTATCTTGGTCAAGTGTATGCATAATCAGTTCAAAGACATCCCACGCAGTCTAGTGCTACGGCAGGGTAATCGGGATGGTTTTGGCTGGTCAGAGTAGGGATTCCTTTTGAAGATGACCCCCCCTAAAGATGGTAACCCGCATCCTATTCCTGATCAAGATGATCAGCAGGAAGAAGCTGAGGATGCGCAGGTAGTCCCTCAAGCCCCCGACAATCCTATTTGGGATCACGCAGCCCTCATGCAAGGAAATCAGCTGATGAACCTGAATAATCCACCACCAGTAGAAAATGATGGATGGGGCATGTGGCCCATCAGAGAGTGTAGGATCGAAGAGCACATGAAAAGCTACCAGAGGGGGTGAATGGTAGATTAAAAAAAACTTACGCAGCAGAAACAATTAAATCTCAACCCCTTCGACGGAGAAACGATCTGTTAAAGAAATCGTGTGTAACTAATCTAAACGTGTTTCACCATGACAAAAGTGATATATATCATAGATAATCAAGTCACAAAGAAAACACAAGAAGAATAACTCAAATCATTCGAGAGAAACTCAAGTTATGATCAAAAGATCGAACAAAGGTCAATCTGTCCTTCCCGAGAAAAACAGTTCTGGAACGCTGCAAAGAAACTCGTGTAGATCAGAAATCACACATCCAATGACTGTGAAATTTTGACAGATGATATATAATAAAGTTGTGAAGACAACCCAAAAAGAATCACGTCAATTGGATCTGTAAAACTCAAGTTATGATAAAACCACCATTGAAAGGTAGTGCTGTCTAGAAACTCGATGAGTAAAACTTGTCTGGAACAAGTCGGACGAACAAGACACAAAAGTTCCTTCAAACTACGAATTTTATTCAATAGAACACAAGAGGAACAGCCCCCAAAGTCTTGCCCCATGAGCTCTGGCTTCCCTTGCTTATATAACCAGCCCTTAGGCCAACCCAAACTCAACTAGGACTCTAATCCTACTCAAATCACGAATCGAAACTTTCCATAACTGCTTAGGACTCTTCTATACTCAGATAGAAGCAATCTTAAGACTTCCAAACACCTTAAGAACATATCCCACATTCCTAAAACAACTCAAATTCGTGGCCCACACGAAATCCTATCATAACCAACTCAAATCATTTCATATTTGAGTCAAACAAAACTCAGCCGCAGCTTGAGTCCATAACCTAGTCGGTTGGACCTTTCCGACCAATTCTTTATGTCCACATATCTTCAACACGCCTCGGAACCATGTATCCACGTCCATGAACTTCTTGCACATGTGCAAACATCTTCCAATGACGTCCACGATACCTTTATATGCATTGTTCTTGATTCAAACATGCTGCGCAACCTCCCGATCAACTCAACCACAATTCCTCCCGAACTTTGTTGTTGAACCTCATCTTCTCCCTAAGACTAGTTTAATGGATCCCGTCACCAGCCATGTCTTGAACTCAAGCAACACCTGCACATGAACAAGCAACCAATCCGTACGAGCCCAAGTTCGCGACTTGACTCAAGTTAGTTCCGAAACTACAACACCTTACGTGAGCACCTCACATAAGCATGTTGCAAAGCACAACAAAAAGATATAAGCCTTAACCACCAAAACACACCAAAAAGTTAGTAAAAGAATGCTAAGAAACCTTTCCATAAGTGTAAAGCAAGTTCGAAACATTTCAAGATAAAAGCAGGAACATTGCGATCAAGCTTCGAACCTAGCCAAAGCTAACCAGAGCTTGAGTCGGAGCTTACCAAAGATAGTACAACCTAGCGCCGGAGCTTAAAACAAAGCTAGTACAACCTAGCACTGGAGCTTACCAAAGCCTGTACAACCTAGCGTCGGAGCTTGCCAAAGCTAGTCGGAACTAGTCAACCCAAAAGCTAGAGCTAGAAAAGCATGTCGGGGCTAACCAACATAAGTCGGACCTATCACAACATACCAGAGCTTAACAACGACTTGCCGGAGCTATCAAAGACATTCCGGAGCTAAATACAAAACTCACTGGAGCTACCCAAAAACATGTCGGACCTAGACAAAGCAAGTCGGACCTTACATCAGACCTTGCAGAAGCTCGGAGCTAGAGTCGGACCTTGCTAAAAAGGTGTTTTAGCAGAATTCAAAACTTTTATTGCCATAGCCAATGTATTCAGCACACATAGGTCTCATAATCTCCCCATTGATGAATGCATTGGCAACAGCACTTAAAATCCGAACATTGGCTTTTTAGATTAAAACTTTTGAAAGCAATTTCTCCCCCTTTGTAAAACAGAAATCAAATGAGAAAAAAGGAATTCTTCCTCTGAGAAGAATCGTGCCAAAACAATTGTAAATATGTGCAATGTGTAATCAATTTCTCCCCCTTGCATACTTATCTTTAAAAATTCACATATCATCTCTCCCCCTTTGACAATGTATTCAGCAAGGTTCAAAAGAGAAATTTCAAATGTTATGAGCATATTATAACATATACATATAAACAAAGCTCATCCAAGTCATATTATCAAGTAACTTACACTATCACATCAGTGAAATACATAAAGTAGTGTAAGCCATGCTAGAGATCAAATGTAATTTTCAATTTAAGCAAGTCATGATCTCACAAACTTAACTATTTCAAAACCTGAAAGCATGACACTTGTTGCTGCATTTTATTATTTTTCAAAGCACGAATTTAGATCATATGATATTTGCAAGAGATTATATGCGCATCTGCCTTATTCTAACCAACCAAGCCAAGCCTATGTCATTTGACAATCAGAAGTTTAAGGACATGGTTTTAGTCATACACAACTTCTTCCAAGTTCATATCTAAGTGCAATGATAAGCCGTCTCAAAAGAAGAAGTGCGATGCATGCATATTCTCTTGATCATTTTCAACTTATATTTGTTCATAAAAACTCAACATGTGAGTTGATTACTTGATTAATTATTTATGATAAAAATACTTGTGAGCATGCAACAAGTTCAAAACAACAAGAAAGTTCAACCATGACCAGATTTAGTGTATGTAATTATTCCAATAACTAGACATGGCAAAAACTACAAAATGTATAACACAAGTAATGTAGTAAGAACTTTTAGCATGTAAAAGGAATCACAAAGTCATATATGTACGAAATACAATGCTCATATTATTTTAATTTCAGATTCACACATAGACTTCTCAAGTTTGAAAACTCCCCCTCAATGTAAGCCATGAGGATGCATAACTCCTATTTCACTATGAATGTAACAAAAATGAGTGAAATCCAAAGGTTTTGTACAAATGTTAGCCAATTTTTGTTCGGTATCTACGTGGTGAAGCACAATGTTTCCTTTTTCAACATTATCACGGAGAAGGTGATTCCTAATATCAATGTGCTTAGTTCTAGAATGTTGAACAGGGTTTTTAGCAATGAAAATGGCACTAGTGTTATCACAAAATAGTGGAACACTATGTAGATCAACCCCATAGTCCTTAAGTGTTTGAACAATCCAAAGAATTTGTGAGCAAGCACTAGCAGCAGCTACATATTCAGATTTAGTCGTGGATTGTGCATCTGAGCTCTGTTTTCTAGAGAACCAAGCAACAAGAGAATTACCAAGAAAATGACAAGCACCGGAAGTACTTTTCCTATCAATCCTACAACCCCCAAATCAGCATCCGAAAAAGCTTTCAAAGTAATGGTTGAGGAAGAAGGAAGAAAAATACCAAATTCTTGAGTTCCATGTAAGTACCTGAGAATCCTTTTGACGGCTTGACGATGTGAAGCACGTGGGGAAGCTTGAAACCGTGCACAAAGACATACGCTGAATTGTATGTCCGGTCTTGATGCCATCAGGTACAAAAGTGATCCGACCATGCTTCTATATTCTTTTTGATCCAGGGGTTCACCATCTTCATCAAGTTCAAGTGTTGTTGTTGTTCCCATTGGTGTCCAAAGAGGCTTGCTTTTGTCCATGTTGAAGTGCCTTAGGAGGTCTTTTGTATACTTCGTTTGATGCACAAAGGTACCCTCCTTGGTTTGCTTGATTTGCAGCCCCAAAAAGTACGTGAGTTCTCCCATCATACTCATCTCAAATTTTGAACTCATCATAGCTGAAAACTTGGACAGAAGATCATGAGAACCACAACCAAAGATAATATCATCCACATACACTTGAACGAATAATGAGTCATTGCTATGCTTAAGCACAAAAAGAGTTTTATCAACCTTGCCCATGGTAAACCCCTTTTCAAGTAAGAATGTTTTTAACATATCATACCATGCTCTAGGGGCTTGTTTGAGACCGTACAAGGCTTTTGACAGTTTGTAAACATGATTAGGGAAATCTGAATTTTCAAAACCCGTTGGTTGTCTGACATAAACTTCCTCATCTATGTAGACATTAAGAAAAGCACTTTTAACATCCATTTGATATAGCTTAAAACCTTTAGATGCAGCAAAAGCTAACAAAATTCTTATGGCTTCTAATCTAGCAACAGGAGCAAAAGTTCATCAAAATCTAGACCTTCAACTTGAGTGAAACCTTGAGCAACCAACCTAGCCTTATTCCTAACCACAACCCCATACTCACTTTGTTTATTTTTAAACACCCATTTAGTTCCAATTAAAGTGTGACCTTGAGGTGAAGGTACAAGTTTCCAAACATTATTTCTTTCAAAATTTTGTAACTCTTCTTGAATGGCAATAATCCAAGATTTATTAGTGAGTGCGTGTGATATATCTTTGGGTTCAAAAGAAGAAACAAAAGCATAATGAGCATGAGAGTTTGGATCGCAAAACCTGGACCGTGTAACTCGTTCGTGCAAGCTTCCAATAATCTGTTGTGGAGGATGAAATTTGAGAACCCGGAGGGGAGTGGACACTTCACAAGCTTCTTCTTCTTCATGTTCATCACAAATCGATGAGCTTGTGACTTGAGGAGGATCTGGACCAGCAATGGTGGTCGTCGGTGCTGGCTGTGAATCAAAATCAGAAGCTTGAACAATATAATTAGCTGCTGAATTTTCGGGCAGCAGCTCCACCTCTTCCTCATCTTCAACAAAAATGCTCTCCCCCTGCGGATATGGATCTCGACCTGCAATGTTTGAGCTAGTACCTGGGCTAGCTTCATCAAAAGACACTTCACAAGTCTCCACAATTTTGTTAGTGTCAAGTAAAAGCACACGGTAGCCTCTAGTATGAGATGGATAACCAAGAAACATGCCATCAATGGATCTAGGTTCAAATTTATCAAGATTACCATGTTTCTTAACAAAGCATTTGCAACCACAGACCCGAAAGTGCGTAACACTAGGCCTATGTCCAAACCAGAGCTCATATGGTGTTTTACCTAGCTTAGTGTGCAAGAAAACATGATTTGAGACATAACAAGCTGTCGGTACCCTGGGTACCATATACCCCTTGGGATTGCAAAGATCTCAAGGGAATATCATCTACTTAATCTGAAGACCTTCGAAGGCCCACATGTCAGACATAACCGGACCCACTTCCCCAACTTGGTTAGTCCCAGGGTCGCCACGTGTACTATCAAACCGGAGCTACCGTCCACAAGGGGGAAGCTCCGGGCTATGTACCATAGCAGCACCTCCGGACCTAACCTCAAACCGAGGGAAGATCCGGAACTGACACGTGTTAGGTAGCACCGGACCTACCTGTTCCCCACAGTATGCTCCGGAGCTGCCACGTGTCCAACCGTCGGACCTTCAGCCTCTAACCTCCGGAAGACTCCACAACGGCTCCGGATCTTCAAAGGGAATCAAAGACTTCAAGACCCGATTAAGTGTCATTAATACTATATTAATGACACACGATCGGACGACCTTAATTACCAGTAACGGTGCTATCAAAGCCCGTAATTCGGTTATTAAGGGTAATTAAGCGCATCAAATGTGTATCAATATTAGTAACCGTCGGGGCCACATGTCGGGCCAGGCTAACTTGTAATGGCCTGCCCTTGTACTATAAAAGGATAGGCCGACGATACACATACACACAGACTCTACGCTCTGAACTCACTTTGAGCTCATACATCCAATACAACACCAACACACCCCGTGGAGTAGGGTATTACGCTCAGGCAGCCCGAACCACGTAAATCATCGTGTCTATTGTGTCATTTTACACTTCACCTTCTTGAATCTCCGCGTGCCGACACCGAACCTCAAACTCCTCTAACACTTTAGTAGTCTCGGGAGATCTGCCGGATCAAAACCACCGACACAAGCGGTTGCAATCGCATCAGCCCAAAATTTCCTAAGAGTTTGATATTCATCAAGCATAGTCCTAGCCATCTCAACTAAGGTTCAGTTCTTTCTTTCTACAACACCGTTTTGTTGAGGTACATATGGTGAAGAAAATTGATGATCTATTCCATTTTCAGTACAAAAGTGATCAAAAGATTGATTTTTAAATTCAGTTCCGTTATCACTTCTAATTGCTTTTAAAGATCCTAGGTGATCAATTGATAATCTAAGAAATAAAGTTCTAAAGTGACTAAAAGCTTCATTCTTAGACGCCATAAAGTAAACCCAAGAGTATCTAGAATAATCATCAACAATAACAAGAACATACCATTTACCTTCGAAGGATTGAACACGTGAAGGTCCTACGGTGTCAAGGTGCTAAAGTTGACCCGGTTCAATTGTCATGATCATTGTGAGAGGAGTATGTGAACCTGCAACCATCTTAGCATGTCTACAAGAAGAGCACACAATTTCTTTGTCCCCTTTCAGCTTAGGCAGCCCACGTATGCGATGAAGAGCACTGACATGCGTTAGGTGATCAAAGCCTACGTGACCAAGTCTACGATGCCAAAAATATAAGTCCTTTGAATCATTAGCGACTAGACACCTATGCTTAGAGGAAGACATATCAAAATCAACTTTAAAAACTCTTCCAAACCGAGACATGTTAAAAATAAGCTCACTATTTGAACCTACAACTTTGCAGCAGTTTTTATTGAAAATAATTTCCAGATTTTCATCTAGCAACTGTAAAACAGAAAGCAAGTTGTATTTCAAATTTTTGACAAGTGTCACATCCTTCAAAGTGTAGTGATCATTTACTCTAACCAAACCCTTAGCAATTATAGGAGATGAAGAATTATCGGCAAAAGTAACATTCTCTACACGTGACACAAAAGAGAGGGAGGAGAACTGATCTTTGTTACCGGTCATGTGGTGTGAGCAACCTGAATCCACAATCCAAATGTTCTCCTTCCTCAAACGTGTAACCTACATAGAAGCACGATAGGTCGATGACTCAATACTGAGGTTAGTCAAGAGGCATTTAGGAATCCAGTACTGAGTCACACGACGTGCAGCAGGAAAAACACGCGAAAGCTGAGATAAAACAGCAGGTTTATGAGTCAAAGTTTGAGGTTTTTTATTCTTAACTACCGACCTATAAGGTGTTACTTGTGTAGCACAAAAATTAGTAGCTCTGGAGGTAAAAACAGAAGGTCAGGAGGTAAACTTTCAATGTTTTTGACTCATAACAGCAGGTTGCATGTTCCTGGCATTTGGTTTAATATGTGCAGCAATTTTTGCATGAAAGTTATGAGATCTAGCAATCATTCTTTCCCTTTTCTGTTGTTTAGCTAGTCTATAACAAAAATCTATGACATGACCATCTCTACCAGGGTAGTTACAATGAAATTTAACTTTGTATTCATGTCTAGATGAGCAAGCAATATTTTTATTTGAAACCGAATGAGACAACACTCCTGCAGATTTGAAAATCACTTCTTTTTGTTTAGGAACTGTTTGAATCAAACCACTTCCTAATGACTTTACAATTTTAGGTGGATATGCCTTAGCATGAGCATGAGAGTCAAAACCTTAACCAGTTTTATCATTGCAAGACTTGGAAGAATTTAGCAGCAAGTTTAGGTTCTTATTCCCATTACCAAACCGATCTAATGTCCTATGTATGTTATCAAGTTTATTGGACAGATCAAGGCAATTTTCACATGAAGTTTTTCCTTTTAATTTGCAATTGGAACAATATTTAACTTCATGAGAACGTAAAGCATTATTCAATATTGAAATTTCATTCATAGCATCTTTTAGTTTCTTTTCAAGATCATCACAACTAGAACAATGCAAATCAATTGTAGAACAAGAAGCATCTTTTAAGTTTCCAATGTCAAGTGCAGCAAGCTTTTGTTCTTTTCAATTTCAAGTTCAAGTCTATCTAGAGTAGAGGAATTTGCAGTTCTTAATGTGGACAATTGATGAGGACATCACAACAGCGGAGACGCACATTGAACTACAAGGACCAATCATAAGAGCACGAGCACTGTTAATAAATCAGCAGGTGAATTCGCTCCTAACTTCTTTTGCATGTGAGTTTGAGAATAGATTGTTATGTGATGATTTAATTGTTATTAGGAATAACGAAGAAGATCAACAAGTGAAGGAAATAGGCCTCGGGAGCGTGGAGAACCAGCTGGGACGTCCAACAAGTTGATGGAAGCAGTTTACAACTTGGACTCGAGTTCAACTCGTAGTCCAGGAGCAGTCCACCTTAAAACGGACGCCCAGGAGGCATATGGACTCCGTTTTTGACGTTCTACATATGCACGGAAAGAGGAGAAGATAAACTTTCCAATGATTCTGGTCCCACCTCAAAATTCTTCCGGAGTGATTGGGAATCGTTGAAACAAGTCGAGTCTAGATTTCTGTCCGGTGCTGCGCCACCGAATCGGGCCTTTGGGCCTTGTATCCCGTAATAGTCCATTAGGGACACGTCTAATCGTGTTTTGGACGAACCCTAGCCTATAAATACTGCAGCCGCTGGTCATATTTAGTGGGTTTTGCTTAGACCAATAATATCGCCGTTCTACGGTTTGTGAGACCCCAACTTCGCGATTTCAGATCGTGTCTTCGACGTTCTTGCTCATGTTCTCGGTTGCACTTGCAGGGATTAGCCTTCTTGGCGAGGTCAAAAGTGTGTAGCACGGTTGATAACCAACGGAGCTGTGGTGTAGTGATTGCAGGGGTACTCGAACCGCTCGAGTGCCGCAAATCATCAACGTCGAGTTCTCCATCCCAATCGACATACCTTTCGGAAGATCGGGCCTAAACCTACTCATCAATTGGTATCAGATTTCCAGGTTGCCCGTGAGGTATCTTTATATTCCTTCCATTAGATCGATTTTGTTTCGTACCTAGAGTCCACAGAAAAGCCACGAAAAATTAGATCATTTTTACCGCTTCCCAGACTATAGTGCCTGCAGTTTCGTTTTTCAGTTTGCATTGTTGAGTTTGCATTCGTTTGGTCGAGTCTTGTTGCTGGTTTAGCTTTGTGTTTTGGGTCCTAGTTATCGTGTTTCATCCTTGTTTTCTTGCTGTTTGACACCTATCCCACAATCCCTAAATAACAAACAGATCCACCATGTTCATCGGTTTGCTCTAGCTAGCCGCCTTGCGTGAACTCCCGCATCGCCAGCCCTAGATTAGGTGACAAACCTTTGTGCCACTCAACCTTGAATCATCACACACCACCCCATTAGTTGCTGTGCAAATTCCCGATCGTTTTCATATCCGATTGCTAGTTCTGTTCTCAAACCGAGTTGGAATCAACATCAAAAAAAAACATAAACCCGGACAGCCTACCTTAAAACGGCCATAACTTTCGCATATGAACTCGAAATCGGGCGATTTTTTTCAACTTTATCTACGCGAAATTTCGCATCTGATTTTCACGGCATAGCCGCATTCGTCAAAATTAGATTGCCCAAATTCCACTCGAAAGATAGACTATCCGGCCTCTGAAGTTTCAGCACAATTTTGAAAGAATCTTCTTGATTTTCTATAGGCCGCATATTACATCCAATTGAGCTGCAAATTTGTGTGCTTCATATACTTGTTCTCCTGAGTAATGAAAAAATATCAAAAAATATTACAAAAAAGAAAAAAAATAGTGAAGTGCACGCATATTAAAGCAATTGGCCTATACCACTTGGTGTTGTTTTGTTGGCTATATCATCTGTCTTTCTTTTGCCTTGATACTTCCTTGTGTTTTGCTAGGCCCTAGGGCACTTGGTTGACCAGCAACAGTTTCCTACATTGAATACTTATTCAACTTTGTTTAGCTGTTAACGATTTTCTGCTTATTAGCCACCATATTGTGCCATCCAAGCTCCACCTTTCTCTTGAGCATAACTGGTACCTTTGCAATCACTCCACGCTTCATTGGTTCATGTCACCGTTCACACCACCTACTGTGTCGGTAAGAACACTTGTAAGAGCGTGGTAAGACACTTGAGCGAGTGAGATTGTTTTCTTCCACCTTTCACATTGTCACTGTAGTTGATAGGAATAACATATTTTTTTGTTGTCTTTCGTTTCCTACTAACAATTGCAGAAGAAGACAATGATGACAAATGTGTTCAACATGCTGAGTTACATGATATTATGAAGACCATGACAGATATGTTTGCCAAATACAACGCAACAACGGAGGAGTCATTGGCGAACTTGACTCGCCAACTTGATGACCTTGCTCTTCGGATGAATACTTTTGAGGCTCGGTTGCCTCTCGCTGGAAGACAAGAAGACAATGCTTATGATGAACTGGAAGATCACAATAATCAGCCAAGACTGCCACTTTATCGTCGAGGTATGGGAGGTAATAATCATAACAATTATAATCGTCCTCCTGATGATCCTTTTGCTAAAGTGAAATTTACTATACCCTCTTTTTCTGGTGCTTATGATGCTGAGGCTTATCTTGATTGGGAGATGACAGTAGAGCAAAAATTTAATTCCCATCTTGTTCCTGAACAACATAGAGTTCGTCAAGCCACTAGTGAGTTGAAGGACTTTGCTATCATATGGTGGAATGAACTTGTTAAAACTAGAACTGACCCTCCAACACGGGATAGATTAAAGGAAGCTATGCATGTTCAATTTGTTCCTCCATCTTTTCAGTGGGACCTTCGCAAAAAATTGCAGCGCTTAGACCAAGATAACATGTCCGTAGAGGAGTATTATCAAGAGTTACAAAAGGGTATGCTGCGTTGTGGGGTAGTAGAAGACATGGATGATAAAATAGCTCGTTCTTATGGGGGGGTTTGAGGCATGAAATTCAGTACATTGTTGATTACAAGGAATATGATACTGTTAACAGATTGTTTCAGCTTGCTATGTTGGCAGAAAAAGAATTGCAGAGCCGACAACAACAGCAACAACGCACAAGGAGCAACTTCACGCCGCGTTCGATGCCCACACCATCCAAAACAACACCATCTTCGACCCCCCGTGCAGCGACTACACCATCCAATGGCGGCCAACGAACTATACCTGCTGCTCCACCTTCTCGCGAGCCGGAGGGCAGCAAGGCGACATCATTCAAGCCGTCGTCGTCCACTCCTTCTATGGGTCGTTCTTCCGACATTAAGTGACACCGCTGCCAGGGACTTGGTCATATGATGAGAGATTGCCCGAGCAAACGAGCATACATAGCAAGCGACGATGGCGGGCATGATAGTACTTCGGATGTTGAAGACGAATACTCTCTTGCTACTAACTTTACAGATCCAAATGACGAACACACCAAAGAAGAGGTACTTGGTACAGAGGCGACGGAGAAATATAGGAGCATCATTGTGCAATGTGCCTTGAGCTCCAAAGTGGAGACCGACGACAAGCTACAACGACACAACCTCTTCCACATGTTTCTCGTCGTCAAGGACTGCCGTGTACACACAATAATTGATGGTGGTAGCTGCAATAACTTGGTGAACACTGACGTCGTCAAGAAACTTGGTTTGACAACAAGAGCACACCCTCATCCATACCACATTCAATGGTTCAACAACAGCGGTAAGGTTCGGGTAACACAAACATCGAGAATACATTTTTCAATTGGTTCTTACAATGATTTTGCTGATTTTGATGTCGTTCCTATGGATGCTTGTTCTCTTTTATTGGGTCGTCCTTGGGAATTTGATACAGATGCTATTCATCATAGTAGAACTAATAAATATACTCTCATGCATAAGGGAAAGAAAATCACTTTGCTCCCCATGACTCCTGCTGAAATTGTGCATTTTGAGAAGAGTAAAATTCGTGATGGCAAAGCAACAAAACTAGAATCTGAAAAACAGCAAGTCATTAAGTTAAAACCACCATCGTTGCTAGCAACTAAGTCTGACCTTGCTGATTTATTCGATGCTAAGGGGATGTGCTATGCTTTAGTATGCAAAGAAGCCATGTTTTCACTTCATGAATTGTCTATTGCATTGCCCCCTGCTGTTGCTAACCTTTTGCAGGAGTTTGAGGATGTGTTTCCCTCCGAGATACCCCCTGGTTTACCATCGATGAGAGACATTGAACACAAGATCGATTTGATTCCAGGAGCAAGTTTGCCAAATCGTGCAGCATACAGGGCGAATCCACAAGAAACTAAGGAAATTCAGCGACAAGTCCAAGATCTTTTGGACCGCGGGTACATTCGTGAAAGCCTTAGCCCATGTTCTGTTCCTGTTCTTTTGGTTCCTAAGAAAGATGGTAGTTGGCGCATGTGTGTTGATTGTCGAGCGATTAATAACATCACCATTCGATATCGTTATCCTATTCCTCGATTAGATGACATGCTTGATGAATTGAGTGGTGCTATCATCTTCACAAAAATTGACTTGCGTAGTGGTTACCACCAAATTAGAATGGCACTAGGAGATGAATGGAAAACTGCATTTAAAACCAAGTTTGGGTTTTATGAGTGGTTAGTCATGCCTTTTGGTTTAACTAATGCACCCAGCAACTTCATGCGATTAATGAACGAGGTTTTACGTGCTTTCATTGGACAATTTGTGGTGGTTTACTTCGATGATATCCTCATTTACAGCAAGTCATATGATGAACATCTTGATCATTTACGTGCTGTTTTACTGTTTTGAGAGATGCACGTTTGTTTGGTTACCTCGAAAAGTGCGTCTTTTGCAGCAATCGAGTCTCGTTTCTTGGCTATGTCGTTTCCTCGCAGGGAATTGAGATGGATGAGGCAAAAATTGAAGCAATCACCAGCTGGCCAGCCCCAACAACCGTCACACAGGTTCGTAGTTTTCTTGGTCATGTAGGTTTTTATCGGCGCTTTGTGCGGGATTTCAGCACCATTGCAGCACCTCTACATGAGCTAACAAAGAAGGGAGTGCCATTTCGATGGGGCGAACAGCAGCA
This sequence comes from Tuctoria greenei, assembly GCA_036927565.1. Lineage (NCBI taxonomy): Eukaryota > Viridiplantae > Streptophyta > Magnoliopsida > Poales > Poaceae > Tuctoria > Tuctoria greenei. Next base: position 25,156,627 of record JAYESD010000010.1, on the reverse strand, counting down.
ACATGCTTTTGATTCTGTCAAATCGAAGCTTACACAAGCACCATTGCTACAACTTCCTGATTTTGACAAGACCTTTGAGCTAAAATGCGATGTAAGCGGCATTGGTATTGGAGACGTTCTCATACAAGGAGGTAAACCCGTTGCTTTCTTTAGTGAAAAAATTCATGGTCCTTCTCTGAATTATTCTACTTATGATAAGCAATTGTATGTCTTAGTGCGTGTATTACAAACTTGGCAACATTATCTTTGGTCTAAGGAGTTTGTCATACATTCTGATCATGAATCATTGAAGTATCTTAAGTGTCAAACCAATCTGAATAAACAACATGCTAAATGGATTGAGTTCATAGAGTTGTTTCCATACATCATTAAGCATAAGAAAGGGAAGGAAAATATCATTGCCGATGCATTATTTAGGCGTTATACCATGCTGTCCCAACTTGATCATAAAATCTTTGGTTTGGAAACAATAAAAGCATTATATCCTACTGATTTGGACTTCAAAGATGCTTTTGAAAATTGTAGAGAAGGAAGAACTTGGAATAAATATGTGCTGTGAGAAGGTCTCCTCTATCATGATAACAAGCTATGTGTTCCAGCTAGCTCCGTTCGTCTATTACTTTTGCAGGAAGCACATGGAGGAGGTTTGATGGGACATTTTGAAGTGAAGAAAACTAAAGACATGCTGTCTACACACTTCTTTTGGCCAAAGATGAGGCGTGATGTCGAGCGCTACGTGTCACGATGCACTACTTGCAAAAAAGCTAAGTCTCGCCTTAACCCACATGGTCTTTATATGCCTCTTCCTGTTCCTAGTGTACCTTGGGAGGATATTTCCGTGGACTTTGTTTTGGGATTGCCTAGGACTAAGAGGGGGAGGGATAGTATTTTTGTAGTTGTTGACCGTTTTTCCAAAATGGCACACTTTATACCTTGTCATAAGAATGATAATGCCTCACACATTGCTGATTTATTTATGATGGAAATTGTCCGTTTACATGGTGTGCCAAATACCATTGTTTCTGATCGTGATGCAAAATTTTTAAGTCATTTATGGAGAACTTTGTGGTATAAATTGGGAACCAAGTTGCTGTTTTCAACTACATGTCATCCACAAACGAATGGACAAACCGAGGTAGTTAATCGTACTTTATCCACTATGTTGCGGGCTATCTTGAAAATAAATTTGAAGTTGTGGGAGGAGTGTATACCACATATAGAATTTGCTTACAATAGATCCGTTCACTCCACGACAAAGGTAAGTCCATTCCAGGTAGTGTATGGTTTCAATCCCTATGCTCCTATTGATTTACTACTTTTGCCTCCTTCTAAAACTATAAATTTGGATGCTACACAATGATCTGAATTCATTCTTAAGATGCATGAAACTACAAAGAAAAATATTGAAATGATGAATGAGAAGTATAGGATTGTAGGTAGTAAAGGTAGAAAAGAAGTAAAACTTGAACCGGGTGATTTGGTGTGGTTACATTTGAGAAAAGAGCGATTTCCCGACTTGAGAAAATCTAAACTTATGCCACGAGCTGCTGGTCCTTTTAAGATCATTGAAAAGATTAATGATAATGCATATAAGCTTGAATTGCCTCCCAATTTTTGGGGTTAGTCCTACATTTAAAATTTCAGATTTGCGACCGTACTTGGAAGAAGAAGATGAACTTGACTCCAGGATGACTCCAATTCAAGAGGGGGAGGATGATGAGGACATCACAACAGCAGAGACGCACATTGAACTGCAAGGCCAATCACAAGAGCACGAGCACGGTCAATAAATCAGCAGGTGAATTCGCTCCTAACTTCTTTTGCATGTGAGTTTGAGAATAGATTGCTATGCAATGATTTAATTGTTATTAGGAATAAAGGAGAAGATCAACAAGTGAAGTAAAGAGGCCTCGGGAGCGTGGAGAACCAGCTGGGACGTCGAACAAGTTGATGGAAACAGTTTACAACTCGGACTCGAGTTCAACTCGGAGTCCAGGAGCAGTCCACCTTAAAACGGACACCCAGGAGGCATACAGACTCCATTTTCGATGTTCTACATATGCACGGAAAGAGGAGAAGATAAAATTTCCAATGGTTCTGGTCTCACCTCAAAATTCTTCCGGAGTGATTGGTAATCGTCCAAACAAGTCAAGTCCAGATTTCTGTCCGGTGCTGCACCACCGCATCGGGCCTTTGGGCCTTGTATCACGTAAGAGTCCATTAGGGACGCGTCTAATCGTGTTTTGGTTGAACCCTAGCCTATAAATACTGCAGCCGCAAGTCATATTCGGTGGGTTTTGCTTAGATCAGTAATATCGCCGTTCTACGGTTTGTGAGACCCCAACTTTGCAATTTCAGATCGTGTCTTCGATGTTCTTGCTCGTGTTCTCGGTTGCACTTGCAGGGATTAGCCTTCTTGGCGAGGTCAAGCGTGTGCAGCACAGTTGATAACCAACGGAGCCGTGGTGTAGTGATTGCAGGGGTACTCGAACTGCTCGAGTGTCGCAGATCATCAATGTCGAGTTCTTCACCCCAATCGCCATACCTTTCGAAAGATCGGGCCTAAACCTACTCATCAACAATTGTTCATAAATTAAATCACACGAGGGACAAGAATCATCACTAGGAATCAAGGTTTTCAAATGGTTGATTTCAGATTCTAGTGATTCAATTTTAGCAGCATTATTCCTAAGCTTTTTGTCCTTTTTCTTAACAATAATAGTTGCACGAGAAATTGCATCACACATTTCATTACAGGTAGAACATACCTCATCGTCATCACTGTTGTGTTCTACATCCTCCTGACTTGATCTTGATCTTGTTTTGCCCGCCATGAAGAATAAGTTGGCCAGATCATCATCATCTCCATCACTTTCAAAGTCTACATCGCTTGAACCAAGCTCTTGAAGTGCAGCGATGAAGCTGTTAATCATCTTGTGTCCTATGGTACCCTTCTTTTTCTTGTTGGGGTTTCCAGAGGTGGTCTTGACCTTGTTCTGTTTTTCTTCACAGGTAGTAGGACCTGAAAGGTTAGGGCATTTTGTACGAAAGTGTCCCGTCTTACCACATTCGAAGCATCGTTGAGGTCCAGAGCTTCCTCTCCTTCTAGTTCTCACATTTTGCAATGCTTTTGAGAACCTAATAGAGAGAAGTGCTAGATCCTCCTCTGGAAATTCCTTGATCTGTTCCAGGGTTAGTGAGGACAACAAAGCAAGAGTATTGCAAGATGATGATTGGCCGGAGCTAGGCATATCACGTTGTGAGACAAATGCAATAGACTTATTTGGGTTCTTACGTGATAAGATGTCAATTTCATGAGTTTTGAGTTTAGAGTAAAGCACATCTAAAGTAAATGTACTCATGATAGTATATTCATGAATAGATGTAACTTTCATCTCCCAAATTGACATGTCTAATGCACTAAGAAGTTGCCTAGCATTTTCAGCGTCAGAAAAATTAACGATGACACTACGCAAGTTACTAAGATTTTGTTAAAGTGAGCAAAGAGATCATAAATGGAATCATCGGGTTGCATCTCTAAGCGCATGTATTCTTTCTTGAACATGTCTTGCCTTACCTCCTTGATCGTGTTGGATCCTTCGTGATAGTCACAAAGTGTTCTCCATACATCGTATGTCAATCGAAGATGTGCAACACGATCGAAGTCGCTCTTAGTGAGTCCTTGGATGATCAAGTTTTGGGCTTTGTTGTTGTTGTTGACGTCCTGTAGGTTTGTAGTCGTAACTTGATCATTAGGTGGCACTTAGTAAGGCTTGTACACCTTCTCCCATATTGCAAAGCCTTGCGCCTGGATGAAAGCCTCCATGTGTGCCTTCCAAGCCTGAAAACCAATACCAGCAAACACACAAGGTTTCGCGGAGTATTTCTCCATGATGATTAGTCAAAAACACGTGCAAATTACAATGATTGGAGCACCGTGGCTCTGATACCAATTGTAGGATCGAAGAGTACGTGAAAAGGTACCAAAGGGGAGGTGAATGGTATATTTTAAAAAAAACTTACGCAGCGGAAACAATTAAATCCCAACCCCTTCAGAAGAGAAACGATTTGTTAAAGAAATCGTGTGTGAGACAAATATAACATGTTTCACCATGAAAAAAGTGATATATATCAAAGATAATCAAGTCACTAAGAAAACACAAGAAGAATCACTCAAATCCTTCAAGAGAAACTCAAGTTATGATCGAAAGATCAAACAAAGGTCAATCTATCCTACCCGGGAAAAACAGTTCTGGAACGCTGCAAACAAACTCGTGTAGGTAAGAAATAACAAATCCAATGACCGTGAAATTTTGATAGATGATAGATAATAAAGTTTTGAAGACAACCCAAAAAGAATCACAACAATTGGATCTGTAAAACTCGAGTTATGATAAACCACCGACGAAAGGTAGTGCTGTTTAGAAACTCGACGAGTAAAACTTGTCTGGAACAAGTCGGACGAACAAGGTATAAAAGTTCCTTCAAACTACGAATTTTATTCAATAGAACAAAAGAGGAACAGCCCCCAAAGTCTTGCCCCATGAGCTCTGGCTTCCCTTGCTTATATAACCAGCCCTTAGGCCAACCCAAACTCAACTAGGACTCTAATCCTACTCAAATCACGAACCGAAACTTTCCATAACTGCTTAGGACTCTTCTATACGCAGATAGAAGCAATCTTAAGACTTTCAAACACCTTAGAAACATATCCCACATTCCTAAAACAACTCAAATTCGTTACCCACACGAAATCCTATCATAACCAACTCAAATCTTTCCATATTTGAGTTAAACACAACTCAGCCCCAGCTTGAGTCCATAACCTAGTCGGTTGGACCTTTCCGATCAATTCTTTACGTCCACATCTCTTCAACATGCCTCGGAACCATGTATCCACGTCCATGCACTCCTTGCACACGTGCAAACATCGTCCAACAACGTCCACGATACTTCATATGCATTGTTCTTGATTCAAACATGTTGTGCAACATCCCGATCAACTCAACCACAATTCCTCCCGAACTTGGTTGATGAACCTCATCTTATCCCTAAGACTAGTTCAATGGATCACGTCACCAGCCATGTCTTGAACTCAAGCAACACCTGCACATGAACAAAAAACCAATCCGTACGAGCCGAAGTCCGCGACTTGACTCAAGTTAGTTATGAAACTACAACACCTTATGTGAGCACCTCACATAAGCATGTTGCAAAGCACAACAAAAAGATATAAGCCTTAACCATGAAAACACACCAAAAACTTAGTAAAATAATAGTAAGCAACATTTCCATAAGTGTAAAGCAAGTTCAAAACATTTCAAGATAAAAGCAGGAACATTGCGATCAAGCTCCGAACCTAGCTAAAGCTAACCGGAGCTTGAGTCGGAGCTTACCAAAGCTAGTACAACCTAGCGCCAGAGCTTACCAAAGCTAGTACAACCTAGTGCCGGAGCTTACCAAAGCTAGTACAACCTAGCGCCAGAGCTTGACAAAGCTAGTCGGAACTTGTCAACCCAAAAGCCGGAGCTAGAAAAGCATGTCGGAGCTAACCAACATAAGTCGGACCTATCAAAACATACCGGAGCTTAACAATGACTTGTCGGAGCTATCAAATACATGCCAGAGCTAAAGAAAAAACTCACCGGAGCTACCCAAAAACATGTCGGACCTAGACAAAGCAAGCCGGACCTTACGTCGGACCTTGCAGAAGCTCAGAGCTAGAGTCGGACCTTGCTAAAAAGGTGTTTTAGCATAATTCAAAACTTTTATCGCCATAGCCAATGTATTCAGCACACATAGGTCTCACAATCTCCCCCTTGATGAATGCATTGGCAACACCACTTAAAATCCGAACATTGGCTTTTTCACATTAAAACTTTTGAAAGCAATTTCTCCCTCTTTGTAAAACAGAAATCAAATGAGAAAAAAAGGAATTCTTCCTCTGAGAAGAATCGTGCCAAAACAATTGTAAATATGTGCAATGTGTAATCAATTTCTCCCCCTTGCATACTTATCTTTAAAAATTCACACATCATCTCTCCCCCTTTGATAATGTATTCAGCAAGGTTCAAAAGAGAAATTGCAAATGTTATGAGCATATTATAACATATACATATAAACAAAGCTCATCCAAGTCATACTATCAAGTAACTTACACTATCACATCAATGAAATACATAAACTAGTGTAAGCCATGCTAGAGATCAAATGTAATTTTCAATTTAACAAGTCATGATCTCACAAACTTAACTATTTTAAAACCTGAAAGCACACTTGTTGCTGCATTTTATTATTTTTCAAAGCACAAATTTAGATCATATGATATTTGCAAGAGATTATATGCGCATCTGCCTTATTCTAACCAACCAAGCCAAGCCTATGTCTATCGATGTTTGGAACCGGCAGATCTCCCGACACTACTTTTGGTAGATCGAGGAGTTGTAGTTCGGTAATGGGCGTGCAGAGATTCAAGAAGGTGAAAGACACATGTACACAGGGATTTACATGGTCCGGGCCGCCTGAGCTCCACAGTGTGTGTTGGTTATGTATTAAGCTCAGGAGTCTAGAGGAAGCTCGTCTAGCTCAGCGTGTTCAGCAGTGGTCTGAAGTCGTCCCTTGTGTATCGTCGACCAGTCCTTTTATAGTACAAGGACTGGTCGTTACAACGTCAGTCTGGCCCGACAGGTGGCCCCGGCGGTTACACATGCTTGATACACAATAAATGGGGTTAATTACCCTTAATAGCCTGGTAATGGGCCTTAACAGTGTCATTACCAGTATTAAGGGACATCCAATCGTATGTCATTAATATGGTATTAATGACACTTAATCGGGTCTTGAAGTCTTTGATTGATCCTTGAAGGACCGGAGCCGTTGAGGGGTCCACCGGCCTGATAGTTGAAGTTGAAGGTCTGGCGGTTGCCATGTGGCAGCTCCGGAGCTCACCGTCGTGGACGGGTAGGTCCGGTGCTGTTGGACACGTGTCAGTACCAAAGCTACCCTCTGTCTGGGGTTAGGTCTGGGGGTGCCATATTGGTATTCTGACCGAAGCTTCCCAGTTGTGGGTGATAGCTCCGGTCTTGTGATACACGTGGCGGCCTCGGGACTAACCATGTCGGGGGAGCAGGTCTGGCTACGCCTGACATGTGGGGCCTTCGGAGGTCTTCAAATCTGGTAAATGGAGTTTCCTTGTGATCTTTGCAATCCTAAGGGATATCCGGTATGGAGGGTACCGTCATTGTCATTTGACAATCAGAAGCTTAAGGACATGGTTTTAGTCATACACAACTTCTTCCAAGTTCATATCTAAGTGCAATGACAAGCCATCTCAAAAGAAGAAGTGCGATGCATGAATATTCTCTTGATCTTTTTCAACTTATATTTGTTCATAAAAACTCAACATGTGAGTTGATTACTTGATTAATTCTTTATGATAAAAAACACTTGTGAGCATGCAACAAGTTCAAAACAGCAAGAAAGTTCGACCATGACCAGATTTAGTGTAAGTAATTATTCCAATAACTAGACATGGCAAAAACTACAAAATGTATAACACGAGTAATGTAGTAATAACTTTTAGCATGTAAAAGGAATCACAAAGTCATATATGTATGAAATAATATGCTCATATTATTTTAATTTCAGATTCACACATAGACTTCTCAAGTTTGAAAACTCCCCCTCAATGTAAGACATGAGGATGCATAACTCCTATTTCACTACTAATGTAACAAAAACGAGTGAAATCCAAAGGTTTTGTACAAATGTCAGCCAATTGTTTTTCGGTAACTACATGGTGAAGCACAATGTTTCCTTTTTCAACATTATCACGGAGAAAGTGATACCTAATATCAATGTGCCTAGTTCTAGAATGTTGCACAGGGTTTTTAGCAATGCAAATGGCACTAGTGTTATCACAAAACAGTAGAACACTATGTAGATCAACCCCATAGTCCTTAAGTGTTTGAACAATCCAAAGAATTTGTGAGCAAGCACTAGCAGCAGCTACATATTCAGATTTAGCCGTGGATTGTGCAACTGAGCTTTGTTTTCTAGAGGACCAAGCAACAAGAGAATTACCAAGAAAATGACAAGCACCAGAAGTATTTTCCTATCAATCCTACAACCCCCAAATCAGCATCCGAAAAAGCTTTCAAAGTAACGGTTGAGGAAGAAGGAAGAAAAATACCAAGTTCTTGAGTTCCATGTAAGTACCTGAGAATCCTTTTGACGGCTTGACGATGTGAAGCACGTGGGGAAGCTTGAAACCGTGCACAAAGACATACGCTGAATTGTATGTCTGGTCTTGATGCCATGAGGTACAAAAGTGATCCGATCATGCTTCTATATTCATTTTGATCCACGGGTTCACCATCTTCATCAAGTTCAAGTGTTGTTGTTGTTCCCATTGGTGTCCGAAGAGGCTTTCTTTTGTCCATGTTGAAGCGCCTTAGGAGGTCTTTTGTATAATTCCTTTGATGCACAAAGGTACCCTCCTTGGTTTGCTTGATTTGCAGCTCCAAAAAGTATGTGAGTTCTCCCATCATACTCATCTCAAATTCTGAATCATCATAGCTGAAAACTTGGACACAAGATCATGAGAACCACAACCAAAGATAATATCATCCACATACACTTGAACGAATAATGAGCCATTGCCATGCTTAAGCACAAAAAGAGTTTTATCAACCTTGACCATGGTAAACCCCTTTTCAAGTAAGAATGTTTTTAACCTATCATACCATGCTCTAGGGGCTTGTTTGAGACTGTACAAGGCTTTTGACAGTTTGTAAACATGATTAGGAAAATCTGAATTTTCAAAACCTGGTGGTTGTTTGACATAAACCTCCTCATCTATGTAGCCATTAAGAAAAGCACTTTTAATATCCATTTGATATAGCTTAAAACCTTTAGATGCAACAAAAGCTAACAAAATTCTTATGGCTTCTAATCTAGCAATAGGAGCAAAAGTTTCATCAAAATCTAGACCTTCAACATGAGTGAAACCTTGAGCAACCAACCTAGCCTTATTCCTAATCACAACCCCATCCTCACTTTGTTTATTTTTAAACACCCATTTAGTTCTAATTAAAGTGTGACCTTGAGGTGGAGGTACAAGTTTCCAGACATTATTTCTTTCAAAAATTTCTAGCTCTTCTTGCATGGCAATAATCCAAGATTCATTAGTGAGTGCGTGTGATATATCTTTGGGTTCAAAAGGTGCAACAAAAGAAGAATGAGCATGAGAGTTTGGATCGCAAAACCTGGACTATGTAACTCGTTCGTGCAAGCTTCCAATAATCTGTTGTGGAGGATGCAATTTGAGAACCCGGAGGGGAGTGGACACTTCACAAGCTTCTTCTTCTTCTTCATGTTCATCACAAATCGATGAGCTTGTGACTTGAGGAGGATCTGGACCAGCAATGGTGGTTGTTGGTGCTGGCTGTGAATCAAAATCAGGAGCTCGATCTATGTCATTAGCTGCTGAATTTTCGGGTTGCAGCTCCACCCCTTCCTCATCTTCAACGAAAATTCTCTCCCCCTGCGGATATGGATCTGGACCTGCAATGTTTGAGCTAGTACATGGGCTAGCTTCATCAAAAGAAACTTCACAAGTCTCCACAATTATGTTAGTGTCAAGTAAAAGCACATGGTAGCCTCTAGTATGAGATGGATAACCAAGAAACATGCCATCAATGGATCTAGGTTCAAATTTATCAAGATTACCATGTTTCTTAACAAAGAATTTGTAACCAAAGACCCGAAAGTGCGTAACACTATGCCTATGTCCAAACCGGAGCTCATATGGTGTTTTACCTAGCTTAGCGCGCAAGAAAACATGATTTGAGACATAACAAGTGGTTGCAATCGCATCAACCCAAAATTTCCTAGGAGTTTGATATTCATCAAGCATAGTCCTAGCCATGTCAACTAAGGTTTTGTTCTTTATTTCTACAACATCGTTTTGTTGTGGTACATATGGTGAAAAAATTGGTGATCTATTCCATTTTCAGCACAAAAGTGATCAAAACATTGTTTTTTAAATTCAATTCCGTTATCACTTCTAATTGCTTTTAAAGATCCTGGGTGATCCATTGATAATCTAAGAAATAAAGTTCTAAAGTGACTAAAAGCTTCATTCTTAGACACCATAAAGTAAACCCAAGAGTATCTAGAATAATCATCAACAATAACAAGAACGTACCATTTACCTCAGAAGGATTGAACACGTGAAGGTCCTACGGTGTCAAGATGCAAAAGTTGACCCGGTTCAGTTGACATGATCATTGTGAGAGAAGTATGTGAACCTGCAACCATCTTAGCATGTCTGCAAGAAGAGCACACAATTTCTTTGTCCCCTTTAAGCTTAGGCAGCCCACGTATGCGATCAAGAGCACTAACACGCGTTAGGTGATCAAAGCCTACATGACCAAGTCTACGATGCCAAAAATATAAGTCCTTTGAATTATTAGCGACTAGACACCTATGCTTAGAGGAAGACATATCAAAATCAGCTTTAAAAACTCTTCCAAACTGAGACATGTTAAAAATAAGCTCACTATTTGAACCTACAACTTTGCAGCAGTTTTTATTGAAAATAATTTCCAGATTTTCATATAGCAATTGTGAAACAGAAAGCAAGTTGTATTTCAATTTTTTGACAAGTGTCACATCCTTCAAAGTGTAGTGATCATTTAGTCTAACCAAACTCTTAGCAGTTATAGGAGATGAAGGATTATCGGCAAAAGTAACATTTTCTACACGTGACACAAAAGAGAGGGAGGAGAATCAATCTTTGCTACAGGTCATGTGGCGTGAGCAACCTGAATCCACAATCCAAATGTTCTCCTTCCTCAAACGTGTAACATACATAGAAGCACAATACGCCGATGACTCAATACTGGGGTTAGTCAAGAGGCATTTAGGAATCCAGTACTGAGTCACATGACGTGCAATAGGAAAAACACGCGAAAGCTGAGATAAAACAGCAGGTTTATGAGTCAAAGTTTGAGGTTTTTTATTCTTAACTACTGACCTATAAGGTGTTACTTGTGTATCACAAAAATCAGTAGCTCCGGAGGCAAAAACAGAAGGTCCGGAGGTAAACTTTCAATATTTTTTACTCATAACAGCAGGTTGCATGTTCCTGGCATTCGGTTTAATATGTGCAGCAAATTTTGCATGAAAGTTATGAGATCTAGCAATCATTCTTTCCCTTTTCTGTTGTTTAGCTAGTCTATAACAAAAATCTATGACATGACCATCTCTACCACAGTAGGTACAATGAAATTTAACTTTGTGTTCATGTCTAGATGAGCAAGCAATATTTTTATTTGAAACCGAATGAGACAACACTTCTGCAGATTTGAAAACCACTTCTTTTTGTTTAGGAACTATTTAAATCAAAACACTTCCTAATGACTTTATCATTTTAGGTGGATATGCCTTAGCATGAGCATGAGAATCAAAACCTAAACCGGTTTTATCATTGCAAGACTTGGAAGAATTCAGTAGCAAGTTTAGGTTCTTATTCCCATTACAAAACCGATCTAATGTCCTATGCATGTTATCAAGTTTATTGGACAGATCAAGGCAGTTTTCACATGAAGTTTTTCCTTTTAATTTGCAATTGGAACAATATTTAACTTCATGAGAACGTAAAGCATTATTCAATATTGAAATTTGATTCATAACATATTTTAGTTTCTTTTCAAGATCATCACAACTAGAACAATGCAAATCAATTGTAGAACAAGAAGCATCTTTTAAGTTTCCAATGTCAAGTGCAGCAAGCTTTTTGTTCTTTTCAATTTCAAGTTCAAGTCTATCTAGAGTAGAGGAATGTGCAGTTCTTAATGTGGACAATTGTTCATAAATTAAATCACACGAGGGACAAGAACCATCACTAGGAATCAAGGTGTTCAAATGGTTGATTCCAGTTTCTAGTGATTCAATTTTAGCAGCATTATCCCTAAGTTTTTTGTCCATTTTCTAAAAAATAATAGTTGCACGAGAAATTGCATCACATATTTCATTACAGGTAGAACATACCTCATCGTCGTCACTGTTGTGTTCTGCATCCTCCTGACTTTCTTGATCTTGTTTTGCCCGTCATGAAGCAAAAGTTGGCCAGATCATCATCATCTTCATCACTTTCAAAGCTTATATCACTTGAACCGAGCTCTTGAAGTGCAGTGATGAAGATGTTAATCATCTTGCGTCCTATGGTACCTTTATTTTTCTTGTTGGGGTTTCCAGAGGTGGTCTTGACCTTGTTATGTTTTTCTTCATAGGTAGTAGGACCTGAAAGGTTAGGGCATTCTGTACGAAAGTGTCATGTCTTACCACATTCGAAGCATCATTGAGGTCCGGAGCTTCCTCTCCTTCTAGTTCTCACATTTTGCAATGCTTTTGAGAACCTAGTAGAGAGAAGTGCTAGCTCCTCCTCTGGAAATTCCTCGATCTGCTCCAGGGTTAGTGAGGATAACAAAGCAAGAGTATTTTAAGATGATGATTGGCCGGAGCTAGGCATATCACGTTTTGAGACAAATGCAATAGACTTATTTGGGTTCTTACGTGATAAGATGTCAATTTCATGAGTTTTGAGTTTAGAGTAAAGCACATCTAGAGTAAGTGTACTCATGACAGTAGATTCACGAATAGGTGTAACTTTCATCTCCCAGATTGACATGTCTAATGCACTAAGAAGTTGCATAGCATTTTTAGCATCAGAAAAATTAACATTAACACTATGCAAGTTACTGAGAATTTTTTTTAAAAGGAGCAAAGAGATCATCAATGGACTCACCGGATTGCATCTCGAAGCGCATGTATTCTTTCTTGAACATGTCTTGCCTTACCTCCTTGATTGTGTCGATCCTTCATGATAGTCACAAAGTGCTCTCCATACATCGTATGTCGATCGGAGATGTGCAACGCGGTCGAAGTCGCTCTGAGTGAGTCCTTGGATGATCAAGTTTCGGGCTTTGTTGTTGTTGTCGACGTCCTGTAGGTTTTTAGTCATAACTTGATCGTTAGGTGGCACTTTGTAAGGCTTGTACACCTTCTCCCATATTGTGAAGCCTTGCGCCTGGATGAAAGCCTCCATGCGTGCCTTCCAAACCTGAAAATCAATACCAGCATAGACACAAGGTTTGGCGGAGTATTTCTCAATGATGATTAGTCAAAAACATGTGTAAATCACAATGGTTGGAGCACCGTGGCTTTGATACCATTTGTAGGGTCGAAGAGCACGTGAAAAGCTACCAGAGGGGGGTGAATTGTAGGATTAAAAAAAAATCTTACACAACGGAAACAATTAAATCCCAACCCCTTCGGCACAGAAACGATCTGTTAAAGAAATCGTGTGTGAGACTAATCTAAACATGTTTCACCGTGACAAAAGTGATATATATCATAGAGAATCAATTCATGAAGAAAACACAAGAAGAATCACTCAAATCCTTCGAGAGAAACTCAAGTTATGATTGAAAGATCGAACAAAGGTCAATCTGTCCTACCCGAGTAAAACAGTTCTGGAACGCTGCAAACAAACTCGTGTAGATCAAGAATAACAAATCCAATGACCGTGAAATTTGGACAGATGATAGATAATCAATTTGTGAAGACAACCCAAAAATAATCACATCAATTGGATCTGTAAAACTCGAGTTATGATAAAACTACCGATGAAAGGTAGTGCTGTCCAAAAACTCGACTAGTAAAACTTGTCTGGAATAAGTTGGACAAACGAGGCACAAAAATTCCTTTAAACTACGAATTTTATTCAATAGAACACAAGAGGAATAGCCCCCAAAGTCGTGCCCCACAAGCTTTGGCTTCCCTTGCTTATATAACCAGCCCTTAGACCAACCCAAACTCAACTAGGACTCTAATCCTACTCAAATCACGAATCGAAACTTTCCATAACTGCTTAGGACTCTTCTATACACAGATAGAAGCAATCTTAAGACTTTCAAACACCTTAGGAATATATCTCGCATTCCTAAAACAACTCAAATTCATGACCCACACGAAATCCTATCATAACCAACTCAAATCATTCCATATTTGAGTCAAACACAACTCAGCCGCAACTTGAGTCCGTAACCTAGTCGGTTGGACCTTTCCGACCAATTCTTTACGTCCACATCTCTTCAACATGCCTTGGAACCATGTAGCCACGTCCATGCACTCCTTGCACACGTGCAAACATCTTCCAACGACGTCCACGATATCTTCATATGCATTGTTCTTGATTCAAACATGTTGCGCAACCTCCCGATCAACTCAACCACAATTCCTCCCGAACTTGGTTGTTGAACCTCATCTTCTCTCTAAGACTAGTTCAATGGATCCTGTCACCAGCCATGTCTTGAACTCAAGCAACACCTGCACATGAACAAACAAGCAATCCGTACTAGCCCAAGTCCGCGACTTGACTCAAGTTAGTTCCGAAACTACAACACCTTACGTGAGCACCTCACATAAGCATGTTGCAAAGCACAGAAAAAAGATATAAGCCTTAACCACTAAAACACACCAAAAACTTAGTAAAAGCATACTAAGCAACATTTCCATAAGTGTAAAGCAAGTTCGAAACATTTCAAGATAAAAGCAGGAACATTGCGATCAAGCTCTAAACCTAGCCAAAGCTATTCGGAGCTTGAGATGGAGCTTAACAAAGCTAGTAAAACCTAGCGCCGGAGCTTACCAAAGCTAGTACAACCTAGTGCCAGAGCATACAAAAGCTAGTACAACCTAGCGCCGGAGCTTGCCAAAGCTAGTCGGAACTAGTCAACCCAAAAGCCGGAGCTAGAAAAGCATGTCGGAGCTAATCAACATAAGTCGGATCCTTCAAAACATACCAGAGCTTAACAATGACTTGCTGGAGCTATCAAAGACATGCCGGAGCTAAAGACAAAACTCACCGGAGGTACCCAAAAACATGTCGGACCTAGACAAAGCAAGTTGGACCTTACATCGGACCTTGCAGAAGCTTGGAGCTAGAGTCGGACCTTCCTAAAAAGGTTTTTTAGCATAATTCAAAACTTTTATCGCCATAGCCAATGTATTCAGCACACATAGGTCTCACAGAGAGCAAGATGAACAAGACATTAACAATGCCTCAGACTCGCCAGCACTTCCATCCTCTGCCATATCAGTCCAATCTGAAGCCTCTATCCGAGGTACACCAGCCTCGTAGATACTACATGGAGAACATATATTCACTTTTGGGAAGAATGGGTCTGCAGGCATCTCTCAGCAACCAGACTGAGTGCAATCACTAGACTCCTCAACTCTGAGAAGAATGCTAGCTGCAACCTTCCCACATTTCACCAATGCTTGGTGGAATGTGCAGCTTATTGAGCCGATGGAACAAGGTCCGAGCATCACTGCACCCATACCACCAGCGGACAAAATCAAGGTTTCACAGGGCAGTTTTCAGCAAGCTAAGAAGAAAAACTTAGTGATCATCATAGAACTAGCATCAGACAAGGAACAGAATCCGCCTGGTCACGCAGTCATGAGGGAAGAAGAAAGGTTCGGCACTGTCTACTCTCGCTGAAACAAGGACTATAAAGGATAAGGGAAATAGAAAGTAGGACCTATAACCCACATTCAAGAAGACACGGCAAATCAAAGACATGATGAGGCAGACAACACGCTTGATTTAGGGCTGACCATCAACTCACTCAGGAGGAGCCCGAGAATCAAAAAGATTCTAGATGGGAATAGGACCAAGGCAGCTGCTATCGTGTCTCACAATGAGGATGAGCGGCATGGAGGCTCCTCAAGAGATGGGTACCAACTTATTTTCTGGTCCAGTTAAATTTCCAAATTTAGTTGACCTTGATATATGTTGTCCTTACCCTCCTATTCCTACAAATATTCTGCAGGACATAGCAATTGCTGACTGCGGCATGCCACCTGAGGAGGCACGCATCAAGCTCCCAGATCATGGCTTCGGGGAGATACAACCCTACAATGGTGATCAATGTTAATACAACCTAATACAAGCTCAGAGGGAGGGGGCTGTCAGTATTTTGTGTCTTGTACAAAGGAGCTCAGATAGTCCTTTAGAAGATCAGCTTTTGTTCTGGATAGCCTAGGTTTGGGAGGCAATCGGGTGGTGCTAGTGATTGCCCAGTAGACGTATTTTGTTTTAGGCTTTGTAAATAATAAGTCTATAGATGGGGAGTATCCTTCAGTGGACACTACTGATGTATTTTTCTGGCCCCTACGCTGATCTATCTCCCACTGGTCTAGTACTAATGAAATGGCCTGCCTTATGTTCCTCACGCATTCATTCATTTTACATGACTCGCAAACTTGATGCATGGCTAGCTGGGACAATGGCAAACTCGCTCCACTATGTGTTATTATGGTTTCGGTTCTACATCTTCAGATACCAAGTAACCGTTTACACCCGAACAGGGGTTGCAATTATGCAAAGAACCTTGCACTTAGTTGCTCTGGGCCGAGGGCCCGCCAATGGAGCACTGCCTGGAACGTACAATGTGGGCCTCACACAGGCCCTATTTTTCTCTGTTAGCAAAAACAGAATTTGGGCTTATCAAAAAGGGGCTCTGGAACCTACTAAGACCCAATTCACTAATAATGTCAATACTATTGATCTGCTAATCATCTTGAACCCAGTAATCATGAAGGTAAACTTACACTGTAACAGGGTCAGTACCCAGTTAAGTACATGGTCTGTGTCCATGGCTCTTGCAGGTTCCTCCCAAATTAAGTTCTTTAAATGGATGACAACCACAACAACAGATGCTGGAGAATACTAAACTGGAATATAAGAGGAATAAATGATGCAAGTAAACAACATGTTGTCTGCTAAGATTGAAGAAATACATGACTGCAAGATAATCTATATCCAAGAGACAAAAAAACAGCACATTAATATATCCTTCATATAAAATATTGCGCCAAGAAGATTCAACAAATTTGCTTTCTCGCCATCAAGGGGGGCTTCAGGAGGAATCTTAACAGCTTGGAATGGAAGTATCTTACAAGGAGAAGTTCAACAAATTAATGAGTTTGCCATCTTTATTCAGTTCACTTCACTGCAAAATGGCAAGGCATGGAAGCTCATTAAAGTTTATGGCCCATGTCAAGGCATCGACAGCAATTCACTCAATGGCTATGGGAATTACCTCTACAACCTAATGATCTTTGGATGTTAGTGGGGGACTTTAACTTCTATCGATCGCTGGAGGACAGAAACAGAGATGGTGCTAATTTTGCTGATATGAATCTATTCAACTCCATAATACAGCATCTAGGAATGAGAGAGATCCCGCTACAAGGAAGAAATTACACTTGGAGCAACATGCAAAGTACATCATTGCTAGAACGGCTAGATTGGTGTTTTACTTCACCAGAGTGGACTCTAACTTTCCCGAACACAACTTTGTTACCACTGACAGAAACAAAGTGGGTGCCAGTTCCTCAGATATGCAATTTTTCAACAGTTGGATCATCTCTCAAGGTCTGGTCAAAATCCCGTTAAAAGGTAGGCAATTCACATGGAGTAACTTGCAAGTCAATCCATTATTAGAACAGCTAGATTGGTGTTTCACCTCGTTGCAATGTCAATCACCTTTCCCAACACATTGCTCCTACCACTGGCCAGAACCATCTCGGATCACACGCCCTGTGTTGCACAAATTGGTTCCCATATTCCAAAAGCAAAAATCTTCCATTTTGAAAACCATTGGATGCATCATGAGGATTTCCTGGACGTTGTCAAAAATGTCTGGCAACGAAATTATCGTCCCCAAGACAGTGCAAAACATTTCAACGTCAAGCTCAAGGTTCTTTGTTATACTCTCCGAAAATGGAGTTGAGGTAAGAACAAATGGTCTCAAATGGTTAACTACTCTAACAGGGTGTTACTCGTTCTTGATAAAATTGAGGAAGGACGCCCCCTCTCTTCTCTAGAAAGAATACTAAGATCTTTGATAAGAAACCACATTGCCACCTTACTCCTCGAGCAGAATGATTACTGGAAACAAAGGTACACTGTTCGATGAACTAAAATGGGAGATGAAGTAACCAAATTTTTCCACGCTGCAACCACAGAAAGATTCAGGAAAATTTTCATTTCCATGATCAAAATTGAAGATGGAAGGGAACTAACGGGACATGGCGAAAAAGCGGCATATATCTGGGAAAGTTTCAAACGGAGACTTGGCTCCTCTATTTCAGTCACTATGTGGCCTACTTTTCCTGAGCTCCTACCTGTAAATGATAACCTCTCTCAGTTGGTGGAGCCTTTCTCTAGTTTAGAAATTGAGGAATCACTAAAAGAAATGGCCAATGATAAAGCCTCGTGTCCAGATGGTTTCAATACCAGATTCTATAAACATTGTTGGCCTATCATCAAGAGTGATGTGTTGGAAATCTATGAGGATTTTTTCCATGAACGTACAAGTTTGGGTCCGATCAATGGCTCTCTCATCACCTTGGTTCCTAAGGTACCTTCCCCTTCTTCCTTAAAAGAATATAGGCCCATATCCCTTCTCAACGCAGTGATCAAAATAATAACCGAGATGATGTCCAAACGCCTTCAGAATTGCATATCACAGCTTATTCATTGAAATCAGTATGGTTTCATTCGCAACAGAACTATTCAGGATTGCCTTGCCTGATCTTATGAGTACATCCACTTATGCAGTAAGTCAAAACAAAAACTAATCATCCTTAAGCTGGATTTTGAGAAGGCATGTGATATGATGGAACATGCAGCCATTATCCTCACCATGCAGTATCTACGTTTCCCTAAAAATGGTTGCACTGGTGCTTGGACCTCCTCTCATTAGCCACCTCCTCAGTACTCCTCAATGGCTCCCCTAGTAAACCCTTTCATTGCAGATGAGGTGTTCGACAGGGAGATCCACTCTCTCATCTTCTATTTGTATTAGCTGTAGAGATGCTGCAGCAGATGTGCAACTGGGCTGCTGTGCTAGGTCTTCTAACCTTGCCAATCCCTGGCACAGGTTCCATGGACTTCCCATGCGTTCAATATGCGGATGACACCCTCTTGGTTATGCATGCCTCTCAAAAGGAACTATTCTTTATCAAATCCCTCCTCCACACATTTGGTGAAGCAACAGGGTTGAAGATTAACTATAACAAGTCCTTCTTGGTTCCGATCAATCTACAGGAAGAGGAGGCTAGCTTACTAGCACAAACATTGGGCTATCAAGTTGGCTCCTTCCCATTTACTTACCTAGGGATTCCAATGTCCCCTTTGAAGCCCAAAGTACATGATTTTGATCGGTTACTTACATCCATCTAAAGAAAAACTTTGGCCTGCGCATCCTGGTTATCTATGGCAGGAAGATGCACTCTAGCCAACTCAGTCATCTCTGCAACTCCAATCTATACACTATGCACACTAAAAATGATACCTACGGTAATAAGCAGATTGGATTACATTAGGAGATCATTCCTATGGAAAGGTTCTGATGTAGCTGGAAGAGGTCAACCGTTGGTGGCTTGGGATAGAGTCACCACCCCTATCCAGAAGGGAGGATTAGGCTTATTATGCATCAAAAGACTTAATGCTGCCCTCCTTCAAAAGTTTCTCTTCAAGGCCTACAACAAAATGGATATCCCTCGGGTGAATTTAATTTGGAATGTTTACTGTAGGAACAGCCAACCCCCACATATCCTTAATAAAAGTTCCTTTTGGTGGAAAGATATTTTATCCTACTGGAATATATTCACAAAAAACATGAAAGTCAAAATTGGCCCAGGAAACTCGGTTCTACTTTGGAAAGACGGTTGGGATGTACAGGATCTACCATCTCAAAGATTCAGTTGTTTGTTCTCCTTTGCTAAAAACCAAGACTCCACAGTGGCGGACTTCTTAAATATGGAGACGATATCAAATCACTTCCATACTCCTTTGTCGCAACAGGCAATCCGAGAACTTGGTGAACTTAAAGATCTCATTCTCTCTCACAGATACCCAGAGCTTACCAAAGATAGCTGGTCACAATCAGCGAGCTCAATTAGCTTCCGCCCAGCCCGGTTGTACTGTTCATTTTACAGTCAACTAACACCCCCGGATCCTATTCTGTGGATTTGGAAATCTAAGGTCACCAGGAAGCTTCGCATATTCACATGGCTACTATTTATGGACCGTCTTATCACTAGGAACCTTTTAAGGAGGAAGAATCTCAACATCGACGACGATGACTACTCTTGTGTACTTTGTCAACTGGGGATGGAGGAATACACTTATCATCTGTTCTTTCAATGTCCCTTCAGTGAGGCATGCTGGAGCTTAATTGGATTTAACTGGAATCACAACCTTCCTTTCGTCAAGACTATTAGTTCGGCGAGAGATCATTGGACACGAGGGGGATTTATGGAAGTATTCTCTATTGCATCATGGGTAATTTGGCTGAGAAGGAATGGCGCTATCTTCAGGGGAGAGACTCCCACAATCTCCTCTTGAAAACATAATTTTCAAGCTACTATGATAAAGCAAAGCTGTAGATTTAAGATAAACCTTCGAGTGGCTTTATTACATTGAAGTTCCAACTTGTAATTCTCATCCTATGTCTCTTGCCCCCCTCAGGAAGAGACCGCATTTGTATCCCTTCTGGTGTAAAACTATTTTCTTTTAATATATTTATACAAGAGGGGTTTCCCCTGCTGTTTACTTGATCAAAAAAAAAGCATCTCTGACCATATCCCATGTGTTGTACAGATTGGGACGAACATCCCCAAAGCAAAATGTTTTAGATTCAAAAATTATTGGCTGCAACATCCCCAGTTCCTCGACATAGTGACAGAGTCATGGAATGAGCATGTACATTCAATGAGTAGTGCACAGCTGATTTCAACAAAATTCAAAAGACTAAGGTACAAACTCAAGAACTAGAGCAGGAGTCTCGGCACCATAGCCAGACTTATTTCTAACTGCAATGCTCATCTACTAGTAATGGATAAACTGGAGGAACAGAGAGGGGGCTTTTCAGACAAGAAGATGAGTTCAGAATATTGATAAAATCTCAACTGTCACAACTTCTCAACCAAAAGCACGAATATTGGCGGCAAAGATACACGGTCAGGTGGACACAACTTGGTGATGAACCAACAAAATTTTTCCTAGCAGCAGCAGCTGAAAGGTACAAACAAAATACTATCACACTTATTTAGTCTGACGGAGGTACGGACCTGCTGGATCATTGCCAAAAAGCATCCTTATTATGGAAAGAGTTTAAGGACAGGCTAGGTCAGGCAGAGGATATGCAGGAATGGCCAATGCTGCAGGAGGCAATGACAATTCACCCAAATCTACAACACTTGTGTGATCCGATTGCCAGGGAGGAAATTGATAAGGCACTCAACGACATGTCAGGGGACAAAGCTCCGGGTCCGGACGGTTTTAACAACATGTTCTATAAATCATGTTGGCATATCATAAAAGCAGATATATACAGATTGTTTCAGGAATTCTACGATAATCAAGTAAGCTTACAACCTCTAAACAACTCCTTTATCACATTACTGCCTGAAGTCGCAAATCCGGGAACTGTTAATGATTATAGACCAATTTCTCTGATCAACTCCACCGTCAAACTTATCACCAAGGTACTATCTATCAGACTCCAGCATGTCATCACATCACTGATTCACAAAAATCAATACAGGTTCATCAGGCACAGAACAATACAGGATTGCATGGCATAAACATACGAATATCTTTATCAATGTGATATGTCAAAACCAAAATTGTGGTCCTCAAGATTGACTTTGAAAAAGCATTCGATATGGTTGACCATGGGTTTATATTGCTAATGATGTGTAACATGGGTTTTCCGGAATAGTGGATAACTTGGATCACAGATATCATCTCAACAGCATCTTCAGCAGTACTATTTAATGGAGTCCCTGGTAAAATCTTCCAATGCAAGAGAGGTGTGAGACAAGGTGATCCACTCTCACCACTGCTATTTGTTTTAGCTGCTGAGATCTTGCAAATTCAAATTAATCAGGCAGCCAGCAGAGGACTACTAACAATTCCAATACGACAACATTCCACAGATTTCCCGATCATCCAATACGTGGATGACACGGTACTGGTAATGAAAGCAGCACGAAGAGAATTATTCTTCCTCAGAAACTTACTGCATGCATTGGGATTGGCGATTGGTCTTAAAGTAAACTGGGGAAAATCATGTATCATCCCTATCAATTTAATTGAAGAGGAAGCTACAATAATGGCAGGAATGCTAGGTTGTATTGTTGGGGTTTTTCCATTCACATATCTAGGACTCCCGATGTGCTTGAAAAGACCGAAAGTTGAAGACTTCGCCTCTCTTATAGCCAAAGTAGAGAGAAGGCTTACATCCTCTGCAACATGGTTGTCTATAGCAGGGAGAAGTACACTGGTTAACAGTATTTTATCAGCCATACCCACATATGCCATGTGCACCATCAAGATCAATGGCCAAGTTCTTAAAATGGTAGACAAAACGAGGAAGGTTTGTTTATGGAGAGCATCAGATATCAATGCAAAAAAATGCCGCTGGTGGCGTGGGATAAGGTCACATCACCACTTGACAAAGGAGGGCTAGGGATCAAGTGTATGAAAACAATGAACAGATTCCTTCTGGGGAAATTCATATTCAAGATATACAACAAACTACCACATTGCAATGGCAAACCACCACATTGCACGAAAGGTAAAGGATCGTTTTGGTGGCGCGATGTCATTAGTTTATGGGATAACATAAGGCCTCATTTGCATGTACAGATTGGAAAGGGGGATACTATGCTGCTTTGGCAAGACGAATGGGAAGGTAATCTACCGAAAAATGATTACTCTAGGCTGTATTCATTCGCAAGGAAGCCCAATATCTCTATAGCACAGTTCAATGCTCAGCCAAATAGCATCGCACATTTTTTCAACCCACGGTCTGAACAAGCACAAATGGAGATTGAGGCCCTAAAGGATCTTATGGATTCAATTTCCAGTAGTGGAACAAGAAAGAGACATTTGTCTGTCAACCAACAACAGGCAACACTACACATCCAAACGGGTATATACATCTCACTTCAGACTACTAAACCCCCCGCCGCCCTTCCTATGGATATGGAGCTCAAAACTGGTGAGGAAAATTAAAATCTTCATTTGGTTGATGTTCAGAGATAGACTCAACTCAAGGAACTTATTAAAGCGAAAGAATCTACACATTGAAGGGGATGACTGTTGTTGCATGCTCTGCCCTCTTAACATTGAAGAATTCACATATCATCTATTCTTCACCTGTCCCTTTAGTGCTTCCTGTTGGAATGTATTGGGCATTCAATGGGATCAGAATCTACAGTTCTTCAACACTATAGCAGAAGCAAAACAGAATTGGCACAGAGCTGGATTCTTTGAGGTGTTTGGCATCGCCTCTTGGGAGATATGGAAGCTCAGAAATGCGAAGATCTTCAGAAACGAAATTCCCTTGCTACTTAATTAGAAGGAGAATTTTGTAACATCCATTACCTCCAAATCTGCAGACTCAAGGAGCAGGACAGAGTGCCCATCCTGGATTGGGCTCAACCTATAACCTTTTTTTGTTTTACTTGTGTTCTTTATCGGATTCCTACCTTAGGAATCCTTTTCTTTGGTCCACTGGTGGGCCTTCTATTGACTCTTGTAATACTTGCTTTTGTCTCAAATAAAAGTACTGTAGCGGCTTCTCTTACAGTTTCCAGTCAAAAAAAAAACATCTTCTGCACAACTCAAATCATAAGCAACAACGTTGCATTCCTCAATTAACCTCTTGGGTCGGATATGAGGCCTCCTAGACCTTCAACTGCAATAGAATGTTGTGGAGGCTACACAACAGGAGAATGTAGGATAACAGATGAATCATCATCAATAAGTGTATCTGAGTCATCATTATCCGGTGTATGTGCTGAATCAATTAAATGCTCCACCTACACACTAGATGTCTAAGAACTCTGAATAGGAGCATTAGTAGCCACAACATTAGTAGTCATAGCAGATTCATTAAAGACAACACTTTTGCTAGGTATAACCTTTTTTGATTAAGGATCCAACAATCTATAACCTTTAACACCACAACCATAACCAAGAAAAATACACTTAATACCTCTAGACTCCAATTTTCCATTATCAACATGAGCATAAGCAGGACAACTGAAATTCCTCAACTCAGAATAATTAGCTGGAGAACAAGACCATACCTCAATTGGAGTCTTTTAATCAATTGCAATAGAGAGAGAACGATTAATAAGATAACAAGCAGTGGAAGCAG
This sequence comes from Tuctoria greenei, assembly GCA_036927565.1. Taxonomy (NCBI): domain Eukaryota; kingdom Viridiplantae; phylum Streptophyta; class Magnoliopsida; order Poales; family Poaceae; genus Tuctoria; species Tuctoria greenei. The sequence continues at coordinate 25,132,313 of JAYESD010000010.1, read as the reverse complement.
CCTCAGCCCAAAAACGTCTATTAAGACCAGCATTAGACAACATGCAACAGACCTGGGAGATGATAGTTCTGTTTATATGCTCAGCCACATCGTTCTATTGAGGTGTGTGAGCAATAGTACAGTGTCTCACAATACCATGAGACTTACAATAAGAATTAAATTCATTAGAATAGAATTTCATCCCATTATCAGTATGAAGAACCTTCACATTTTTCTCAGTTTGATACTCCACCATAGTCTTCCACTCTTTAAATGCAGAAAATGCTTCTGATTTATGCTTTAATAAATAAAGTCATACCTTTCTTAAATAATCATCAATAATAGTCAACATAAAATGAGCACCTCCAATAGATGTATTACGAGACGGTCCCCATAAATCAGAATGCACATAATCAAGAATACCTTCAGTTGCATGAACTGAAGTGTTGAACTTCACTCTCTTATGTTTGCCAAACACACAATGGTCACAAAAGTCCAATTTACTGATGTTATACCCATCAAGAGGACCTCTCTTGCTCAAAATTGATAAACCAAGTTCACTCATATGACCAAGACACATATGCCATAAACTTGTAGCATCAGAATCAGGTGACTTAGAAGAAATAGCAACATTACCGATAATAGTAATGCCTTGTAGAATATATAAATTTTATTTTAACAAATCACCTTTCATAACACCAAGAGAGCCTTTAGTTACCTTCATAACGCCACCTTCAGCAGAATACTTGTAACCTTTGAGATCAAATGTAATCAAAGAAATAAGATTTCTTGTCATAGTTGGAACATGCCTCACATCTGTCAATATCCTCACAATACCATCACACATCTTAATCTGAACAGATGCAATGCCTACAACCTTGCGAGGTGTGTTATCACCCATCAAAATAGAACCTCCTCCTTGGACAGATTCATAAGTGGAGAACCAATCTCTGATAATGCAAATATGAAATGTGCAGGCAGAATCAAGAACTCATTTATCATTAATTTTAGCACATCGAGCAAAAGCAATGAGAACATCACCATTAGAACTGCTATCGGAAGAGACAACAAAGGCACTACCATCATCACTGGATTTATTTGTAGACATTTGAGTAGTTTTTCTCTTTTTCTTTATTCTGCAACTTGTAACATTCAGAGATATCATGATTATTCCTCTTGCAATATCTGCAGAACTTATCTTTACCTTTGTATTTAGAGCGATGTTTCTGACCACTCGAATTTTTATTTGATTTCTTCTATGTCTTACCACGAACATACAAGCCTTCTCCATTAGAACTGGCAGCAGAATTAGCAGACACAATATGTTTCATCTTTTCTTTAGCATGCAAAGCATCATAAACCTCTTGAACAGTAAGAGTATCATGATTGTATAATATAGTGTCTCTGAAATTTGAGTAAGACGGGGGCAACGAACACAAGAGCATAAAAGCTAAATCCTCATCATCATATTTTACCTCCATAGATGCTAGGTTCGAAATAATCTCCTTGAAGAGTTGAACATGAGAGGACATTGAACCACCCTCTTGCAACTTGTGAGTAAACAATTTCATCTTCAAATGCATCTTGCTGGTTAGATCCTTCGACATGCAAATCGATTCCAGCTTGAGCCATAAAGCAGCAACGGTTTTCTGTTCCAAAACCACTTGCAAAATATTGTTAGATAAATGAAGATGAATTTGTGAAAGAGCTATACGATCATGACGCTTTTCATCATCGGTCCAATTCTCCTGCTTCTTGGAGAATCCATCAAGCGCATCATCGAGATTGGTGTGCGCTAATATTGCTCTCTTCTTAACTTGTCATAGAGTGAACCATGTATCATGGTCTAGCAGCAGAATATCATATTTGAGAGAAGCCATATCGAACTCCGCCTATGTTGCAATGACATAGTCGGTCCTAAGCCCAGATAAAGGAGGAGGGGTTGTGATAGGCTTGGCGAGCCATCAACTATACTTAGCCATTCTCATAGAAATGAAACCCATTGGAAATTCGTTGGGGCATAACCCTCTTAGCTACGTGACATACCGGAACTCTGATATGGTGTTAAGTGGGCGAGGGTCGGGTCACCACCGCCTTAGTGTCGCGCCATATCAGAACCCGATGTGGTGTTAAATAAGCAAGGCCCGGACCGCCACCACCTTAGTGGCGCACTACATCATCGCCCGGATATAGTGTTAAGTGAGCAAGGGTCTTTGCATCTTACTCGATGGATGTGAAGGGTAAAAGCTAGCTGAGGAAACTAGGTTTCAGGAGAATAGTTGGAATGTAGGATCCTTGATGGGAAAGCTATGAGATTTAGTGGACGTTGCGATTAGGAGGTGTGTAAATATCCTTTGTATACAAGAGACTAGATGGACAGGTCAAAAGGCGAGAGAGATTGAGAATAACGGTTTCACGCTTTGGTATTCTTGCTCGACTAGGACAAGAAATGGCGTAGGCATCCTAATAAATAAGAGCCTCAAAGATGGAGTAGTGGATGTTTGTAGACGAGGGGATAGGATCATCCTAGTCAAGGTAGTTGTGGGGGACCTTATCTTGAATGTCATTAGTGCTTATGCCCCACAAGTTGGGCTCGACATGAGCACTAAGAGACAATTTTGGGAGGACTTGCAGGATACAGTTAGTAGTGTACCGTTAGCAAAGAAGCTCTTCATTGGAGGAGATCTCAATGACCATGTAGGTACAACTAACGTAGGTTTTGAGGGGGTACACGGAGGTTTTGGGTGTGGCGTTAGAAACAAAGAGGGTAAGAATATCCTAGATTTTGCCATAGCCTATGACCTATTAGTAGCTAACACACTCTTTAATAAGAGGATATCTCACTTAGTGACCTTTACTAGTGCTCAACATTCTATTCAAATCAACTATATCCTCACCAGGAGAAGGGAGAGGGGGGCATGTTTAGATTGTAATGTGATTCCTAGGGAATGTGTTGTTACACAACATAAACTTGTGGTAGCCGACTTTTGTTTTAACGTGCGTGTGTCACGAGACAGAGGTGTTAAAACCGCAAGAACAAGTGGTGGAAGTTGAAGGATGAAGCGCAGTAATCATTCAAAAGGAGGATGATTGCGGAAGGACCTTGGAGTGAAGAGGAAGATGCAGATAGTATGTGGGTGAAGATGGTGACTTATATTAGGAAGGCAGCTAGGGAGGTACTTGGGTGGACAAAAGGTAAGAAACTTGTAGATAAAGACACTTGGTGGTGGAATGAAGATGTACAAAAAGCTATTAAGGAGAAGGAGGAGTCTTTTAAGAGGTGGCATCATGAGAGAACCGCAAGTAACATGGCTAAGTATAAAGAGGCTAAGAAAAATGCAAGGCGTGTTGTGAATAAAGCAAGGGGGCAGGCCTATGATGCGCTATATGAGAGGTTAGGAAGAAAAGAAGGCGAAAAGGATATATAAAAGATGGCAAAACTTCGCGAGAGGAAGGTGAGGGATCTCAACCAAGTCAAATGCATTAAGGATGAGGCATATCGAATTCTATTGAAGGATGAAGAGAATAGGAACAGATGGCGGGACTACTTCAATAGACTATTTAATGACGAGAATGAAAGCATTACGTTCGAGTTAGATGACTCATTTGATGACACCAACAGATGATTCGTGTGGAGGATACAAGAGTCTGAGGTTACATAGTCCTTAAAAGGATGAAAGGAGGAAAGGCCCTCGGCCCCGATGATGTCTCCATTGAGGTGTGGATATGTTTGGGAGATGTAGCAATAGTATAGCTCACTAAACTATTCAACCGCATTTTTCAGTCAAACAAAATGCCTGAAGAGTGGCGAAAAAGTATTTTAGTACCCATCTTCAAAAATAAAGGAGATGTTCAAAGTTGTACTAATTACCGGGGAATTAAGCTTTTGAGTCATACTATGAAGCTCTGGGAGAGAGTGATTGAACACCGCTTGAGGAAAGTGACCAATGTCACTAAAAGCCAGTTTGGTTTTATGCCTGGGAGGTCCACTATGGAAGTGATATTCTTACTCTGTCAGCTTATGGAGATGTATAGGGAGCAAAAGAATGATCTACATATGATGTTCATTGACTTGGAGAAGGCATATGATAAGGTACCAAGGTTAGTCAAGTGGTGGGTGCTAGAGAAACACAAAGTCCCAACAAAGTACATTAACCTTATCAAGGATATGTACGATAATATGGTGACAAGTGTGCACATAAGAGATAGTGAGACCGATACTTTTCCTATCACAATAAGGCTACACCAAGAATCAGCTTTAAGTTCATACATCTTTTCCTTAGTGATGGATGAGGTGTCGAAGGATATACAAGGTATATCCCTTGGTGTATGCTCTTTGCTGATGATGTAGTGTTGGTAGATGAAAATAGGGATGATGTTGATAGAAAATAAGGCGTTTAGACTTAGTAGAACCAAGACCGAGTATATGAGATGCATCTTTAGTGATGTCGGGTGCGAGGATGGAAATGTTAGTTTACATGGACAAGTAGAATCTAGGAGGGACATATTTCGATATTTAGGATCAATGTTACAAAGCAATGGTGATACTGACGAAGATGTTTTTCACAGGATCAAGATCGGGTGGATGAAGTGGCGACAAGCATCTAGAATCTTAGGTGATAAGAAAGTTCCCAAAAGTTGAAAGGAAAATTCTATAGGACGATGATCAGACCTGCGATGCTATATGGAGCAGAATGTTGACCAACTAAAAGATAACATGTCTAACAAATGAGTGTTGCGGAGATGCGCATGCTACCGTGGACATGCGGTAACACAAGAAGAGACAAAATTAGGAACGAGGTGATACGTGATAGGGTAGAGGTGACACCAATTGAGGAGAAGCTAGTCCAACATCGCATACGGTAATTTGGATATATCCAGCGGAGACCTCCAGAAACACCGGCTAATAGCGGGATTATAAAGAGTAGAGAAAATTTTAGAAGGAGTAGAGGTCGATCAAGGTTGACATGGCAGGAGGCGGTGAAACGAGACTTAAAGGAGTGAGACATACGTAGAGATTTGACTCATGATAGGACTGCGTGGAAATTAGCAATTCGTGTGCTAGAATCTTAGTTTATTCGAATTTTGTTACTCGTATCTTCTTTCTTATTAATCCATTTCTAAAATAAATAAAATATAGAATCTTATTTTATTTGTATTTTTATTTTCATTTTTTACTCTAATCTTATTTTCTATTACTTTTCTTCAAAAACTGTTGGGTTTCATTTCTAGCCGACCCGAACTTGTTTGAGACAAAGGTTTAGTTGTTGTTGTAGAGAAGCCACATCGAAGAAATTCAGCAGCAATTAATCTGCAAAACACCTGGTACATTTTTTGTGTGCGAGCAGCAAATGAAAAAAATCCAAATGCAGTATCCCGTGTAAATTGCTGTGTAGATGTAGCAAATATCTCAAAAGTTCCTGACCTGGGCTGTTCACGTGAGGCAACACGATGAGGTGCATCGATCCTTGCGTGAAGCAGGTGCTTTGATGCACGAGTCTCATAAAAATCTGGCACGGAAACCAGAGTACCAGCAGAGCTGAATTGATGTGTAGCAGGTAGGCATCAGCCGCACAACAATTTTTGTTTGATGGTGAAGCTGACGTACCGCGCCTCCAGGAAGCCGAAGACAAACGACGGTGTACGCGAGAGGTTTGGCAGTCCATGCGCACAAATGTGGCCAAGAGATCCGCGCATGGCGGCGGGGGAATCGATCGAATCACCTAGGCAGCGGCACATGAAAGACCAAAAAACCTATCTGATCTGACGACGCAACAGGGACTTAACTCTATTATTTTTTTAATCAATCTTATATCTGACTCTGATAGCACTTGTTAGCAAATAATATGTAAACAAGATCGAACACGACACACAGATTTTATGTAGAAAACTCTTGCAGGGAAAACCACGGACGACGACTGACGATCTTCACTGTATGATGAGAGTTTACAATGAGATTACAATAAGGGTCTCTTCTCTCTTGCTCTCTCTCAACAAGATGTATTTATAGGGGTGACTAACAAAGGAAATAAATTTTTCAAAATAAATACAATCCATAACGGCGGAGGACCCTATCTCTCACATCCCCTAGGCATTACTAACGAGATTAGAATTTGGATCATATTCCAATAAGGTCAATTAGCTTGCTGCACAGTATAGCAAAAAAAATTCAAAAAAATTGGCAAACCAACTAGTGCCGAAGCTTAATGATCTGGTGTCAATAAGACAGAGTGCCTTTGTGAAGAAAAAGAGTATACACGATAACTACTTATTTGTACAGAACCTGATCAAGAAAATTCAGGACAAGAAAAACCAGCGATCTTCATCAAACTAGATATCAACAAGGCATTGAACTCTGTTAGTTGAGCCTTTATATTGAAGGTGCTGCAAGCTTTAGGCTTCGGTCCATGGTGGAGAGAATGGATCACCATCATCATCTCCACAGCATCAACAAAAATACAGTTAATTGGCAAACCAGGAAGAATGATACAACATAAGAGAGGGCTGCGACAAGGAGACTCATTATCCCCTCTTTGTTCATTCTAGCTATAGATCCACTGCAAAAAGAAATCGCAACATAAACGAATATCCTCAAGCAAGTGCAAAATCAGCAAAAAAAAAAGAGGGCTATTTCTCTTTACGCCGATGATGCAGCCATTCTGGCAAACCAAACTGCTGAGGAGTTGATGTCCCTCAAGGGTACCTTGGAGTGCTTCGGAAAGTGCCAGGGCTACAAATAAATATGGGGAAAACTGAGTTAACCCACTGAACGTCCGTGATGAAACAATGCAAGACTTGGTAACATTTTTTTCTGGAGAAATTAAAGATTTCCCTTGCGTATATCTCAGATTGCCACTGCACATAAGGAAACCAAGGAAACATGATTTTCAGCATCTAAGCGACAAAGCCAGCAGTAAAATGCAAAATTAGGAAGAGCGACTATCAACGAAAGCAAGATGAGTGCTTCTCACAAAAATAGTTCTCAAATCCACAGTGACGTACCGTGCCACGGTTCTAGTACTACCAAAATGGCTCATTAAGAAAATAGACTCATTAAAGAGAAAATTTATTTAGAGTGGGAACGAAGGGAATGACCACAACAAGGGGATGTGCCTAGTAAAATGGCAAATATTGATAGACCGAAGAGCCTAGGCGGACTGGGAGTACTTGATTTGGAGTGTTTCTGTTCAGCACCAAGGACAAGATGGCTGTGGCAATTCTGGAAAGCGAGAAACAAACCATGGCTTGGAATGCAACTGCCATGCACACAAAAGGATAGAGATTGTTTTGCAGATTCAGTGGATTTCAGTCTGGAAAAATAGCATTGTACTCTCATTTTGGCAGGGCAGGTGGATAGGAAAAACACCACTCAAAGATCTAGCTCCTAACCTTTTCAAACTGACAAGGTTTAAAAACATATCAGTAGCTAAGGAACTGAACAACGAGAATTGGATAAGAGCATTGTGTTACATATTAAATGATCAGCAACTGCAAGAGTATGTGACAATATAGCACCTTCTGTAGGGTGTATCATTAAATGAGGATTTGCAGGATGATGTCAAACCGAAATATAACGCAAGGGACACCTACACGGCAAGTTCTGCATATCGGATGCAGTTTGTTGGAGCAGTCATACATTTTCAAACAAAACACTTATCGAGAGCGAGAGCCGAAGCGAAAGTCACATTATTTGGTTGGATTTTCATGCATGAGAAAGCTATTATGGCTGATAATCTTGAAAGATGAGGTTGGGATAGTAACGTAGTATGAACCTGTGCCTGCAACATGTAGAGATAGCGAGATATATTATGCTATAATGCATGTTTTTAAATAGGCAATGGAGAGATTCAATCATTGGTATAACTTTGAAGTTCACATGATCACCCCTACCCAGCAGGCGTCGAGGACCGCATACTGGGCACACACTACAGGAAAAACGATCATTTGCGATGGCTGTCTTTATTTGCGACGGCCAGCCGTCGCAAATAGATTAAATTACGACGGCCAGCCCACGGCCGTCGCAAATAACGCTGCCGTCGCAAATAAGGACTTGTTTGCGACGGCCCGCTTTATAGCCGTCGCAAATAACACCTTATTTGCGACGGCCAACCCTAGTACCGTCGCAACTAACTTAGCCGTCGCAAATAAAAGCTTATTTGCGACGGCCGCTGAAAAGGCCGTCGCAAGTAACATTAATTGTGATGGCTTTGTTGTCGGTCCGTCGCAATTTACTAGGCCGTCGCAAATAAGGGCTTTTATACCGACCCGGCGGTTCATTCACGACCACTCAACACTGCCGCCGCCCTCACGCCCCGCCGCCCTCCGCGCCCCGCCGCCTGCCCGCCGCCCTCGCGCCCCGCCGCCCTCCGCGCCCCGCCGCCTGCCCGCCGCCCTGCCGCACCCCGCTGCCGGCACGCCGTCGCGGCCCCGCCGCCGCCCCTGCTCGCCGCCCCCCGCCTCCCCGGCCCGCCGCCGCCCCTGCTCGCCGCCCCCGCCTCGCCGGCCCGCCACGCCCCCGGCCTCGCCGCCCCGCCGTCGCCGCCCCGCCGCCGCCGCCCACGGCCTCAGCCCGCCGCACCGGCCTCGCCGGTCCCGGACCGCCGCGCCCCCGGTTCCCGACGCCTCCCCTCCGAGGTGAGCTCAACAACTTGATTGTGTATGCTTGTTTATTGCTACCATCTCATGTGCGTCGCCGCTATTATATTCAATATGAGTTTTATCCATAAACAGCAGCAGTTTGAACCATATATTGCATAAAAAACAGTTAAGATTAGTTTGTAAAAAAATCAGAATATTATGTAGCATGAAACATATGACTGAATCATAATTACATACCTATTGTAATGCTGTTTTCTGCTCCATACAATAGCAATTAACTGAACCTGCAATTGAAGGCTGGAAAGTGCAAACATATGACTGTAATTAACTCTTAATTATCCGGTGTCTGATTTTTTGTCAACCTTCAGGCACTCTTAATTATCCGGTGCCCTTGTTTTCATGTTTTGAGCCATTTTGGGTGTCCCTGTCCTTTTGCACTGATGGTATCTCATCGGTTAACATATTCGCGAGAGTACACATGGGAGCACCGTAGGAGAGTATAGAATTGTGTCCATAACAGCTAGTGTCTTACGGGTGGTTTGAAGTTGCATGCCAATTTTCTGCCTTCAGGCTTCGTCTTTTCTCCACTCCGCCATGGTGCCCCCCCCACCCCCCCACCTCCCATCATCACAGGTGTCCTTAGATCTGATATTGCTTTCTAGAAAACAAATAAATTAGTTTGATAGTAATCTGTTGAAAAATCAGAATACATGAGATTTGGTAGACTTAGATTCGATTTTGATCTGGTTGGTTTGGGAAAGGATCAGAACATGAATGGTAATTTTGGATAGAGTCCAATTTGAATCAATCTGTACTATCGGATTCCATAAGAGATGATATTAATTTCTATCTTCAGAGTACTTAAAATATGGAATGATTCTATATGTAGTTGCCTATATATAACCAGGTATTTCCACGGCTTTGTGCATTTCTCTAAGAATGTAGGGTCAGGAACCTTGGTTCCATTATTAAAGAAAAGCCAGGTATTTCTGGATTTCCAATAGGTATCAGTATGTCTTTTGTTGCCATCTTCGTGCTCCTGCTCGTCTTGTTGCTTATACGGCGCAGCGCTGCCGGCGGCCAAAGCGACGACCACACCAGTCCTACTAGCAGGGCGGGCCGCCTCCCGTCGTTCACTTACACATTGTCACTGAAGCACAACGTGATGCGTGGCGGCGACGGCGACGAGGTCTCGACATGCTCCGTGTGCCTCTGCGCGTTCAAGGTCGGCGAGAGGGTGCAGCTGCTGCCGGTGTGCCTCCACCTGTACCACGTCAAGTGCATCGACCCTTGGCTGGTCACGCACTCGACGTGCCCGATCTGCCGGTCGCACTAGATTGGCCTGGTCGTCCAATCGACAGGGAAGGCTAGTCGCCCGACTAATCGCCCAGATCGGACGACTAGTCGGATGACTAGTTTTCTGATCGAGCTAGTCGCCTCGCTTGACCTGATCGGCAGCAGGAGACCGATAAGCTCGATTAGTCGCACAGGAGAAAAGGTTCATGGTGAGGAACAAGATAAGATAGGAAGCCAATGTAATAAAATACTGATAAAATTTAGATTGATAAATTACTAATTGAATAGTTGCTGCAAAAATGTTGAAATTGGGTTAGTATTCATACCATGGCACCTCAGCTACAACAGCAGGGTTGCTGAAGACCTTGGCAGCATTGTGCCTCTTGTTAGTGGGGATTGAATCTCCTTGTGTGGGGTGTAGCAGTCGCACATCACCTACACGGATTGGCTCACCTTGTGGACGACAGAAGACTAACAAGTCATCTCAGTCGGGCGTCTGGACCGTTCCAGGCGAGGCAAGGAGGCATAGCGTCCGGTCCTAAGCGACTGGACGCCTAGGCGTCGCCTAGGCGACGCCTGGACAACACTGAACGCAATTACTAGCAATTTTTTCTGTTTAGCACTAGAGTAACCTCTTAAAGCTGAAAAATAGGTTATTATACATTGTGTTTTAGCGAGTGAGGGACTTGCTTCTGGATCAACCAAAAGCATCATAATATGGTGATCTAGCTGGTCCAATTATATTCAGTTCTTTGATGTTTTTATCAAATTGGTCTTGACATAATGCATTTTTTTTTTACATTGCTCAGATCCCCTCCCCACCGTGCACACTCAGATCCACTTCACTGCTCAGGTATGGCACCATCATTCTTCTCATATTGTATGTGACAGAGTACAGTGCTTTTAGCTGTATATGATGACTTGTTACTCTTATAGTAGCTGCCCTGATATGTATAATGTTTCAACTGTTTTTTTCAAACTTTTAGTGATGTAACACATTTTCTTTAGATTTGCATCACCATGTTACTAGTTCAGCCTATGTCAAGTGTGTGATCTAGATGTTGCTAGATGATTATGTTTTTTTAGGTTTAGATAACTTTTTGTCATGCTTTGGTAAATATGTTTATTATGCAGGTTACTAGAATTAATAATTTTCTTCTCTTGTTCTTTTGATTGCGTAAGTGTTTAGAATTAATAATTTTTTTCTATTCTGTTTAGTGCATTCGTATAATGTTTTTGAGTGACTACTTAATATATATAAATAAAGGGGTTTTGGGCCGGCTCGGACCAACCCGGAAGGGCACGACACGCAATAAGTGTGATCGTGCCGTGTAGACCATAGTAGTCAAGGCGACATGGAAGCGAACGGGTTGGCAAGGACGTCAATGACCTGCGATTGCGTGGACGGTGGAAATGGATATGAAATTGTCATCTAAGACCAACTTTCCCCTGACTATGAAACTTTCAACTCTGACCCACTTTTCTCCTCACTCTCGTTCTCTTTCCTCATTCGTAAATGATTTATAAATGAACATGAGCAACGTAACCTATAGCAATTGATTACCCGTTTCGGATCGGCACGTCTCACATGCCATTGGCATGTGAGATGTGCAGGTTCGGAATTGTCCCTTTTTGGACAGCCTCGGAGTGACTGAGGGGGCGTGGCTTGTGACGAGACGCGGGTCCGGATTTGGACGAGATTTCGGTGGCGTAACCCTGTTGTTCTCTGCTGCACCATTTTTGGGCGTGCAGTGGAGAACAGCGGGGTTATGCTGCCGAAATTTCGTTCGAATCCGGATCACGCGTCTCGTCATGAGCACGCTCCGCTCGGTCACTCTTGGGTGGGTTTAGGATCTATCTGCCTAGGTTGTAGGGCCGTGACATAACACAACAATACATTAACGACAATTTCTTTTGCATTAAACTGCAGAGTCAAACATGGGTGAAGACCGCAGTTGGATGTATACTGGCTGGAAGAGCAGAAATGGTGGTCACTCCGATGAGTGGTTTATCAAGTTAGATCAATTTTTGGATCGAGCATTTTCGTTGTCAACGGAAGATATGGTGCGGTGCCCATGTACAAAATGCCGGAGCACTAAGTTTTTGAGAAGATTGGAGCTTTCGTTTCACTTATGTCGAAACGGTTTCACTCCACAATATGAAGTGTGGACCTTCCACGGCGAGACTAATTCTCGATTCATAGCCGAAGTGGATGAGGATGATGATATAACAGAGGTTGATAGGATGGATGAGATGTTAGAAGCTCTTGAAGTGGAGGATCCTCTTACAAATGAGGCAGAGAAGTTCTTCGAGGAGCTGAAGAAATCACAAGAGCCGTTGCATGAACACACGGCTGTGACCGTACTTGCTTTCTTGACCAGATTACGCAGATGGTTACGCAGCTAGCCTGAAACGAGCCGTAAATGTTAACACAGGAAACCTCACTGGGTTGAAGAGTCATGATTATCACATTATAATGGAAAGACTCCTACCTGTTATGTTCCGAGGCTATCTAGATGATGCGGTGTGGAAGGTTTTAGCCGAGCTCAGCTATTTTTATAGACAGCTTTGTGCTAAAGAAATCAAGATCGGTATGATGGATAAGTTAGAGAAGGAGGTACCCATACTTTTATGTAAGATGGAAAATTTTTTTCCACCGGGTTTCTTCAATCCAATGCAACATCTGCTTATCCATCTTCCATTTGAAGCTAAAGTCGGCGGTCCTGTGCAATATAGGTGGATGTATCACATTGAAAGAGCGCTACGATATCTGAAACCAATGGTTGGCAACAGGGCAAGGGTGGAAGGGTGCATCGCTGAAGCATATGCTCTTAAGGAAGTTGGATACTTTTCAAGTGTCTACTTTGCGGAAGAAAACAATATCAATACTTCGGCGATGCGGTACAATGTGGACGAAACACCCCCCCTAAGCGACCTTTCCATTTTTCAAACGAGAGGTGCCACCGTTGGTAGCTACACGACCTACGAGCTATCCGAACAGGAAAGGACTGTTGCTTTACTCTACATGTACGCGAATATAGAAGGCATGCAGGAATACGTCGAGTAAGTGTTTCTCCTATGTTTATGTTAATCTACATATTTTGCTACACATGTACTCTAAAAGATGTTTTTTCATGTTCAGCGAGTTCCACAGACAATATTGGCCACATAGGCATCAACCTACGGCCAAACAAGTAGAAGCGATGCGAAAGGAAGGAATAAATGGGGGGCAGAGTTTTCTATCTTGGTTTCAAGAATATGTAATATTCTCTCGTCTTCTATGTATTATAAATTACTATTATTAAAGAAGTATTATGTAATATTCTCTCGTCTTTTATAACAATGTCGGACTCACAATGTCCATGAAGATTTGCGGCAGCTATCTTATGGATTGGTGAATGTTAGAAGCTATGGTCGATATGACGTAAATGGCTTCCGATTCCGTACAACTCATTTTGAAGCTCATCGTCCTCTTGCGGCAACATCAAATTCCGGTGTTGTGACGAGAGCAATGGACACTCAAGGGAATTTAACCGATTATTATGGTATCATTAACAAATTCCTTGAATTTACTTTTACCGGAAATAAGACCCTTCGAGTTGTCTTCTTTGACTGTGACTGGTTTGATCGTACTCATGGAACTCGAGAAAACCAATTTGGAATGGTGGAAGTGAAACATAAGGACCGACTACGAGGTTACGATACATTTGTTCTTGCGCATCAAGTTGAACAAGTGTATTATCTACCTTATCCATGCACGAAGCTCAGTGCTTGGTGGGTGGTATATAAGGTGAATCCTCGTGAGCGGCTATATACTCCTGGGGATGATGGTTACCATGATAGTGAAGACGTTGAAGAAGTGTACCAAGAAGAAGAGTTGTCAGACACTTTTATCGTCGAGCTTGGTGCAGGACTCGATCAATTAGTTGGAGATGTTGAAGACGTTGAAGATGTAGAGGCAGATGATACGCGAAAACGAAAATTAGAACAGGCCACGATGGAAGATCGTTGGGCTGGTTTAAGGAGTAGGGCACAGGCACATGACAATGATGTTGATGAATTTTGAAAGTGACTACAAGTAATGTTTTCTTGAAGATAGTAACATGAATTTTATATATTTTATTTGCATATTTACTAATTATCTAATTATAATAGGATGGCGTCAAAGAAGGGTAAGAAGGTGCCGCCGACGAGGGGGTTCTACCCCTCTAGACCTGAGGACGCTTTCGTTGGTGCCTCGTCGACTGGCAGCAGACGCTCTCAGCTGCTGGGGCACGTTCAGGCCAGCTCTAGAGCTTCGTCACAGGTAAATGTCACTCGTTTTTGACAAATTCTTTAAATTCAAATTCACATTAAACTTACTTATGAATCATTTGAATGTTGTAGTCCTCACCGGCTGACTCAGAGGCTGCGGCGCCTTCGGTGAGCCAGCCCTCGGCGAGGCAGCCCTCGGCGAGGCAGCCCTCGGCCAGCCAGCCCTCGGCGAGGCAGCCCTCGGCGAGTCAGCCCTCGGCGAGCCAGCCCTCGGCCAGCCAGCCCTCGGCTGACGATGAGGGTGTTCCTGAGGCCTTTGACTCGGCTGGTGAGGAGCCGTCTGGGTCACCTGACCTGGCGCCCCAGCAGACGCGGAGGACGACGAGGACTCACTTTGTCAGTCCTCCCGCGGTCCCTTCACAGAGGATCGTGATTCGTCCAGTCGGAGACAGGTAATAAAAATTATAGTTTTCAATTTTAGTTTCTTTTGATTACTTAAGTAATGAATGAATGAATAAATATCTTACAGGGCTTGGGACGACTTGTCTTTCACCGGTGAGAAACACCAAAGACCGGTGAACGGTGTCCTCGGGTCTATAGTGCGTTTGCACTATCCCGGGGTCATCGACGGGGTGCCTGCTCTTTCGTGGGAGGACTACGCACGCGTCCATCACCAGGAGCACGGCAACCTTCAGGAGGCCGTATGGGCCAATTTTATGGTAAGTATGTTAAAAAAGTTTCTAAGTTACAACTCTTAAACTCTTTTAGTGAACATCTCTTCAATATATTCTTTATCGCAGGCAAGATATACTTTAGAGGACCCGAACGACCGTCGCATGTTTGAGGATGCGAGGCGAGTGTTTCACTTCAATGCTGCCAAGGCGCTTCGACAAGCTTTGTCGAACGCCCGTGTTCAAATTATTAATGAGCACTTGAAGGCGAACCAGCAGCACGTGTTACACTTCCGACAAGAGAGCGAGAGGCACCTGACGAAGGAGTGTAGTAAGTATTTTTTTCTGATAATGTCCTCGATGGTACTTTTAATGACTTCGAACTATGTGCAGGGCCACGTGAGCTGGTTGCAGGGTCGGACCGATGCATTTCGGGCCCTTTGTCGCTACTGGGCTAGCGACGAGTTTAAAGCTAAGTCTGAGAAGGCTCGAGACTGCAGAGGGGTGGAGGGGAAGAGCAGGCACGGGCAAGATAACCACTTGCGTTTAGCTAAACGCATGGTAAGTGTGTGTAACTTATGTTTATATATTAATAATATATTGTTCGTACTAACACGTATTGACAGGAGCGCGAGACGGGGGTGCCGCCCACCCCTGCTGAGGTTTGGAAGAGAGGTCACAGGGACCCTTCTCAGCCGACGGGGTGCAGTCAGGCTGCAGCCGAGCGTTTGGTAAGTTTAGAAATCATTCATATTAAATATAACTATATAGATTGTTGAACTTACACGATTTTATTGTTTTGCAGGCTAAGTACGGGGAGGAGGCTAGGAAGATACACGGCGAGGATTTCGATTGGGAACGTCAACCGATCGATCCTCAAGCCGCGTATGCAATCGGTGGTGGAAAAGCACACAGAAGGTGAGTTTGCAAGTCATTTTATCGTTTTCAATTTAAAGTATTCAAGATATTTTAATTTCATATTACTGACTCTCTTTTTTATAGGCTCGCCATATTCGGCGGAGTTGTCGACTCGAGGGCGGGTAGACCTGCGAGAGGCAGCTCCACGCAGGCTTCGGGTACAGGAGGTCGCCGCGTGTCGCAGAGGGACATTGAGATACATTCCCTCCGAGAAACTGTAGAAGAAAACGAAAGGCGACATGAGGAGGAAAGGAGGGCGATGGAGGCCACGATCCAAACCCAGGCAGCAGCGTTGGCACAGATGCGGGAAGCAATGGAGGTAACAATCTAAAAATTAAAATTCTCATTAATTCAGCTTAAATGACTTACTAATAGGTAGCATTTAATGTTTGCAATGACAGGCCATCGCTCGGGCGCAGGGTCTGGGAATCCAGCTACCGGTACTACCACCGGTCCTCCCAGGCGATCCTTCTTCAGCGGGTCAGGTAAGTTTCTATGTAATCCTTCTTCTCCAGCGTAATAAGATTGAGATAGATGAAAGAGAGAGATAGTTACATAGAAGAAAATGATTGAGATAGAAGAAAGAAAGAGATAGAAGAAAGGGAGACAGAAGAAAGAGTGAAAGATAGATAGAGTAGGATGGGAATGAAGAGAGAGTAAGATGTAGATGGAGATAGAGAGAGGGGAAGATAGAGGGAGGGAGATGTAGATGGAGATAGAGGGAGGAAGATAGAGGGAAAAGGATAGCAATAGAGAGATAGAGTGAGCAAGAAAGATAGAGTGAGAGACAAAGAGAGAAATGAAAAGAGAGAGGAAGAGAGGGTGATCTAGATGAAGATAGAGGGAGAGGGAGGGAGAGAGATGTTGATGCATTTATATTCTAACTCTAAGTTTAATTAATTGCAGGGATCCGCGACGGCTGCACAAACGCCGTCGCCTTCGCTACCGCCGCCTGGATTGAGGCGCGACGACGACGACTTCGACTTCGGAGGTGGCTTCGGAGGTTAGATGGGCGAGTGAGCCCTTTTATTTACTTTGTTGATGACGATGTGAGATGTATCAGAATTTTAGTTTGTGATTGTGATGATGTTTGTGTATGCTGTGTATATATTGTGTATATTGTCTATATTATGTTTGTTGTGATTCTGGCCATCGAGCCGGGTAGTATTTTCTGTTTAAAAAAAAATAAAAAACCTTATTTGCGACGGCTTTTTATACAGTACCGTCGCAAATAAGGACACAAGCCGTCGCAATTAAACCACAGTTATTTGCGACGGCCTGGCCGTCGCAAATAAGCATTAATTGCGACGGCCAGGCCGTCGCAAATAGCGTCGTGGGTCCCGGAGGAGGACACGTGGACCCTGCCCTCTGAACTTGTTTGCGACGGCCTGGCTGTCGCAAATAGTGGTCCTTAATTGCGACGGCGATGCCATCGCAAATAAGTTCGCGGGGCCCACCAGCCCGCAGCAACAACTTGCGACGGCCTCTCCTAGCCGTCGCAAATAAGCTTATTTGCGACGCCATAGTTGCGACGGCCGGAAGCCGTCGCAAATAAAGAAAGCCGTCGCAAATAGCTTATTTGCGACGGCATATGGCTTATTTGCGACGACCCTGGCCATCGCAAATCGTCGGGATTCCTGTAGTGACATCATATCATGGAAATAACAGTGGAAGACATGAGAGGATAAATTTTGGGAGACATCTTATATGCTTGGTAGAACGTATTGAAGGAAAGAAACAGGGGAATATTTCAGAGAGTTGAGAGGGAAACAATAAAGTGGCCGGTTTAGCAAAAGAGGAATTTGATTGCTATCTTTTGACTCGAGGATCTTTCCTCGAAGCAGTAGACTAAGTCTTGTGTTTGTCTCCTCACAACATTATGTAATCCTGGCAACCTAAGTTGTCGTCTCCAAAAACTATTTTGTATTTTAATATTTTCTCCTTCTTTAATGAAAGAAAATGCACATGGCACTTTGCATCAAAAAAATTGTGAACAAATATGAAAGAGCAAGCCAAATCAAGAACCCAGGACATATGATTTATAACACTAGAGGTGACCACAAGTGACACTTCACTGTCCAAATTCTCGTAATACTAGCCTCTGCGGAAGATTTATCCAATTCTTTTTTTGTTTTTCTTCCTTATTTTTCAGCTCAAAACATTAAGGATCTCATGAGTATTACTTTTGCAATAACTACAAAAGATGTTGGATTTACTATTTTTAGACTTAGACCTTTATCTTGATCTATTAGAACTCTCCGCTTGTTGAGTTCAACCTCGAACAATTAAACCCTCACCCTTAAGTTCAGAACGAGAACCAGTATAAAATTTCCTTTTTAACAACAAATTTGACTTAATGTTCTCAAAGGAGAGTGAGATATTTTTATCATAAAACATAGTTTTCTTTAAATGCTTAAACGAAGCGGGCAAAAAACTACCAACTGAATTTGCCTTGTCTTCATCATCAATTGTAACATCCTAACAGTAAGACCAACACAAATTGAATTAAATTCAGCAAGATGCTACTGAATAGATGTACGTTCCACCATGCGAACTGTACATAAGTTTCTTGAGACGGAGCTTGTTTGCAAGACTTTTAGTCATATAAAACTCTTCCAATTTCTTATACAATTCTGCAGGTGATTTTGCATTCAAGACATCATACAAAACATCTGTAGATAAACTGAGTTGCAAGGCGGACAAAACTTTTTTGTCAAGTTCTTCCCATTTATTATCTGTCATATCTTTAGTTTTTTCATTTAAAGCTTTGAGCACACCCAAGTTAGTAAGAAAATCTGATTAAAAACTTTGCGCACCCCACCCTGCCATATGCAAAACTGATTTTCAATTAAGTTTTGCAATATCCAATTTTATAATCATGACCTGCAGCAAATCTCCCTGTGCGCGTGTAGCAAAAACCCAGGAACCAAGTGTGGTGGACTAGAAAATCTTTTTCTTTGACGGATACAGCGGCTGGACGGGAATCTTTTTAGGGGACCGAGCAGCAATGGAGGGGCTTTTCTCTCTCCTTGAGCAGCAGCAGGACCGACGAATCACCAAACTGGGGATCGATGGCAGGAGACGAGCGCCGGCACCAAGCGTCCTTAGGTGCATCGGAAGACGTGCGCGATCGCGCCCTATCATAGCCCTCAGGCAATAGGTGGGCGAGATGGACGAGATCGCGGGAACGACTGGCGCGCAAGGGGACGTCAATTCAAGTCAAACGATGAACGACACTGGGGCTTCAACAAGACTTTCTCCCCCACCAGAAAAGTGAACACTGTAAGTATCTAGGCTTGCTCAGTCCTTTGCCCATTCCAACGAGTTCATGGGAAGATATCTCAATGGATTTCATTGAGGGATTGCCAAATTCATCTGGTTACACTATAATTATGGTAGTTATTGATAGGTTCACAAAGTATGCACATTTTACAGCCATCAAACACCTCTTTACTGTACCCATGATTGCTCAAGTGTTTTTGGACAGCATTGTCAAACTGCATGGAGTACAAAAGACCATAGTGTTTGATCGAGATAGAGTTTTTACAAGCAACTTTTGGACTGAGCTGTTCAAATTATTGGGTACAAACTTGCAATTTAGCTCGGCCTACCATCCCCAAACTGATGGCCAAACAGAGAGGTTAAATCAGTGTCTGGAAATGTAATTGAGGTGCTCTCTCCAAGCTACTCCTAACATGTGGTCAAAATGGTTGTCTCTTGCTAAATTTTGGTACAATACCTCCTTCCATACTTCCTTAAAATGCTCTCCATTCAAAGCTCTATATGGTGTTGAGCCATCACCTGGTCTCTTTCTGCCACTCAGCAATTCAGACAACTCTGATGTGACAGACTTCCTCAAATAGAGACAGCTATTCTCTGAACATCTAAAACAAAATTTACATCAAGCTCAACAGAAAATGAAAACCAAGGCTGACAAGCATAGAACTGAGCGCCATTTTCAGGTGGGGGAGAAAGTCTTGTTGAAGCTCAAGCCATATATTCAAAAGTCAGTGGTTCATAGAGATTTTCTAAAGCTATCATTTTGTTTTTTTTGAAGGAAAACAGTAGGGGAAGCCCCGACTGTGTTATATTAATATATGTATTTTGCAATCCGGGGATTGCAATACAGGCAGGTGTTGCTATCGGCATAAAAAATCATATTCCTGAGGTGGGGATGACGAAGTTTATGCCAGATAGCCACAACTGAGTACAAGTTTTGATAGTGGTTGGGAATCTATTACATTGTAGTGACAGAGTGCTATGGAAGTTATGCTTCCAAGATGTCAATGAGGGCGCATTGCTTCTGAAGATGAGTTCATTTCGTTGCTTCCAAATTTACCAGCATGCCGTGATGAATATTTCCATAAACGGGGGGTCGGTCCAGCTTCTTTTTGCTTCTTGAATCATTGGGAAGAAAGGTATGCTGTGGTTCCAGTTGATGTGTATGGCTATCCAGCAGGCGGTGCTGAAGTCACATTGGAAGAAGAGGTGGTATGTCAGTTCCTCTGGTGCTGTTGTGCATAGCACACACGAGTAGTAATCATTTTCAATGCTGAAGTTCTTTCTTTTGAGTAGATTTCTGGAGTTAAGGCGATCCAGAAACATGAGCCAGCATAATATTTCAAATTTCTTTGTTAGCTTTGTCTTCAGATCCAAGTCAGTGGAGGAGGCGGTGTTGTGTTCAATCGGAAGTTGTCATTGTATATGTGGCTGGATGAGAATCCTTTTTTGGTATTCCTGTATGACCATGTGTTGTTGGTGTCTTGTAAACCTTGGATGATGTTGGTCAGTAGGTTGTGTTCCTGTAGGGCCAGTGTCGATATTGGGGTGTGGAAGTTGGTGTGTATGTCTGTTGTTGTGGTGTATTGGGCTATGGACGCATTTGGGTGTCTTTCGTTTGTGTAGAGGTTTAGGAAAGTTGTAAATAATACCGATTATGCCACTTGTCGTGCCACATGGTTATCGTGTCTCCTTTTCTGATGTTTACTTGAGTTTGTTGTTTGAAGCTTTCCCACTGGCTCATGATGTCCTTGAACCAGAAAGAACCCCAGTTTGTCACTTGATGGGGTGGGGTGCCATCTGCGCAGTATGAGTCGAGAATGAGGTGCACCCAAGGTGTGTCTTTTTTGTTGTAAAGTTTGTAGAGGAATTTTTGTATGAAGGCCTGGTTCATGAGGTGGAGGTTTTTGATCCCAATTCCTCCTTTTTTCTTTGGTGTTGTGGTGTCTTCCCATTTCACCAGAGGTTTCCCTTTGGCCAAGATGTCCGAACCTCTCCAGAGAGTGGTAGGTGGTCAGTGGTAGGAAGTTAGTGTTTTTGGTTTGGTGGTTCCTAGAGGTATGCCAAGGTAGGTGAAAGGTAGTGTGCCTAGTTGACACCCAAAGGTGGCTGACATGGTGTTTGCTTGGTCCAGAGTAAGGTTGATTGGGGTTAGGAATGTTTTTTCTAGATTGATCTTGAGGCCTGTTGCGGCAGTGAATGCTGAGAGTAAGGTTTTTAGGAAGAAAATCTGTTGTTGGGATGCTTGCATTGTGATGATTGTGTCATCGGCATACTGGACTATCGAGAAGTCATGATTTGAAAGATGTGGTAGTGGGGGTATTAGTAATCCTCTTTGTTTGGCATGGTTTGTCAGGTATTGAAGTAGGTCTGCTGCGATTGCGATGAGAGCCGGCGAAAGTGGGCAACCTTGTCAGACACCCCTTCTGCAGTGGAAGAATTTACCTGGTACTCCATTGAGTAAGATTGCAGAGGTGTTTGTAGATAGTATGTTGTTTGTCCAATCGACCCATTGCTGTGGGAACCCTTTGTGGGTTAGCGACCTGAGGATGGCGTCATGTTCCATTATGTCAAAGGCTTTTTCAAAGTCTAGTTTCAACATTACTATAGGTCTCCTTGATTTTCTTTATTGATGGATAAATTCAAAATTCCATGCAATGCAGTCTTGGATCGTTCTCGTTCTGATGAAGCCGTACTGATTGGCATGTATGATATCTTTGAGAATTGTCTGTATTCTTTCTCCCATGAGTTTGCTTATGATTTTGATGCTTGAGTTAAGTAGGGAGATGGGTCTGTAGTCGGTCGAGGTTTCCGGGGTTGGTTTCTTTGGGATGAGTGTGATGACGGAGCTGTTAATCGGTTGTAGGCTGCATCCATTGTTGAAGAATGCATTGCAGAGGTTGTAGATGTCGGTTTTGATGATGTCCCAGAATTTTTTTTTAGAATCTATTGTTGAACCCGTCCGGGCCTGGAGCTTTGTCTGTGGGCATAATTTTATCTATTCTGTCGATCTCCTCAGTTGATATGGGCTCTATGAGGGATTGGAGGTTTGGGTGTGGTGTGATTATGTTGTGCAGACCTTCCAAGAGCGTGGTTGCATTTGTGCAACCTATTCTATTTTTGAAATCATTCCATAGTATCGCTGCCTTGGATCCGTGATCCCTAACTGTCCTTCCCGATGCATCTCTTAGGCTTGTGATAAAGTTTCGTCTATATCTATTTGTTGCTGCTGAGATGAAGAATTTAGTTGGTTCGTCCCCCACTTTTGTACATCTTTTAGTTTATCTCTGCTTCCAGTATTCTTGTCGGTGTTTCAGCAGGGTTTCAGTGTGTCTCTTGATGAGGGTTCTGAATGTTTATTCTAATTGGATAAGGGGCCTTTGTTCTTCCAGATGGTCTATGATGAGGATGGATTCGTTGGATATTTTCAGATTCTTGGAGAGTGAGTCCGCTGATTTACTCCATCTTCTGATTGCTACTCTAAGTATTTTGAATTTCGTTGAGATGGTTCTAGCAGCATCTAGTCCATGTGTTGGTGCCCCATTCCATATATGGGATACTAAATCTCTGAACCGTGGCATGTCGAACCAGCAGTTCTCAATTCTGAATTGTTGTGACTTCTGGATAGTAGTCCCCAGTTGTACCATGCAAGGAATGTGGTCTGATGTTGTTTTGGCTAGAGGTATCAGGAGTGTGGTAGGGAATGACAGTGTCCAAT